>CM070828.1:26809932-27474932 GCA_036326025.1 Chrosomus eos
TGGATATTTCATTACAAAACAGAGCAAACAATATTGACAATACTGTGTTAAATATGTACGTCACTTAATGTTATCTTTTCGTTTGTTGAACTGTTGTATAAAATCGATGTCACATTTGCAATCATGTGGATATTCGGGGAAAATGCTTTCTTCTTATATTATTAACGTTAAAAACCAGATCTCACACAAGGTATGTTTCTTTATCGAATAAAGTTTGAGTCTTAAATCGATCTCTATGCATAGTCTGTGTCTATATTTGTTCTTCATGCTACTAAGAGCTAAAAGTTGTGCAAAAGTTACAAAAGATGCTGCATACACCACCACACGAAATGGGGTCTCGTGCACTCAATGCGTGTAACCTCAAATACAGAGATGACATCATTTTTTCGCACACACCTTTGCGCTCGTGTGGACACGGCGAGTATAAACCAGGCATTACCCTGCTGAAAAAAACAATAGAAGCCATTACAGAATTGCTAATGGTTTTAATGGTTATAAAGGGAACTGTATTGGTTTTAATGGAAACTGTAATGGCCCTAGTGGGTCTCTGTTGGTAATTTGCTTTCTTCTATTGGTGTTATGTTTTGTCTATCTGTCTGTATTGGTTTTAATGGAAACTGTACTGGTCCTAGTCGGTCTCTATTGGTAATTTGCTTTCTTCTATTGGTGGCATGTTTTTTCTATTGGATGCCATTAAGGACCAATAGAACACTTTTGCAACTTATAGGTTACAAGTATCTACTGGATACCAGTATGAACCATTAAGACTCCAATAAATGTGGTGTTTTCTTTGGTTTGATGATAATGATTTAATATACACATACACATAATTAATAGGCTAGATGCAGATTTCTTTTTTTTTTCTTTCTTTTTTTTTTTACAATTATTGCAACAGCAAAATAGATTTAAAAATGACATAAATAAACTAACTAATTTGCAATGAAAACCATTAAATATGTACAAATCATGACCAATACATATATGTTAGAAATATGTGCAGAACCAATACAAACTGTATTGGAAACCATTAAAAATACAAATCATGACCAATACAAATTTGTAATGGAAACCTATACAAACCAATAAATCCTAATGGAATGTGGCCCAAAACACACTACGTAATGGACACCACTTTGTAATGGTTTTAATGGTTAACGGCTGATGGTTTGTAATAGTTTTGTAGTGGAAACCATTAGCATTTCTGTAATGGTTTCTATTGTTTTTTTCAGCACAGGGTAGGCAGCATACTCTACACACAACCTATCATATGCATGCTGCTTGTGTGGATGCAGTCAGTTTTGACCGTAAAAGATGAGATAATTTGATTGGATGTCATGTATTTGATGTTTTATGACACCTCCAATTTCCTGTTTTTACACGGTTAAAAATACATGCTCGGTTTTAATGTTATTTTAAGGTGGGGTAGAATTAAGGGAACAGAAAAACTCAGTTTCACGTAACCCAGTTTGGGAACCACTGGACTATGTAATTAAACTCCAGGCTTTGTGGGAAATCAATAACAAACCGATCTACTGGAGAAAACTATGTTTGTTGGTCATGTTGGTCATGTTGTTTTCGAAATGTTCAGTGCATAATGTTCTCAAGTGGGTAAAAATAGGTCGTTTTGATAGAGGCACTGTGGTCTTGTGGAGCATGCAACTCTAAATTTGAGCTTCCTGGTTTGTTATCAGTTCCTTCCTGCTTATTTATCAGTTGCCCATTACAAATTGAGAAGGATGAAGGCATGTTCATTTGGATTGATATATTAGCATATCATTTGGTGTTTTAAATATTTGATAGAAAATTTATTTCTTTATCTCACATTTTCTTTAAGTAGAAATTTAAGGGTCAGACACTGACATTTAAAAGTCAGATAATAAGGCATGATATGTTCATAACGATGTTTATCTCTGCAAAAACCTCACAAATTATTCTTTGCACTTACACATCACTCTTTGTAGTGTAGACACTGTAGTTTAGTGACTCGATGGCCATCCATCGCACAGGCAGTCTTCCCTGAGACAAAGAAGGAGCAACTTTTAACCACTTTCATTAGTAATTTTTGCATTTCAGTCAAATTATTTTATAATGTAAGTCCACCAGAACACTATTTAAGAGTGAACCTGATTGATAACAAAGGGTGGATAAACAATGAACTCAAAACAGTGCGCTGAGTAAGGAAGGACCAATGAGTTTTATCATCTAATATCATCTCATAGATATAGTCCTCACCATGGTCTTTTTGACATACACCTCCTCACCACGTGAGAGGCCAAAATCTGCGATTTTTGCAACTAGGCTGTCTCCCACAAGTACATTTCTAGCAGCCAAATCTCTGTGGATGAACTGTTTACACACAAACAAGATAACCAGACACAGAATTAGGACATACTGTACAACAAAAAAAAAGAAGAAAAAAAAGGCATAAATCGATATTGGTCACATTAAATTGAAAGATACATTTAAAAATATGTAATTTATATGTAGTTAATAATTAAATAAAAAAACCCTACTTATTATTAATAAAAATGTACTACATTATTTAAATAAAAAAATGTTAAATAAACAAACTGCAACATTGCGGGTAATAAATATGACACTTGGCCAGTGTATCAATTAACTTTGCCCATCCACATATGTGTTCTTAAATATACACCTCTTTTTATACCTGTTTGTCACTAAGGTAATGCATGCCAGTTGCCACATCAGCAGCAAACTGCAAGAGCTGCTGGGAGGTGAGTGTGGAGGCAGTTCCGTGCTCCTTGGCAAAGGCAGGATCGGTCTCTAGGACACGACTCTTCCTTAGGAAGTCTAAAAGATTCCCATAAGCTGCATATTCAATAGCAATGTAAAGGTAACCTGTGGATAACAGAAGCTGTCACATGTCTGCACTAGAGGAAAATATATACATATGGCATCTAATAATGCACTTTGACAAAAGTGATATGAAGTCTTATTAACATTACTGTGTCATTTCTAAATTCAACTCTGTGAGGTACATTTCTATTATCTGACTATAATTCTATGTAATACCAGTAGGTGGTGTACTCACCTCTGTTCTCACAGGCACCAATGAGATTAATTATGTTTTGATGCTGTCCCAATTTACACAGCACTTCAAGTTCACCGGCAAAGTCTCGATGGTCATTCTCTGAGGCGAACTCTGCAGGTGCACAAAACGGACACACAAGATCACAATCATGTAAAAACTGACCGTGGCTAACAATGCTGTGTCGGTTTGTTGTCTTACCCTTGAGCATTTTGATCGCAGCACTCATTTTTACGCCGTCTTTTTTGACCATGGCCTTGATGACCTGACCAAAGTTCCCTTCTCCAATGACATCCTCAAACTTAATGTCCTCCCAATCCAATATGGGATAGGTGAGGGGCTCTGGGGAAGGCTTTGGTCGTCGGGTCAGTGTGAGAGTCCCTGAGTTGAACTGTAGGATAGTCTCTTCTCCCTGAAATTGCATGTGTTGACATTTAAAAAAAAAGTTTTTTACTTTTGTGATTATTATTGTTATAGTACTTATTATAGTCAAATCCACTTAGGCCTTGTCCACATGGACACGGGTATTTTTATAACTGTGACTTTTTTTACGCGGTTCGGCCGTTTGTCCACACTGAAACACAGTATCAGGTCACTGAAACCGAACATTTTTGAAAACCCCTGCCAGGGTGAGGATTTTCAGAAACGCCGGTTACAGTGTTATCGTGTAGACCAGGTGTGCCCAACCCTGCTCCTGGCGATCGACTGTCCTGCACAGTTTATCTCTAACCCTGATCAAACGCACCTGCCTTTAATTTTCAAGTAATCCTGAAGACCTTAAATGGTTGTTAAGACCTTAATTGAAGACCTTCAGGTGTGTTTGATTAGGGTTGGAGATGAACTGCGCAGGACAGTCGATCGCCAGGAGCAGGGTTGGGCACACCTGGTGTAGACAGTAAAACAGGGTTTTTTTGTCTTGTGACGTCAGAGCGTGCACCGCTATCCGCTGTGTTTGGCGTCAGAGTTGCGCCTACCGGAACCGGTAATAACTTTTTGTTGGGCTTCTGATTGGCCAACGTGGCTTTACAGTTAGGGTTATATCGCCGCCTGCTGGTGTGGCATGCTCTTGACAGCGCTTTATAGTGTGTTTTTGCATTTTTATGTAGACAGAGATTTTTTTTTTAACCGAGCATGTGTGGATGGGATTTTTTTTTAAACGCAGGAGGAAAAACTCCGGTTATAAAAATACCCGTGTCCGTGTGGACAAGGCCTCAGTCATTCATTGCGAAGTCTTGTATGTGTCAACACTGCAATGCTGAGTGCTCTATCTGGTTTTCTGTTTCCTTGGTTTTCATCATCTGCCTGTTTTTGTTTTGGATTATCCTGTGCCTTCTACCCTGTTGTGTGTTTTGGATTGTATGCCTGTGTTTATGACCTTGTGGCCTGTTTTTGGACTTTGATTGGATCCTCAACCTTTGAGCAGTACAAAACAATAACTATTTTACATGAAATTTATGAATATATACATTACTGTTTAAAATATGATTTGAATATATTGTATGTGTATATATGTAAATACAGGCCCATAGCTAGGGTATCAGTGGCCAATTTAAATCACGTTTCTCTCTGTCCGTTCGTGATTACTTGTGAGAGGTGGGGTTCTTACTGCTTAATATTTTTATGGAAACCATAATACATTTTTCTTTTTTGTGGAAACTGTAATACATTAAATAGAAAGTTCAAAAGAATGGCACTTACTTGAAATATATATTTTTTTTAACAATGTAAAAGTCTTAACTGTCTCTTTTGATCAATTTAAAAAAGAATTCTTCTCATGTCATGTCTATCCCACTGTAGGGTGACCACCATCAAACAAACCAAATGTGGGACGATTATAAGTTTGTGTGGGACAATGTGGGACATTTTACCAACACTAAAACATAACCTGAACTGTTATATAATGTTTATTTAACTTAATAAAAACATTTGTATTCTGCCTTTCAGTTGATAAAAATACTTTTTTTAGTTCTTTAATCCCCTCCAGAAAACACCATTAGGCCTACAATCACAATGTAACATAACATGTCTTTATTTTACATGACATTTAAATTCAACATCACTGAGCCCAAAGGCAGCAGCAGCAAACTATTTTTGAAACAGTTCTGACCAACTAAAGTCCAACTAAAAATCCAACAAAATAAATAATGAACAAATAAAATATAAACCAACATGAATTTAGATAATACAGTCTTATTGTCACGATCTCCGTCTTCACCGTCCCGTCTGAGTCTCCTTCACTACACTACCCAGAATCCTCCTCGTTTCCTCACCTGAACTCACTCCCTCATTATCCACCTGTCCCTCGTTATTATCATCTGTGTCACCTGTTTTCACCTTGTTATGTTTGATTCTGCCTGTATTTAGTTCCCTTGGTTCATTCAGTCTTTGTCGATCAATGTTTGTTGTTAGCCCGTGTGGCGCCCGTGTTCCTGTCTTTCTGCCTGTGTTGTTAATATATTAAAAGTGTTCGTTACCGTTATTCCGGACTCCTCGTTCCTCTGCCTGAACCACACCGTGACAGATTGACCGACCAAGAAGTAATGGATTCCTTCGTTGCAGTCCAATTGCTCTGCTTAGAGCAAGAAGATCGTACCTTGGAGGATCATCTGGCGGATTTCCTCCGCCTCGTTCCCGCCACGACCTTCCCGGACGACAGCCTCTGCAGCTTCCTCTATGCAGGGCTCAACACCGCCACCAGAGAGCTGTTGTCTGGGAAGGGTCCCCAGGGGAGCTTCGCAGCTTATGTGGAGTGGGTGCTGGTGTCCTGCGGATCTCCCTTCACCATCGATGACGGCACCAGTCCCACTCCACCACCCGAGCCTTCTTCACCGCTGGTCCCGTCCAGCCCAGTCAAGCCTTCACCGCTGGTCCCATCCAGCCCAGTCAAGCCTTCACCGCTGGTCCCGTTCAGCCACGTCCAGCCAGAGCTTCACGTCAGCCACGTCCAGCCAGAGCTTCACGTCAGCCACGTCCAGCCAGAGCTTCACGTCAGCCACGTCCAGCCAGAGCTTCACGTCAGCCACGTCCAGCCAGAGCTTCACGTCAGCCACGTCCAGCCAGAGCTTCACGTCAGCCACGACCAGCCAGAGACCGCCGTCCAGCCAGAGACCGCCGCCCAGCCAGAGACCGCCGCCCAGCCAGAGACCGCCGCCCAGCCAGAGACCGCCGCCCAGCCAGAGACCGCCGCCCAGCCAGAGACCGCCGCCCAGCCAGAGACCGAGACCGTCCAGCCAGAGCCCAAGACCGTCCAGCCAGAGGTCGAGACCATGGTCCCACCCAGCCTCCCTCTCCCGCCTCCTCTCATCTGTCTTCCATCAGTTCTTCCACCTTCCAGCCCCCCTAAACCAGCCTGGCCCATGGATCCCCGGTCTCTTCCTCCAACCTCCTCCCCATGGACTCTGCCACAGCCCTCCGCTCCATAACCTCCACCTTGGCTTCTACCTCCCTCAACTCCTCCATGGCCCCTCAGCCCACCAGCTCCTCCAGGCTTCCTCGTCCCCCCGGTTCCCCCTTGGTCCCTCATCGACCCGCCCTCGCCTTGGAACTACCCTCCGTTGGCTGCGCCTCGTCGGTCCGTCCTGCGGGCTCGGTTGGGCTCTTCGCTCCCTCCGGGTTCACCTTGGTCCTCGGTCGCTCTGGCTCCGCCGCGGTCTTCAGGGTCCCCGTCATCGCCTCGGTCGCCGGCGCCGTCGGTGTCGCCATGTCCCTCCAGCCCGTGGACATCGCCGTGTCTCGTCGGCTCTGCGGCTTCACCCCGGTCTCCTCTCCCCTCTGCTCCGCCCCTGTCGGTCGGCCCCCTGGTGTTGACAGCCCCAGTGACATCGGCTTCACCAGGGGTCCGCCCGCCATCTGCTCCGCCCTGGTCTCGCCCTCAGTCTGCTCCACCCTGGTCTCGCCCTCAGTCTGCTCCGCCCTGGACGCCCGAGGGTCCCACAGCTCCGCCCTGGCCTCGTCCACAGCCTGCTCCGCCCTGGACGCCCGAGGGTCCCACAGCTCCACCCTGCCGACTCCCCCCTCCCTCCTCTGCTCTACGGTGTGAGGTCACACCTTCCGGGAGGGGGGGGTAATGTCACGATCTCCGTCTTCACCGTTCCGTCTGAGTCTCCTTCACTACACTACCCAGAATCCTCCTCGTTTCCTCACCTGAACTCACTCCCTCATTATCCACCTGTCCCTCGTTATTATCATCTGTGTCACCTGTTTTCACCTTATGTTTGATTCATGCCTGTATTTAGTTCCCTTGGTTCATTCAGTCTTTGTCGGTCAATGTTTGTTGTTAGCCCGTGTGGCGCCCATGTTCCTGTCTTTCTGCCTGTGTTGTTAATATATTAAAAGTGTTCGTTACCGTTATTCCGGACTCCTCGTTCCTCTGCCTGAACCACACCGTGACACTTATATACTAAGAATATAGGCTATTAAACCAAAAACGAATTTTTTTTTTTTAGAAAGAATGCGAATTAAAACCACCACAGCAGGCAACAAGTTGATAAATTCAGTTAAATTTAAACTTTAATTTACCGAATTATCCATTTGTTTTCTGACAGGGAACACGTGTAACGAATCACCGCTCCACATTTTGATTGACAGCGTCACAACCCACTAGTGACCATGTTTACCCCTGTGCTTTCAACCATTGGCTAGGATTTTAAAAACGCAGTTGTATTTGTACTTTTGACGAAGCGCTGTTAAGTATAGATGAAAAACTACGCCACAAAAATAATAAATTAAATGCTTTAAAAAGGCAAAAGAACGCATGCACGTTTTCTTAATATGATAATTAAAAACCAACAGCAGACTGATGAAAATGCGGGACATTTTCTCAATATGCGACGTGCGGGACAAGGGGTGAAAATGCTGTGTGGTACAACGCAACGGGTGGTCACCCTATCCCACTGTGATGAAGGATTTTTTACTTGTGTTGAAGTTTGTCAACACAGATTTCAACATCTATATAGGTTGTTAAAAATATGTTGCTGCCACTGTACATATACAACAAGCACAAGAGTAAAAAAATAAAATAAAGTATAAAATAATAAAGTGTTCACTCACCGATCCAGACTGATAGGTGAATGTCCGTCTTCGTTTAAGGACAGATTTCCGAATGCAGAAGAGAGCCAGGAGGGCCAGAAGAATGGTCACACAGGTTACACCCACTGACCCAACCACAGCCCAAATAAGCTGATGATCCTCAGTCATTGGCCGCCCAACATGTTGAGTGGTGGGAATAAAGCTGGAGAATCCTGAATGATATGAAATAAGGTAGGTGTCTTTTTATAAGAGAGAGCATTTTAGGAGAGGATGTACAGTAGGCTTTCTACCATTCATTCTTTTTGGTCTCTTACCGTCTCCACGTGTCCTAGCTTCTACAAACTTGCTCCACTCCCCTGGCGCCTTGGAGAAAGCCCTCACCCTAAACTGGTACAACGTGCTCCCATTGAGGGAGGTCACATCCTTTGTTGTTTTGTTGCCATCGTCTGTGTCCACCCAAGGGTGCAAGCTGCCCTGATCCACTAGCTGGTATTCAATGCTGTATTTCACAATGCCTCCATTGGGGTCCTCGGGGGGCTGCCAGCGAAGCCTAACTGCATTGTTGGACAGGGCATCTGCCTGAACGTTCCGTGGGGAAGAAGGGCCTGGAGAGAGATCATACACAATTTTGCCTTTTCAATTTAATTTCACACTATGACCCACTTATGAGTTTGTTCCTTTCTACCACACCCTATCTAGTATCTAACATTAATGTCCTATTCTATAGTCAGTCATCCACTTGCGCCTACTTGGGGTCATGCAAGATTTCTGTTACCCTGCTTATAGATGTGAATATGGTGTGGCTTTGAAGGGGGCCCATGGCTGCCGCAGTTTACCAGCCGGACGACCACTTGGTAGTCCCTGTGGTACTCCAGATTGTAGAGCTTGATGGAAAGCACATTAAGCAAGGTGGTTTCCTCCCACAGCTTCTCTCCGCGTGGTCCGTAGAGCCGCACTAAAAAGCCAGTGGCCTTGTGGTACCTGCCAATCAGGGACCACCTGATGGTGGCATTACGGCCCTCAAATGAGTTGGAATCAATCTCCGGCCTGGCCGTGGGCTCTAGCGACACAGAATACGCAATCAGAAGCTGTGTGCCGCAGCTGAGCTACGTAAAACCTACACTGCTCTCAAAGTCAGTGCTTCAGTCAAAATTGACTGATAATCAACAGTCAAGAAATTGTTTATTTAAAGACCTCTTTCAAGTCCGTTTCTCCAGATTTTGACACATCCATGTCAACATCATCCAAAACTCCATCTTCTCCCCAAAGAATCCCACTGTTCTTCTCATTATAGGGTAAGACGGGGGGAAGATGGCCTATCTTTATTTATTCTCTTGACCATAGATGCCATTTAATCTCATCTGAACATTTATTTAATGTTTAGACACTTAATATTTTCCTCAGAACATCAATTTATTGTCTGAACAGTTTGATTTGAAATGATCTAATTGTTTTCATAAAATAATAGTGATCAAGGACTTTATTTTATGTTAGATATTAGATGGCCGTTTGTTAATGGTTGACTAGTCGACGCAGAAATTAATTTGATTAATTTGTACAATAACTTTTCACCTAAAAAAATAAGGCCAATATTTGTTAAAATTATACTCTGTATTGTTATCGTTAACTAAAGCCATTGAAAATTGTTTTTGGGAATTAAAATAAAAGCTGAATAGAATAAAAAAAAGTATAAATATTGGATGAGAAATGTTGCCTTGGCATCTTACAGAAATATGTTTTAAGTTAATGTACAAAAACTACAGAATTAAAGCTGTAGAAATATATAAAAAAAACTAATAAAAATGACAAAGCACATAACAAAATGACTAATATTTTAACTAACAATAAAAGCTGATAACTAAAATTGTAACTAAAAATAAAAGCTGATTCAAAATATTAATAAATAGTATAGTAATCAATACTATGATTATGATAGTATATAAATATGATTACAATTAGATCATTATTTCTGTGGTAAGATGTCCCCCTAAGAAGTGGCATTTTTGATATTTTTTATTATTTTATTTAATAATTATTATAATTCCATTCATTACATTTATATTTATCATGTATTTTATATATATTAGATGTTTTTTTTTACATGTATAGTTGGGACAGGTTTACTGGAGGTTTTTATTGTGCGCCACAGGTAGGGGGCCATCTTACTCTTCTACATCGTCATCCTTTACATGCTAAACTAAAACTCATCATGCCCCCCTTCATAACATCTGTAAATATGTTATTAAGGGGGGCATTTCCCATCTTTCCCTACAACCAAGTAATTTTTAGTTTCTTGTTTGATTGATTCTCACCTGGACAGTCAGTCTCCATGAATGCCGCTGGACCCAAAGGACCCTCTCCTCCGTTTCCCGGACGAGTGAGTTGTACACGGACATGGTATATGGTTGAGGGCTTCAGGTTCGGTAATGTGATTTGATCACTGCCATACACTTAGTTAAAAAAAGAATTGATTATACTGTATGTCTATGACTTGTACATTGACATGATTCTACATGAGAATGAACCTAATGTAGGAATTCCTAAAAACAGAAGTAATTTACAATTCCTCACCTATGATGGAGGACCAGGAGTCTTCTGTATCCACTGGTTTGTAAAGCAGTTTAGTGGAAATAATGGGACCGTCACCCATGTAAGTGTCCACTGGCTTTACAACCAGTTGTTTGCTACTTCTCAACAGCAGTTTAGGAGCTGTGGTTGGGTAGGGTGGCTCTAGTTCACAACAAAGTGCAAATTTTGAAAAAAGGGTCTTCAGGTATCGAGAAAACATAACTAAAACAAACCGATTTCTATAATGAATCTCACCTTTCACAGTTAAGGTAAACTTGGAAGAATCCTGGCCACCATTGGTGGAGACTCGACATTCCCACAAACCACTATGCTCTACAGACAGCCGTGGGATCTCAAAGTGAGCTGTGCTTTTTATGGAGTCCATGTTAGTGTGGGACGCCTGAGGAATTAGTAAAAACAGCAGGCAAACCTTTAGTTAAAGCCTTTATATATAATACATTATAAAAGTATTGTAATGCATTAATTATGCCTTGTAATATAATACTTATGTTACACCTTTAGAACATATAGTGCATTAAAACACATGACAAACAACCAATTTCAGATAGTAACAATAGTAGATAGTAACTTTCTGCCAGTAACAAGGAATCTATATATTGTATTATTATATGTATATATATATACATATATTTTTTTTTTACTTTGGTATTTATTAAAAATATATAATGCATTATAATGCACATGAATTCCTCTTAATGCATTTTACATAAAGGCTTTAAAGTAATAGTTCACCCAAAAATGAAAATTTTGCTCACCCTCATGTTTTTCCAAATCTGTATGAGTTTCTTTCTTCTGTTGAACACAAAAGAAGATATTATAAAGAATGTTGGTGACCAGATAGTTGATGGACCCACTGACTTCCATAGTATTTTTTTCCCTACTATGTAAGTCAATGTCGACCGTTAACTGTCTGGTTACCAATATTCTTTAACATATATTCTTTTGTATTCAACTGAATAAAGAAACTCATACAGGTTTGCAGCAGATTGAGGGTGAGTAATGACAAGATGTTCAGTTTTGGGTGTTCTTTAAGTAAAGAGTTACCAAACTTCCAATACTTATGACTCTTTCACCTTAAGAACGATGCTTTCCAGCTTGCGTAGCTCGATACTCATATGGCTAGGCAGCGGATGGCCTGTTGCAGAGCATGTGATCTTGTGGCTGGAGTTCAAGTTTCCCTCCAGGTAACTGGCCATATCCAAAATCTCTGGAACACTATCTGAAAGAGGGATAAGGTTAGACATACGGCGCCAAGAGGAACAAACTCTATAGATTTTGGAGTAGATGGAAAAGTAGTCTTGAAGACTTACCTGATTTCTCACAGTATTGCCCTCTCCAGCCTATGGGACATTGGCAGCCACTGAATCGATTGCATTTGCCTTTGTTCTCGCAGTTGCAAATTAAAAGACAGTCAGCACCATACATTCCTTCAAGACAGGCTATGAAAATAAGAGCATTGACAAGTCTTTAAAGTAAAGTATTGTTTTCATCAATTAAACATGCATTTTATAAGAATTCAATAAGACATGTTTTAATGCCTGAGCTCTGACTTCAAGAAGTTTAAGTGTAAGGGTTTGGAAATGTGTAACTAACAGTATGGAAGCCTGTTTTTTCTGCAATTGAGACTCATTATTTGTCATAAGTGTGACTTTATATCTCACTTTATACTATGTTATTGTAACTTCTCTTAATTGCGAATTTATTTTCACAATTGCAACTTTCTTTTCTTATATTTTTCAATTTGACTATCACACAATGTGTTTTTATATCAGATTAAATCTGATATAATGCTCTCTTGTGACTTTATTTCCTGTAATTGCTATTTTATATTTTTACAGTGTGACTTCATATCTTACAGTGTGACTTTATTTGTTATTTTAAACTTTATCTCACTCGCTTTTTTACTCTGATGTGGAAACTACACCACAAAGACTAGAACAAATGCACAGACCAGTAAGAAATATTTATCTTGGTCAGTTTGATAGACGGTGAGTTTTTACTGGCAGACTCCAGCAGCACCTGTTTAAACTTTAATGCACAACTGAATCCTTTCTGCAAAGTATAGTTGATACATGGAGAGAACAGTTATTATATCAAGGGATCTCATGTTCAACTCACGTTTACGACAGCGGTCTCCATGCCAGCCGCTGGCACAAGAACAGCCGTAAGGATCAGTGAGACAGAAACTCAAGCCCTGGCATCCATGCACCGACGTACAGGATCCCTGGCATCCATGCACTGAAGTACAGGATTCCTGGCAGTTCCGACCAAACATTCCTTCACGACAGGCTGCAAGCCCAAAATCACAAAAATGGATTTGCATGTTTAAGTTCTTAAATAGACCGTCTCTGCAGACATGAATGATCAGTTTCATAGAAATGGTTTTCATTTACCTGTCTCACAGCGCATTCCCATAAACCCTGGAGGGCAAACACAATCTCCATCTTTGTCATGGCACACGCCTCCATTCAAGCATTCGGGACAATCCTTGTCACAGTCAGAGCCCCATTTGTTCTTTGGGCATTCTGAAAAATACACAAGTAAGAAAATCAAGCAATAAGATATAAAATCTAAAGTCTTGAATATATCTAAATTGGTGACATGATACTGATTAGGATACCACGAACGATGAGGCGCATCCAGGCACTATAAAGAGCACTGTCCCCAACATAGCTGGCACTGTAAATCCCTGCGTTTCTTTCATCAACTTTCTTCAGATCCAGAACTGCTGTGCGGTTCTGAACATCAGCAATAGGAGTCATGTAATAGTAGTTACCTAAAATAAATCAGAATATGCTTGCATGTAAATTGCTCATTCATTTACTGATATGCAGTATATATAAATGTGTGTGTGTGTGTTTAACATTTAAAACATATTCTCATCAACTACTGTACCAATATGCATAAAATGTTGCACGCATGCTCTTTGGAAATGTGTCTTGTGAAATCGTAACGAATAAGATAAAAGCTACTGTATACTGACCATTGAATTTCCAATTAATGTCTCGTCTTTCTTCCTGAAGGACATCCATGATTATAAGCGCTGTGTCTCCTTTACTGGCTGTCAGAGTGACCCTTGCAGGTCTGAAGTTACCTAATAAGACATAATAATAATAATAGTAATCATATTTTTTAAATCTTTTCTTCATTCTGATTAGTTTTTCCAAACTGTCTAGGTTTTAAAGGGATAGTTCATTCAAAAATGTCATTAACTCACATTATGATGTTTTATTAACAAAGTTCTGGAGGAGCACATTCAGATAATCAACCAGTTCTAGTACTCTGGGTTCGGGACAAATTCCGAGCTCAGAGCCCTCCCCTCAGACAGCACGCCAAATACGCATAACCTTTAGTCTTGATTATATGTATGTGTGAACTCATGAGAAACATTTACTTTACCTTTATTTACATTACAACATTACATTTACTCACCGTTAAACCTGCATGACTTACTAACCCTTTTGCAGAACACAAACAAGATATTTTTAAAAATGTCATACAGTCAGTCAGTGGGGTTTAGTGTTGTTTTGGACCCCATTGACTATCATTGTAAAGAAAAAACTGCTGAAACATTATTTAATATATATTATTTTGTGTATTCTTTTGACAGAATCTTTAGTTTTTGGGTGAACTATCACTTTAAGTTAAATATTTTTTACTCTGGTCACCATACCTCTGTTGAAGTTGTTGATAAGTGTTACATTGGCAGGTTGGTCAGAGCCCCTTTTTGATTGACAGTTAAAAATCCCACTATGGTCAAAGCCTGTAAATCCAGTAGCCACCACTTCTTTAGTCTGTGGCCTCTGCACAAGAAATTTAGGAGTATCTGCACGAAGGACAATGCTGTTGTCCTTTTTGATGCTCAGTTGAATGCCGTCTGTGTCACGCTCTCCAGAGATGCAGGAGAGGCGGAAATGATGAGCATATATGGCCCCGTTAGAGGTCATGGTGAGATCCATAACCGCATCTGGTAGAGGACACATTTCATACAGATTAATAAAATTGGAAAACAATTGTTATAGTGAGATCAAATTAACATCATTAGAAAGTTAATATTCTCATCAATTAAGTGTGAAAATTATACTTATTCAGTACAGTTTCTTTACATAGGATCACAAAATAACAGCAACAAAGGAGCCACTATATAGTGGAACATCCACATTCCCTAGCTTTCTGCCACTCTGTGCCCTTCTCAACACAAGAACAATATCAGGAAACAAAGAAGATCCGAAGCAACCATTCCACCAGAATATTTCTCAGGGCAGGTTTATTTTTGAAAGGCAATTTCTATATAAGCAAATGCCTTAAATTCTAGGCTATATATATATATATATATATATATATATATATATATATATATATATATATATATATATAGAATTGACCTGATATTTAGGCTGTTTCTACAATTTCTACATCTTTACATTAAACAACCGATTTTATGCTTTTATGTAATAAAAACAGTAAACCAAATATGAACCACAAAATATCAATAATATTGTCATATATTTATTACATTTAAAATGTGACAACAATAAAAAAGTGACAACTTTCCCTGACATTCCCTGACATTTCTAAATAAATAAAAAATACCTTCTATTCAGCTACCTTCCTAAAATAGTTCAAACTTTCAGTTAAATCAAATTGAATAATAGTTGAACTTATAAACGATGAACTTATTTTTTGCAAAGGGTCCCTTTAGGGGCTCCATAGTATTGTCAGAGTAGAATTTAACAAAATTATTCTAATAGGCCTTTAGACCATAAAGGTTTTTTGATCTGGATATTTGAAACCATTATTGAACATATAACTGAACTCAAAACCTTACAGATAGCTTCTGTGAGATTGCATTTATGAAAACGAGCCCTGGGCTTCTATACCAACCAATCTACCAACCAATCAATCAATCAATCATCAATCAATCAATCAATCAATCAATCATCAATCAATCAATCAATCAATCAATCAAAAAAAATCAGCAAGTCAGAGGAACAGATTTTTAGAAATAACTTATCTGCTAACGCTTATATTCCTTCAGCTATAAACTACATACGCTTCAGACTAGCCTATACCAAGTGAAGGAACTTCAATAAATATAATTTAATGTTGTATTTTCCACAATGATTTCCCAATGATGACAAAATTACTAAAGATACGTGCCTATCTGGTAACTTGGAGTGACCAGTCATATATCATATCGTTAAATTAATAAGAAAAATATCTGATATTAAATTATATGA
This sequence comes from Chrosomus eos, assembly GCA_036326025.1. NCBI lineage: Eukaryota > Metazoa > Chordata > Actinopteri > Cypriniformes > Leuciscidae > Chrosomus > Chrosomus eos. The sequence goes on from CM070828.1 coordinate 26,825,839, forward strand.
TTTTGAAGTAATGATTAGAAGTACATGGATCCCTTTATAACTATTAGGCCTACATTTTAAATGAACGCATAATAAGAAACATGGCTTTTTGTTCTAGGAAACTTGCAGCTATAGTTGGCTACTCACCAGAGATGTCGACGAGGCACAAGAGGCAGATTAAATGCAACATGACTGGAGTATTGTGTTCTTTTATCCGTTAAAAATTATCCAAATAGAGGTTCTGTCATTCCAATGGAATTTTCCAGCTCGACAGGGGTATCCACGCGTTATTGCGCATTTCTACGATCACTGTGAATGTACGAGCACTGATTTACTCTACGCGTGGAAATCTGTGCTGTTCACATACTGAAAACTTCGCTCTTCTGGCTACTCCACAGTAATACTTTGGGTGGGAAAGGAAGGAAAAGGCGTCGAGGATGAGAGAGAGAGAGAGAGAGAGAGAGAGAGAGAGAGAGAGAGAGAGAGAGAGAGGAGAGAGAGAGAGAGAGGGGAGAGGGGGTACTTTAAGTATTTTCAGAAATTTTCACTTACACAATATTCGATGTGTCTTTTGATCTAAATAGACCAGGGTTGTTCATCAATTATATCCCTGAAAAACATTTACATTGGTCCTAAATTATGTTATTATGCATAAAAAATACCATGCAAAAACCCATTAAACTGAAAAGTAATATGACTGAAAAACTGAAAAATAAAAATGTCCTGTAGAAATAAAAAAAATGATAATAAATAACAAAATGCAAACTTATAGGCCAAAAAGACAACATATAGGCCAAATAGGAAATTTGAAAATGCATATGGAGAGGCATCATAATTGTATTTTATTTTATAGCATTGTATCATTTTTATATTTTCGATCTATTTCTTGTTGTAAATACTAGTGCAAAATGCCTGTGCAAAATAATTTTTTTGTGTGTGTTTTTAGCAATTGTTGGTTTGGTGTGTTTGAGTGCTCATTGTTACCAAAGAGCTTCTATACTCTTTGTTGTTACAATTACACAGCAAAAGTTCAGTGGCATTTTTATTTGTGCATGGTAGAAAGCATACTGATACTGACATAATGATGCATTGGAGGATATATTTAGAGTGGATATTTATGTTTTGTTAGTGCAGACTGGCTGTTCTTGAAGATTACATGTTGTTCTTGTGTCAGCACCTCTTTATAGACAACATTGCTCAGAAAGTGGCGCTTTTTGTTTGTTTCATTATCTTGAGCAAGAATACGAAGTCTGCTTGATCTGCCAACTCTGCTGGCTGCAACGTAGAATTGACCATGACTGAAGAAGTCTCTTGTGCAGAAGATACCAACACGTTGCAAAGACTGGCCTTGTGACTTATTCACTGTCATGGCAAAGCAGGGTCTTACCGGAAACTGAGCCTGCGTAGCCTAGAGCTCCTGTTGCCTGCAGGGCAACTATTTAATATATTAAACATCACATCGGCGTAATATATTAGCACTTATTACAGATACATGCCCGTGAAAGATAGCGATAATGTTAAGCATGACACAGTAATATAGCATTTACTACAGGTATGGCCGTGAAAGATAGTGATAATGTTAAGCATGACACAGTAATATATTAGCATTTACTACAGGTATGGCCGTAAAAGATAGTGATAATGTTAAGCATGACACAGTAATATATTAGCATTTACTACAGATACATGCGTGAAAGATAGCGATAATGTTAAGCATGACACAGTATATGCATTTACTACAGGTATGCCGTGAAAGATAGTGATAATGTTAAGCGCACCAGAATTAAATAATATTTTAAGAAGTAAACAGCAAAGCTTTAAATAAACATATTAAGCACCAGAATTAAATAATATATTAAGAAGTAAACAGCGTAGCTTTAAATAAACATATTAAGCACCAGAATTAAATCTATCTATGAATTACAGGAACGTCTGTCTGTCTGTGTGTTATTAGTATTGTTAAATACCAATTGTTAAATACTTTAAATAAACACATTTAGCACCAGAATTAAATAATAGGATATATTAAGAAGTAAACAGCTAGCTTTAAATAAACATATTAAGCACCAGAATTAAAGCTTTAAATAAACATATTAAGAAGTAAACAGCGTGACTTACAGATTTAGTTAAAGGGACTATATGCAACTTTTCCCCCAAAATAAAGGTAACAATAGCCTTTTTATTTGACCATTTATGACTCAAACATCTCCTGTTGAGCATACTGACACCTTGTCCGCTCACAGTGGGTGCACCTATAAGCCTGTATCCTATTTTTCCTATTTTCTGTCGGGCCGGATTTTTCCCGCGCTGTCTGCGGATGTGACGTAAAGCGTGTTCATGTTAAACGTTTCAGATCACTCTGCCACCACCGCTAGTCAGCACTTATCTCAAACAATATATGTATTTGACGGTTCTTACTCTGTAAACAATGTTGCCCTCCTTGCAGCAGATGACTTGTGAAGTGTGCACGTACGAGCGCGCACTGCGAGAGCGAGTAGAAAGGACGTGCAGTTCTGTTTTTTGGCCACAGGTGTCAGTCGCGAGTTTAAATTTCAGAAAAACGCATATAGCCTCTTTTACATCCAGAGAGTGTTTGTTAATTGTAAACACAAACCATAATGTCAGAATGCCACAAGCTTCTGAGTGCTTCTTTTACAGGTATATTTAACAATATCTTTTGCATTTCTCATCCAAATAACGCCAAACTTGGCACTGCACTTACTCGTGCCCATAGCAAGACACCTGGCAAGTTTGAAATTAATAGGACTAACGGTTTGAGAGATATGCGAATAACAGACACACACACACACACACACACACACACACACCACACACACACACACACACACACACACACACACACACACACACACACCCCACACACACACACACACAACACACACACACACACACACACACACACACACACACACACACACACACACACAAACCTGTCTGGTTCGTCTTTGTCGGGACTCTCCATAGGCGTAATGACTTTTATACTGGACAAACTGTATATTCTGTCCCCCTACACTGCCCCTATCCCTAAACCTACCCCTTACAGGAGACATTCTGCATTTTTACATTTTTTAAAAAAATAGTTTTTTATGTTTTTTAAGCTATTTGAAATATGAGGACTCATGCAATGTCCTCATATATCACGTGTAGTTGTAATACCAGTGTAATATGCATGTCATTATACACATTTGTGTCTCATATGTCAAAAAACAAGAGCACACACACAACACACACACACACACACACACACACACACACACACACACACACACACACACACACACACACACACACACACACACACACACACACACACACACACACACACACACACACACACACACACACAGACAGACAAGGTTTTGTAATTTATAGAGATATAGTGCCATTGCAAACTAAAGTCCTTGTAATTTATAGAGAGATATAGTGCCATTGCTAAACTAAAAGTCCATTTATTGTTGTTGTTGTTGTTGTTGTTGTTGTTGAAAGGTACAATTACCCACATTTACCATGGCACAGTGTCAAGAGTTTCAAATGCACAGATACCTTTTTAAATTGGTTAAGGAAGAAAGTGCACCCAAAGTACCATTACATGTCAGCGGACTGATTTAGAGGAGTCAGGTGATCTTATAATGTGACAAATTCAGATCTTCCTTTGTCAACTGTTCTTTTTAGGCAGCTGATGCAGCGGTACAGTCTAGATGTATAGCCTGGGTTTCACAGACAAAGTCCCAGAATAAAATGCATGTTTGAGCTATTTTAATTGAAATTAACTTGCACTGATATATCTTAAAATATATCAGTGCCACTGTTTTGTCTCAAGATGCACCAGTAATTTTTTTCTAAGACACATTTATAAATACATTTTAATTTCCTAATTGAACTAAGGCCTCCTGGCTTAATCTAAACTCTGTCTGTGAAACCATGCAGGCCTTTATATTTCCTGTCACTCAAGGCACAAAACCATCATAAAGAACAGAGATTACTGTCATACTCATGGTCATATTTTCCTACTGAATGAATAAGCTCCACGCTGCTGTAGGCATGTAACTACTCACATGGCCAGGAAACAAGAAACAATCCCTGACTGTATGTTTTGTCTAAATGTTCAGTCATTCTGAGTTTAATTGCAGAGGAAAAGCCCACCGCCGCACGTCTACAGGCCCATTTACACCGTCTTTGCACACTTTGCTAATTTGTGGATGGATGGTTTTTGAAATGAGCGCATTTGTTTTTTGTCTGTATCTTGATAACATCACACAATTGAAGCTGACTCGGATTGACATTGTTCTAAATTTCCTGTTTTCCACTCCACTCCAAATAAATTATTTTTTTTGCACACAGATAATAAAACAGAGTTTAGTTGTTGATTTGTTAGTGCTGATTTAGACCAGACATATCTAATGTGTTACTGTTTTTAGAATTGTTGTCTGAGGCGGAGGTCTTCTTGCTTTTGTGTGAACTGTCACCTTTATCAGCCACAAATAGCAGGTCACATTCGCAGGTCACACTCACGTCCGGCCCATTTGCTCACCGAAGCCAGACACCTCTACATTGTTCATCAAATTGTATAATCATTGTTTAAAATGGATAAATTCAATATATGTATGCCACTTACATGCATATAACACTTTTTCTTTGGTAGAATGTAATAGCATCAGTATTCATAATAGTAAAGAACAATATATAGGCTATAGTAAGTGCAAAAATATGATTTGTATGGTTGCTTTTGTAGTTTCATTGTATCCTAGTGTTGTGTCTTGGCTAGAATGTGTGTGTTTTTGTATTGGGCGTATGTATGTTTGTATATACATACTGGCTGATAAAGCTCTGGAAGTGTTTGGATGAGGAAGCCGCACGGGAAAGTAATGGACTCTTGTGTCAACATTTTCTATAGTTGTGTGGTGCCAAGTTGGAGAGAAACACTCAAGAAAACAAAGTACTTAGAGATACTAGATTTAACCTCCACACTCCCCCAGACTGCCGCCTATTGTCCCAGCCACCTTTTGTAGTCCAGTAGTAATTGCTTTATACCTTCTCTTTCTTATGAAAGTGATGATGAATTCTGATTATTTTCTCTTGTCGGCGGACAAAGACTCAAAGCATTTGTCCTGCCTCATTTTCCACCCTGAGGTCAAGAGACAATGCACACACCGGTGGCCAGTACACATGTAAAGGAATCAAAAGTCTTTATGTAACTTCTGTGTTCAGAAGTTTTTCCTTTGAAATTTTTTCTAATTTATTTTAAAGGGATAGTCCACCCAAAAATGAACATTCTATCATCATTTACTCACCCTCATGGCATTCCAAACCTGTATGACTTTCTTTCTTCTGCCGAACTTAAATGAAGATATGTTGCTAACCAAACCATTTCAGTTACCATTGACTTCAATTGTATGGGCAAAAAATACAAAGGAAGTCAATGGGAACCGACATTCTTCAGAATCTCTTCCACAGAAGAAAGAATGTCATACATGTTTTGGAATAACATGAGGGCATGTATAATGGCAGAACTTTTTCTGGTGGACTATCCCTTTAAGCAAGTTCAGTAGTGGGAATCTCACACATAAGAATAACTAAATCGTAAGTGTTATTGAGTAGGGAGGGGACAGCTGTGAGTGTTATTAGATGCATTGTGGCTATGTGAGAAAGTTTGTATTAAATTCCCATTTCCACCCATTGTGAACGGAGCTGGCAGGACTCCACACGCACTGCATTGAATGTGGAAGTGTGAGAGTGTGAGCTGGTGATACAGGAGCCGGTCTCATGGGCATCTAGCCCTCTTGAGGAAGCTCACCATGGGACCCTTACTGCTTTCGGTGCTCCATTATACCCTTAGGTCAGTTTAGGAAGTCCATAGCGGGGGAGAAAATTGCAGAATCAACCATTAAGCCTCTCCTTGAAAATCCGTCATCTATTCCCACACATCTTGAAGTGATGTCTGGTTAAATGCTGATGCAAATTCACCACAGGCCTGATGGAACAATCATGTAAAAATTTCCATCTGGCATGGATGAGTTAACCATATCCGTGAAATAATAAACACAGTGGTTTGAGGGAAAGAAGATGTCTTTGTGTTTTTACCTAGTCAGCCAGATGTAGAGTGATGGAGATAAGTGGATTTTTAACAGATAGGGTCAAGGATAGGAAAACTGGAATAGGAGGATGTGGAGTGTGTACGTATAAGAGAAAGAGAGAGAGAGTAAAAAACAAAGGAAAGGGAAAAGAGGTGAGAGGGCACATCCGCTCCTCAGCTTTTGTCTCAAGAGTGTTCATGTGCAGAGACATCTTCACCCTGCCACTGTTACACTCTCAATTCATATTTCCTTTCACAACACAAACAACATGCTCGAAAACCTCCCTAACTATTGAGCATCCATATCAAGCATTCTCTAACTCTAATTTTCAATACTTTTCTTGTTTAAAAACTTGGATTGGCTAAGAGATTATTAATAAAATATTTATTGAGAGACTGGATGAAATAATTGTAATTAAATAAGTACTGTTTACGTAAAAAAAAATCGAGTTAATTCAAAATGATTGAATGATAAATAAATAAATAAATAAATAAATGATTAGCACTTATATAATTTTAACATAAACTTAAAAAAGAAAAGGTTATTTATGCAAATAAATCGAGTTAATTCAAAATGATTGAATGATATATAAATAAACAAATAAATAAATAGCACTTATATAATTTTAACATAAAATTAAAAAAGAAAAGGTTATTTATGCAAATAAAATATATACACTATTCAAAGGTTTGGGGTCAGTAGATTTTTTTGCTATAATATTTACATTTAGCAAGGATTATATTGACTAAATGTGATAGTATAAGACTTTTACATTCATAGAAAAATGTTCTGTTTCAAATGTATGCTGTTCTTTTGAATTCTCTTTTCATCAAAGAATTCTGGAGTTGATTGATTTTCACTCAATATTAAGCTCATGATTTATGATAATAAATGTTTATTGAGCAGCAAATTAGAATGATTTCTGAAGGATCATGTGACACTGAAGACTGGAGTAATGGGTCATCACAGGAATAAATTACATTTATTTATTTTAAATAGTTTTTTTCCTCTCATTTTTTAACAAATAAATGCAGACTTGATGAGCATAAGTAACTTTTTTTCTAAAGCATTAAACGTACGGTAACAACCCCAAACATTTTACTGTTAGTTCGCTGTAAAAAGTGGTAAACTGCAATTGTTATACGTTACAGAGCTTATCCTAAAGTAGGTGTTAGTTTTGTGTAACCTAATATACTTAAGTTGATTTAGTAATGTTAAATAGCATTTTTATTTGAATAAAATTAATCAATTTAGATTTTACCACATGAAGTACATTTTTTTTGGTTTCCATTTTTTTTACCAACACATTTTCTATTTGCGCATAAACCCTGAATATGAGCTTATAATTCTCTATGACTCAGGCTGTTAATTTACAGTATTGCTTACATGGTTAGCATTGTCATTTAAATTGTTAATATATAAGACCTTATCTAAGAACAATAAACATCAGTCTAGCCTCTCATGCATGTCGACCCAGGGTGTGGTACAGTGGAAATCCATGTTCCGCACACAGCAGGGTATATCACCATGGGTCCCGCTCTCTGCCAGCTCTTTCGGAGCCATTCAGATCCATGTATAACATGGCATGGAGAGAGGCAGCGGAGGTCAGTGAGGGGTCACTACACAGACTGAATTTGGAGAGCACATTGGAGAGGATGAACGAAAGAAGCGGCGCTTCCTATAGACCTGCTGCTGTTAGATCTGTCACAGCTGTGTTTGTCGTTTCTGACAATGTGTAATTGAATGATTTGCCACTGCTATACGCTTAAAGTGCAAAATCACAGAGGCAACCAAATGCAACTCCTTATGTCAACATCAACAACTGATGACCCAGTTCGAAATGATGTACACGTTATGATTTTAGAAATGTTTGGTTGATAGGTGAACACATCTGACCTATTTTCCTCAATAAGTAGGCTACATAATGCAGTGTCAGATCAGATCTGTTGGTTTCAGATCTGAATTCAGATCAAAGGTCAAACAGAACCAGTGTAGTTTTGTAGAGACCGCTAGAGGACTATTATTCGGCTACAGTTTTAAACATGCGCGCACCACACACACACACACACACACACACACACACACACACACACACACACACACACACACACACACACACACACACACACACACACACACACACACACACACACACACACACACACACACACACACACACACACACACACACACACACACACACACACATACTACACTATATTTTCTGGGATTATCAAAAGGTAGCAATTGTATTATTATGAAAATCGGGTCCATCGGAGACGTCCAATATATTTCTTAGGCACGCTGAAAGAACACCACAAACACAGTGTAATCACCATGGGAAAAATATGATACATGGGTTTTTGCCAGATGAGAAGTTTATCTATGTATCATCTTTTTACTCTTTTAATTCATTTTATAACTGTATCATATATCTCTATTAATTTTAACTGTTTTAATTTTCCTTGATTTTATTTTGTGATTATTTTAATTCCTTTCTGTAAAGCACTTTAAATTGCCATAGTGTATGAAATGTGTTATATAAATAAACTTGCCTTGCCTTATGCAGTATTGTTTTTAAATTAATATGCATGCATTGGCGTTCGTCAATCATTAGGTCATTCTTTTTTTTTTTTGCTGTTATCCATGAGGACCACAAGCTGGACTTGACTTCAGACTTAAACCCAGGTCACCCAAAGTGTAGCTTTTGTTTTTAATTTAATTATCCTGAATATTAACTTGGAAAAAAGAACAGAACGGCTAATATTACTCTTATTTTTATATATTTTGAGACTAACTACATCTCTATAATTTTATCAGACATTTTAGAGTGAGTAAAAGTAAACTAATACAAAAACTGCATAGTGCATTAAAAATTCATTACTGATGTTTGTGCTGTTGTTTTCTCCACCGAAATGAGATCACTTTAGCTAACAGGTTGGAAAGTGATATCTAGGACATAGGACAAACCTAACAGGTGAAATTATTAAAAATATATTCAAATATTTAAACAATGTATAACAGAAAGTTGTGAAGTTTTAAGTTGTGAGTTTAATTTATCTAATTATTAGACTATTAGACTTATTAGGCAACTTCAAACTTCACAACTTTCTGTTATACATTCAATGTATAGTAAACATTTCATGTCCTCGTCATCATGTTTTAATATATTAGATTCTAACAAGACATATGATAAGAACATGAAATGTACTGCACAGTATATGGCCAAACAAAGACATGAGCATTAAGTATAAAGAGAGACAAATCAATCGTAGAAGAAATATGACCCAAAAGTAATCATTCTGTGCAGACATAAGATGATACAATGAAAAGATTAAGAAGTGTGCATGAGCGTGACAGAGCGTGTTTAGCAGCAACAGTCAGTGGAGACTCTGTGACAGGAAGCAGTGCTGCGGGAGCTGATATGTGACCAGGAAACTGGCAGGAATCAAACAGTGAGCATGCAGAAACAGGAAGAACCGCTGGTCTCCTGTCTGCTGAGTGTTTGCTCAGCCCACCACCCAGTTCCCATGAGACCCACTGCAAAACAGCTCGAGTAATGGACACTCGCCTCTGAACCAGCGTGCACTGCATGGGTCCAAACCAGAACTCACAATTTTCTTTTTGAGTTCCTGCTGGTGAGTGGTGAGCATGCACCGGTCGAACACTTCTGCGCAATGCCTCTTAATGACGTCCCATAGGCTGCTAAAATTACAGAAATATAGAGTCCTAATAGTGATTTTAATGAATGAACTGTATGCCAGTGCCATTTATTTTATGTTTGAGTGTAAATTTGACACAGGTAGGCTATTTTAAAACTGCACAAAGCAATACTTATAGCGGCGGTATGTATACACAAGAATGTCCCCTGTTGTACAGCATGTAGTTTTTTAATTCCCAGAAATGATTATTGTAAGGATCTTGCACTGACAATAGAATCTCTGTTTTATTACTTGCCGTTGTATTTAAGTTGGACGATTCTGAAGCACATTTTTCTGTCTACAGCGAAGCAACAGCTTCCTCTCATATCATATTATTTGCCAAACCTCATGTAATGTTCTTCTCAAATTGATAAGTTTTGTTTATACACATGGCCACTGCAAATTACAACAAATGTGCTGTTGGGTAATATACTTAGGTAAATAATCTACAAATTACTCTGTAGAAAAAAAGAAATAAAAGAGAAAAAGTAATCAAAATTGTTTTTAAATGCATGTGTACCAAGGAAGTAATTAATTCAGTTTGTCATTTAAACAATTTAATCAGTGAGTCATTTACGCTGGAACCACCATCGATTCAAATGCAAACTGATAATAACTTGCATGGTTCTGACCCGTTCCAGTGATTAATTGAAAAAAATCCATTTTAATTTCCAAACTGTGTTGCTTGTTCTTGTTCAGACAAAAGACTGTACAGTACACATCATTTTTTCCCCAGAAATATTGTCAATACAAATATAATGTTGTAGCAGTTCACGGTACCCAAAAACAAAAACAGTAACTTCGCTAATGAAAAGCTTTTTCATTTTTTACTGAAATATATTGTAGATAAATCAATAGTGTTGCTAATTTTAGTGATGATGGTGGGGTCACATTAGTTGAATTTCAGTGAAATTTTGGGGGCAAAAAAAGTCTATTGTCAAAAGTGAGGTGAGGTACAGCTCACACAAGTGGAAGTGTGTATTCAAACTAAATTATTTGGCCAAGCAAAAAATTTTTAAAAATGAAGTGATAAAATCCTTGATTAACAGCATTTGGACAATTCACTTATCTTTGGCAGGGAACTGGGTTTTCAGCTCCCATTACCAGAGGAAATGAGTGCTTTTAGATGCCAAAGATGAGTGTGAGACCCCGTGATCAGATGCATGGGCTTTCCCAGCTAAACAATAGATCTGGGAGGTTAACAAACATAGAAGAAAATCAAATGCATTTACGTTTGACAGATGCTTTTATCCAAAGCGACTTACAGTCATAATCAGAAATATTGACACCCTTGTATATGATCAAAGATGGCTTTGAAAATAAATCTGGATTGTTATATCCATTTGAGCTTTCATTAAAAAAAAAATCACAAAATAACTAATCGTTCATTGAAGTAAAACAGTTTAAAGTGGGGAGAAAGTCACATAAAGAGATAAATGTTTTTCTCCAAAACACGTTGGACACAATTGGATATTCCCCCCATACTTAATTTTTTTAGCACACCAGGGTGACTAAGAACATGGAATCATCCAGCCGTGACTTCCTGCTTCACAGGAGTATAAATATGCGGAAACACAAACACAAACCCCTTAACGGTCACCGTCCCACTACCGGGACACCTAAGTTTACTTCACTATTAAATCCTAATAATCATGACAAACTTTATATCGATATAAAGGTCTAAGACTCCTTAATAGATATTGTAGCACTGTTTTTTGTTACAAATTATGTAGGAACGGTAATAGAGAATTTATGACAAGAGTGCACCTCAAAAAATCTACATCATAACAAGAGTTCTGACCTTTGTCACAAAAAGTCGACGCACACTTTTAACAATTGAAACTTTGGTTTATAACAAAACATATAATCTAGTATTTGTCAATAAAAAATTGACAAAACCTTTTCTAATCTTGACAAAGAGTCTCAAGGTTCCATATTTTGTGACAGAAGTGATATTTGGACAGAAATGTTTTAATTTGTTACGGCAGAATTCATACAATTAAATTCAATGGAATGAGTGTCACCCGGTGGCTATTTTTGTTATTAGGCCTAAACAAAATCTCATGGGAACTTAAAGCAACACTATGTAACATTGTTTACCTTAAAGTAATGTTTCCAAAATCTTATCAGTGGTTCATCAAGTCGTAAAGGGGTGAAAGGCACTTCTGCCATAGCCTGACGGGGTCTGTATCGCTTTTACTGGCACTATGTAACTTCGGGGTTCGGGTAGGAACCCGACCACAAAATGAGCTACAAAATTCAACTGCTTTACGTCAATAGTTATTATTTAGTTTTTCTTCGTTTCTGATGTCGCGATACATCATCCTTTCATGAAATCATGTAACATACTCTACCTTGTCTGTGGACATCGTTCATTCTAAAGCCGGTGCTGGATAAACAGCGAGCGTGCGTGCGACGGTAGGCTAAATTATTTATGACAGCGGCAATGGACAATTTCGTTTCCAACCAGTAAGGCGACAGAAGAGGAAAAGTTACTTGGTGTTACTTTAAATTGTGATATCAACTTCAAATTTGGAACACAACTTGGTTAGATATATGGCTTTGATTTTTATAGTAAAACATATTTTGTAAAATATATATTTTATGTAAAAGAAAAAATATTACAGTATATTTAATTTACTGTAAATTTAAACTTCCATAACTTTTTTCATATTTTCATTTTCACTGCAATAATCTGCTAAGTGTTTTCTTTAAAACAAGACCAAACTTAGGTCTAATGGTCTATATTCCAAAGCATTCTTGAATTACAACCATTTAAGTTTGAATACTGCATTTTAATGTCCATTCTCAAAAAGGGGGGTGACAGTTATCCATCACAATGAGTAAAACCAAAGAATATAGTTCTGATGTGCAGCAAAAGATTGTTGAGCTTCACAAAATAGAAACTGGGTGTAAGAAAATAGCTTAAGCATCATCAGGGAATTCATTTAGAAGTTCTAAACAACAGGAAATGTTACGAATCTGCTTGGAAGAGGACATGAGTTTATATTGTCTCAATGTGTGGCGAGGAGGAGAGTTTGAGTGGCCAAAGACAAGGATCACAGGAGAACTGAAAATAGTCTTGGGGTCAGAAAGCCTAAAAAAAAAAATTCCAGTAGTCGTCAGACACTACTGGAACTTCAAATCTGACCAAAATAAATAGCTTTTTGGAAGCAAACCCACCAGATTATGCAAACAAGGACACAAAGTAATGTCCAAAGCTATATCCTACTGCTGGATCTTTAATGTTGTGGGCCTATTTTTTTTTTTTTTTTTGCTGGAGGTCCTGGACATCTTGTTCAGATACATGGTATTATCAAATACCAACAGATAAAAAATCTCTGCCAGAAATCTTATAATGGGCCATGGTTGGACCTTCAATCAGGACAATGATCTAAAACAAACATCAAAATCAACATAAAAATGTGTCACTGAGCACAAAATGAAGCTTCTGCCATGACCTTCCTATAGACCTGAACCCCTATAGTATAAATAAGTGGGGTGAAGAACCGAAGAGGAGGAGCACCAACATGGAGCTGGGAATCTGAAGGGTCTGGAGAGATTCTGTATGAAGGAATGGTCTCTGCTCTCTTGTCAGGTGTTCTCCAAACTCATCAGGCATTATAGGAGAAAACTCAGAGCTGTTATCTTGGCAAAAGGAGGTTGAAAAAAGTATGTAATAAAAGGGTGCCATTAATTGTGGTCAACGTGTATTGGAGAAAACATTTATTTCATAAAGAGATTCCCCCCATTCTCAATTTTTTTACTTCAACGAAAGACTAGATTTCTGTGATAAAAAAAAGATCAAAAGGATTAACAATGCAAATTTATTTTGACAGACTTCTTTGTTCATTTACCAAGGGTGCCCATAATTCTGATCATGTATATTGCATTCAAGGTATACTGTACATTTAATCAATTCATGCATTTCCCGACTCAAACCCCATGACCTTGGTGTTGAAAAAAAAAAGCCTGTAAGAGAGAGAGAGAAAGTCACATAATGGTTTTAAATGCCGGATGCTGCCAGACGCTCTCATGCAAAGAGCAATAACAGCAATTTAAGTGCCAAACACGGACACCTTGACCATTTGTGTCTCCTATAAGAAAAACTGTCCATTGTTGTGGAGCTCAGGTTGTTTTTTCCTGTTAAACAGAGTGAAGCCATCGCAGCTGTACTCGTACTTTTAAAGTGCTGTGTTTCTCTATTCTTCCTTTCCTCTTAATTTTTTTGCACACATGTCATGCCAATCTTCATAACAGTAACAAAGTTGAGAGCTTTAACACTTAATAGACTTATTTTAAAATATTTAACCATTTTTAACATGTCGAATTAATTAAAAGAGTTTTAAAAATGTTAAAAATTGTTAAATATAAAACAGAGTTCAAATTTTATAAATATTAGTATTATATAAATATTAAAATATAAATATAGTTAAAATGTGAGATCAATTTGCATGAAATGTATACATTATTTGCATAATGTAATAAGAATAGTTATAATGCATATCATATTATGTAAAGAATTCTGTCTGTTTTATATATGATAAATGAACACTTAGATAGTTACGTTCATGTCAACAAACAATGCAGTGTACAAATCATATAAAAACATTATTTTAATCTAAATTTGACATGAAGTACGACAGTGTCTGAGAAATGAAAGCGTAGCAGAAGTTCTGCCAGGAAGACTCAATTATTACGTCATTTATTACCTTCTCATCTATCCAATCGCGTTCTAATACGTGAAGTATATACTTACACTGGTCTGAGTTCGCAGATGCTGATGCTTCCACTTACCACCATCCTCCCCACCTCCACCAAGACGGTCTTCCCTCCATCCTTTCCACCACCACCAGGATGGTCCCTTCCAATACCCCAAGGGGGGTCGGCTGCGCCCCTGGCTTCATCTTCAGGCAGGAAATGCAGAATCCGTGCTCTCGGATCGCGAGTTATGAACGGGGCCTACGCCAAAGAACTTTATTGCATATTGCTTGCTGGGCTGTTAATAAAATGCATAATTGTACAGTATCTTCTCTCCCGAGTCTTACTGGTAGAACTAAATTGACCCCCAACTGCACTGAACACTTCAGGTTAAGATAATTTATTTGTGGCATCAGTTCAAATGTCACCTGCAAGGTGATAGAGAAGAAGCAGTGATCCATTCGACATTCAGTTACAAATTAACTTTCTCTGAGAATGGTATGCTAAAGACACACCTCCCGCAACCTTTGCACAACCTACCTGCCATTTCCTTAATCTTGGAAATGGCTAACAAAAATGAACCTGTCCATGATAAAATGTGACTTCTGAAGAGAAAAAAACATCAGTTTCGACATATTCTTAATAACCGGAAGAGCAAATCTCAGGTAAGTTGCCCCACTATACACTTTTTCAGTGAATTCTGATGCTTACATTAATCATTATGTATGTATATGTTTGTTATATAGCTTGTAACATGACAATAGCATTGTAAAGTCCCATGTATGCCAAATCTCTTTGGTGGATACATTTGATCTTAATACATATTTATAGGTTGCTAGTTTAATGTTAAATGTTCTCACATTCCCATCAGCCCTCATGTTATTTTACATTCTGTTGTCAACCACAACATGCCAACTGCTAGGGAAGGTAAGGTGGACTATTATGGGAATCAATATAGTTAACCGCACCGCACCTACATGCTAAACTGACGGAAAAAGACTTAACTATTGTCTAATGTATGACAGGACATTTCGAAAAGGTAGGCTTCATCCAATTCCTATTCTGTTGTTATATGTTGCAATAATGCTAATTAAAAAAAGACATATATTAAGGATAAACGCAAACATAGAAGTTGTAAAAAATGTTTCTAAAATTTCAGGAACTTGATGCAGGTTGTAATTTAACTGATGGGTCAAAAGCTGTGTTGAACAACAATTTAAAGTTGTAAGTGTCGATGTAATCAGTAACAAACAACGCAATACTATGTGGAGGGTGTGTATAGTGTATACATGATCTTGGGGAGGTCAAGTGAAAGACTCATTTTTGTGGTGTGTTTGTTTGGACCCATACAGTGAGGTCTGAGAAAGCATCTGGAAGCTGTTAATTTACAAGTAGCGTAAGAAGATAAAAGACAAGTCAAGATCCAAGCAGTTACTTCTACCACACCTTTTCTGAACCTATCTTTCTCGCTTTTATAATGATACACACATACAGACTCTTCCTTTTGGCTGGCTTTTAGATCCTGCAGGTATGCTGTTACGGGGGCGTCCTGAGAAAGGAAGAGATAAAAGCAGCTCCTGTGGAGTGTTTACTGCCAGCAGTGCTGAAAGGAATAGTGGGAGAGTAAGGGAGTGAGAAGAAAGGCCCCTATAAAAAACGATTGAACCCTCTATGAAAAGCAGCCGCTAAGTCACAAGGAGATAAGCAGGAAATGCTGAAAGCCTGAGAGGTGGAACCTACTGTATAAAGCACTCTTTATTTCATACATATGCAGTACATAACACAACTTTAAAGGTGCTCTAAGCGACGTCACATGTTTTTCAGGCCAAAACATTTTTTGTCACATACAGCAATCCTCTCCTCACTATCCGCTAGCTGCCTGTCCCCTGAACACACTGTAAAAAACCGCTGTCTCTTCAGACATCCCAGGCTCCAAAAACGGCAACAAAAAGAAACTGCTAACCCGCATAACATTACAACGAAACATAACAAACTGTTCCAGCCAATAACCGACAAGAAGGATTTGGGGGTGGGGTTTGGGGGCGTTAGTGTGTGGATGAGGAGGAGGGAGGGTCTAGCTAGCTTCCCTTTTGTTTTGTTTGGGTTTTTGTAAGTGCAAGTTTTTAAAAACAGTACCGTTATTGTTTCCATGTAAACTACAAAAATGTGAATTTGTGAAAACGGTGACGTTATACACATGCGTATTACTAGTCTATAGGTGCGTAGTCATAATTCATAATATTAATACATAATACAGCGTTTTAGTTGTTTTCGCGGATTGTTTTGACATTGGTGTTGTCTGTACGTGAAAAATGCAAAGGAAAAACGTTTCCATTTTTAGTAGGCTACATCGTCTGTCATTGCCTGAGTTCTAGTCATTCATTCGTTGTCATAGTTTCTAATTAGTCCTCACCTGTTCCCTGTTCTGTTGATTACCTTCCTTGTGTAGGTTGCAACCGTGTATCACATGAAATACGTTCTGAGGAAACTATTTTGCAAATCGAAATTACGTTACATGCCAACATATAAGCAGTGCTATTACGTTGGTCCTTAACCTAATCTATTGCAGTGCTATTACGTTTGTCATGAACATAATACATCCAAAGCAGGTTTCTTTTCACACGTAGCAGCACAACGTAATTTATTTACGTATGAACAAATCTACCGACGTAGAAATTTGTACGTATTACTATTTATGCATAATCGTGGTATTAATGTTTTGACTATTGCATTCAACTGTCTTATCAATTAAGTTTTCATTCGCATTTATTAATATAATAGGCCTACGTTACTTATAAATATTAACATTTCGCTCTGTGCCTTCTGCAGCAAACTCGTTTCTGAGGACTAGCCTGCGTGATTAAAAAGGAATACACTTTTAATCTTAAAAATACCTTGTTTAATCGTTTAACAATTTTGTAGTATTTATAGTGTATTTACACAAAAAGCATTTTCTCCAATAAAAAACAACATACTGATACATTCACAAAAGACATACATTTTATTAGCTTGATGTAATCCAAATCCTAGAATCCATACGTTGTTTGCAAGAAACAGATCCAAATTCAGCCTTTTATCCAGCGATCTTCATCTTCATTTCTCAGCAGCGACCGCAAACGTCAAATCTATCCTGCGCTGGTGATGAATTCAAATTCAAAAATTGCGCCTTCAAGAAGCGTTACGACATGTTTTACGGCCGTGATATCAAACGCTAATTGGCTCTCGCCTGCTTCGTCACAGATTGCGACATGCCGTGTTTCAGTCGGTGTAGTACATTTGAAATGGAGAAGCGCGCGCGTCTTCAGAGAGCGAACCGAACCGAGCGAACCGAAATCGGATTAACATTTTCATGGATTAACGTTAATAACTTAAATTCTGATCTGTACCTCATATCATACACAACTACTATAATACTGCCAGAGAGGACTGCGACTGCAACGCATCATCATGTGGACTTTTGGTAATGTTAACGTTACCGGTTTTGATATTTTCGCAATAAATAAAATATTGTGAAATGTATAACTTGTCTGTCTGTTATGTTTTTTTTCTTCATAATTGTGTTAGCCTACGTAGTTTTAAGGAATGGTTATGGGTAGGTTTAGGGGTAGGAGCAGGTTAGTGGCTCAAAATATATTTTAATGATATTGTTAATAAAACTGCCATTTACGTACATCTCTGTCCAAGTGTTTTATCCTTTTTATATTCTGTTTTCTGTCTTTGAAAATAACGTATTAATACCTACATATTAACAATGAGACCAGGCTGCTATATTAGGTTAAGGACCAACGTAATCAATAATGCTATATTAGGTTAAGGACCAACGTAATAGCACTGCTTATATGTTGGCATGTAACGTAATTTCGATTTGCAAAATAGTTTCCTCAGAACGTATTTCATGTGATACAGGGTTGGTATTTAAATATTCTGTCTTCCTCAGTTCATGGTCTCTCGTTTGTGGTTCTTATGGTGTTATTGCTCTTCATGTTTACTAAAAATGTATTCATTGTTCATTCTGCGTCACTCTGGATTATATATACAGTCAACCCGTGATAATTGGGTTGTTTATTCTTCTTTAGTAAAAAATAAATTGTATTCTAATGTATGACAAACTTTTCATTTCCAGGAAATTTGATTTAAGAGACAGTAGTGAAAATTATTATTGGATTTATGATAGATTTTTGATCTTACATAATTTGCAATCATTAACTACCCAGATTTGTTTTTATGTTATTTAAATGTTCATTTAAACAAGTTCCTTGAAATGCATTGTAGCAGAACACAGTGCCTTTATTGTTTTGTACAGCCCTTTTTTGTACTTTATTGCCCTTATTACAACTTATTATGTGACGGTTGCAGCATTCTGTGGTTAAATATGTTTGCATAATGATAACTAAACTTTATAATTGACCACTGTCCATACAGTCAGTTTCCTAAATAGCTGGTGTTAGTTTCATGTATCTGGTATCGCTCTTTCTTCACAAATCATAATAATAACAAACAAACATTTAATGTCCATTTATTTATTTATTTGCAAAAAGTTAACCCTTGTGCATCAATTTAAAAAAGTTACACATAGCTACAGTAAATAGAGGACAAAAATGTCCGTGTTCAAAAACTGTCATAAAAATATTATATTTATATATTTTTTTCCACTTTCACTGACATCATTTTTTAACCAGCATCAGCTCTAATCATAATGACCAAACATTCATTAATTTTCAGTATTTTAACCATTAAAATGCTGGTTTGTTTACATAATGCCACTGTTGTTTTTTCATGAAAAAAATAAAAATATTAATTATTTTCAATTTACTAAATTCTAAGCAGAATTTTTTTTCTTTGATTATTACAGCTTTGGATATGTCAATGATTAACAACAATATTAATTTTGATGCATTAACATTTTTTATGCAGTCTCAGATTTAAAAAAAAATTACCACTCGGGTCAATAAAGGACAAAAATGTCCATGTCAAAAAAGTGTCATAAAAATATTATAGATTAATATTTTTTTCCACTTTCACTGACTGAGATTTTTTACTAGCTTCAGTTCTAATCATAATTACCAAACATTCATTTATTTTCAGAATTTTAACCCTTTAAATGCTGGTTTCTTTACATAATGCCACTTTTGTTTTTATAAAAAATTATAATAATAATAATAATACAAATATTCCATATACTAAATGCTAAGCAGGGTTTTTTTTCTTTAAATATTACAGCCTTGGATATATCGCTGGTTAACAACAACATTAATTTTGATGCATTCATATTTTTATGCAGTATCAGATAAAATAAAATAAAATAAAAAAACTACCACTCAGGCCCATAAAGGACAAAAATGTCCAAGTCAAATCATTGATTTATTACTCCTATCCTCCAAAGTTTTTACTTTTTTGATAGAGTATACCTTATTTTGCTCTAGAAATAAAGCAAAAGTACAAGATCACTTTGAACAAGAACTGAAGTCAACTCTTCATCCTCACTTTCACATGTGTTCACTAGATCCAGAGCTTCCCTGGCTGTGAAACGTCTCTTCTCTCTTCATCTTGCAAACAATGAAATGACAAGGCCCTCAAGCATCACATGTTTATAGGTTTGGCTGTGAGAGCACTTGTGTCAACAAAAATCTACCAGACAAAACAATCACCATTTTCTCGAGGTGAAAACATAATAAAATAATCACTTTTGATTTATGCAAGGTGTTGTGGGGCCTCTAAACTTCTACATCAAAATCAAGCTCACCTTTTACCCCCAGTCTCACACCCAAGGCGTCATCTGACGCTTTTTACCATGTTTGGCCATGCGTCAACATGCCGACGCACATGGTACCCCTTAAGCGTCAATATGAGACGCGCCTCCTAATGGTCTAATCCTAACCCTACCCCAGACCTAAACCTACCCATAATGGAAGCGTCATCTAACTGACGCTAAAGGGTGCGCGTCATTTGATGACGCCCGAGGATGAGCGTCTCATATTGACGCTTAAGGGGTACAATGTGCGTCGGCATGTTGACGCATGGTCAGAAGCGTCAGTAGATGACGCCTTGGGATGAGACTGTGTTGAAGCAAGTAATAAGAAATGTGTTTGAATGAAAAAAAGTAACTTCAGTAACTTTTTGACCCTTTCAGTTTTCACATGCAGGGTCTGTGACTCTGCCAAGGGTATGACTCATTTACATGGGGTGGGATTTGTGATTTCCAGTACAATATAATTTCTATCTTTCAAAATGTTCACACACACACACACACACCTAAAATGTTCAGTACACACATACTAACCACACTCTGACAACCATACCAACACACCCACACAATTATAGCTTCATAATTTATCTAATTGGCTCTATAATATGCATAAGCCGAAAACAGCAGAAAATAACAATAAAGTGATAATTTGCTTTATATGCCAAACCTGAAAAAATGGCACCATCTGATAAAAAATAGTAAAAATTTAAATTTTGCAGCCTTGCCAACAGAATGAAAGTCTGTTAAGAAAAATTGCATCATTTTATAGTTGAATGGCACTGGGATTAAAAATCGCAGTTTTAATGGGTTTCAATGGGGACATTTTTGTCCAAAAGGCGCTAAGTGGGTGTATTTTTTTACCTAGTGCAAAATACATTTTTTAAAGTAAATGAAGGTGAAATATTAAAATTCCAATAAAAATACAAACCTGTGGCAAATTTTATGCAGTTAGCATTAACACTAATTAAAACTGAAAAGGACAAAAATGTCCATAAGGATGCACAAGGGTTAAATAATGTATAAAATATACCAGTTCAGGCTGATAAAAATCATGCTTTGTGTTCTGATCGACCCATTCAGGAGTTGTTTGGGACAACTGACTGTGATTCCTTACATAGTGCTACACTGTATACTGTCTTGTTGTTTACTTTGTGTGTCTCATACTGTATATGATGTTGTTGTTTGCAGTAGGGTGTATGCTGAGTCTTGTGGTGGGGTATTAAATGTTTCAGCATGTAAGATTTCCTGATTATTGGTGAATTTATATTTTCAAAAATTAGTGAAAATGTTGCAATATTAGTGAAAATGTTGCATATAAGTTTACACAGTCACGATTAATATACGATTAATCGTATAACATAAAAGTTTTTGTTTATATGGTGTGTGTGTGAGAGAGAATGTATGTATATACCATGTATATACAGTATCTCACAAAAGTGAGTACACCCCTCACATTTCAGCAAACATTTTAGTATATCTTCTCAAGCGACAATACAATGAAACTTGGATATATGTTAGAGTAGTCAATGTGCTGCTTGTATAGGAGTATATATTTACTGTCCTCTGAAAATAACTCAACATGCAGCCATTATTGTCAAAATAGCTGGCAACAAAAGTGAGCTGTAATCTCATCCCAAGAAGTCCTATACTGACGTCTTGGGACGTCTTTTGACCATACGTCAATATCCGCCTTTTTAGGGTACCCTTAAACGTCGGTTAGATGACGTTATCGGATCCTAACTCTACACCAGACCTAAACCTACCCCTAAACCTACCCCGTCACCTACTGACGTTAAAGGTAAAGCGTCAGTTGTATGACGTCCCAGGATCGTCATTTACCGACGTTTAAGGGTACCCTAAAAAGGCAGATATTGACGTATGGTCAAAAGACGTCCCAAGACGTCAATATATGACTTCTTGGGATGAGACTGTGTTAGTTTAACCATGCATAGCCACATGTCCTATTCACCATTTTCATGTTTTTGTCTGCTTGACTGGACCACACAAATTGTTGTATCTTGTATTAGAGCAGTTACAATTTGTGATTTGAGTACAATTCTCTCATTCTGACCACTGGATGTTCAACATGGCACCTCATGGCTAAGAACTCTCTAAGGATTTGAGAATTAGAATTGTCGCTCCCCACAAAGTTGACCGATGCTATAAGAAGATTGGTAACACCCTGAAACTGAGTTACAGTACAGGCCGGTCATACAGATGTTTTCCAACACGGTTTCAGCAACTGCCTTGCTGAGGAATCTGAAGGTGAAGGTGATGGAGTGGCCAAGTATGTCTCCAGACCTGAAGTGAAAGGTGGAGAAGCGCCATGTGTCGCACATCCAGCAGCTCCGTGATGTCATTATGGAGAAGTGGAAGAGGATCCCAGCAACAACCTGTGCAGCTCTGATGGTGAACTCCATGCCCAGGAGGATTAAGGCAGTGCTAGATAACAATGGTGCTCACAAAATATTGACACTTTGGACACAGTGTTGACATGGTCACTTACGGTGTATCCCTTTTGTTGCCAGCTATTTTGACAATATGGGTGTATGTTGAGTTATTTTTAGAGGACAGTAAATGCTATACAAGGAGCACATTGACTACTCTAAAATCTATCCAAGTTTCATTTCAGTATTGTCCCTTGAGAAGGTATACTAAAATGTTTGCTGAAATGTGAGGGGTGTACTCACTTTTGTAAAATACTGTGTATAGTAATGCCAATTACTATTAATCACAATTAAGCGATTCTAACATAAAAGTTTGTTTATATATGTGTATATCATTATAATTATATATTTATGTGTATGTGTGCACAAAGCATATGTATACATAGCCTATATATAAAAATAAATAAATATATATACACACACAAACACAGACACACATATAATATATATATATAAAAAATATAACATAGGCCTATATACACAAATTTTATATAAAAAACTTTTGTTAAATGCAATTAATCGCGATTAATTGATTTGACAGCATTAATGTATACTAATGTATGTGTGTGTGTGTAGTATAATAATATATACACATGCATATATTATATAAACAAACTTAGATGCGATTAACAGGACTCCCGGAATTCTTTAACTACTAGAATGGCCATAGCAGTCATTATGACTGCTCATCCATTATTTGCATATAATTTCAATAAGCTTTATCAAATCTAAGAATAAATGGATCTGTAATGTTAGGATTTGCAATAGACTAAACAAACAACAAGAGAAATTGTTGCTAGGCAATGGTGATGCATTTTCAAGAGCGGGAAAAAGGAGCAACCGACACACAGTTTGTAATGCATACGGTCAGTATGACTGTTATGGCCATTCAAGGTAGAAATACTCAACTGTTTTGTGTCTTGTAATTTTAATAAAATAACAATGATAGAATAAAATATAGGCACATTTAGGAAAAGTAAGAGTCCTAGTTACATGGGTTTCATTTTAAAGTTTAAAGTTTTGGGTTTAAAGTTATTACACTGCACATTTTTAAAGCAGTCAAAATGACTGCCTTTGGTAGTTCTAGGTAGAAATACTCAAAACTCTTTTGTGTCTTGTAATTTCAATAAAATAACAATGATAGAATAAAATATAGACACATTTAGGAAAAGTCAGGGTCCTATTACATGGGTTTTATTTCAACAAAGTTATTACATTGCAAAATTTTAAAACAGTCAAAATGACTGCATTGGGAGTTCTAGTGTTAATCAATTGACAGCACTAAAAATGATATGATGTTGTATATTTATAGTTGTAGCAGAACTCTAACAGTACTAAACGCCACTTCTGTGGTTGCTATTAAATTGTGATTTCTACAGGAAGCAGGAAAACATGGGTCTGCTGCACACACAGTGTGTGTGCTCCTGTGTTTTGGGGTCTCAGGATCATCCTACACACTCCAGACCGTGGGCCCATGTACGGTCAAAAGAGAGACGGTGAGGAAAAACAACACACACTCTGGCCTCTTTTGTTCCCCGAGCCAGAGCAAGTGCTGCTACATCAGGAGTATCCTGTTTGTAGGCACTTGTTTCCTGTTTTTGGTGACAGAGGTTTACTCAGTCTGAAAGTAGTTTATCTCGTGAGAAAATAAAAGCCTTGTTTCTTATTTGTAACGACAAGTGGGTAATCTTCTCTTTTTCTCTTTTAAACCTTCAACAGGGCAAAATGATATTTTATGTAAATGCAGTTTTTATCTTCATATGCCTAATAGGCCTACTATTTCATTGCTCAAGACTGTTTGGTGCTGACTCCAAAAGTAAGTTTCACAACCATATAATTCTTAATTCTTTCTCCAGGCTGCATTTGACTGCAGTGGGAAAACACTTACGTCGGTACCACAGCACATCTGGATGAATGTGACCGAGTTGGATCTGTCTGACAATCTGTTAGACTTAACCCACAGTGACAGCGTCAAGCGCTTGAACCTCTTCAGCCACTTGCTCAAACTGAACCTATCAGGCAACTACCTCCCCCTACTGTTAAAAGAACATCTTTACAGCCTTTCTTCTCTTGAAGTACTAGATCTGAGTAGGTGCAAACTGGCCGCAGTGGAGGCAAACGCTCTGACTAGCCTCTCCAGTTTACAGATGCTCTTCATGGGGAACATCCCATCTGCTGCAGTTCAAGGCCTGACATTGAACCAGTTTGTTCAAGTCGGAGGAGAACTGAATAACAGAGAGGATGTGAGAAACAGAGTACACATGACACAGGATCACCACAACGATGGTATGAAAACTATCATCTTCTGTTATTTTGTTCGTTACTTGGGTTAGTGACGTATCGTCTAGTTTCTTTTCCTTATGAATATACTCTTTCATGTTGTTTACATATGGATTTTATACCATTTTCAAGAAAAGGTTTATTTGAATGACTTTTAAGATGTCATGTGGTATAATAACCATTAAGTAAAATGTAATAACCATCCTAATCATTATTTTCAAAAATGTTTAAAAACGTTGTTATCATGAATTTTAAAACTTACATTGCCACACATCATTCCTAGTTCTATCCTTTTTTCCCTACCACATTGCACCACATTGTCTACATCGGTGGATAAAGTTGTTCAATTATTAATATGCAGTGAAGTATTTTTTTCCCTATAAGAAATAATAATAGCCTGCAAGATTATGCCAACCTAATTAATGTTTGTTTTCTTTTTTTCTCTCCATTATGGTATCACGACAGTTGTATCACCCTGACATTTTTTGCCCCATCCAAAATAATACCATTTAAATTCATCTTAAAACAGCAATACAAAATAAAAAAAACAGCTCATCATAAACAACGTGTATTCCAATAATTATGAGTGAATTGCATTTTTGCAATGTTGGATTAAATTCAATCAAAAAATGAAGGCAACCCAGTCACATCTTACAGCCATTTCTTAGTGACATCCATTTTCTCTGCATTAACTACATTTATATGGACAAAAATATCTATTTGAGTGCCCCAATACATTTCTTCTTTATTGAGGTATGGAAATGGACATTCACTATCATTTCAATATCATTTATTTTTCTCATGGCAGAATATTCTAAGGATGTCAAACGTGGAGCCTTCCTCCGCAAACTACTCGCAGCGGAAACCTCAAACAATACAACAAATGGTCAAAATCTTTTTTTCTTTATTAATGTAGATTTTTACCTGTGATTTCCTTTTTAATTCGTACATAAGCTGTGACTCAGCTAACCATATAAATATCTTTTTTTTTAGGCTCAAACACCATTGATGAAACCTCTTCAGGGAGCTGGAAGGTCCTTGTGGCTGTTCTGGTGTCAGCTATCACCCTCTCCGTTTTTATCGCTGTGATGGCTAAATGCAAAGTTCTGCACAAGTATCTGGCAAGCTACAGACACTCCAGGCTCAGCGAAGTAGATGGAACGAGTCAGTGTGACCCTGCAAACTTTGAGGTGGGATTCTCGACCCACGGTGGCCCAGGGACTCGCGCAGCTGCACATACTGATGACATCGAAGAGGATGACGATGGGTTTATTGAAGATAACTACATTCAAGCAAGTGAGAATGAGAGAGCCACAAGAGCAGCAGCACTGACTGATAATGATGATGATGATGAGGAGGAGGAGGAGATTGAATTTAGTATTGGTTAGCCACATTAAGTCTAATCTTATTTTCGTAAACTACTCATTGAATGATTAATTGAGAAAATTAATAGTGTCAATATCTGAACACTTAAAAGACGTATGACACTGAGAACCATTAAAAAGCACTTGGTGTAATATCTTATATCTAATGCAATGAAATTCATACATTTTTATTTAGATGTCTAAATAGTTTATAGGGACACTTTATGAAAGTATTTGAAAATGTATAAATCAAAGTGTAATTACATTTGAATGTAGGCCTTAATGTGTTAAGCATTTTATACAATATTTGTTAACATTAGGCTATTAATGAAAGTTATTATAAAACTTTATTTTAAATCATAATATTAATAATAATTAACGTTTAATGATTTGCCCTTCTTGTAAAATATACATTTTGTTTCTTGTATGTTTCATTTTATTTCTGAATAAAAAACAAAATTCTCCAATGTTTTTCTTTTATTGGCCACCTGGCGCCGCCAATATCTATAGATATTAATGATTATAATTTTATTACAGTTTATAAATGGTAGGCCAAATTAATGGTAAGACAAATTAAACATTAAATGGCATTCACATTATCCTAAACTAATGCAGTGTTAATACCAATAGGCTTTTTTTTGTGTGTATTTTCACCTGAAAGTAGTTGAAGTTACGTCACACCGCTTCTATCTGCAATCGAGCGACGCGTCAAAACTTGAACAGCGTTGGTTAACAATAATGGCAGGGTTCTACTTTGGACGCGTCGCGTCTCTCACAGTGTAGTAGAGCAACAAGCTCAGGCTGCACAACCGGTTAGACGCCTCTAAACCCGGAAGATGCGTGTATAAGGGATGGGGGAAATCTCGCTTCATTTCGAGTGATTAAACTTTACCAGAATTGACGAAACTTCAGCTCCTGTCAGTTACTTCTTGTCATACAACAGCTTTGATAACGATGGCAGCGTCCGCGATCTTCATCCTGGACTTGAAAGGCAAGGTAAGAGCGCGTGCACCTGTCGGAGGAAGGTCGAACACTGCATAGCTACTCTCAGGATAGACTGTTTCAGTTAATTTGAAACCTATATAGCTACAGATAATCGAGGTTTAAATATCAATTGCAAATACCTATGTACTTATTCACTTCAAGGTTTCTAAAACAACTAATGATGTCAAAATGGCACAAGAGACACTCCACATCATCACTTTTAAAGTGACCAGCACTTTCACTTGCACTGTTCATGTTTTACATATTGTATGTTTCTATATAAATGCTGCTGCAATAACAAAATATAGGCTCCTGCTAATTTTTTTTTTTTTTTTTGTACATGTAGTATTTTTTTAATCCAAAAATTACAGTATGCCTGATATCACCACAATACCCGTTGGAAGTTTCACAATGACAACTGCCTCTCCTTGAACTTTAAAAATGACTGATATTAATTTAATGACCAAATTTAACAATTTTATGGAAATATGATAATATATTGTAATTATTATCATTTAAATCTGATTAATTTTTGAATTGTTTGTTATAAATTAAAAAGTCAGGAAAGTGTTATGGTGTTTCAAAGCAAAATATGACTTTCTGTTAAGAAACAAGACATCAATTTCATACATGTGTACACTGTAGTGGACACCAAGAATTAAATCATGTTTATCAGGCATTTTGGGAGACACAACAAGTGCATAGGGAAATAAATTATAGTTCAATTATTAGATATTATTATGAAAATCTTGCCAATTACTATTCCCATTATTACGCTTCTTTTTCATTACATGTTGCTCCAAGAACAATTTAATATGCAAATTAGATACAAGATACATTGTATAAAATAGGAAAACCTGCTTTTCCACATATATTGCATAAATAAAAATGGTATATCATTCTGTATATCATTCCGTCATATCTTTCTTACCATAGTTGAGAATCATCTTTATACAAAGTTTGGTATATAAAAAATCCTCTAAACCTACAAAATTTAAAACAGATATCATTGTTTTTGCCTATTTATTTATGTCTTTTGTATTTAAAGAAAATGAGTCCTGGTGTCCTCTACAGAGGGCATAGCATAACATATGAATAAAATATCTTAATATTTAATATATATATAAAGATATTTATATAGAGAGAGAAGCTCAGAACACATTAGTTTGTAATGGATGGAAGTGTTTCCATGAAAACGGATCCTCAGGGTCTCAGTGGAATGGATTACCTTCCAATATACCCCTGGATTTTGGCAGTGCTGATGAAAGCACTCTTGTCTGTGCCCTAGAGCAATCCAATATCTTCATCTGAAGGAATACCTTAACACCAGTCACGTTAAAGTCAGATTTCTCTGATCCTTTATGTTTCACCATACTATACTTTCAATGCACCTGTAAAGTGCAAATTTTAAGCATTTAATTGCATCTTGGAAATTGGTTGATAACTCTTATTGATTTAGCTGTTAACATTTCCTCAGACTGGTTTGAGTGTATGCAAAAAAATCCTTGTGCTGCAAGTGTCCTTTTGGCCTTTATTGGCCTAAAGTGTTTACTTTTAAGGACATAAGGAATCGTGTGTGATGAGTTGTGTCGAAATATCTTTAAAAAATAAAATAAAACAAATAAAAACCCAAATCAGAACAAAACACAAAATCCATGTCTATCATCTGTTTTCCCCTTAAATGGAGTGATGGGTGTCTTCAAGGAGCAGAATTGGGATGCTTATGACATTCTTATGCTTTCAACTTCGTTTCCTTCTCTAAGGTGCTCATATGCCGGAACTACATGGGCAACATAGACTCCAATGAGATTGACCACTTCATGCCCATAATGATGAAGAGAGAGGAAGATGCAGATTTGTCACCAGTGGTTATTCATGGCTCCACCCACTTCCTCTGGATCAAGCACAGTAACCTGTACTGTATCCTCCATATGCTTGTAAATGTAAAAATATAATCTTCCGCTTCTTTTGTGAATATTTGTCCTGCTGTTGTACAGTAATAGCTCTGCAAATATTTAGCATAGTAACCACTTAACAGATTTTACTCAGTGGTTGCAGTAACAAAGAAAAATACCAATGCTGCCCTTGTATACTCCTTCCTGTACAAATTAGTTGAGGTAAGTAAGTTTTATATCTATCAACATGACAACGCCTTCAATAAAACCTTGCACAGCACAATCTTGTTGACTGTGTAAACATCAATACCCTAAAAAAACAGCCGTAGCACAATTCCTCACTATAATATATCCTTACCAAATGTATGTGCATTTACAGTAATCTTGTTTTGACCATTTGTTTGCAGGTGTTCATTGAATATTTCAAGTCACTGGAAGAAGAGAGCATTCGAGACAATTTTGTGACAGTATATGAGCTAATGGATGAAGTCATGGACTTTGGATTCCCTCAGACCACAGACAGCAAGATCTTACTAGAGTAAGTTTTGACAGACTCACCATTCAACCATCACTCCTCAGAGAACACTATTCATCCTTCACTAACAGTGCTATGAGGGATCATCATTCATTATTCAAGCTCAGTGCTATTCATAAGTCACTGTATATGCTTTGTGGAGAGAGCACAGTTTGACAAAATGCAGTAAATAGTTTTTTTTTTATATTACACAGAGAGATGATTGGGCCAGAGAAATGTTATGTATGTAAGCATAAAGAGACATTTTAAAAGTTGCCATCCTATCTGTTTTCTAAAACAATGTTATTGGTCTTATTGTGAACAATTCATACATGCATATGCTACATTTTGAAATATCATAATTTGAGCTCCCAGTGGAAAGACAGACGGAAGAAAAGATCTATGGCTACTTCCTATTTAATCATGACTTCTGCCTTGGTGGTTTATATATTTAGAAGATTAAAGAATATTCAAAATGAAAAATGTGAGCTTGTTTAGCTTATTAAAATTTTTATTAAAACAAGCTGCTTTATTTTACATCGAGAGGGCAAATGATAAATGATAAAAAGGCTAAAGAACAAACAAAAAAAACATACATATAATTTGTTTGTCAGTTCTTCATAAACATCTTTCAGGTTTATAAGGGCTTATCAGTTTTTTGGCTTTGCAATCATCCACTTAGCGGATAGCTAATTATTGCTAGGTCTCACTGACAGCAACACAATACCCTGTCAGCTGGAGACACTTGAGGTTTGAGCACACACACATACACACACATCTACAGTTCTCAGACCTTGTTCTAAAAACAACATTGATGCAGATTGAATGAGGAATCCTATGTAGCCTATTGAATATTTAGTGGTTTGTTTTGGTGTTTTAAATAGGATGCTAATGTTCAGCAGGGGGGATTAGACACTCACTCTAATGTTAGTGTTCACACTTATTTCTTTTTGCATTCGTGTTTTTCTTGTGTGAGGTGAAGGATGTGTGGTAAAGAAAACATTACAGTAATATAATGAAGAAAAATAGACAAACAAGGTCAGGTGTTTTTCAGTCTATCTGTCCCTTGAGGCAGCCATTCTCTTCTCATGAGTCTTTGTTCTCTCAGCATTCGAACACCAGAGGGGCTGTTTACATACCTACTGAAGTTACTTGCTTCACTGACTCCTTTTAATTGAAATCTAATTAGATCTGTGGAGTTAAGTCTGTGACAGATGACAGATTGACATCATGACATAATAATGTCCATCACATAATAATAGCTGGCATACACTGGTGGGCTAATATAATAATTAATCTGCATAATATAAGATAATGAAATAAATAAATATATTTTTTTATGCTGACTGACGTTTTATTGGTCATTATTAATGTTACCATGACCTAACGGCCTTTTTTCACTTCCACGACAGGTACATCACCCAACAGGGGCATAAGCTGGAGGTGGGAGCGCCACGGCCCCCAGCTACAGTAACAAATGCTGTTTCTTGGAGGTCAGAGGGCATCAAATACAGGAAAAATGAAGTCTTCATGGATGTCATTGAGTCTGTTAACCTATTGGTGAGCTGATTTAATTTTACTGTAGGGACAACATTCCTTAATCAACCAATCAGTCTTTATGGCGTGGTTTAGGGTTGAGGCTTCAACACTACTCTTTTTAACCCTATGACTTTAGGGACGTTTAATGGATAGGGTTGGGAAAAGGGACTATGTCGTTCCAGGACTAACAAAAGATTCAGGAATGCATTCTAATTGATAAAATTACAGTCATCGTAGCTGCTGCTCATATTCATTTAAAATTTTATATTGATAATGCGTGGGTGCAAGTAATTATTCTTGTCCCATTAGTCCTTATCAAATTTCAACATGTGTTGAAATTTGTTGTTTTCCAAATTTGTTGTTTTCCCCAATTTTAAATAAAGGGTGTTTTTTTTAAAACTTTCTATTCATCAAAGAATCCTGAGAAGATGTATCACAGTTTCCACATCCAAAAATAATAATATCCAAAAATATTAAACAGCCTAACTGTTTTTAACATTGATAATAAGAAATGCTTTATGAGCACCAAATCATGTGAGACTGAAGATATTTAATAAATGACATTTTAAAATATTTCAAATTGTAATAGTATTTCACAAAATGACCTTTACTGTATTTTTTTGATCAAATAAATGCAAGAAAAAAGCAGTTTTAAGTAAATAAATTGCAATAAATACAAAAGCATAACATGCATTATTTATTTGAAAAAGTAACTTGCTTTATAGTGAAAATCTAAAAATGTGCACAAAAAAAGCACAGCTTTCCACATACTGGATTGGTTTTGCTTATTCAGTACAGACATCAAACAGCCCACGCTATCGCTCCATCATCCTACTGTACCTCAGCCGACCTCCTTCATGTTTTCAGGGTCAAGGGTCAAGTCTCCAGACTTCCTTAGATTGAGAGAGGGAGGAAGCAGCTGCCGTCTTTAAGTTCTTGTTGCCTTTCTTTTCTGCTTCTTAACTCTGAACTGAACCAACTGAACTGGCTTTTGATGGATTCATTGGCGCTTTTCAGTGTAAGGGTCTAACTCTGGCAGACAGTAGCTCTGAGCAGATTAAGAGCTAAATCACGTCTCATTGCTTTCTAATTCTGCATTGCTATTCATCCGTGCAGCTTTCTCGCTCTGGCTTTTTCTGGCTCTTGTATCTGAGAGCCCTCAGAGGTATTGACTCGATGTTGACTTTTTTAGGTTTAGATCTATCTTCAGAGTCCAGCTTGTATGCTTTTAATATTTTAGCATAATATAATAAATTACATTCTCATATTCGAAGTTATCACAGCATACATCAGCCCTCTCTTTGCAAACGCATTATAGCACAAATCACACGGTTACTGCCTTGCCCGACAGAGCGTAATAAATTGTAGATGGCAGTAATGGTGATGATGCAATATCACACCTTGCCACTCTTGATTGTGCTTTGCATTTGTCTTCTCTGTTTTATTCGTTATAGGTCAGTGCTACAGGCAGTGTTCTACGAAGCGAGATTTTGGGCTCCATCAAACTCAAAGTCGTTCTGACAGGCATGCCTGAGTTAAGACTTGGACTCAATGACAAAGTTCTGTTCGAGACCACCGGCCGTGAGTACACACAACTATCAGTAAACTGAAATGCATATTTTTTCGATGTAAAAATGCAGCTTAATACGCAGAGACAACGATAAGTAAGCTATTTGTAGGCTGATTCCTTCTCTGTGGCAGTAGCAATATTTGCTCAACCAATGGCATAAGTTTGGGGTGTGGAGCAAAAAATATTTCAATCATTATTTTTTACCTTTTGGTAACACAAGTGGTGATGAAAATTGCACATTTCAGCCTTTTCTAGTAGTGCAGAAAGTGACCTAATTCCCAGGGCTGATAGTCAAGCAGTCAATTGATTGTCTTAACCTATTTTATAGTAAGTGTCTTTCTCATTTGCACTTGTTAGGTGAATTCCATTCATCTGATTCTCTTGGTTAATCTCCCCCCCAGGCCTAACCCAGCGGGTGTTAGTATCACAGTAGATCAGGATTCAGTTATGCAGTCTGCATGTGCTCTATAAATGCAGCTATGCATTCTAGAACATGAGCGCTCCAGATTTACTATCCAACAGAAAGGAAATCTCTATCGAATTGAGCAATGATATTCTGTTCAATTAAAGGTACACAATGTAACTTTTGACCCTCTAGCGGCTAAAAAACAAAACTGCATGCATTTTGTGGAAGAGCATTGATTTTGTTGTGATCCGACTCTGTGTGACTGTGCAGATGAATATGATTATCATGCTGCTTATAAAACATTCATACTTCTAGATATAATTAGTTTAGATGGAAAGGATCTCAAGCTGACTAGATGAAGATGTTACTATAGCTATATCCATTAAAAGGCTGTTCAATGCCTTACTCGTCTGTTAAGCAACAAAAACGTCATCTCTGCGTCGCTTTTACAACATTTCAAATCACTCAGTACTTGCCATTTTCGAAAAGCCTAGCCAATGTTGGTTCTTATTTTCTCATTTTATTACGAGCTTTCGTGTTCATTTTGCCAGCAGACTCTCCTCTTTTCTACGGTTTTGTTTATTTTTTAAAACAGGTGATTCCACTGAGGTTCAAGATTTAGTGTGCTCCATGTCAACCTTTCTCACTCATTGTGACAACTAACATATGCCACTCCCATATGCGTCAAAGTAGCCAGAGCAGCTTTTCTTTATTTACGGATATGACGAGACACGCACGGACGAGTGACACAAGTTCGCAATTTCGCGTGAGAAGCATCCCGCTCGGTCTAAAATATAAACACTTATAACGGACTCACCATGAATTAGGGTATGACAAAAACACGTTTTGGAAGAAGGATTGATGGTGTATTGACTTGTGATTTAAATTTTGTTCATTTTTAACAAAACAAAACAAAAAAAGTTACATAGTGCCCCTTTAATATCTGATGCATTTTAGATGCATTTATCAACCAAGCTGTGCTGCAGCTTGCCATTATTTTACTTCTACAGGAAACTGTTTTTATAAGATATGGTTTCAGGGAAGTGAAATCAAGCTACTTGTTTCCTGTACACTTCCCACTATAAAGTTGCACTGTGGCACAAACTATTGTAAACATAGCTGAAGGTAAAGGCGCCATTCTGTTATTGCAGTTTAAGTCCTAATAAATGGCAAGCCGTTTTGACTTTTATTCATTCCCACTATATGAATTCTTGATATCAACAATTACATTTTCTTAAAAAGAATCTCTACTTTTCTTAAAAAGAACTGCTACTTTCATAAAATGAATTGATACTTTTCTAAAAAAAGAATTGATACTTTCTAAAAATTAATCACAAATTTTCTTACAATTATTCGCTACTTTTCTTAAAAAGAATTGCTACTTTCCTTAAAGTAAATACTTTTCTAAAAAGAAATCGATATTTTTCTAAAAAGGAATCACTACTTTTCTTAAAAAGAATCACTACTTTCCTTAATGTGAATCGCTACTTTTCTAAAAAAGAATCGATACTTTTCCTAAAGTGAATCGATACTTGTCTTAAAAAGAATTGATACATTTCTTAAAAAGAATAGATACTTTTCCTTAAGTGAATCGATACTTTCCTTAAAATTAATCTATACTTTTCCTAAAAAGAATCTACTTTTCTTAAAAATAATTGCTTTTTAATTGATACTTCCCCCCCCCCCCCCCCCCAAAAAAAAGAATCGATATTTTCTTACAGTGAATCGCTATTTTTCTTAAAGTGAATCGATACTTTTCTTAAAAAGAATCGGTATTTTACTTAAAGTGAATCATTAATTTCCTTAAAGTGAATCGATACCTTTCTTAAAATGAATCGATACTTTTCTTAAAAAGAATCGAGATTTTCCTTAAATTGATTCGATACTTTTCTTAAAATTAATCACTATTTTCGACAAAGTGAATCGATACTTTTCTTAACCCTGAGTGTAATGAGTGCTGTTTTTGTCCTCATGTTACTGCTTACGTCAGGCAGTGTGGGGGGAGTTTTCCACTGACGAACACAAACTCAACAACAGCTGATCTCACTGTACTGTACATGCATCGAGGACTAAGAAAGGGGATCATTTTCAAGCCTTGTGTGGTTGTCTCTTCCAGTCATGGTGCACAGATACACAATACAAACAAGCTGGGCAATACCAAATCAGTAGCCAGGTCACCAGGATTTCACTTTTCCGGGCAACTCCCGATTGGCAGTCCGAGACTGCCTTATATATTTAGCACAGTTATTATATTTATAATAAAATTGATGGCACTTCAGGTGAAAAAGGTCGTCCTCTGTATTCAGTCTTTTAAACTACTCCTCAATGTGCATGCAGTGTAAATAAAGTTACATCAATGAAATGATAGTAGTCCGCGGCCCAACCCCCCGTGCTAATGGTACAGCCCACAGTGCAATTTACAAGATAAAAAAATAAAAAATATATAATCAGCTAGATTTCATTTATTCAAATGATTGTTTCTGAAGTCACAATTTAGCAAAAGTACCCCCCAAAAAAAACTGGTTTAAATTTTTCATTTTTTTATTTGCATTGTATTGTCTGAAAACTGAATTAAGCATTACACGGACCGTAAACACAGCTCAAGGTAAATGTGCCATTCTGTTCATGCAGTTTAAGTCCTAATATATGGCAAGCCATTTTGACTTTTATTCATTCCCACGATATAAATTCTTGATATCAACAATTACATTTTCACTAGTTAAATATCACCCACCTAGCCTGCCATTCAAATTCAATTGTTGATATCAGTAATTGATTTCTTACTAGTTAAAATCAATTTTTTACATTTCAGCTATACATTTCTTATTAGTAGAAATATAATTTTTGATATCAATAATTTTAGTTACCGGTACTTGTAAGAAATAAAAATTCCTGATATCATGAACAAAATTTTTACTAGTTGAAATGTTAATACTTGATATATGTAAATGTATTTCAACATGTTACATTTGTTATTTCTAATATCTGAAAATGTATTTCTAATATCAATAATTAGGAGAGTAATTTCAGATATCTAAAATGACTTTCTTACTAGTGACAATCAAATTATTAATATCAAAAATGAACATTTTTACTAGTAGCAATTCAATTGCTGATATCAAGAACAGACATTTCACTAGTAACCACATTATTTTTGTATTTATTTGTTATTCTTTATTAAGCTTTACATAAACAGGGAACCATTAACAGCAATACAATATGTTGAAACAAGACTTCACATTGCCCTCATGCCTGAATGTTATAGATCATACCTGTTGAACTGAATATGTAATTAAAGACATGTAAATGGATGTATACATAAACGTGAGGAAAGAAAAAAATAAATACAATTAAATGACTAAATAAAATTAACTTGATAAGAATGCATACAAAACCAAATTAATATTGATATCAAAAATGATGATTTTTACTAGTAAGAAATGTATTTCTGATGTGAAATTGGAATTCCAACTAGTAAGAAATCAATTCTTGACATCAACAAAGTAATTTGAATGGCAGCCTATGGTGACTCAACTAGTCAAAATATAATTACAGATATCAATAATTATAGTTTTTACTAGTTGAAATGTAATTATTGATATCAAGAATCCATATTTCTGTGAGTGATGATGTCATTATCAAGATTTAACATTTTTTACTAGTGGAAATGTAAATCCTGATATCAAAAATTTCCATTGTTACTAGTGAACATTTAATTGTTGATATCAAGAATTCATATCCTGGGAATGAATAAAAGTAAAAATGGCTTGCCATACTGATGAACCATGATATGAACCAAGAAATATCTCTCCTCAGCTTAGCAGTAGAATGAAAATCAGACAAGTGAAACACTGCTCTCTAGAGGCTCAACCTTGAAAATGTATTTTTTTAATTGTGAAGGTTAATAGGACATTTTCTTCTTTGTTATAATGTTGATATGAAATAATTACACACATTACACATTATACTTTATTTATTTACCAATAATATGTATGTATTTATTGTATGTATTTATCGAATTTAAAGGAAAAACATTTAAAAAAATTTGAGTAAGATTTTAATTTAATTTGAAAAAAAAGTGGTTTGTCTTTCTTTTGCTTTAATGACAGCAGCTATCTACCTAATTTGAACTTGACAAGTTCATGTAAAACCTAATGATCATGTTATCCAGCATGATTTGACAATATCAAGTGTCTTTGTGCTTTGATGGAAGCAAGAAAAATGTGACATTTTGTACATAGTTCAATCCATCCATCCTCCAAACCGCTTGCTCTGTAGGGTCACAGACATGCTGGAGCCTATATATATATATTATAAATGATATATTTTATGTTCTAATTATACTAATATTAGAACATTATATTCAGAGCACTTTTACTGCCACGTCAAAAGATGTTCCTAAAAGTGTACCTCTGGTTCTGACCACCAATCACTTTCTCTGAAGCCTCTGCCTGTGGACCCTGGGGAGCCAATCAGAGAGCTAAAAGAGAGCATCCTAACCCCTTCCCGACCTTTAGTCCCTGCGGTTGATGTCATCATTAGGTGTTTCAGTGGCTCACAGCGCGTCTCATCTGCGGCAGAGGACACAGACACCCAAAGCTTCTGATCTGACCTCTGAGTTCCAGCTCAAACCTCTGAGAGCTCTTTCATGTTCCATTGTAAATGTCACTCCTGGATAGAGCGGAATACATTCATAAATATAAAGAGAGGCTCATGTGCACACACACATTCCTGCTGTGAGAGTGCTGGTGAAATCCCACAGCTCTGTGGTATTAGTGAGTTTTGGGGCTCAGAGGCCCTGGCTCATTAAGAAGCTCTTCTGTAGTCACTGCTTTCTCTTTGCTGAGGTCAAACAAATAAACTACCTTCACACTTACCTGGGTGCACAAAAGTGCTATTGTTTGCAATATCCAGGAAACACATTAGAACTCCCTGTGTGTGAATATGGTGCGTGCGTGTGCAGCTTTCAACTTGATTAACTAGCTTTGCACAAATTATAATCATCGGCAACCACTTTTCTTATATTAGAATTCAGCCTGCTCTTTCTCAGACCTCTGTTTCTCTTTTTCTCAGGAGAGAAGAGCAAGTCTGTGGAGATGGAAGATGTGAAATTTCATCAGTGTGTGCGTCTCTCTCGCTTCGAGAATGACCGGACTATCTCTTTCATCCCACCGGATGGAGAATCCGAACTCATGTCTTACAGACTCAACACCACGGTCAGTGCTGCATCTACACTAGTCTCCTATCAATGAGAATGTCAAAGTTTATCACGTGATCAATGCATGTGTGAATGCATTATAGTTTTTTTGTGCCATTGTAATGATGAGGTCTCGGAGAGATTTATTTAAATAAAAAAACATACAAGAATCAACGAACGCGATTATGAGAAAACAAGAAATGAACTTCAAAGCAAAACCAATACAAAGAATTTGAAATTAAAAGAATATGAACTTGAAAGATCAAAACAAAAACATGAAACAAAGGTTATGTTTGGAATAGCATACATGTATTAGCATACTACTCTTATTATTTCTGCAGTATATGCTGTGTAAAGCATTCAAATGTATCTTCTATGTTCAGTGTGAGCAATAAACTGCAAGTAGTTACACTACTTTTTTTGACTCATAATTTGCTCATTGTTTAAATACATTTTTATGCAAAATTGCTTTCAAATGTAAACGTTTTTTATTTCAAAGATTTGTATGGTTTTGAAAGAAGTCTCTTTTGCTCACCAGGGCTGCATTTATTTGATCAAAAATACAGAACTACAAAACTGTAATATTATTACAATTTAAAATACTGTAAGTGTTTTCCATTTGAATAAATTTCGATTTATTCTTGTGATGGCAAAGCTGAATTTTTATCAGCCATTGCGCCAGTGTCACATGATCTTTAGAAATCATCCTAATATGCTAATTTGGCGCTCAATAAACATTTCTTATTGTTTGCAAAGTTGATGTTATGCTGTTGGAAAATATTACTGTATTTAATTTATTTAAGAATGATTACATGTCAAAAAGGCAAGTCAGTGGCTCAATAAGTGTCAGCGGACTCACTGCTCTCCTGTCACTCCTCTGTCCTGACAGGTGAAGCCTCTGATATGGATTGAGAGCGTAATAGAGAAGTTCTCTCACAGTCGAGTAGAGATCAAGGTTAAGGTAGAGCTGCACACATATACACACAATCTACACTTTCCACTGATTCTTGCTTTGCCTCCTCCAGCACACTCCCTGGTTTCAGTAATTAGCTTTCAGGCTTCTGTCCTGAGGAAGCTGTGTCCAAAGACTTGTCAGATTCTGACATAAACATGCTTTGTCCTATTGCCTTTGCCATACTGAAACTTTACTTTCTGAAAGTGTACTTTGGAAGTTTTACTTGGATTGTGAAGTTATGCTATAGTTCCTCCATCTGTTCTCCAGGCCCGCAGTCAGTTCAAGAGCCGCTCCACTGCCAACAATGTGTCCATCTTAGTTCCAGTTCCAAGTGACGCTGACTCCCCAAATTTAAGACCACCACAGGCCAGGCTAAATGGGTTCCTGAGAAGAGTGCGGTAGAATGGAACATTAAGTCCTTCCCTGTAAGTACCATACATATGTTTTGCAGGATGTTGGTGTTGCTGCAAATCACTGAAAAGTTATTTGATCTATTTTTTAGATAAAAAACAAACAAATAATCCATCACCTCACATTTTTGCTGATTTCACAGAGAGTCTGTGTGCTAAATGATTAAATGTAATGCATATGTCCTCTATAATCGAAGGCAAAAGCCTTGTGAGAATGTATGAAAAATAAACAAAAATAAAATGTTTGCCAAAGGAGCATGTATACAAAATATAAAAAATGAATTGCTGCCAAAGACATCAAACAGTACAAGCAGAGACATACTAAATTAACAATTT
Source organism: Chrosomus eos (assembly GCA_036326025.1). NCBI lineage: Eukaryota > Metazoa > Chordata > Actinopteri > Cypriniformes > Leuciscidae > Chrosomus > Chrosomus eos. Next base: position 26,865,958 of record CM070828.1, read on the forward strand.
CGTGCCTTATCATTACCATTAGATAGTTGCACAACCAGCTTTTTCTCTAAGAAGACAGACATGTGGGACATTTAGTCAAGAATATTTTTCAAATCCTGATCTTGTCTTTGAGGCTTTTAAGGCTATAAGTCAGTCCTGGAGTTTTGTGCTGTGGCAACGTTAAAATAGAGAATTTATTTTTTATCAACCATGGCTCAGAAGACTCATTAGAACCGAACTGTTAATTAGGACTTATTACTGAAGTGATGATTTTGCAATGTTAATTAGTCAATTAGATGTGTCAAAACTAATGATGTTTCTTTACTCGTTGAAGGGCGGAAAAGAGTTCATGATGCGAGCTCATTTTGGACTGCCAAGTGTGGAAAGTAATGAACTTGAGGGCAAGCGACCAATCACAGTGAAGTTTGAGATTCCATATTTCACTGTGTCGGGCATTCAGGTGCAACACACATTCACCTCACAAAATATTCTTTGATAATAGTCACTATGCGGTAGACTTAATTTTCTTTACCAACACAGGTGCGATACTTAAAGATTATCGAGAAGAGCGGATACCAGGCATTACCGTGGGTGCGTTATATTACTCAGAGTGGAGGTGAGACACATTCAGAAATTCCCTCACACACACACACACACACACACACACCGTCATTCGCTTTCTCAAATATCATTCTGATATAAAGTTTACCTTCACCCTGCATTAAGAGTTCAGTGAACATGAGCCTTACTCTGTCTTCGATCACACACCAACACACACACACACACATCACACACACACACACACACACACACACACACAACCACACACCACCATCACACACACACACACACAAGTTTGAAAGAGTGTAGACTATCAGTTTTCCATTTGCATCAGCGACACCAGAGAGAGTCACTCCAATCCTGCAGCCCTCTTCACTTATTCATAAGAAATGCAGAGCAGACATCAATCTACAATAGAATTCTTCAGATATATCCAAACACCCAAATGTCAATAACATATTCAAATGCCCTTAAATAAACTTTCATGTACTTGTTTTTATATTCAATTTATGAGTTGTGCTTTTCTAATTTTGCTTGAACATTTTTGACAGATTATCAGCTGAGGACCAACTGAGAGAGGACAGTGCCTGTGTATGTTGTGTGTTCTATCTATCCAGTTTCATCGGCGAGACAACTACTGCCTTACACACAACAGTCAGGCGGCGGTTCCCTCCCGATTGTTTTTGTCCGAGATCAGGTTTTACAAATGAAACAAGTCAGACCACAAAGTTACTGAGAAAAACAATTGATTTTGGATTATAATCCAGAGGTCGTATTACAGAAGCATCCTAGAATACATTTTCTATTTAAAAAGATTTTTTCATATCGTTCCAAACCATGTATGTATTTTTTCTATTTAAACGCAATAAACAGATTTTTCATTCAAAATATATTCCACAGAAATTAAAAAAATCACACAGGTTTAGGGTATTATCGTTAACTAAAATTAAAACCATAAAAAAAAACATTTTCATTACTTGACTAAACTAAATAAAAAAAAAATATTTCAGCTAGTTGCTAAGGAAACATTTCTCATTTTCATTTAGTAAGTTGAAGTACCAGAATAATTAAAACTAAATAAAATATAAACTAAATCTATTAAGTTTTAGTTTTTAATTCCATCCATATAGACAAACTTAAAAAAAAACACTCCCACTTTATATTAGGTGTCTTTAACCACTATGTACTAAGATTTAAATGAATAATTTGATACAATGCACTTATGTACATACATGTTTTACATTGTACTTATATTATTAATTACCTGCATGTGATTATATTTGTAATTGATTTCTGTAATTACATATAATTACACTGTTGAGTTAAGAACACAATGTAAAGAGTGACAAAAAAAAAACTAATAAAAATGACCAAAATCCAACAAAATGACTTCAACTAAAATGAAAATGCAGATAAAAAACAGAAAACATAAAAATCAAATCAATGATACTAAAATATCACTGTACAGGTTCGGAACGACATGAGGGTGAGTAAATGATGACATATTTTCATTTTTTTGGGTAATCTATCCCTTCAACTTGTTAGATGTTAACTTAAGCTGCTTATTTTCATTTCTGCTGTAGGTGGAGGGACTCAGTGTTTCAGTGTTATATGATCTTATGTCTGTGGAGCTGTAAACACAACCACAGGCCCAATGAAATAAATACCTTGTGCTCAAAATCAATGATTAATAAGGCTGCGTACTGTTAGGACAGCACAGTAACACTATATTTTCACCACAGTGGCTTGTATCTTTATCTTTGGTTTAGGTTGGTTTGTGCTCACTCAAAATACCACAAATGCCAATACTTTTAAAGGTGAAATAAAAAGTGGAAATGCTTAATGGCATTACCATGAACCTATATAGTAGCAAATAACTCGGCTCCATGTTGATGCTGGATTAATTATGATTGTGTTTTGTTTCTTTAATCCACAGCAGTCAACACATCTTATCACACAAGATTTTTTTGTATGTCATTGTACGTGTTCACACTGGGAAAATCCTCCCAGATCTCCTTTCATTCGGCATGCATTGCACCAGTTGTTTTATAAGTGCGACGTGTGTGTGTGTGTGTGTGGGGGGAATACTGTCTGCCACCTCTGCAGAGGCAGCAGAATATATTATTTGTCACGTCAAAACAGCTTCCTCCCTCGTTTATATACCAAAGGTCAATGTCGTGACAATATCTGATATTTATTTCACACTAAATCTGAAATGTGTATTTTTGATCATTTTGTATTGACAACTTTTTTTGCTCAATAGTTATACTATACTAAAGGTCATTGTGAGAAAATAAATGGATTTTTGTTTTGGCAAGCATTTTTGTGATTATTTTCTGTGCTGTGTGGAAAGGCTCATTTTTTGTTTATTCACCGATGGATATTCCAGCTATTGAAATAAATTGCTGTTTTATACAGTGGTATGGGTGTTTTACGCATTTCTATTTTTGCACGCCTTATTTCTTATCAGTCTCAACACATTACAAGCCGATAGATGGGTGACAATGGGTCACAAAGTCAGCTATTGTTTACATGGTGACTGAGCAGCTGTTGCACAATAGTCAGCTTGTTGTGGATAAGAACAGGCATTGCCCAACACAACCCAGCCACCCATGATTACGGTCCCCATCAGCCCATATACTGGCCCTTTCAGAATTTACTTCTGCCTTCACAGGACAGGGTATGGATGAATGACTCAGCTGCATGGTTTCTCAAACACAATTCCTCAAACAAGATGGACCAAACTAAAATATTTAAACCAGCCCTAGCTTTCTGTTATTTAAATATATTTTTAAATAATACATATGTAATTTTCAAAATAAAGGCTTGCTTTGCAAAGAGAACAGTTTGTTATGAAAAAAAAAAAAACACTCAGACTAAACCCCAAAAAGTATGTGGACAGAGTTAATGCATGAATTTCAATTCATATAATATTAAAAATCAATCCATGTGGCATCTGCAATCAAACATGCTTGGCCTTTTCTTAGAGACATTTCTGCAATGGCTTTTACCCATCCAGTCCCAGGATCATTTTTAGTAGATGTTTGAGGTGCATGAAGTCATGCTGCCCTCCCATTCTATCAGACACGTACTTCCCACTTCTGAAGTCGTGAGCTAGTCGAGTGAATTGTCGGAAGAACAATAGGTTTGTCACCATAAACCTGGTGTCGGAATCATGGAGGACACCAGGTTTATTCTTGCTTTTGTATTGGGGTCATCGGCCATAGGCCCCGGCTGCGCCATGGCGGGCGATGTCTCGGTCCTCGGTCAGTCAGTGCATCATATTTGGCTTTTGAACCACCAGTGTAGCTCATTACATTTACTATGCAGACACAATACTAAAGTGAGTTTCACAATTTTTTAAAAAAAAAAATCTTTTAAAAATAAATTATAAAACCCTTTTTCTAATTGCCTTGTTTGAAAAGTGTACTTGATATTTTTAAATACCATTTGGTTTGATATTTTGGTTATAAAATATACTGACATTTGTAAATGTGGCTTAGGTGTGTCTGAAGTTTAATGTTGCTGCAAGCTTTTCTGAAGTATTTCTCCAAAGTTGTCTAGACAGCAGAGCCTGAATGTTTGTTTATTATGCGTACAAATTGAAATAGATTTCCACTAAATGGCTACAACCTACCATCTGTTTATCTCCATCTGCATGTGAATGTTTTTCATAAGCCCTTCAGAACAAAATACCAATAATTTGCATCACAGTGTGAATCAACTTTAGTGTATTTTTCTACAATCAAAATAGCCCTATTTTCATTGGTGATTTTTTCTTAAAAAGATAAGAAAACTGTGCTCACATCCTCCAGATTGACATTCTGATCTTTTATTTGATCCATAGCTTCATCTGCACAGGTTGTAGTGTAAAATCCCAGGCATGCAAAATGACAGCCGGTCGATTCACGCACACACACATATCAGAGCCGCTGAAGACATCTCCAGATGGACAATCACTTGGTATGCTCACCTTTGCCCGGATACATAAAGCCATCACGGATACACACACATAATAATGTAGTCGTCCAATAGCATTGAAAAGAAAGCAGCATGTTTTATCTAAAATCATGTCATTAAAGATCAAACTTTAGATTGTTTTTTGTGCTTTTTCAGTACTTTTAACTGTACTTTATTGGAGTGAAGCATATAAAAGAATGTTTGTGCTTAAACCCTCAAAGGTTTAATGTCTGAAACCTTGAGCCAAAATGTAATTGTGATTTGTGCCTTAGTTTAATAAGTGCAAAGTTTCTTTGAGAGCATTTTAGTTCCTGTTCAGTAAAAGAATGTCGTATTTATTTTGTAGCCACGGTTATATCAGATGAGCCAGACTCGAAGCAGTCTCTCTTCTCCTTGCCTGCATCTGGCCTGAAATGCTGAAGATCCCCACTGTCCTCTCCCACCGTCTCTGTCCCGGCCCTGTCCTCTCTAAGAGAAAAACTACTGCAGCGTAAATGCTGACTACTAACACTGTGAAACTCCCACCCACCAGCATCACCACCCCAGATATAAACATGTCATTCAGCGCCTTGCCGGGTTTAGGCATGTGGTAGGCCAAGGCCACGTCTAGGAGCACAGCTCCACAGATGAGCAGAGAGATTCCTGTGATCAACATGATGAGGACATCAGATAAACCGCCGCTTTTTAGCATGTTGATCCGGCGCCTGCTGCGCACGCAGTTCATGTCCTGGACAGCGGAGCTCAGCAACTGCTTGAGGAGGACGGCCAGAGCGAGAAGGCAAAGAGTGGTTCCGGCGCCCAGCCGCCACTCGCTGGAAAAGCTGGTGGTGGTTGAAAGGAGGCCTACGCCACCCAGGCCGCAGCCTAAGATCAAGGCCACTGAGGCGCAGTAGCATAATAAGGATTTGCGTGGCTCATTGAACCACCAGAGCTCCACCTGCTCCTCCAGGAGGTTCTGCTGGATGCGAGCCGGGTCAGGATGGGGGTGGCCCCTCGGAGGGGAATAGTTCTCCAGCTCTGACATGATGTTTGCTGCTAATGGTGCTCAGGACAGGTCCCAACTGTGAAAGGACAGCTGGCTAGAGTTCCTGGAGAAAACAAGTTGGAAATTAGGTAAGAAGATGCCACGTGAACAGTTGACAAAACATGAAAAAAATCCTGTTCAATTCACAATAAGAAATTCACAGTGTTGTCACTGACAATGTTTCATTACATTCATTTTGGCCTGTATATTTCACAGTTCATAACTGAATATTTCATTATCATTGATATGCATAAACCAACCTACTTGAACATAAAATCTGAATTTCTACCTTAAAATACATACTGATAACCACCATAAAATAAAAATCAAATAGTTAAATAGAAGGGAACATGATAAAATTAAAGGTTGTCAAAATGCCATCAGGGTAGCACATATCAATAATTAAAAAAATTATATTTGCAATAAGGTACGAGAGGCTGTGCTGTATATTGTGAATAAGTCACGGCTGAAGGGCGTTGTTAGGCATGATGCGAAGCAGAGTAATACAAATATATATATATATATATATATATATATATATATATATATATATATATATATATATATATATATATATATATTAACATTCATGAAGTAAAATGTACGTAAGTTACATTGATGCATATTTTTTGGCTTTAATATTTGTATTAAAAAAAAATAAAAAAAATAATATATATATATATATATATATATATATATATATATATATATATATATATATATATTACAAATATTAAAGCCAATAAATATGCATCAATGTTTCGTGAAGTAAAATCATTAGAAAGCCTTCCTTCCGCTTGAAAAAACAGTCCCTGACCGAATTAACAAATTAATAATTTTTACTGCATTAAATTATATTTAAACATCTAACAGGTTTTTAACCTTTTACCATTCAAAATTATTTTCTTTTTGTGCAGATTTTTCAATTCAAAACAAATCATCTGTGACTCAACTGAACAACTGAAATCATTATCAAAGATAAAAAATGTTTAAGTTCCTTCTAAAACTATAGTTCCACTTGCCTTGGAAATCTGAGGGGGTCACATGCAATAAAAAGCACCAGAAAAAAGGAAATGAGGTATGTTATACTGCACATCCTTCTCCCCACTCCCCAAAATAAGCAAATTTTTACAAAATGTTGAAATATTATGTAAATTATTCAGAGTGGGGTTTCAAAACACCATTCTGGAGTCAGACCAAGCTGCTTAATGATTAAAACGGCATTTATAAAGATTTTCTTAAAATCAATTCATGATGTAGTCAAACAATGAAAACCAGGTTTAATTTAAACACTTGTGTGTAGTCTAAAGCCTGTTAATGTGCCTGGGGACGACCATGAGGATGTGTGTAGAGAGAAAATAAAGATTTAAAGTAGTTAGAGAAGACAATTTCCCTCCTGCTCAGGGGCTCAAGCCTTAATTCCGTTACAAATGGCCTGTCTCTGTGGTCCCAGTGACCCTCAAGGTTGCAGGACAGACAGCTTGTCTTTACAATCCCGTAAGTGGCTTTGCCTTCACAGTCTGCATGCTGCACCAGCAAACTACATTGCATACATTATAATCACGAACCAAGACAAACTCTATTTCTCTTTATCCAGGACCAGTGTCATTATTCTGCACTGTTTGTTCAAAGTCAGTCTCCCCCACATGTGAAACCATAGGGGTTGTGTACATGTACGTTTGTGAAGCTTTGATAATTAAGTCCCTGTGGAGTCTCATATCACTGACATACTGCTTCCCTGTGACTGAGGTGAGGCATGAAGAGGGAAAAGTAAAACAAGAAAACAAAAACACCAAAGTCCATTTAAGAATACAATGATTGTCAGAGATAAATCACCTAGGATGAAAAATCTGTCATTTATCATTCATGTCATCCAAATCCATATGGATCCTTGTTTGGAATTTAAAAAAAAAATACATTTTACTAATAGTCACTTTTTTCAAAACCATTATAAATGGGGACTTTCATGCTTAAAAATAAAATAATGAAATAACCATAAAAGTATAATGAAAGTGGTAGATAAGACCTGTGTGTTATATTGTGTCTAAATCGTATGTGTGGAAAAACAGACCAAAGATTAATTCAGTAACTGAAAATCCTGTCTTGGCTCTTCTTGAAATGTGAATGAATCTTTTGAGTCAAGATCTTTTCAAAGAAAATGTTGATCCAATTCACAAACCCAGTCTGAATGATTTCCAAATTCATCCACTTCTTGAGTTCAACTCACTGATTCATTCCATCCATGTTTATCTTCACTGGAGGAAAAGATTATCAGTGAGTAACAACTTCAATTTCGGTCTGTTTTACATACAAAGTTATAGTCATCGGAAGTAGGAAGACTTTGAATATAGTCAAATGTCAAAAATAGTAAAACAAGTTTTTGAAAGTGAAAATTTGGGTGCTTATCTAAAAATAATTAATAATATTTTCTTTTACTGCAGCCCAGAAAGCAAAAATGACATCAATACACAGCACTGAATTTGTATGTTTTTGTACTATGTTTGCATTCCCAGTTGTTATAGACATATGGAAGTTTAACCTGCATATCTGGTATGAGAGCTCTTCAATCATAAGTAGACACTTTTGAATCTTTTATCAAAATATGAACGTCATCTTGGATGTGTGCCTTATGTTACAGTAGAAGTGTACTCACCCTAAAGAATTATAAAGTATCTGTGATGAGAATGTGGCAGTTTATCATTCACTGGTGCGTTCGCTTTCAGTCATTTTCCCAACAGAGTGCGGGTGAGAGCTACTATTTACTATTCTATTTAGCTAATAGAATAGGGAGCTACTATTCCCTACTATTTTTGACAGCAAGGACATTTTCCTCACCTCAAATCACCTCAGGGTTGGGACTTGCTTATTATTTGTGTCCTTCACCTTAGCTTATACTTAAAAAATAATTTCTAATAATATACTGACTTTCGTTTTTGATTTTCAGCGGCTCCTTGGAAAGTTTTTCTTTTTAGTTTTGTGGTGTCACTGACAGGTGCAATCCAGACTCCAGAGTATATTTATAAGATTGGCCGCATTAACACAACCAGGCCGACCAGAAAACTGAAAGTGTGCAAGATGCAATTGTAATTATTATTAGTCAGATTCCTGACATGGTATCGATGGAAAAACCTTCTAAATGGCTGATCTGTCAGTAGTGGCCTTGGGGCTGGACAGCCATCCAACTTAGGCCTCAATTTAAAAAAAAAAAAAAACAGTCCACAGTCAGTTTGCCTGCAAGGTCTCTCTGAGGTTATTTCATAGGCAAAGTGTCCCTAGCTGTCGGTGCATGAGTGATCCACAAACCAGGACAGAGGTGTTCAACTTTATTAACCTCCTGACAGTGTTTCTCCTTCTCTTTCTTGGCTCATGTTGCTATTGGCTATTGAAGTTTGGTGGTTTTCTTGAAGATTTAGAGCAAACGGCATCTTTCCCGACAGGTGTAAATGCTGAGCATTGTGGCAGGCCAAGCACACTATTCATTCTCTAGTCAAGCGGTACACTGTTGTATCTCTGACTGCAAGTCTCTGATGTATCTGCTAAAGAAGCGTTCATAAAGCAGGCTCTTGTCTTGTCTCCGGTCACCATACAACAGCTGATGCCTTGTCTAGCATACTTTTCTCTGCCTGGTTGCTAGACAAAAACAATGGAGCAAGTCTCCGTGTCCTTCTACAGGCCAGGAGGAAACAGGTCACTATCTGTGTGGAGACAAAAGAAGCAAAGAATGCCAGCTTGATGGGAAGAGGATGTGTAAAGGATATGCAGTATGTCTAATTCATCAAAAGCAAATTGCTTTTGATTGTTAAGGGAGGAAACTGCTGTGAAGATCTGAGCAGGGGTGGAACTTGCCTTTTCCATATGGAGGTAACAGAACAATCTTTGCGACAAGCTGGAACTGGATGGAAAATGTCCAAAAAACCTTCATGAAATATAATTTTTTTTCTGTAGCCATGTCTGCTAACTTTATCCATTGAAAGCTCACTATTAGCTTTAATTGGAAGCACTATTTTGAAGTGTACACTAGCCACAATGGTTATTCCAAAAAGAAGGGAATTTATTATGTTGCATTCTAAGATACATCAAATAAACCACATTCCAAGTCAACACTGCATGTGTCCTTCACAGAGTTATCAATACCATAATACACTGCAACAAGTTCAGTGAAAAACTAAATCCAAGATGGTGGATGAAGTGAGAGAAATGTTAGCTCCATCTGAATAAGCATACTTCCCTACTATATACCGAGCTAACAAAAATATGTTCAAAGAACTCTAAAGGCCAATTCACACCAACAAACAAGTTGGCAGTTGGATTTAAAATGTTATGAAATAACTCATGTTCACACTGTCCCAACAGACACCAACAAACACTGATTGACCAAGGTCAGTCAGGTAAAAACAAACTCTCTCTGACCAACGCCAACAGACGTTACGATCAGATAAAAACCCCAACAAACGTGTTTGTTGGTGCTTGTCTGTGCGGCGTGAAATTGCCTTTGGATTAGTTCACCTCAAAATGAAAATTTCCTAATAATTTACTCACCCAAATGCCATTCAAGATATCCATGTCTTTCTTTCCTCAGTGGAAGAGAAAATAAGTTTTTTGAGGAAACCCATTTCTGGATTTTTCTCCGAATAATGGACTTCAATGGCAACCAATGTTTTGAAGTCCAAAATCAATGCAGTTTCAAAGGTCTTTGAAGTGCTTCACGGGTGCACGATCGCAGCTGAGGAAGAGGGCCTTATTTAGGCGAATTTAAAAATAATATAATATACTAATACTATATATATTAACTACAATTGTTCGGATTGAGCTGATCTGCAACGCGCCAGGAACTACGTCATCACATTGAAAGGTCAAGCTCGAAAAAAAAGTTTAGGTTTTAAAAGATTTAAAAACCCAGGATACGCACACGTAAGGCATTAACAATATGACACAAGCATAAATGTGTCATTCAACATACAATACAATTTGAACTGTCCTCCTTCGCATGGTCGCTTTGTAAACAGTGGGGCGTACTTCCGCCGGCGCCATCGAGCGTGACCTTTCAACGTGATGACGTAGTTCCTGGCGCGTTGCAGATCAGCTCAATCCTAACAATTGTAGTTAAAAAGTATATATGTTTTTTTTTTTGAGAATGAACTATCGTTTCGCTAGGTAAGCCCTTCTTCCTCAGCTACGATCGTGCACAGCCGTTGAAGCACTTCAAAGACCTTTGAAACTGCATTGATTTGGACTTCAAAACGTTGGTTGCAATTGAAGTCCATTATTCGAAGAAAAATCCAGAAATGTTTTCCTCAAAAAACTTATTTTCTCTTCCACTGAGGAAAGAAAGACATGGATAACTTGGATGTCATTGGGGTGAGTAAATTATTAGGAAATTTTCATTTTGAGGTGAACTAATCCTTTAATTTCACTCACTTTAGTATTAAATAAGTTATGTTGTACCATAGGAGGGAACAAGTTATAAAATATTGGTATAAGATTTGGGTTCTTGAGGGCCAAGAGTGAGTTGTTAATGTTATGCTTCTTGCAGCCCCTCTCTCCTTCTTGCTTAATCCACATTTTATCAGCCTGCACACATGGCTCAAGTTACTGTCAGGCATAACCTCAGGAACAATCCGCAAACAGCAGCTGGCCTAGACCCTGCCTTTAAAGCTGTATAAAACACCCTTGATTTTTCACCCCTAATCTCTTATTTCAACTGAGAAATCCTCACTATTTCTCTGTTTCCGACTCAATTTCAGTATCTTATCTGTCTCTTTTTTATATGTTGCACTGCCGTTCTGGTGGCTGGGGAGGGATAGCCTTTGTGAAAAGCACAGCTCTGGCTCCCAGTGCTCTTTCTTTTCATCATAAAAGTTAACATATGCCATGTACCTTATTCCATCATTTCACTTCAAGACTCAGTGGTGTCATTACATCCTCTTTTTCCATCAGTACACTTTCCCTTAAGAACAGTCCTTCATTTCAACCCTTCACTGCAGCTTACCGCCACGTTCGTAGAAGGAAACGGAACACAAAATGACATTATAAAGACAGATTACTGATTCTTCTTACTCTGCGCAAAATCTCAATGTTCTCTATGTATGATTAACTCAACAACAATAGACCTGGTATGGTTTTTATGGGTGTGTAATAGTGTAGAAACAACATGAGTAATATTTCTCAGTAAAGACTGGAATACAATACATGATTTTTGCCCCAATTTGCAGTTTGGACACGTCAATGCTACTTGCCAAAAGTCAGAGCCAGTATTCAGATTTTGGGTAGTCTAAAGTCTTGAATACAGTACACAACTTTTAAAATCGGAAAATATTTTAAAACACTGGCCATCATACACTAGCGACTTTGTAAAAGGTTACAGAGAAAAAAAAAAAAACTGCTCAACCGGCTCAAAATATCAAACATGTTGGATATCCTCCGAGTGGATGGAAGCTAACAAATGACTGGCTCTAACTTTAAGCAACAAGCACTCTTCTGGACTGCAAATTAGGACAATAATCTGTGCAAAAATCATCAGTGTATTCCAGCCAAAAGTTGACAGATTTTACAGAAAATGCGAACTTTAGCTTCAGACTATGATTGATTCCTGTGATTCCGTCAGAGGATATCATACTTGTTTCATATTTTGAGCCAATTTTATAACACAAATTGTTTTCATTTGTCATCCATCTCCAAGCAACAAGGCGCATGTTTCTGCATAATTTTTTGTGTTCAACACAACGTGAAAGTCTGGTAGTGTGTGATCCTCAAACATTTATCACTGTAATCATTTACAAAGTCAGCAATTCCTAGTGTTTTCAAATCGGTTCAGATTTTAAAAGTCATGTAGTGTATTACAGCCTTAAAGGTGCTATTTTGTCTGGTAAGCTTCTGTATTCACTGCTGTTTGGTGCTTGATTTTCCTGTTTTGGGCACAGCTGCAATATTAAGCACTAATTAAATCACCAATTAACAGGCCCGTCCATCCCAGCTACACACTGCTGACAAAAGGAAAAACGTTCACCTCTCTTCCCGCCTACCTCTCTCCCTTTCATTCTCAAAACAGTGACAGCATCCATAATGTTCAGTTATGGCCTCTAGGACACTAAAAATGTAAGCATAGCCCATAATGCAATACAAAAAGGGCAACTATTCAACTTGGCCACTGAGCTCCACTCTGTGACCTGACCTCCATCTGTGACATAGACACCAGCCCGGTTAAGACACCTGGACCTACTCTTTCACTCTTTAGGGGCATGGTTTCATTCTCACTGGGTGTCTCTGTGTGTGTCACAGAATATTCTGGAATATACACTCTCGGGATGTTTGGAATGGATGTTGCTGAGTGCTGTCATACACCTGTCGTTTTTAAAGATCTGTACGATCTCTGAGGAAAGGATGATGAGAAAGGAGCCAAGAGTGTGTTGGTTTGCTTGGCATCTGGAAGCATAACTTTGAGATTCCTTTATTTCTCTGCAGATACATATGTCAAAAAATCTCTATTTTAACTCCAAATATGGATGTTCATCCTTTTTTTTTTTTTTTAAATGGACCGGTAAATCCTAGTAGGCTAATGATATCCGATGGTGTTACCATGATAGAACTGAAAGAACATAGGCCTATTCATTTGCCTTCATTTGTATTTACATGACATCCCTTGAAACCTCAAAGAATGCCAAGGTAATACGATGGAACATTTGGTACTTTTTCTAGAATTATTTGACATGTTTGTTTGTGCTACTTTCTTTGTCATGTCTTTTACCGGATGGCTATAACAGGTCATTGTATGTGCATGCTCACAATCAAGTCACAATAAAACAATAAAATGTCATTTTATTTTCTATCCATGACATGACATTTTGTCAACACCTCCAGTGTAGCTGATACAGTACATCACATTAACAATGGTTAAAGGAAGAGCATAACCATGATTAATTAATATCTTTTTCTCCCTAAACTATTACCTTGTCAGTGTTATGCACTGTTCACACTCTGCATAGAAAGGGCACCTACCGCATTAAAATAATTTGCTTCACTTTTATTTTATGATACAGAACAATAACTATACAGATGGGAGACATTACCTTTCTTTCCCTATAGGCTGTTATGTAGAACTGTAGTTCTGCAGCTCCTCTGTAGTATTTTGCTCTCACTTGACTCGTATTAGTTACTCTTTAAAGCACAATGTTCTTAAAATGGGCACTAATGTCCACAATAAGCATTATCTGATCATTCTATTACTTCCACATTCCGAATGGATAATACAGGACAAAATTGTTTTCGATTATATATGTTGCCCGCCAGTTTCTGGTGTTCTTCTACACAACTCTGAACACAGATTAAGTGAATATTTATTTTGGTCAGCTCAGAAATAAAATCAGAAATGGCAGCATGTGAGAATGACATTTCACACTTCTGAAACTAAATAAGTTGTATGTAGTTTGTTTATTTGTCTAAAATAATCAATTCATTACTTTTATAAGATGTGAAAAGAAATTAGCATGTATACTGGATGTTGGTTTACATAACTGCAAAATGACTAGCCTAAAGTGTGTGACCTGCTCCAGGTAATAAATCTATGAATGTTGTTCTAATGTTTTACTAATGTATTACTTACAAATGTTTTCAACTAATTAGATTATAATGTTAAAAATGTATTAAAATGCATTATTAATTAGCCTATAAGAAATAAGCTTAATAATCATTCATATTTTATCTGATAAAACTGAGGCGGTATATACAGCACTTTAAAAAAAAAAATGTAACACTGTTGAAAGCACCGGCGGTGATTATTCATATATTTAAATTTAATTTATCAGGATAATATATTTTGTGTTTTGTGTAAGTCCATATAGCTAGTATATGGGTGAACAGTTAAGTCCTAAAGTGATGTTTAGGACTGATAAACTGATATTCCGTACAATAGCTCTGAGACGTTTAGCCTAACTGTTTTTATCACACAGCTTGACTGAGTTTGAGGCATCTGGGTGACATAATATTGGGAATGATTTTCCTTGGTGTGAACTAAGTGGCCAAATTTTGCCTATTAAACACTCCAATCTATCAGGACAACATGTCCATATTGAGTACAGCACTCTTGCTTGTGCGATATTGGTTAATTTATTAGGCAATATGATTCCCTGTCACATAAAACAATTATATTTTGCTATTTATATTCAGACAGCAATTAACAATTTTTCATAAATAAATCATTCTATGTTTCGGATCTCAGTGTATAGATGCTATAAACAGATTTTAATATCAACCCTTTGATTTTGTTTACAAAATGTCCTTTTGCACATGTTGAGATGATTTTCCAGAAGTGAAAGTCCTAAAACTCCAGTACAAAGTGCCCTGCGTTGCTCTATCAAGGTGTGGATCGTCTTATCTGTCTAGTGTATAACAAATACATTTATATTCAAACCTAAAAGAGTAAGAGGGCGTACATCAAAACGCGTCCGTTCTTACCTGCGCATCGCATCGCTGGCAGGCAGCACACCATCCCGAAACACATCAGACACAAATATACACAGCAAGAAATATACACAGCCGGTCCGTCTGAGAGGGGAAAAATGTCTTTGACGTCTCAGCTAGAAGAGACGTCAAGTTTAATGTAAGTCTCGCACAGTAATCCCGACCATATCAGGTTGTCATTGCGAATGGCGTTGCAGGTGCACTGCTCGTTCAGCCCGGACTTTTGCCCTCCGCTCGGAGGAGTGGTCTCTCCTCTCATTGCTACTCTGATCGCGGAGCTTGTAGTTCAGCTGGGGAGTGTGTGTGTGTGTGTGTGTGTGTGTGAGAGAGAGAGAGAGAGAGAGAGAGAGAGAGAGAGAGAGAGAGAGAGAGAGAGAGAGAGAGAGAGAGAGAGAGAGAGAGAGAGACCTCGCCGCTCCCCTCCAGTGGGACACCTGCAGCGATAAGAAGCGTATAGTCCAAAGGTCTGACGTTAAATGACACCAATTGGAAACACAAACAATTTTCTGTATGTTTGTTCATGCTGCGTCGCGTTTCAAGCACTATAGGCTATCTGCGCGACAAAACGCGCTTACCTGGAAATCGTCACGGAGTTACCTGCTCTGTTTTGTTTAACCGTAAACTCTAGCATGACCAGTGCTCATGAATAGATCATTCAGGGTACTGATAGAATTGTGTTATTGAGATGGTTGTTTTCACAAGTAGCCTAATGCTGAAGTTGGTGTATAAATCTTAAAAATATTCAAAACTAAAGTATATTTTTAATTGACTTTGATGGCCAACACAGTTTTAATTACATGTAGATTTCATTTTATTTCAGGTAAGTTATGTGATATCAAATATAGCCTGCTTAAAGATAGCCTATTAATGCGAAAACAGGGCGGTGCTTATTTAATCCACGAATAATTGATCGATCATAAAAATGGGTGGTGCTGCGTAAAAGAAAAGTTGTTAGATGCTGAGAAAGTCGTTACATTTTGATTGCAGTTAAAAAAAAAGGCAAATCACAAGAAGCTTAGGAAGTGACTGAGGGGGCATGTGATATTGTTAAGGGGGCTGAACATATACCATCAATGAACAATACACTGCGAACTCGCTTTGGAACGACACTTTTTTAATACAGCGCTTCCCAAAACACTCTATGCTGCACAGGTAACCAGAAACTGGATAGCAACGTTTAAAAACAGTATAAAAAGACAAGCCACCGTCATTTATGCATATAGACTATTAACCCTTTCACGCTTAAGTTTAAAATGTTCTAACTGACTCCCCAGAGTGAGTTTTTTCAATGCGACCTGTTTTAGAACGTTCCTGTTGGCGAAGATTCATATTTGTCACGTGACACATCAGCCACAATAACACTGTATGACAGATGCTTTTATTTAGTTTTTCCTTTTTTATTCAAAATATTCACAAACTTGCTTACCATGTCATCTGATATTCCGATTCTCAAAAATGTGTGTTTGGTCGTTTTAAAACCTTTATAAATAATCTTGATCTAACATAACATGAGATGGGCGCCACGCCGCCACCATGTTCCTTTGTGCCGCAGAGTCCTTTCAGTCATCAGTTTCTCCCGAAATACATGTAAGAAAGTGGCCGGTGAACTGTGAGAAGAATAGAGTAAACTTTATAGTTCCATGTTTGTCTGACATGAATAACACACTTCAGCAAATTATATTTGAGTAGATTTTTATTGCTGCTTCCTCAGACATCTGTGTATTTTACAAACTCCAGATGTATTGTTTTACTAGTGCTTATGTGTATTCAAATGTCTGAAACCTAAAAGAAATATTATGAGGTTGAAAACACTGCATAGTTGTGATATGACAGCGCTGAGGTCGTCCATCTCTGGCTCAGCTCCAACCAACGCGCGAAAGCACAGTTTGAATTTGGCAGTTATTATGTCAGGTCACAGAACATTCTAAATCCCATATGTGGGTCCCTACTCTCAGGGGCACAGAAATAAAAATCCCATATATTGGATCGTACCGCTCAAACGGTTAAACATTTATAACCATGAGTACAAAAATGAAACTGAGGGGGCACAAATCAGATCCGAGGGCCGTGGCGCTGGGCCTGCTTTAAAGTCATTGCCTTTTATAATTGCATTACCATACCCATTTTAATTTGCAATTCATCTGTTCTCATTAGCTACGGTATGATTAGAATTTAATCCAACTGATCTTGGATTGAACAGCAAATTATTTGATAGGCTATGCATAGGCCTATAGATTTTCAACCTTTTAATTGTTAATTTGTAAATGATAAACATCTAAATTACATGGCAATTTTTTTCGACAATTTATCTGATAATTGCAATTATTCACATAAACTAAATGGTCCATTCTCTTGTTCCATTAAGATTTATACTAAACGTTTTAAGCTGTCGTTTTTCCTACTCATTTATGATTTTTTTACCTATTCGGATTATTCATTTCAATTTGATGGCATTTTACTATTAATTGGAAAATTTACTATTTATTG
The DNA here is from genome assembly GCA_036326025.1 of Chrosomus eos. Taxonomy (NCBI): domain Eukaryota; kingdom Metazoa; phylum Chordata; class Actinopteri; order Cypriniformes; family Leuciscidae; genus Chrosomus; species Chrosomus eos. The sequence continues at coordinate 26,883,425 of CM070828.1, forward strand.
CTTCAGGAAAAAAAAATACTATAAAATAACTTAAATAACTTTCATTCCCTCCCAAAATGGCGACACCCAGTGGTTCAGTAAGGTGACACATTATACAAGCATCAGTTAATGTATAGGGCAAGACCACAAAATAAGTTTAATTTCCCAGAAACTTCACAAAGAACAGACACATTGTGGAATGTCTTCTTCCCTGTGCATCTAAGGTGTTACCATGCATTTAATGACAGTAGTCAGAAAAGTGCACCAGTTTGGGTGTCTTCTTGAATCATTAGTCTCTTAATATAGTGCATGTTTGACAAACCATGTTGTTTTTTTGTTTGTCAATCAGAGGTTTGTTATATTCCACATATAACATATTGCAATATATTGCAACACTCTCTCTTAGGACTAAAATGTTCCTTCTTTATCTTGTGACAGATGTTGGCTTCGCCACCTCATGCTGCCCGATGTACTGGTCTTTTGGATCTTTGATGTTGTCCCCTAGTCTCTTGGGCTCTTGGGATGAAGCTTACATATTTATGAAGGTCATTCATGAACCTGTGCACTATAGTCTCTCTTCATCACGCTCCTGTCAAGGGAAGGAAAAGATACACACACGCACACTTTGTGCATCATCGGTGACTTGAAGTTTTGAGTGATGTTCTGCTCTTGGTGAGCATTCTGTTGTGGAAAGAGTCCAGTTCTTGCTCCATCCACCCAGAGGAAAGCAGCCCAAGCATCGATCTTTTTCTTCAGCCATTAGTGCTGATCTATTCCCCCTCTGCCTCATCCAGGGTTCATTTGTATTCTAATTGCCAGGCCTTGAAGTGACATGCTACGTTCCGTACAAGGCTGTTTTCTGTCAATTCCATGCCAATATACGAGTGTAGTGCTGTCTTCAGCTGCTTTGATGTTAAATGTGGCATTTGAGCCTTAAGGAGGTCACATATATTTGTGTATATAATATGCTGTGTATGGTGTTCACTTACACAGTGACATCACTTATTTTTCTATGTGTTCACACTTATATATATTGGAGGTACAGTCTCTGCAAAAAACATGTCCATCTTCAAGTCCTCATCAAACTGGTCCAACTCCAACAAGACATGCATATTCCAACAAAACAGATCACAACAAATCCTCTGATGGCTCGGAACTGGCTGGCCTGAGAGCATTTACAGGCCAGTTCTCTGCCCAATCGCTCCATAAGCTTACATTTATTGATTTTTTCTCTCTCTGAACATTGCTTCGTTAATTTAGATGATGCAAATATGTTACCAAGGTAACATCGTCTAGCTGGTTAACATACACTATTTTTGTTGAAATTACAAGGGTGAAATTGCTTGCCGTAGAAGCATCAGTTAGAATGGATTGAAATTATTAATTAAAAAAATAATAATTATAATTTTTGTCTTGACTGGTGAAAAATCATGACAGGTCAAGTAATAATCTGAACTATTTGGCAAAACTGGGCCACCCAGAAGAAACACTTATTGTATGTTTTAGAAAGGCTATCATGGAATTTTGAAAATTATCTTTCATGTAGTGTGTAACATAGATCTAAGTGAACAAAATCATCCTGCAAAGTTTTAAATATGAAAGTTCACCGTATACAAAGTTATTGTCTCTCAAAAGTAAGAGTCGACTCTGAGTCGCTGATATGAATCGATAGACGAACGATGCTTTCTCTCTAGCTTTCGTACGTCACTTGTACAAGTTATTTGAATTCGACACGCCCACTCAGTGCGCGCGCCGAGCAGACAGAGAAACCTGACAACAACATGTCGACGAGACTCTGTTCTGAAGTGCGAATCAAAAGCAAACTTTTTTTTTCACTGCCCAGGGACAAGCATGTGAAGACTCAGTGGCTAGAGTTTATATTTACAACTATACCACACAAGTATAGCCACCTTGAGCTGTGTTCAAGTTATTTTAATGACGATCGCTTCACAAACACAAATGCTTTCAAGTGTGGATTCGTGAGTCGCCTGATACTGAAGGAACGTTCAATACCAAGTTTATTTGGATCAGCTTCCTCCCCCGAATCACAACCTGTAAGTACTATTAATAATTGTTGCTTTTATGTGTGATCAAATAAATAAATGCATATAACAAATGTGTTTTTTGTCATTGCATGCATGTAAAACTGTTGTTGGGGACTCCCAGAACATTATTAGGAACATTTTAAATGCCATAATAGGTACCCTTTAGAAATTATGTCTAAAATAGTCATAGACTTTGGATTTCTGTCTTTGATAACTGGCCTAATTTCATAGCCAATTATGTTGCTTTCTTCACTCAATCCAATTTTTTACCCAAAGATGATAAAGCCCAGTCAAAGTCTGGGACATTTAAAAGACAAAGTAAAATCTCAGTTTTGCCTATGTGACACTGAGCACAGAGTGTGCTCTCTTCTCTCTCATAATGCTGATGATAAAATATGGCACGTCTCTCGCAAGAATAGATGCATGCAGAGTGTCACACATCAGTTGCGACACATCAACAAGCTTGTGTTGATAGTTATTATTCATGGACAGCGCTGTGGTTGATGTCGAAGGCTTTGAGGAACGAATAAAAGACAGGTAATAGATGTGCTCTTTCAAATGCTTTGCGAGAGAGATACGAAGACAGCTGAGCAGTTACTGTTATCTTAAAATGAGTGTGTGTGTGTGTGTGAGGGCGAGGGATTATTAAAACAGGTGTGTGTCTCCACATGCTGATGGTGTGTGATTATTCATTACTTGCGGACTTGCTGCTAGCTCTCTGCTGAGAGCAAGTCCCAGAGTCACCTTGACTGAGCCTCATATAGAAATATCACACTAATAACTGCTACCGTGGCCTAACCTATCCAACCAATGAGAGACATGAGGATTCTGTAATTGATATTTGATTTAAACAAACTATATGATTTCATACAATGCACATGTATGCTTATATGTCTAAATATACTGCCCTAAAAGCTAATCTTTTTTATATCTCTGTCAAGTTGAGGATGACCAGTTTCTGCTGGTCATACCTCAAATGCTCAGTTTGCACATTTCGCATCACTGATCCCTTTTAATGGGCTGCTGAACTAAAGAAAGACAGAGAAAATAGGATGAGACCTTTTGCTGGTTTGCAGTCCATTTATCTCTAAAATTTTAATTATAGTAAATATTACCGCCCAGGGACTTAGAAGCAGCTATTGTATGTGACAGTAAGACAATGATAAATGGGGCTGTAAAATCCATGTAACTGGATTTTTGTGTGTGTTGCTCACAGTGCATCCAATGCATACATTGATCGTTTCTAGCTTCAGCTCAAATTTTTGAATTTATAGTCATCCAGAATTAAAATTCACACTGTGCTCTGGTCCCAGATGAACTGTGTTCTTGGTCAGCAGATATGTAGCAGAAAACTCCTTACTCAAATACTTTGAAATTAGCTTCTTATTATTTGCCCATCTTCCATTGCTGTGCTGAGCTGAGAAATATCTTCATCACGAATCTCTTACCTGTTTTGTCGAGCCCGATCTCATGAAAGTGCGTATGAATACCACGAATGTTATTTCTCGTGGCATTTATACGCCAAAATCAGGTTGGCGTGTATATGATACGCAGTTTTCGCGTGCATATGATACGCACTTTATGGCGTGTAATACGCACGCACCCCCATCTCCCCCTCCCCCTAATCCTACCCAAGGGATTTTCAGTGCGTAGCATATGCACGCCAAAACTGATTTTGGCGTATAAATGCCACGAGAAATAACATTTCGTGGTATTGATACGCACTTTCATGAGACTGCGTTGGTTTTGTCATATTTGAAACCTAAAGACCATGAATCAAAACTGACATTGTAACATCTATTTGTTTATGTAATATTGCAGGTAGGGGTGCTGATACTACAATGGAAAGTCTGATATTAGAATAGGACTACATGTTGTTTAGTCAGACTAACGGTTCGAGATATATATGCGAATAACAGACACACAAGACAGATGTTCCTGTAATTTATAAATAGACAGATACTGCAATATAAATAAAATAACAATAATAACTGTCAATTTTGATTTCATGGTGACTTTAAGAGCCCTCTAAGAATCAAGCATTGGCACCGGTCACAGTTTTTAATGCTGCTCGCAAAAACAATTCAGGACACACTGATATATTTGAATGGCCGTCAATGGTGAAAGATGCTTTTTGCAGCCAGCTGTTGTAGTTATGGCATCCCAGAGGCTAACCTTGACCCCTTGATCTGAGTAAACGAAGGAATTCTCAGCTGTCTGTTCACAGAATGAAAAGTCACAGAATGAAAAAAAGTACAAAAATCTCTTTCATTTTAAAATATCAAGGAAAATTGGCTTGACCTTTAACACATTCAGGATGATAAATGATAATCTTTAAGATCTCTGTGTCAATCCTCAGGCTGGTCTGTATCTCAGCTGATATGTACCGTATGTCCTGAATCTGTCTTTCTTCTTTCTCCTCCATCTGCCCCTTTAACAACTCAAACCTGGATACGTGGTCTTCCTGACAGTGTGTTTGTTTGTGCGTGTGTGAGAGAGAGTAAAGGGCTGTGAGAAAGACTGCATGCTCCATTACTGCGCAAAGCCCGTAGGGGACGGGGATGGAGAAAAGAAAATGATGATAATATTGAAGGTAAAGGAAGAAAACAAGAAACAACTACGCAAGCAGAAAACATAAAGAAAAAAGTAAAGAAATTGGAAAGTGTGTGGAAAAAAAGCCCAATATAGACAGAGGCAAATCAAACACTGACAGAGGGTAGAGTTCATATTGAGGACAGCTCATCCATAAACTGGACACTCTTTAAATCCTCATGCTTTTCACTTGCCACATCTCGAAGTCTAAGACATCCTCCTTCATGCAGACTGGTATCACTTGTATCAAGGGATAATAAGGTAAATTTTTCAGGAGCTGGAGAGTAAAATAACAGTGATTATAGCCCGGCTTTCATCACTCTGTCTTTCATCCCGTCGCTCTCTCTAGCCCCTCCGGATTTATGGAAACCGACGTCGCATTTCCTTCGCGATTGTGGTGATGTCCTCGGTGAAATGCCAGCGTTCTCTTGATTAATGTGCCTGCTCTGTTCCAATCAGTGTCACAGTGGGAGGGAAATGCCATGTGTTTTAAATGGCCAGCTTTTGCACATGGGCCGGTTTTATGAGCTTGGCCTCCCGCGGACTTGCACAAACACTCTTTCCTGTCGGTGAGACAGCTTGGGTGTGAAAAACAAAAACGACGACAGAAGATGCAAGTGAGATGGCAGCAGCCTGTCAAAGAGGTCCTTCTAATAAACATATTTTGACAATTTCTTGCAGTTTAAACCGGTTTGACATTCTGAATTTATTCAATACGTTATCCAATTATAATATCTTTCTTTAAAATAAAAAAGAAATTGTACCCTAAAAATGTATCAATCATGTTGTCACAGTCATCGTCTGCACCTACACTTCCCAGAATCCTTCTTGTCTCCACACCTGAACTCACTCCCTCAATCACCCACCTGTTCATCGTCCTCATCATCATTGTATCTGTATTTAGTTTCCTTCTGCTCAGTTAGTCTTTGTCAGTTCTTGATTATGTTATTGTTGTGTGTTACCTGCCTGTCTGTACTGTATCTACCCTGAAGTTATATTTTGTAAAGAAGTTTATATTGGACCTTCTGCCTGCTTGCCTTGTCTTCCTCCAACACCACACCTTGACACATGTCCACAATCCCTCCGTGTGTGACTGTGAATAATACTTTTCTACAATGGTATAACTGAAAACCTTTCCTGCTGTATGTCAGTATAACTCCCAAGATCACTGCCCTGTTGACATCATAAAAAAAAAACTGAGCGTACCAGGAAAAATTTTAAAAATGCCAATTTAACATCAATAACATTTTTAATCTCCAAAGAATCCATTATCCAACTAACATTTTGCCAATTAAGTGAAGTCAACTAATGTAGAAGAATTTAATGGCCTAACGTGACCTTTGAAGCCATTTGAGTGCTAGCTATCTGGTGAAAGTCCATCAATAGTGTTTAGTCTGCCTTCATAAAATAGGTTCCCAGGCCAGTCATGAGCCTTCGTCATTGCTGACTCATCAACTATCACAGCTCACCAGCAGAACATGTAACTCAACACACCAATCTGCCCAAACACACACAACAAAGGAAAAAAGAAATATAAATTGGTCCCTCAACTGACAGCCCTGGGTCTTTGTAATTTCAGAAAGATGTCTTCACCCCACAGCAAACATGCATTTAATTTCTGATGAGACAACAAGTCCTGTGTTACTACAGAGCTTAGCCATGCTCTCAGCTTCTGCTTGCTGGAGAAGACACTCCATGCAAAACCAATCAACAGAAGACATCTTTTATCCAAACTCCATGCTACAGAGTGCATATATTCCAACAGAAACACTTTAGTAGAAAAGATACACAATTTAACTTGCCGATTATCAGCTAACATTTGTATGTTTCAGGAACGCATTCAGCATTGCTATTAAGTTATGGAAGGTATATTGTTTTTTTTTTCAAAAGTTCTGTGAACTTTCAAAACATCCAGTTATTACATGTGATTTAAACATGCTAAAAACATTAGAATGCTTACAATTTTGTTTTTAAAGTCACCCTGAAATCAAAATGGACAATTATTGTTTTTTTTATTAGAGTATTGCAGTATTTATGATAAATTATTTATGCATGCACATTCAATTCATGTGCCTTGGTAATCTTTGATCAAAATAACTTCCCCTCTCATTTGGAGTAAGATCTCTTCTTTAATGACATGTTTTGTAGAACATCCTGTCACTCATTTGACATAACAGCAATAGCAAACTACAACAATTTAAAGATCCAATTAATTCCCGATGGACAAAATCAAGTCCAGTCCTAAATGTTTTCTTGACCGAGAAGCCATTTTACTCAGATATATAACAATAATGAAGAAAAGACTATCGCAAATTCAGTGTCAAGCTGACATTAAAGAATGTTTTCGGTTCCAAAGTTACGGAAATATTACTTCCGTATATTGTGAATGTTCAAAACGTCAATTTTATAAATGTTTTATGAAATTTTTTTGGTTACACGAACATTGTGTTGGCAAAATGTTCCCTTTTTATGTTCTAAGAACGTTTTCCTAACATTCCCAGAGGATGGTTCAAGACATCAGGCTGCAATTGCGAGTTAGGTTTGCCAAGGGAAAGGCAAAAGGATTACAATTGTCTTTTTAACTGCATAATAACCCTCGAAAGCTGGACTTCAGTTCAGGCACCAGTTTAGTGTGTGATTCTGGCCACAGATACAGCATATTAGCTTTCAGGTACAGTCAGCAACCCTCAACTTTGCAATTTCCGTCGAGACAGAGATGATGCTGTTGAGCCTGACTCTGTCAGTGCTTGCTGACCAAAGTCACGTAAGATGAACTAATCATCCCAGACACGATCTGATGCTGCTCAGCCTGACTGTGTTCATAACTATAGTGGGCTGAGGGGATCTGTGTCCGTTGCTCAGAGGCACAGATACACATCAGAATACAGAAGCATGCCAGCTTATAAGACATTTCTATTATAAGAAAAAAGCTGCACAATCTGCTGTGAAAAAACACCCAGTGGTATTAGGTTGTATTGTTGTAAAACAACAAATGCCCCAGTGTGTAAATATCCGATTTGATATGTTGAAAGATAGGCCTACGCATTTTTTTCCTCTGTCATCATATTACTCAACACAATCCCAAAGCAAAACCTTGTGAGAATGCTGTGATGTTTGAAACCAGTAGTGAACCAAACTGAATTTGAGTCTATGCAAAACTTCAAGCTGTGAGAACATTTTTCTTAACACATACACGTAAATGTTTCAGTGACTAACTAAAGCTGATTCATTATTTAAGACCCTTTCAGATAAAAGGGAAATGTGGCTTAGTAGTGATCAACTGGAGGGTCGTGACTCCGAAATGGACAGCATGGAAAAACAATGCTGAATGCACACATGTATATACATACATATATATAATACATGAGTTTTCAAGCTTGATGATACTCTGGTACCTGATGATATTCACATTTGGCCAGCAACAAAATATAATTTTTGTGTGCAGTCGATGTAGTTACAACCAGCAGGGAGTAACATAAGACAACCCTAAACCCCTTGTGATAGTGGAGAAGGATTTTTATAATTCCATTACTTTACATCAACCTTTTTCATAACAAGCCTACTGAGTTTTATATTATGTGAGGCACTTATGGTATGGGGAAATTCCACTCAAAAAGACTGAAACAAATAATCCTTGCAAAAAAAAAAAATTCTTCATGTTTTTATGTCCAGACTTCAAGAAAATAAAGTAACGCTTGGAGAATAAAGATATTCTTGGTAGAATATCTATGGCAAGAGCTTTTTTCAGTCTGCTGCGTTCTTTCCTGATTATTTTCTTTTGTCCTTTGTATTCCGCTGTAAAAGTATGAAAAGACAACATATACTGCACATTTGTGGTCTCTTCCCGATTTAATTTACGAAATAGCCCAAGCATAATTCACTAGAATGCACAAAGTATCGCTCGTTCTTCTCCCCAAATCCTCACGTCTCTTTCCAGGTTTGTTTTCACACGGATGCTTTCAAATGTAAGTGTCTCCCCTTTTCACTTCTAATACCTATTAGCAGTGTTTATTGGGATGTTTCTGAATCCAGTAAATACAAAATTGTATGTCAAATTGGTGGAAACCACTTTGAAATATTATCTCTTAATGTTCCAGTTAATTAACATCATTAATTAAGGCAACAAGTTACATAATACAGATATAGGCCTATCCAAGTGATATAACACGCCCGTAACATTGCTGCGGAAATAATCAGGGGTTATTCAGTCTGTGGCAGTAATGTTTTTACACCTTTAAATATCCCTTTAATGTTCGATGGTTGAAGGCTTAGTAGAATAATGCCATCTCATTGTACCCAGTTTTTGAAAATGTTTATTATTGAGCAAACCTTTCGCTGATTGTTTACAGTTTAACAGCTCCCATAATTCAGCAAAGCATCATAGGCCTGGGGTCACCAAGGCTGCATGTATTTGAACAAAAATACAACAAAAAATAATACATCTGAATATTATTAGTTTAAAGTAACTGTTTTTTTATTTTATGTAATTTTTTCCTGTGATGGCAAAACTGAATTTTCAGCAGTCATTACTCTTCAGTGTCACATGATCATTTAGAAATAATTCTAATAGGTTGATGTGTCGCTCAATGAAACATTTATTATTATTATCAATGTTGAAAACAGTTGCTGCCTTATATTTTTGTGGAAACTTACATTTTTTCAATATTAGAAACTCAGAAATGAGAGAGAGCTGGATCAAAATGCAGTGTGTTTAATAAATCAAGGTAAAGGTACAAAATCAACACGAAAGAAACCAGAAATCCAATGAACAGAACTGAGGACACAGGACAATACATCCATTAATGGAAGACCAGAAAAGAAAACACAAGAAACACTGGGATTAAATACACAAGGACTAACAATCTAACATGTCAAACTTGGGAACAATCAAGACTAATGAACAGGGGGAACCAATGAACAAAAGGACATCCAAGGACTACAAACATGGCACAAGGAACAGGAAACACTTCAGGATAAGTCCAGGGGCAAACAAAGGGAACATTAGTGCGTTCACACCATGTTGTAATTACTGCAATTCTGAGATTTTCAACGTGTAAAAAACGTTCACTTCCCCGTAAAGCTCATATTGCAACTTGTAAGCTCATACTTGTACCATGTGACTGCTACAGATTTATTTAGGTGTTGATAGAAACGCACATGTTGTCATCTCGAAATTATGGTAATTACGACATGGCGTGAAAGCAGCACACGTAACATTTGGCAATATCTATTCAGTAAAATCACTATTTTTTAATTCCCTAATATTTCCAGGTTTTTGGATTTGTTGTATTTTTCTGTGGAACACTAAATCCAATGGGAAGACCTGCATTTATTGTATGTAACATTTAAATATTTCATCACTTACAAACAATCACTCGCTATATGTACTACACAATATGTGCTGTACCTGCTAAAAGCCGTTTAACATGCTGCCGATGTTCTTAGTTGGATATCTAATGTGATACACTTAGATACACACAAGCAAAGAAAAAAAGAACAAGAAAAGAGTGATACAAATGAGTTTGTTGTGTGTTCACTGAAGTGCTACACAGTGTAGGCCCTAGTGGCTATAGTACAGATGAAAGCAGTGTTAGCACTCAATCGTCTCTACACACTTCAATGAATCACATCAAATCCAACAAATGCGTTGCCAACAAGGGGCAAAAGAACTTTTCTGATCATTATGATCAGAATGAGTAAAAAACTAGGAAGAATTCTAATTAACCTTTTAAGACCTTATTGAGCATCTCGATGATGCAGTGAAATACATTTCCTTTTTCAGATACAGCATATTGGTGCTGACTTGAGATATCAATTTAGACAGTCACCCCCTCCTACCCTTTGCTGACAAATTGATTGTGGCTGATGTGACTAATCAAAGAAAAGTTTAAGACCTACACAGTCTAGTCTCTCATTTTGATGCTGAGTGGACTCTTTATCTCCTTACAGATTGTAATTTTTGATTTATTATTATATATATATATATAAAAAAAGAAAAACTTTGCAGGTACAGAAGCTAATTTAACATGATATCTAGGACACAGAGTTGTGCATGTTCATGTCACACAAAAAAGATGAATTAATATAGTATTATTTGTCACATTATACTGTTAAATATATGGTTTCAAACCAACAATCTGTAAGGTTACTTTAAGGTTCTGGAGGGCTGTATATGGACACAGGACAAGGACAACTCTAATTGTAAGTAATGCTCACCTCAGCTAAAGGCTAATGAACACTAATAAGATCCCCAAAATATTAGCCATTTATTGGAGAGGAAAAAAGTTTTGATGACTCAGATAAGGATTATTTAGAGACTATAATTAAAAAAACTTTTCCAGTCACTTTATGTGCACTTCATAAAAGCAATTTCTTATTATTTTGAACAAATTGCAAATGCTTTGCTACATTAATGTGCAATTGATTATGTACAATTGTCTGCTGTTCCCTTTCAGTCGCTCACGTTCAACGTAGTTGACGTATCGACTGATTGGGATTACACTTAGACACACTGTCATCTTCGAGTACTGTTAAAACGAGCCAATTGGCGTGCGAGATCTGCATCTCACACTCCCTCCGCGGTGTGTGTTATAAATACGGAAGTGGATGCACGCACCAGTTGCCTTTCGCTTTGGAGACGGTCGTTTGATGTCTCTGAAGAGTGCTGTTGTTTACAACGAGCGAGTGTGTCGGTGATCGTGAGCTTTGAGCTCTCAACTGCTGTTGTAACAACAACAAATTTATAAATGTTTGTGTTTGATGATGGCTGGATAGAGGGCGGAAAGGTGATTGTAGGGCACTGTTTCAGTTCACTGTTCAGTGTTGCCGCGGTCATTCCCCTGTGTCCTCCGGCAATGGTGATGGGTCCTATTTCTACCAGAAAGCCTCGGGAGAATAATACTGTGACAATTAACCATTTATTAACAGCCCAGCAAGCAATATTATGAAATAAAGTTCTTTGGCGTAGGCCCCGTCCGTAGCTAGCAATCTGAGAGTACGGACTCTGCATTTCCTGCCTGAAGACAAAGGCAGGGGGCGCAGCCGACCGAGGTACGGGAAGGGTCCTGGTGGTGGTGGGGAGTATGGAGGGGAAGGAACCATCTCGGTGGTGGTGGTGAGGATGGAGGTAAATGGAAGCGTCAGCATCTGCAAACTCAGACACGTGTAAGTACCTATCTTTTATACCACAAGGATTAGAAGGCGATTGGACATATGAGAAGGTAATGAGTGACGTAACAATTGAGTCTTCCCGGCAGAACTTCATTCTTCTTCATGCTTCATTTCCTGAAAGAGCAACACGGGTGCATTTGCGTCTTTTTCAAGATATCATGTCGTTCCCTGTTCCTCTCTGACGGTCACAATTGTTGCAATTGTTGGGCTTACAGCACGCTGAAGCAGCTTTTGTGGACGGTTCATGTTCCCATTGCGGGAATATGACTGTCGTCGTGTTGAGATCGGACTCACCTTCGTCCGCAAAGCTGGAGGCCCCATTACCATGCCCCATCCCAGGGTGCCGTGTGGAATGGGTGATCGGTGGATAGTGATGGATGTCTCGCCCAGTAACCATTCCCTGTGGGCTCCTTACTCCTCCATCACACCGCAGCCAGTGGAATTTCCTGTTGAACGTGCTGGTTCTTCTATAATGGACCGATTAGCTGTTTCAATTGGGGTTTCCCCAGAGGATAGGATGCCGAGGCTGCTGGACTAGAGTGGAATCCTCCACCATGTCCCGCTCAGTGTCTATAGGAGGATTGGTATCTCGGGGCAGCATCGGAGTGTGAGCTGGCCTCTGGAGATGACGGCTCGGCTGCGTTATCTCCCTATGGGAGTGTAATGTTGCCCAAGCCGGATCCAGAATTGTCAGCTATGCTGAAACGGGCCGCCAAGGCTGCCGGGCTAGAGTGGAATCCTTCCCCGTGTCCCGCTTAGTGTCGGTAGGAGGATTGGTATCTCGGGCGGGCCGCACTGGATCTCAATTCACAAAGTGCTCAAAGTGCCTTTCTTTCCCGAAGTGCATGGAGAGCTTACCAGGTTGTGGACGGCACCTTTCTCTGCCAGAAACTAGCACAACATTGCGACTGTTGTGCTACGCTTCCCTTGCATGTCAGAAGGTACTGAGGTTGCTTCATTCCACTTATTACTTCTGGCCTGCTCAATCGTGCCGCTGACGAGCCTCACGACAGCCTACGGCCCAGGGAGAGTGGAGTCTCCGTCCCCAGACGGTCCAGCTGTTTGGGACCACTTCAAGGCCGCACAGTTACATCTGTTGCCCTTACGGACTCATCCCTCTGCCAGTTGTTTTTTCTCCTGTCTGAGTGGAACGCAGAAATGCATTCCTCAGTGAGCCTTCTTGCACACAACTGTGTTAAAGTCAGAGAGGAGATGGAGCAACCCCTTATTGGCCCAACCAGACCTCTCCTCTCGACAGCCCTTCCTGACTTCTTCCTCTGAGTTCATTCTTAGTGATGGGGCATGATGGCACCCGCGGTCTGGTTCTAAAAAGAATGGGACGCGGAGGTTCTGGTTACTAACGCAAGTATTTTTATGCCGTAGAGTCCATCACTTCTGTGAGAGCACCCTCTCAAAATGAGGCACGCCTCCCCTTAGAAGTGAAACCTATTCGTTAAATAGAGTCTTCTCTCCGTGAGGAGATCCTGAAGGTGTTCAATCACTTCAGTGCTTCTTGCTTCTGTTGTTGCATCTGTACTGACGCACATCATGATGCAGTGGATACAAATCCGTGGGAAGCACTACTTGATTGTCAGGTTTCTGAGAGGAGCAAGGAGACTGAATTGCCTTGCTTCTCTTTACCCTCTTAGGACTTATCTCTGGTGCTACTGCACTACAGATACCTCCCTTAAGCCCTGCAGGCAGTGAGTTAAAAATCCTGTTTTTAGAGAAACAGTTCTCCTGCTTGCTTGGTCTCTATCTGGACGGTAGGAACTTGCATGCATTTTCGGTCAACGAATCGTGCCTGGAATTCGGGCCGGCTAACTCTCATGAAATCTGAGACCCCGGCCTGGATATGTGCCCAAGGTTCCTACCTCTCCTACGGGACCAGGAGGGTGAGACTGCAAGCGCTGCCCCGGAGGAGGCAGAGCCAGCCCTGGCTTTTCTCTGTCTGTCTGCTTCAGTGCCTGCTATACATGCTCAGAATGCAAAGCCTAGACCTCAGACCAGCTCTTGTTGTTACAGAGACCAGCAGAAGGAAAGGCTGTTTCCAAGCAGAGGTTGGCCCACTACATGTGGTTGCCTTCATCTTGGTGAAGATGCACGTGGCTCCTAAGATGCAAGATGCAAGATGGATGCAAGATGCGCGGGCCCACCTGGGTGGTGAGCTCCTCCGAAGTGGGTGTATTGCTCCCTCCTAGGCGTTGACACACAGTGCCTCGCTGAACAGATGTTAAATAGAGTTGGGGGCTGGGCGACATCTATTACATTTGCTAGAGAACTAGCCTATGTGTCGAACCACTGCTTCCCATGGGGTCCATATATGTATCCTCCACATTTTACTTCCCTACGGGCAGGATGTGGCTAGCAGCGTATTCCTTTCCAAAGAAAGGGAACGCTTTCCCAGTGGTCTTGTGGAACAGCAGTGACTTCCCTGGCCTAAGCCCTATCACGTGTCCTCCTCAATATTGCAGGGAGATCAGAAGGCTTTTGTCTAGGGACTGGAAGGTGGCAGCACTAGTGGTGTTTTAATTGGGAACGTCTTAGTTACGTATATGTAACCCTCGTTTCCTGAAGGAGGGAATGGAGACGTAGTCCCGTCGCCACTATTGCTATACCACCTCTGACGCCGGGCTCCGCTCAGCTCCTCAGCGAAAAACAACTGGTGCGTGCATCCACTTCCGTATTTATACCCGTGCCGCGGGGCGGAGTGTGAGATGCAGATCTCGCACGCCAATATGCATTGGCTCGTTTTAACTGTACTTGAAGATGACAGACTCCCTAAGCGAGATCCCCATCAGTCGACATGTCAACTACGTCTCCGTTCCCTCCTTCAGGGAACGAGGGTTACATACGTAACGACACGTTTCCTATTATCAATTTCTTGTCATGTTGATCAAAATATATTATACAAGGTTCCCTGTTGAATAGTCTTACCTCTTAGAACATTAGTTCCTTGCATAGGTTTTCATGTCATGTTTAGTTTTGCCAAGTCTTTTGTTTATTTTGTTTTTGGTTCATGGATCTTGTTTAGTAAAACTGCACTTAGTTTATACAACTTGTCAGTGAATTCGTAAGAAATGTAAAGGGCTAGATGAACCAAAGATCAACCCGTTCTCTAAAATAGCTCATAGATGCATGAACGTTCAATTGGAAAGCATAGACAGCACAACACAGTGTTACAAATTCTGACAATGGAAGAACAAAGAAACAAATGAGGTCAACAGCCACTAAGAAGAAGAGGAGTAAGAATGTGTGGCGGAATGGTATGGAAGCAAAACAGTGGAAGAGTTAGAAGAGGCCAAGATTAGACCACAAGGGCCACTATTGTGGACCATGTTCTCAGTCATGATCTTATGGCCGCACAAGTGGCCTCAATAATTCAAATGTCTGCAGACAAAACAGGTATGCAATGTTCACTAGACAATGTTCACTATACTGTAATACTTACTTCAATGCTATATTTAGTCCTCTTGCATTTTACATTATACAGTAATATACTAATATACTATATATATACTTTATAAAGCATTATGTAACACACACATACATATATACAGTATGTATATACCGTATACAATACCGTTCAAAAGTTTGGGGTCAATACGATTTTATTTTTATTAAAGAAATGAATACTTTTCTTCAGAAAGCAAGCATTAAATTGATCAAAAAGTGACATTTATAATAATGTATAAAAAATATTTATTTTTTAAGAATCCTGAAAAAAATTAATTACGGTTTGCACAAAAATATGAAGCAGCACAACTGTTTTCAACTGTGATAATAATCATAAATGGTTCTTGAGCATCAAATAATCATATTAGAATGATTTCTGAAGGATCATGTGACACTGAAGACTGGAGTAATGATGCTGAAAATTCAGCTTTGATCACAGGAATAAATTACACTTTACTATATATTCACATAGAAAACAACTGTTTTAATTGAAATATATGTTTTTCATCAAATAAATGCAACCTTGGTGAGCAGAAGAGACTTATTTTAAAAACATTAACAACTTACCGACCCCAAACTTTTGAACAGCAGTGTCTCTATATATATTTTATATATTTTATATATATATTTTTATATATATATATTATATATATATATATATATATATATATATATATATATATATATATATATATATAATGATATAAAATATATATATATTATTATAAAATATATTAAAAATATGCATACATGCCAACACACATACTGTACTGTCTGTGTTATATGTAGTCTCTATAAAGTGCAAGTATATGTAATGAATAAAGTGGACAATTTGAATATAGCATTATTTGTTGCATAATTTGTTGACAGTAAAAATTTAACTGAATCCTGTGCATGCAGTCTCTTGCAATCAATATCTCACATTTTCGATCATTGACATCAAAATTGTAGCCATAGTTTACATTCTGAAAATACTGACAAGAGTACACTGTTACATTGACAACATGACTTAGTATTTTTGACACTTTTGTTTGTGAACAATGACACACAAGTACTTGTCATTCTGATGGCACTGATATGTTCATTGATAAATACTTACTTTGAGGGATGAACAGGATTTTGAGTAAGTTACAGGCTTTTGCAGGTAATCCATTTGTACGAACTGTTTTGAGAAATTCACTTAATGGTTTGCAAATCTTAAGAATGATTCAAGAAATGTACCAAAGCGATTGAGAAAAACTAATATTAAGGACTAGAGAACATGAATTACTGCTTTAGATTTTCAAATCTCTTGAAACATTATCTCAAAGTATATTTAACAACACACTGAGCATTGAGAAAGTATTACTGTATCTTTATATAAAGGGCTGTATTTCTTTTGGGGGAAGTAATGTAATAAATCTTGACCTGAGAGGCCGATACTTTAAGTGTAATATGCTCCAATAGCCAGTGGATTATGGTCACAGTTATGGATTTTTCTTGTGAAAAAGGCATATTTGCAAAACAAGCTGTATGAATCCTGTTTCTGTATAATATGACATTATCTAAGATCGATTAGTTATGAACTAATCTCTTTTGCTTACTATGCAGAGATTTTGCTAGACAGGAGCAGTTACATTCAAGTGATGAATGGTGGCCATTTGACCCACTTTTACATATCTCCAGATACACGACTGAAATTCTAAACACCCCGGCTGTGTCTTAAAATCGAATGACCTGCCTTGCTAGATGGTAAGAACACATTAGTTTGTACATTTAGTGTTTATTGTGATAACAAAGAATGTTCACTTTGCAGTACTCACAGATACTATCCAGACTTGTTTATTTGCATTAGTGCTATATGGCATCAGGAAAATATAGCCTAAACTGTTATCCCAAATTTTTTGTCTGCTCCTTCAACCGCCAGGCAGCATCCATGTATTTAGTGATTTCAGAGTTCTGCCGTGGAAAGTTTAATCTTCTGTCACTGCGATCTGAGACAAGCTGAAGTGTTGAAAAAAAAGCTGATTAGTAGGACGATTATGAAAGATGTTTTAAATTTTATACTGCACAGCTAATGGTTAAAGTACATACATACTGTAATCTTGGATACTATAATATGCAAATTGGGAGTAAATCCACTATGTGGTTTGCTAATGTAAAATAAAGTAAATTACAAAAAACACAAAACAAACTGGTTACACTACATTAGGGTCCAATTCTCACTATTAACTAACTTTAAACTACAACTTTTGCCTCAAAATCCTAATTACTGCTTATTAATAATTAGTAGGCTAGTTGTTTAGTTTAGGTATTGGGTGGGATTAAGGGATGTAGAATAAGGTCATGCAGAATACGGCATTAATATGGGCTTTCTAAGTACTAATAAACAGTCAATATACTAGTAATATGCATGCTAATAAGAAGCTAGTTTATGTAGTGAGAATTAAACCCTGAACTAAAGTGTTACCACGGTTTTGTAGCAGTTAGCTAGATTTAGAAGCAAAAGCTGCCCTATTTAGCAGATTTATTAAAATAAGCATTTGAATTTTGTTTAATGTATAGCCTAGCTTAATAAATAAATACCGGTAGGCAACACTTTACAATCAAGTCCCATTTGTTAATGTTAGTTAAATATTAACTAACAATTATGAGCAATACATTTGTTACAGTTATTATTAATCTTTGTTAACATTAGTTAACAATACCGGATAAAAAATACCGGTACAACTGTGTTAGTTGTTAGTTGTTTGTTAACATTAGTTACAGTTTTTCTCAGTCGCTTTGGTGCATTTCTCACATCACTATTTACATTTGCACAACAGTTAGTTCAACCTCCACAACATTTAGTCATTTGTGCACATCATAGTAGCAGTTTCTCATTCCTTCCAACAAATTGCAAATGCTTTTGGACATGCATCAATTGCTTTCATACAACTATCTGCTGTTTTACTGTATAACATTATCATTCGCTCATGTCATGTCAGTCAAAATTAACTATTCTTGTTTATGCTGAATAGTCATTCCATATAAAACTAATAGTCCTCATTTCATTGTTTGAGTCATCACATACAAAAATGTTGAACTAGTTGTCATAATCTGTCAAAGAATTTTTTTTAATCTTTTTTTTCATGAAAATGTCTCCTACTGTAAATTGAACAATTTCTCTCAGGTGAACTTATGTGGCCAGACAGAGAGGAACGTCTGGATGTGCATGAATGATTACAGTACTATGTATGTTGTATGTGTCAGGGTTGTGTGCAGGTAGCCGAAGACGAGGACAAGGGAGGTTCAATATAGTTGATTTATTTAACAAAACTCAACTTCAGGAACATACAGGAACAAAGGAACAGACTCCAGGACTTCAGTATTAACACAACCATACATTGACGACGACCAACAAACACTGAGGGAAAACACAGGGCTTAAATGAACTGAACCAAACAAGATAATTAACTGAATACAGGTGAAGAAACTGAACACAAACGAGAAGCGGGAGAAACTAACAGGACTAAACCAAAAATCACAAGACAGGGGAAAACAAGATCTCAAAACAATAACAGAACACATCAAAACGTGACAGTACCTCCCCCCTCCCCGAAGGCGCGTCCTCGCGCCGTATAACATCCAAAGGGGTGGGAGGGTGGGCGCCCTGGAGGCTGACGAGGGCATGGTGCAGGTCCAGGAAGCCTCCAGGGCGGAGCAGGCTGAGGGCGTGGCCAGGGCGGAGCAGGCTGTGGGCGTGGCCACGGCGGAGCAGGCTGTGGGCGTGGCCACGGCGAGCAGGCTGTGGGCGTGGCCACGGCAGAGCAGGCTGTGGGCGTGGCCACGGCAGAGCAGGCTGTGGGCATGGCCAGGGCAGAGCAGGCTGTGGGCGTGGCCAGGGCAGAGCAGGCTGTGGGCGTGGCCAGGGCAGAGCAGGCTGTGGGCGTGGCCAGGGCAGAGCAGGCTGTGGGACCCTCGGGCGTGGCCACGGCGGAGCTGTGGGACCCTCGGGCGTGGCCACGGCGGAGCTGTGGGACCCTCGGGCGTCCAGGGCAGAGCTGTGGGACCCTCGGGCGTCCAGGGCGGAGCTGTGGGACCCTCGGGCGTCCAGGGCGGAGCTGTGGGACCCTCGGGCGTCCAGGGCGGAGCTGTGGGACCCTCGGGCGTCCAGGGCGGAGCTGTGGGACCCTCGGGCGTCCAGGGCGGAGCTGTGGGACCCTCGGGCGTCCAGGGCGGAGCTGTGGGACCCTCGGGCGTCCAGGGCGGAGCTGTCGGACCCTCGGGCGTCCATGGCGGTGAGGACCCTTCGGGCGGCCATGGCGTTGAGGACCCTTCGGGTGGCCATGGCGTTGAGGACCCTTCGGTTGTCCATGGCGGTGCAGGCTCTTCGGGTGGCCACGGCGGTGAGGACCCTTCAGGTGGCCACGGCGGTGAAGACCCTTCAGGTGGCCACGGCGGTGAAGACCCTTCAGGTGGCCACGGCGGTGAAGAACCTTCGGGCGGCCGTGGTGGTGAGGACCCTTCGGGCGGCCGTGGTGGTGAGGACCCTTCGGGCAGCCGTGGTGGTGAGGACCCTTCGGGCGGCCGTGGTGGTGAGGATCTTTTTTCAGACCTCCGTGGGTCTTCGGCCGGCCACGGCGAAGG
This sequence comes from Chrosomus eos, assembly GCA_036326025.1. Lineage (NCBI taxonomy): Eukaryota > Metazoa > Chordata > Actinopteri > Cypriniformes > Leuciscidae > Chrosomus > Chrosomus eos. The sequence goes on from CM070828.1 coordinate 26,903,275, forward strand.
CGTATAGCCCCCCCCAAAAAATTTTCTTGGGGAGGACAGGCTCAGGATCGGGAACTGACTTGATCAATGGGCTCTGGCGCTGGGTCAACCGGGTCTGGCGCTGGGTCAACCGGCTCTGGCGCTGGGTCAACCGGCTCTGGCGCTGGGTCAACCGGCTCTGGCGCTGGGTCAACCGGCTCTGGCGCTGGGTCAACCGGCTCTGGCGCTGGGTCAACCGGCTCTGGGTCAACGGGCTCTGGCTCTGGCTCTGGCGCTGGGTCAACGGGCTCTGGCTCTGGCGCTGGGTCAACGGGCTCTGGCTCTGGCGCTGGGTCAACGGGCTCTGGCTCTGGGTCAACGGGCTCTGGCACATCATGGGACTCGGAACTGGACGGGGCCAGCACATCATGGGACTCGGAACTGGACGGGGCCAGCACATCATGGGACTCGGAACTGGACGGGGCCAGCACATCATGGGACTCGGAACTGGACGTAACCAGCATTGAAGGCTCAGGCCCAGCGGGTGTGACGTGAACCCCAGCCTCAGCAGCCCTCTTCCTGGCTGATCGCACTGACATCAGCGGGGGATCAGTCATACTAGATATCATCCGGGGAAGTCTAGGGACCGATCTGGTGGCAGGGCTGATGCGGAGTGCAGGCTCTGGCGGGCAGGCGATGGGCTCAGGCTCTGGCGGGCAGGTGATGGGCTCAGGCTCTGGCGGGCTTGGAACTGGCTGGAGTGGGAGATCTTCCACGAGGTATGTGGATCCACACGCCCACAGCGTGTGATCCACAAAATCCAAAAAGGACATATTGAGGTCCTTCACCACAATTATCTGGGCTAGCAGGTCCTTCAGACCACCCCAGAAACTCTGTTTCAGTTCCTCTTCATCCTGGGTCACATCATCATAAAACCCTAGGTACAGCCCCGCATACTCTTCTAGAGAGCGCTCCTCTTGGAAGAGGATTGGGATTTCAAAGGTGCTCACCTCTTTCTTCTTCCTTCTACTCATCTTCGTTTCATTTCTTTTTTTTTTTAAGGTTGGTCGTTCTGTCAGGGTTGTGTGCAGGTAGCCGAAGACGAGGACAAGGGAGGTTCAATATAGTTGATTTATTTAACAAAACTCAACTTCAGGAACATACAGGAACAAAGGAACAGACTCCAGGACTTCAGTATTAACACAACCATACATTGACGACGACCAACAAACACTGAGGGAAAACACAGGGCTTAAATGAACTGAACCAAACGAGATAATTAACTGAAAACAGGTGAAGAAACTGAACACAAACGAGAAGCGGGAGAAACTAACAGGACTAAACCAAAATCACAAGACAGGGGAAAACAAGATCTCAAAACAATAACAGAACACATCAAAACGTGACAGTATGTTCAGTTCCAATATGTACTGCAATATTGTTTACAGTTGTGCACAGCTCTACCCAAAGGGAGTGTATGTTTGTTGTAAATAAGGGTGTATTTTTTCCTTTTGCACAATGCTGTGAACAAATTAGAATTGCAAAGAGCATATGCAGTAAAAATGTGAAACATACACATTCAGTGTCTTGTACTCAGTTACCTCACTAAATACAGCAATGTGTAACTTAACTGTAACTTTACTAATAGTATATAGCAAATAGTATATAGTGCTGTCTTGAGCATTTTCAGGTAGTGTCACCAAGATCTGACTTTTTTGCATTGGAAAACATTTATAGAGTAAACTGTCATAATGAAAACATGACAAAGCCATTTGACTATCTTGTTCATAAACAATGGTGTCAGGACTTTTCATATTGACGACACTGACACATTCATTGACATGAAAACTTGCTTTTGAGGAATGAACTATCCATTTTGAGCAAGTGACACGCTTTTGCGGGTTATCAACTAGGTTTTGCAGTTTGAACGAATTGTTTTGAGAACTGCATTAACTGTTGTGCAAATGTAAATAGTGATGTGAGAAATGCACCAAAGCGACTGAGAAAAACTGTAATAAAAAATACCAGTACAACTGTGTTAGTTGTTTGTTAACGTTAGTTAATAAAAAATACCAGTACAACTGTGTTAGTTGTTTGTTAACGTTAGTTAATAAAAAATACCAGTACAACTGTGTTAGTTGTTTGTTAATGTTAGTTAATAAAAAATACCAGTACAACTGTGTTAGTTGTTTGTTAACGTTAGTTAATAAAAAATACCAGTACAACTGTGTTAGTTGTTTGTTAACGTTAGTTAATAAAAAATACCAGTACAACTGTGTTAGTTGTTTGTTAATGTTAGTTAATAAAAATTACCGGTACAACTGTGTTAGTTCATGTTAGCTTAGGTCTATTAAATAATAGCCTATTAGCACATTGATTCATGTTAACAAATGTAAACTAATGTTAACAAATGGAACCATATTTCAAGTGTTACCAATAAATAAACTGTATCCTAAATGTTAATATAATATCTAAATATCTTGAGCTAAACATAGAACATTAAACAATAGAACATTAATGACTCTTTTTAGATAGACAGACAGACAGACAGACAGACAGATAGATAGATAGATAGATAGATAGATAGATAGATAGATAGATAGATAGATAGATAGATAGATAGATAGATAGATAGATAGATAGATAGATAGATAGATAGCAACTTACTAGAGGAGTGGATATCCATCCTATCTCTTGTGCTTCAGTCTGAGGATGAGAGTACTTCTTCGCTGGCTCCAGACGGGCCCCGTGTACGGCCTGGAGGAAAGCAGCTGTACAAAAAGATTTTGTCAATACACTTTACATGTTAAGTTTAGAATTTAAGTTTCAGGAGTTCCTTTGCCCATATAATCTTTAAGTTAATAAGGTTAAGCGTATTTGGCTTGCTGTCCGCAGTGGAGGGACTCGAGGAAGCGGCTTCAACTCGAGCAGATATACCCCCCATTGGGACTATTAATGCTTGGATGATGAGTATGGTAGCAAGACGCCTAAATTATATTGGTTTTGGGGAGGTTGAGGGATGCCAAAACAGCCAGACCAAGGTGAGCTGCTGCTTATATGCTGTAAATTGAAAGATTAACGTTAGGTGGGTTCACTCACTCGTCCTCAAATTACGTTGTGAACTTCACTTAGAGTTTAGAATTTAAATGACAAGGACAACTCTAATGTGAATGTAGTCTATGGTTATATTTTGTGGCTCTAACATAACTACTAGGCGGCAACTAGGCTAACGTTACTTTGAATTCTGCTAATTTACGTCAAATGTAGTTGAAATACTTACGGTCTTCCTCTTCCTTTCTGTAGGTGATGTTGGACATGGGTTTATCAGTCAAAACGTGCACTGAAAAAACAAAGAGGCTCTTTTAAATATTTAGTCAAAGTTGACAGAGAGACGTTTGAAGCTCTGCACTCACGTTTCTTGAAGGGGTTGATGTTAAACTCCGTGTAAAGCTTCTGGGTTCTCAGCTCCTTCATTATTGTCTCGACATGAATAGCATTCTGGTGAACTATGTCCAAGGGCTCTTTTTCTTTAGGTTTTGCCATATTGACCAAAGTGTTATAAATTATTTTTCAGTTGCTAATGTTTGCTATTATGATCACCGAATCACTTCCAGCAGCTTCCCTCTTCTCTAAGAATTGTGTTGCTAAGAATTGTGTTGCTTGGCAACCGTAAATAAAGCGCTAAAATGCTATAATATGTTTTCTCCACACGAGGGCGCTCAAACCCCAGCAATTAGCTTGCAACAGAAGCTCAACATTTATTTTCTGTCCTAATGTATTTCAATGGTAGGCAGCCTATGTTATTATAGGCAGTTATTATATTACTCCAACAGGGACCATTATCTACTTGTGATTGACCAATGAATGAATGAATGAATGAATGAATGAATGAAAAATCTTTTTTTATGTAAAGTGCTGTTTAATGAGCAAAAATTGTTGTGGTATACAAGAACCAAGAATATAAAAAATAAATCATGTTTTGTAGAAAATCAATCAATCAATCAATCAATCAATCAATCAATCAATCAATCAATCAATCAATCAATCAATCAATCAATCAATCAATCTATCTTTGGCAAGGGAAATGTTCAAATGAAATATTCAGAAAATCCAAAATGTTTAATATTATTTGAATATTGGTATATTAAAGTGTCCATCGTATGCACACTTTAGAATCTCGCCAGAAGGTCATCCGGGTACTTTTTGCCTACATGAGTACTGTGAATTTGGACATTTTTGTCACATACTGTTTTTCACCTACTATATATATAGGGCCTAGTATAGGGAAGTATGTGATTTCTGATGCAACCGAGGTGGTCGGAAGACTGCTCAGAAAAAGTGGTGGAGTGCGGGCACCATCCTACAAAGAACAAAAGATAAAAAGTGCTGAACATGTCTGTGAGGTAGGGCTAAGAAATACATCTCATATGTTTCCATAATTCACGTGTGCAACTAATTTAATGTTTTATATTTTTAAATATGCTATCACAAAACATTTAGTATCCTGCGGATAGTATGAGGGCACTGCCCTCCTAGCCCCCCTTAGACCTGCCCCTGGGTTTTATGTAATTAAAAAAATAGGCTACATAATGGTGCAATTATTAGCATTTTGCTCTTTGATATTGTGTCTCTTCGAGGATTAAAATTCATGAGTACAGTCAAAACGCTGGCGAATAATTTTGTTCTGCGCATCACAACCACATGTAATGTACCATTGTTGTGAACTTAATTTGAATTTATTTATGTTTTTTAACATTTTATTAACAATTCCTTGTTTTACACCGAAGTTTTCCTTCCTTTTAAAAATGCTTGCTGAATTGTTTCTATGGAGGCTTAAGAACGTGAGAAAGTTTCCAGCACATCTAACCATGAGTCCATGCTATGTCTGTGACTAGCAGTCATCCATAACCACAATCTGTGCCAAAATACAAACACACTCGCTCAAGGCCTATTGTCTACACGCACACCATGATAATTCTCTATCTCATACACAAAGGGATAATGTTAATGCGTATGTGAGTGTTTGTTCAGGTGTGAGGAAGTGTATGTTGAGGTTCAGATAAACACCTACCATCCTACCATCATTCTTTGTCGCCCATCTTCAGCTGAAATGATGCTTTATTCCCTCAGTCAGACAGGCAGAGAGGGAGCAGCCGCAAAATCTCGATCTGCTAGAGCTAGATAAACCTCAGGAGTCATACACCACTGATGGCACTGATTATACTGAATACACTCGCCATCACTGGAGACGCCACCTGGTCATGGGAAACTCTTGAAAATCAGATTGGCACTGCTTTTTAAGTGTTCCCTCAGCCGGATCAAAGTTTCAGCAGCATGTTCTCTGTTTATAGGGCCATGTAAAGGATTTAGTGTGAAAAATGAGACCACGCACCTAAAATAATACAACCCTGAGAGCCCAAGTCTCTCCTGAATCTCTGTGTTTAGTCTTTAAAATGAAATTGGGCTAGATTGGTTTGATATAAGGACATATGGCAGACTGCAAGCATTGGCTGTTTTGAATTCATCCTGAGTTTGCTCCCAAATGATATAGAATAAACAACATCAGGTCTAATCACACTGGATTTATTTTGATCTATTTTCACAAACCCAAAACAATTCCTAATACTAATTGTCATCTGCAGCCTATGTTTAAGGAGGAACACGTTATAGCTTTATATAATACAGAAATACTGTCTCATTTCAGGCTGTTAGCTGAACAAAAAGGAATATGCAACACAAGCCAAAGTCTTTTGCTTGGACTTCACCTCCTTTAATTTAATATACTGTAGGTGTTTTTTCTTTCTGTCAGATTATTATCCTTATGAATTAATTATTAATATTCATTAATATTCATTATATATAATGTGAAGTTGTTCCCCAATTAACACAAATTCATAATGCATCTAATAAGTAATAATTTCTAAGAAAATTCCTCCTCATCATGTTTTCTCAACTTCACTTTGTTACATTATGTTTCTAAATTAGCAATTTTAAGTATTAGTATATGTATCTATTCTCTTTGACATAACATACAATTTATTGTGACACATTTTTGTGTAAAAGCATTAAATTCGTTTTTGTCCCTCAAATTCCAGTCCGCCCTGTTACATCAGTGCTATTTGCCCTTTAAAATCTTAAGCAAATGCCCTAAATCATATGACATTTTTTGAGGGAAAGCAACTCCACGGACAAAGTAAGGATCAGTCATTAAATTGTCTATCTTTTCCTCAGATTTAGGTGACTTAACTGTAGTGTAAATAACATGTCCACCCTGTCAATTCATACTGGACGTGAAAATGTTTGTTTATTTAAAAAAAAAAAGATTTTATGTTTCTAAATGTTAATCTTCTCCTAGCATGTTGTTCTTTCTTAGCTTATTAGCTTAAAACATACACTCTACAGGGTGGATTGTGAATGTGAAATGCAAAATATTTGGTCAGGATTATTAGGTTATAGCCTGCGTTTGACCAGTGTGTTTTTATAATAGACAGACATATTCTTCCTCTGACAAGACTAAAAAATAACCTGCTCAGTCCAAAATGCACCAAACTGTATAGGAATGACCCATAGACATAACAATTTCTTACACATTTTCTTTATTCATTCAGTTATATTATGTTAGTTATGTTGTTTTATGCGTAATACAAAATGTAATCTTCGCAAGGACCGACAGAGGATCTTCATTTTGGATTCTTCTAAAAAGAGAATAAATTAACACGCTTTATGCTTGCTTTACTTTTTGTAACATGATCACCTGCAGTTATTAGTTTGACATTTGTTAAATTAACTGCATTAACTTACATTGGCACTTGATGTGTTCTGTTATCTGATTGGCAAAAATACTGTCTGGTCTTCACAAGCTTATCAAGTGTCTGCACTCTGAGTTGTGCTCCTCTGTCATCGCCCATAGACAGCTAAACATAGAAACACACACTTCTCTTTGTTGTCACTGCTAATAACAATTTCAGCGAGTATGTTACATAAAACATGTGTTCCTGCTTTTCCTCTATCCCCCTGGCCTTATATTATAACAAGTCGTTATTACTGTAACTGTCACTTTGTTCGCTCCTAAGTGTCCAGAGGAATAAAGAGAGAGTAAGGCAAATACAGAAACGGCTTGCTGCTTGTCTCACATTCTTTCCTCAAGTGGCTTTTGTTTGGGAAAAGGATCTATCACATGGGGATTCACAATGGAATTCTTCATGAGTGGGATCTGAGCAGTCCTGACAGTGAAGAAGGAAACCATAGAGCGGTTACTTTGATACTAAAGCATTGAACAACTATAGCGGCTTTCTGTTATTACGTGAAAAGATTTTCCGAGTCACTCATAGACTCCTTATCGACAGCAGTGTCTTCAATGGGATTTTGAAGCGTAATTCAGTGGACACGTATATGCAACTGACAGGCTTATTGTCCTTTGTAGCTTATTAGTAATTTATAGGCAGCTATGACACATGTCAGTCATGTATATTATTATTTTGTGGTGACTTGATATCTACTTTCAGTCATTCATATCTATCTATTTCGTGCATCTCATCCATCCATCCTCATCCATCATCCATCATCCATCCATCATCCATCCATCCATCTCATCCATCCATCCATCCATCCATCCATCCATCCATCCATCCAATAGTTTCTTTTTTTATGTTTTAAAGATTAATATCCTTGGAATAAGTAAATAACCTCATTTGTCTTAAGAAACAGCAAAAATCAGAACAGGCATTCCCTCCTTTCTGAGGTGATGAGCCAGCTAAATGTCAGATCTGTCTTCGACTACCACTTACTACTTGGCGACAAAAGACGGATTGGATTTCTTCGGAGAGGCCAGGTTGTGTTTGCAGAGTATCATTTGGGAGTTGGGCCTGTTTGGGCTCATGTCCAGGGTAGGTGGTGGGAGTAAAGAGGCTGTGTTTGGGTGTCTTGTGAGTATGACAGATATTAAGGAACCAGTCCAAAGCCGAGGATCAGTGTTATCATCAGTTCATTTCCCCACTTGTTTCCCTGGAATGCTGGTAGTGGCAGAAAATTCTTAACTGACAATTGGAAAATTATATACAACTCAACATCAGATAAAACCAAAAAATAGCAAAATATATTTTCATAACTAATTATAATACTTATATTATAATATAAAATAAAAAATTGAATTAACTGAAAAAATATATAATTTTAAAAAGCATGTCAAGTTGTTATATTGTTTTATTATTATTATTATTTAAGCACAGACCCTTTAAAACAGGAAAAGTATCAATTTGTAAAATAAATAAATCCAATTAAAGATAAAATATTATAATAATTTTATTTCTAGAAAACAAGACAAAAACAGATACCACTAACGATATATACATAAAAGATGTTTTTTTTAAATCTAATAATTGTGCAATTTCTCATGACAATGACTCAAAAACAAGAGAACCTGACAGAACTTACGGTAGCACAGTAACTTACACGCATCAAATTGAGATGATGGGCTCATTAAATTCGAAGAGACTCAGACATCCCATTAAACCTTTACAGTGAAGTCTTTGCTTCAGAGGCTAAAAGTGTTCCAGACAGCAAATTCCGTCCATCATATTAATCTGAATAAATCATACATCTTTAATCCCTTTATCTTGCATAGCAATCTAAAAGAGAAGGGTGAGGAAAGATAATTTAAAGTCATTGTGTTAATGTAATCAGTTGCCATGAGTTGAATGATGGAGGATTTAAAAAGTGAAAGCTGAACAATTAGTTCAGTGCCAGTTTCTCTATAACATTTGCAGATGACCCGCCATGGTTTTACATTGAAATTCTGTACTAACATATGCACAAGTTGACTATAATATCATATAATTGTCCTTTTGTTTTCCTATCCTTTTGTGCAGGCTAAACAATATCCATTTTCTGGTGCTAATATACTTCTTGTTACAAACAGAACAGTCAAATAATAAATAACATGTGTGAACATATTATTTTCAAAGAGAGGGAAGATGGCAGTGTTTTGTGTCTGGCTTTTAGAAAGAAATTCAGTGTGTTGATTCGCTTAAAGGGATAGTTCACCTAAAAATTAAAATTCACTAATCATAGATGACAGAATTTATATTTTTGAGTGAACTATCCCCTTTAAATGTCATTATAAAGCCTGTACAAGGAGCTTTGGTCTTGAGCCAGTTTCTCCCAGTTTGCAAACATACTTCATACCTGGCAGTGCTGCTAACACTTTACTCTCTGTCTGGCAAATACTGGCATCAGTTAGTTTCTGGTACTCTCTAACATAATAATCATAATAATAATAATAATACATGTTCCCCTGGCTAACTCAATCAACAATGTATATAGAAATTATATCCCAACATATGATGTTAGCTAACTGCATGATTTGTATGATCTACAACGGTATATTTTTGAGATATGGAAATTACTTTGACACAGTCACCTGATAACAGGTTACTGATAATTGTAATGTAGAAACATGCTTTTTCTGTAAAGCTGCTTTGAAACAATATGTATTGTAAAAAGCGCTATACAAATAAATTTTAATTGAAAAATCATTACAGAGTACCCATATAAGTAGCCATAAAACGTGTGTTTGTGTGTACGAAGTATATATTGGACAATATTATTTTAATGTAAATACTATTTTACTTATACCATAAAATGGCAGTTTGAGGCATGTTATCTCTAAAGTTGTTCAGTAGTTTCCTTTTTTAAGCCAAAACTGTGGCTACATAAACTGGTTTTCATGAATAAACTTAAATGTTCATAAAAAACGAATAAACAACATTAATATTAAATATAAATATGCACTGGAGTAAAAAGGTTTGACCTTTAGCCCCAATCTCCCCTATGCTTTTAAACACAAGTACTAATAAGAGGCCCCTCTAAGTGATGACTGACCATCAGTGTTTGGGGTCTCTTCAAACCCTTACCCTGCTATTTCCAGGGTCAGCGGCAGTGTAAAACAGTTCAGACCTGCATGCCCGGGCGTGAGCCATGCTGTGAACATGTTACTTATGTGAACGTGCTCTGGTCTGCTCTCAGAAGGAACTAAGAGACACAGCTAGACTGATCCCAAACTGAGGTGGCGACTCCACATGCAGTATGTACAGATAAGAGCACAAAGACTCCTCTCCTCTGTCCTTATCCAGTGTTAAAACAGCAACGTCTGCACCACAGAGGTGATGCCAATCACTGCATGTCACTCCCATGGAGCCCAAATGGTGATCAGGTTACGCTAAGTGAAGCCTCCACTTATTAAAACACTTTGCTCAAGTGCCTCTGATTTGTTCAAACATGTTGACTAACTCCTTAAACTTCTTCAGACAACCGAGTGGTGTCTTGGTGGTGTGTTTATCTTGGTCGTTGTGCCTGTCCTCATTACAAAGTTGGTGGCTTCAAGGTAAAGTTGACATGTGGTCTGGAATGATGTAGAGGTTATTGTGTAAAGTGGATCACTCTAAGATCTTTCTTAAGTCCTTCTTTGTAAACTGAAGTTGGAGGATCTCCTGCATTGGTGGAAGCAAGGGAGGCTGAGCCGCCTCAAAAATGAATTCTAAATGAAACAACCCTAAACGGATAAAATTATGTAATTATGTAAATTATAAATTATGAATGCTAGATGAGGAGGCTGACTGTTGGCTTGTCTGATTAGAAAAATTACCAATAAGATTTTTTTTTTTTTAAGATTCATGTATTTTCTTTCATGTCTTTGTGTAATATTGTTTATTCCCCATGCATTTTTTACTTAGTTAAAAACTGTTAATACATGGTTATAGCACAGTAGTTCATATAGTGTTCTTGTTATTCAATAAAAAAGACTGTCTTTGCATTAACGGTGGGGATTTTCTGTGGCTTTGTCGGCAGATTATGGCAGTAGATGGAGTCAAGTGACTGTCTTTGAGTCATTGAATCATTCATTCATCCAATTGGTTTGAAAACACTTATTAGTTTAGGAACTTAACAAGTGAATTATACTCATAAGAGAGTCATTGAATCATTCACTCAACCCATTCATTAAGGAACAAAAAAGTGTCTCTTCATGAGCAAGTTACTGAATCCTTCATTCCACCGATTCATAAAAAAATTAAAAATAAAAACCTGATTCATACAGGATCAAAACACAACCAACTGTGTTGCTATGAGATGTACTGACTTTGTTTGGAACTATTTTTACCGGAGCAAAAATGGATGAAGTATAACTGGCCAAATGTAAGTTAATTAAAATTAACGTATTATTGAACTGTTGTATAAAATATGACACTTCATATCAGAACAACAATGAATACCCATGTGAATCCAATCTTTGCTCATCTTTTTTAACGAGGCTGCTGTCTTCAGAGATTTATTTAGCTCTATAGAATATTTCACTCCCAATCGAGGTGATGCTAGTTTCCACACAAAGACAAACTAAAGCTAAATGGTTTCATACTGATTGCAGGTCTGTGTGGTGCAGACTGATGCAATTTGACAGTACCTCTGGCAGTAATAGGCACTTATAAACACAGAGCTGCCTCGTGTCATCGCTCCAGGTTCCTTTCCACTGCTACCCTGAGGAACCAATCAACACTTACTTTAATGTGCATGAAAGAGACTGGTCAGTGGACGCACATACATGTTTACGTTTAAAAAAAAAGGCTCACACTAAGGCTCCGATGGTCGCATGAATAAAAATAACCTTGTAAAAAAATTCTTCTGAAGATTGTCTTTCTGAGCACATAATCACAATTTGTAATTGCCACATAAATGCCACATAAAATAGCTAAATTAAGCATGTTTAAGTGCAAATTAATAACATTGTAAAGTGATTTATCATGGCTGAAAATCATTTTAGAAACATTTTAGTATATTGTCTGAGTCGTAAAGTGGTTTAAATAGAAGTTGTATTTTATGGTTGTATTTTCTCACACAAATAAGTTCAGATCTCTAAACAATTTGTTTCTTGTTTAAACCAGACTTAAATTTCTTCTTAATTTAGGCAAATTGTTTGTGTTTTGGCAATGTTCAAATAAGGAAATAATTTTTTTTAACATTTCACTTGGCTTAACTATGACATTCTTTCATCATGTGAGCCATTACATTCACAATGATCAATGCCATTATCAAAATCTGTCAGACATAAATATCACAATAGGAATCACAATATTACCAGTCAACCAATCAATTTTGGAAACATATACAGAGTTTGCCTTGTTGCCATTGTGGTAATTGTCTTAAAACTTTGACCTAATGTTCAAATCTGTATGTAAAAAAGCTCAGTGTGATACACAATAGCATTGAACTAGACAAAACTAATATTCTTGTATAGTAGCTATAGAAAGCAGTCAGTGTCAACAAAAAAAGTAGAACAAAAATGAAACTTGCATATTACAAACATTTTCAGGGTTGACTGCCAACATTTAAACATTTTGACCTGTGCAGCTCATACAGTGCACAAAAAACTTTTCATTTTGGTGGCACTGGCCAATTTACTGACACAATAATAGTTCCCTTTCAGGGACTCGCATAATTCATAAGAATCTATTGGCTCAAGCTTAAGGGTCTTTCTTCAGCTGCACCCATTGCCAGTAACGCTTCCTTTCCATCCTCTCTTTTTGATGGGGCTTTCAATATCTGGAAGTCACAGGGTCTAGTTACAATTGATCAGCTATTTATAGATAATAATTTTGCTTCATTTGACCAACTTAAAAAAAAAATTTCTTTGCCCAATTCACATTTATTTATTTTTATGTTTGAGATTATAATATGAATTTCATTTTGAAAAATTAAAGGATTAGTTCACCTCAAAATATTCACATCATGAACTACATCGACGATTGGTTGATTCTGGCTCAGTCGCATCAGTTAACGGTTCGGCATCGAGATATTCGTTCTCAACCACATTTAAGAGTTGGGGTTACGGTTAAACACCAAACAGAGTGTGCTTTCTCCACAACAGAGGACCACTTTTCTAGGCGTGGTTTGGGACTCAATGTCAATGCAGGCATACCTCTCACCTCCACGCATAGAGTACATCCTGTCAGCTGTGAAAAGAATAAAGCTAAGCCAGTCACTCACTGTGGGTTCATAGGGAGTTGCAGACATGGCTGTACTGCGTCTGTACAGGGTTTCCCTGATTGTTCTACTTCCGGGAGTTCTGAAGAACAGAGTTATGGAAGTGTGAGTTTGGCCTCTGAGGGGGCCCAAGCCCAACTCATAGACTCAGGTCTCTCAATTGAGGTTGTTGAGGCCACGATCACTCTAGAGCTCCCTGCACAGGAAACAAACCGGTTTCCTCCGTGGTACGTTGGAGCAGGAGGAGTATGGCGGCTTTGTAGCCTTGTATTAGGGCTATACCTACAAGAGGTGTGATGCGGCGGGCTGTTTCTTTCTGCACACACTCGTCGGGTTTACAACCTAGTTTTGGGCTTCACTCCTTGGTCCCAGGTGATTCTGTCTTTGTTGTGCTCACCTGATTTCACACAAGACAGGCACTGGTCACTATGGTGGTGTTGATATAGACGTTCCCACAGCGTCATCTCGACGCAACGCTAGTTCCCTTGAAAGGGAACGCCTCGGTTACGTCTGTAACCTCGGTTCCCTGAAGAGTAGAGCTTAGATTCTCTGCCCGAGCCCGAGCCCGAGCCCGACCCGACCCGTGGGCCGGGCCGGGCCGGGCCGATATTTTCGGGTCAGGCCCTTGATCAAGCACGTCACGTGTCACGCGCAGCGTCTCCTCCACTCGCACGCTGTGCTGTATTGTGTAGCTTCAGTGCAACGTGGAGCTTAAAGAAGTAAAGAAACAAATTTAAATAGGAGAATTAACTTTGAGCAAGTATGAAGGAAAGTCGGAGGTATGGAAATATTTTAAACTAGTCGTGGGCAGTGACAACATGTGTCGGCTTTGTTGAGTGCAAGTGTGGCGCGCTGCTCGCCTATGATATTAAAAAAAACTTCGGCATGATGTAACCCAGGTTATTAACTCTGGTCACTGATATTATTAATTAGTATTATTTCATTTATATCGATTAGTAAGAAAAGAACATGAAGTAAAATGTATATATTTTATTATAAATAATCCCAAAGAGAGAACAAGTTCCTAAACTGATTTCTGATTGGTGAGGTGAAAGGTTAGCTCCGCCTCTCTTGTAAAGTTTCAGAAGATCGCGTACAAGCAGAAACTAGTGAGAGACGCAAGAGATTACGAACAACACGAGTGAGAGCAGATGCAATTGAGTGATTTGAGTGTTTAATAGTCCAGCAATAGATTATTAACAAGCGAGAAATTGATTTGAGGTATTAATTCTTTAGAAAGCTCACGCTTTAAGAGTGCGTTGTGAATCTGAACGCGACGAGAAGAAAACACACTGACGTGATAGGATCAATCTTCACCTATTTTTCCTTGAAACTATTTTGTTTTGTTTTTGGTTCTCTGATTTATATTTCTCCTTGGTGAGTACCAATTTCTTTATAAGACATGTTTTTAAGTAATGTGTATACTGTTTTTTGGAATATTAATGTGAAAAATACATTTGAAAAAGTGATACGTTATGTATAAAATGTTTGAAAATGCTTTACGTGTTTTCTAATACAATCTGTGAGTGCATATAGTTATGTTCAAATGTTTGAAAGACATACTATTTGGTGAGATTATATTTTTTCTCGATTGTGAAGTGTGTGCCATGCGGTGCTAGCTTTGCTAGCTCTGTACATATTGTGTCAATCGAGCACATGGTGACTAGCATGTATGCGTGTCTATATCTAAATAACTGAAACGCATTTTGGTAATTTGAAACTGTTTATTGGAATGAGTTACTGATGATTGTTTTGGCTTTGTTTTTGCAAGGCCGGGTTTTTTTTGTGTTTCATTTTTCTCTTTGGTGAGTGTCGGAAAAAAATTGCTGCTGAGATTCCGATTTCTGTCCTGCTGTGGAGTTCCTATTCCTGGTCGGACTGGCGAGCCATCCCATCTTCTCGTACCTGGAAAGAAGTAAAAAGAGTTGTGAGAAAAGAGTTTTCTGATTGGGTAGGAAAGAACTGCATACATTTCGTTTTCCTCAAGTTTTCCTGGATTTCCCTGAAGACCTTTTTTTTTCTTTTTTCTTCATGGACTGAACTGTGATCATTTTCCGTGAACATTCCTACTCAGTAACCTTTTTTTTTTCGGGGAATTTGAAAAAAAAAACATTGAACTTGAAATTGAGACATTGTGGTTGAATTTCAGAAATTGACATTTGTAATTTTTGACACTGTGTTACTGTCATTTATTTGTCTTTTTATTTTGTTTCTCTTTCATTCTCTCAATCATTCCTTTTTTTTAAAAAAAGGGGATACAACTCATGCAAAATACCAAATAAAGAGAAAAAATACACTTACCTTTTCAGTAATTAGCTGCATTCCAGTGGTCTGAGTGGTTCATTTGTTTTAATCTTTCTTATCATCTTTGCAAATTTTTGCTTCAGCGAGTCGATCTAACTCTTCTGTTTCTGGTCCATAGTTTTGATTTTATAGGATCTAGTAACTGAGCCGTGTGCTACAATGATCTTCAGGCATGATTTTTTTAAATTAAAACTTTCATTGTGATAATTAAAATAATTGAATATTAAATATTAAGTGGCCATTTTTTGCACATTTATTAATAGTATTTATATAATATAGGCCTATATATATAAAATTGCGCAGCTCCCCCAATGGTCTAGCACCCATTCAGCACCTGCGTTAAAAAAAAAAGATCTGGCGTCGCCCCTGGTTATAACGGCCCACGTATTAAAAATGGTCGGGTTTAAATCGGGCTCGGGCTCATAATTACAGTTAATATGTCGGGCCGGGCCCGGCTCGGACACAACGTGCACAGGCTCGGGTCGGGTCGGGCTTGATTCTTTGGGCCCGATCTAAGCTCTACTGAAGAGGGAATGAAACATTGCTTCACCCTGCCATACTTCCAGCGTGCCTGTGATCGACTTTATAATTTTGACCTATCAGAAGTTGACAATGTTTGGTCCGGGTGCACTTAGCTTCCTGCCATGACGTCACCAACCTATATGGTATTGGATTGATTTTGCAAGTGCTTCACGACGCAATCATGCAGAGCATTGCCACAGCATCATCTCGACGCAACGTCTCGTTCCCTCTTCAGGGAACCAAGGTTACAGTCGTAACCGAGGCGTTTTGATGCATGAATTAAATGTTTTGAGTGAGTTATAACATTTTCCAGACATGCAATTAAGCTGTGATGTCCTACACAACAGTTGTGACAATTTCACTTACAGTTTAGAGAATGTAAAGTCTGTTTTAAAAAAATTAGCCAAAGCGATTGAGCTAGTTAGTAATATATTTATTTATTTATTAATTGATTGATTAAATGGATTGATTGATTGATTGATTGATTGATTGATTCACTTATTTATTGTTTGTTTATTATATTTACAATTGCTGTTTCTGTTATTGTTATTTTTCTTATATAATATTTTAACTTAGTCCAGAACACAGAACATATGACTTGGCCTACATAGACTTTTCTATCTTTTCACTTCAACAGATATCATGATTTTTTTTCCCCTCTGAACCAAATGAAAGTTTAGAACAACCATTGTTACATATCTTTTCACTCTCTGGAGATGTGAGGTTTTCTTCTCTTTGGGAGATTTGCTCTGATAACATCAGCACACATCAACGGGTGGAAAGATCTAGTATTCCAAACAAAGACGCACATCAGTCAAGGTTGGACTGGAGCAGTGACGAAACAGAGACAAATGCTCAGTTCTGTTTGTGTGTGTGTGTGTAGACGTCGAAGCTGACACGCATACTGACAATCAGGGTGTCATCAACACTCGAGGGCCCCCTCACAGAGTAAAGCATAGAGAAAAACTAGATTAGATTCCATTTGTGAGATTCTGATAAACCAGCCAACAGTCAGGAACGAGTCCATACAATATTCCCCTTATCAGCAAAGCCAAAGATTAATTTAAGTCCAACACTGTGATATGGAACAAACAATCCCATTAAATGACTTGTACAGTTGTGTTTTGCCACAGGCTCGGTTTTACAAGGTAATGGAATCAATAACTTTTAATTGTTTTGATTTTCCGCTTGCTTTATTTCCAATCTCATACTCTTGTTTTTGATTAAAAAATCTACCAAATAATTTCTCAACACATATGCCAAGTTAAAATGGTCTAGAGTTATTGGCATTCTCAATGCTTAAGTTAATAACCAAATGCTAGCCAGAGGGCAAAACCCCTAGAGAGAAATATATAAATGCACATACATGGAATACACATACACCACAGACTAGACTGTCATGGGAATGGAGTATTAGTATGTCAACCATATTGATTACACAGCAGCAACTGTGATTTTGTGATACCGTAACTGCATTCTGGCAGGCAGGGGGCGATGTGAAGGATATCAAACTGCCCCTAAAGGGATAGTTCACCCCACTAACAACAACAACAAAAAAATTCTGTCATCAATTACTCACCCTCATGTCCTTCCGAATCAGTAAAGGCTCGTACACACCGGACGAATATCGGCTCGCGTTATTCGTCAGCGTTTTTCAACGCGTTTTTTGTGTTCACACCCAAGCGTTTTTCGCTGACGATGAGCCGAGTGAACATGCAAATTCATTCCCTGACATTAGATGGCGCTTAATGTACAGAAATACCCCGGTCCACAAAGTGCTTCTGACACTCGCTTGTCACTCAGAAGAAGAGAGCAAGTTTGTCGCGTTTGTCATACAGTTCTTTATTCTCATTTGTGTCTCTTTATATTGACACCAACAAGACCAGCAGCTCTACATTCATCTGGCCTTGCATCTTCCTCGTCTTATTTCTTCCAGGCAGAGTGTAGTTGACGGACGCTGTGTATCTTCTTTGCCATTACGTATGTGTGCTCGCCAAGACTGTTTTGTGTTTGAGCGCCCCCAAGTTGTGTTTTACTGTAACTTCAGAAGCTCCAGACACGTGAGCAAAAGCGCCAATCTCATTGGTCGGATAGTTTTTGACGCGGCGCGTCAAACTAAAAAAAACGAACCGAGGCGTTTTTTTAAAAATGACGCTTTTACGCGTGGCGTTTTACGCGTCGGTGTGAACACTCACATTGGCGCCCTTTGTTTAGTCACGAGGCGTTAAACGTCGGCGAATAACGCGCGCGAAATTCGTCCCGGTGTGAACAGGCCTTTAAGGCTCGTACACACCGGGACGAATATCGGCTCGCGTTATTCGTCAGCGTTTTTCAACGCGTTTTTTGTGTTCACACCCAAGCGTTTTTCGCTGACGATGAGCCGAGTGAACATGCAAATTCATTCCCTGACATTAGATGGCGCTTAATGTACAGAAATACCCCGGTCCACAAAGTGCTTCTGACACTCGCTTGTCACTCAGAAGAAGAGAGCAAGTTTGTCGCGTTTGTCATACAGTTCTTTATTCTCATTTGTGTCTCTTTATATTGACACCAACAAGACCAGCAGCTCTACATTCATCTGGCCTTGCATCTTCCTCGTCTTATTTCTTCCAGGCAGAGTGTAGTTGACGGACGCTGTGTATCTTCTTTGCCATTACGTATGTGTGCTCGCCAAGACTGTTTTGTGTTTGAGCGCCCCCAAGTTGTGTTTTACTGTAACTTCAGAAGCTCCAGACACGTGAGCAAAAGCGCCAATCTCATTGGTCGGATAGTTTTTGACGCGGCGCGTCAAACTAAAAAAACGAACCCGAGGCGTTTTTTTAAAAATGACGCTTTTACGCGTGGCGTTTTACGCGTCGGTGTGAACACTCACATTGGCGCCCTTTGTTTAGTCACGAGGCGTTAAACGTCGGCGAATAACGCGCGCGAAATTCGTCCCGGTGTGAACAGGCCTTTAGACTTTCATTCATTGAACAGAAATTAAGATAATTTCGATGAAATCTGAGAGTTTTCTGTCCTCCATTGACAGCATTGACACTTTGATGCTTCAAAAAGTTCATAAAGAGATCGTAAAACTAATCATATCAATTAAGTGGTTTAGTAAAAAAATTACTGAAGAGACATGATCGTTTTATATGAGGAACAGATTTAATTTAGTCTTTTATTCACACATTTATTAAAGGGTACCTATTATGGCATTTAAAATGTTCCTAATAATGTTCTGGAGTCCCCAACAACAGTTTTACATGCATGCAATGACAAAAAACACTTTTGTTGTCTTATAATATGCATTTATTTTTACCTGATTTGCTCACCGACTCCCTAATGATTCGTTTGACGACTCATTTGTCCAAACCCCTCCTTTGCGTGACGCTAATCGGCGGTGATTGGTCAGATGACCCAGTCAGTTATATTTTGCGTTAGCCCAAAGCTTAAACATATTGATAAAGCACTGCAGTACTACAATACGCTTCACATAATTTCACATATTTCAAAAAACAAAAAAATGACATCGGAGACCTAGAAGCTGCTGAGCGTAACTCTCAAGCCTCGTACACACCGGGACGAATATCGGCTCGCGTTATTCGTCAGCGTTTTTCAACGCGTTTTTTGTGTTCACACCCAAGCGTTTTTGCCTGTCGTTGAGCCGAGAGAACATGCAAATTCATTCCCTGACATTAGATGGCGCTTAATGTAAAACAGAAATACCCCGGTCCACAAAGTGCTTCTGACACTCGCTTGTCACTCAGAAGAAGAGAGCAAGTTTGTCATATAGTTCTTTATTCTCGTTGGTGTCTCTTTATAAAGCCACAAACAAGACCAGCAGCTCTACATTCATCTTGCCTTGCATCTTCCTCGTCTCATTTCTTCCCTGCAGAGTGTAGACGCTGTATATCTTCTTCGCCGCACGTATGTGTGCTTGGCAAGACCGTTTTGTGTTTGAGCGCCCCCAAGTTGTGTTTTTACTGTAACTTCAGAAGCTCCAGACACGTGAGCAAAAGCGCCAATCTCATTGGTCGGATAGTTTTTGACGTGGCGCGTCAAACAAAAAAAACGAACCCGAGGCGTTTAAAAAAAAATTACGCTTTTAAGCGTGGCGTTTTACGCGTCGGTGTGCACACTCACATTGGCGCCCTTTGTTAAGTCACGAGGCGTTAAACGTCGGCAAATAACGCGCGCGAAATTCGTCCCGGTGTGAACAGGCCTTCACTCTCTCACACACACACACGCACGCACACACACACACACACACACACATAAAAGCAACAATTATTAATAGTACTTACAGGTTGTGATTCGGAGGAGGAAGCTGATCCAAATAAACTTGGTATTGAACGTTCCTTCAGTATCAGGCGACTCGCGAATACACCATAATCCACACAGCATTTGTGTTTGTGAAGCGATCGTCATTAAAATAACGCGAACACAGCTCAAGGTGGCTATACTTGTGTGGTATAGTTGTAAATATAAACTCTAGCCACTGAGTCTTCACATGCTTGTCCCTGGGCAGTGAAAAAAAAAGTTTGCTTTTGATTCGCACTTCAGAACAGAGTCTCGTCGACATGTTGTTGTCAGGTTTCTCTGTCTGCTGGGCGCGCGCACTGAGTGGGCGTGTCGAATTCAAATAACTTGTGCAAGTGACGTACGAAAGTGCATCGTTCGTCTATCGATTCATATTAGCGACTCAGAGTCGACTCTTACTTTTGAGAGACAATAACTTTGTATACGGTGAACTTTCATATTTAAAACTTTGCAGGATGTTTTTGTTCACTTAGATCTATGTTACACACTACATGAAAGGTAATTTTCAAAATTCCATGATAGGTACCCTTTAATAACATAATTTAAATTTTTGGGTGAACTATCCCTTTTAAGTCTTTCACTTATCTTCAGAACACAAATGAAGATATTTTTATTTATATATATGAAGATATTTCTTTCCCTCCATCAAAAATCTATTCACCCAAACTCTGATTGTTCAAAACGTTCTTAAAGAGATTGTAAAATAAATCCCTATTAACCAAGTAGTTTAATCCAAGTCTTCTGAGGAGACACAATCATATGATAAACAGATTTAATTTGAATTTTATTCACAAATAAACATTGAGTAGTGTACATACATAGAGCACACAAATATGGTAGACAGAAGCTCATCCGTACTTGCTTGACGAGTTATAACAAACCTAATTGGTTCTTGCGGAAGCTCAAATGTGCTGGAGAGACACAAGAATGAACCTCACAATAATTGGTTCATGTCAAGCAAGCATGCTTGAGCTTCTGTTTACCAAATCTAAGTGCTCTGTATGCAGTATGATTTCATTCAAATTATCTTCATTTGTGTTCGGAAGATAAATGAAAGTCTTATGGGTTTGGATGCATGAGGGTGAGTAATTAATGACAGAATTTTCATTTTTGGTGAACTAATCCTTTAATATCTGTCAATTTAATCCATTATGATTTAACAGTGCTATTGTAATCATGCTTGATGATTGCAATTTGATAATAATTGTGTAAAGCATTGTGTTACGTTTGGAAATGAAAGTTGTTTAATACATCTAATGGTATAATGGGAGTCAAGGAGCTAAACCTGAAAGTCATTGTAAAGGGAAACTAAAAATAAACACCTCACCACTCCTTTGAACTCATCTCAAGTGTCAAAAGTAAACATCTGAGAAGTGCAAAATGAGCTGCCTCAGGAAATCAAAATAATTACGCATATAAAAAAGATAGCCTGGCCAAGCCACTGCAATTTTGAACTCCATCAGTTTTTCAACCACTGTCGGCGGAATGTTGGCCTGTGTGAAGCCTCTGAAAATAAACTTAAATAAAATCGCTATTTGACAGAAGTGTAAGAGTTTGTGCTCTCTAATTCTTCATTTCCTCTCCTCCGGGCATCCCGGCAATCACAGCCCAAGCTCTTTTCAGAAACCATCTCTAGAATTGATATTCATCCTGAATATATTTTGGTCTTTTTTTATTACATCTGATATGCACATTGAGTGCAAGTCTATGCCAAAGATGAAAGGGATTTCAAATACTTCCTAAAGGGATACACAAATAAGAATTATTTCATCATCAACATATTTTGCTGTTCAAATATCTCCTATTTTTTTCAAATTCTTTCTTTCTGTATAACTGATGGCATGTTGAACACACAGGCTGCTGCGGGTTATTCCCAGGCTTTTACAATGTCCCTGACCAAAACAAATTACGATTAAGCCTGGCTGAGTGAGAGATGAATGGATGCATTCTTATTTAACCAGTGATGGAGAAATAATGGTGCTCAGACCTTCAGGGTCTCTATCAAATGATGACATGTCTGCTTAGGCTGTATGGATGTGTAAGAAAAACCATCCATTACTTTAACTACATTACTTTAAAAGTGTTCATCTGGTAAGGAAAGCAGTCGTTGTCCACAGGCTAATCTCTTGGAATGTTAATGAAGTAAGACTAAACATTTGAAGGAAACATTTAAAAAAACGTTGTGTGCTTAAATTAGTAATCATTCACATAATTAATGCCTGAAGATCTTCAGCAGCATACATGAGTTAGTTTGCCTCTCTGTAAGAAAATAAGGACAGATAAGTCACATTCAAAATATATTTTTAAAACTTTTCTTTAAGTGCAGTTAATGAGTTACCATAAGAGTGTCCACAAAAAATGCGTGATTATTTTTGACTGATCACCTTAGCTCAACTGTCTGATAGGCTCTATATATGACAACCCATGCTCTTATCAGAATACCATACATGACAGATTTGTGCTAGTTCACTGCCTGGTCAGAGGGTGGTTGCTACATTGGGGAAACCTTGTAATGAGACCTTGATCCTTACTCAATGCGCTGAAGAGGCAGATCAAGTGGGCTTGGCCTTCTTTTATAGCAGTTAAGCCGTGCTACATGGTCACATCAAGGCCTGGTACCCACAGTATGTGAAAGCCTACAATAGGACTTTTGCCACTGTGACATTTCCACACATACTTGCTTTGTCACTTTGTCAGTATATATATAGTATATATTAAGAATTAAAATGAAAAAGTATTAAAAGTAATTAATGATGATTATTATTTGATTTGACCTCATTTTGGAGACATTATTTTAGCGTAGTCTCTGTTTTAAAAATAAAAAATAAATAAATAATGGTTAGTTAACATTTTAAAACAAAACAAAACGGAGACTAGGCTAAAATAATGGCTCCAAATGAGGTCAAATCAAATAATAATCATCATTAATTAGTTTTAATTACTTATTGTGGGTCAGTAGCTATTTTTTTGTTCAAAGTGTCACCAAGTCTGCATTTATTTGAGTAAAGATAAAAAATGATTATTATTTTTTTCATGCAACAATTCACTGGAACACAAAAATCT
The DNA here is from genome assembly GCA_036326025.1 of Chrosomus eos. NCBI lineage: Eukaryota > Metazoa > Chordata > Actinopteri > Cypriniformes > Leuciscidae > Chrosomus > Chrosomus eos. The sequence goes on from CM070828.1 coordinate 26,926,456, forward strand.
CCCATAAATATGTAGTGTACATCCTAAAATCATTGTGTCTTCAAAAGGCTACCCGAATGCTTGTTAGCACAAATAATGACATTTTGAATGAATGATAAAATCCCTGAAAGACAAACAATTCCTTTTGTGTGGAGCTGATCCATCCAAGAAACAGGTTTTGGCTATACTCAAGTTCCCTTCACACATATGTCAGCACACACCGGTCAAGAGAGGAGATTTCCTCAATAGTTAAATAAAAAATTTCCTCAGTGTGTTTATATGATGAACTTTACACATTTAAATGATAATATATTAATATATTAAGTTTTGACAGTTATTTGATTATTTTGCTGCATTATTGACATCATAATCCAATTGATGCATTTTAATATGCATATGGTTTGTTCTTAATATTTGTTTCCTTATTGGAATCAGATACAGTGTCATAAATGTCACAATGGCATCAATTCTTTCACCATAGATAAGAGCCTGCCTTGTCGCACCTGTCAACAATCCAGTCATGACCAGAATGTTTTGGGCTTCGTAACGGTGAAACAAGATAGACCCATGTGTAAGAGCATGTTCAAAGCAAGTACTTTGGTCTAAGATTTCAAACATTTGGCAGTACCCCAGTGCGTGAAACCTGGTAAAGTTGTGTTGGTCAGAGCTGCTAGGAGCACAGTAAACTTCCATGTGTCACTTGGGACAGTCAGGGAGGGCAACATTTTTCCTATCCCAACTCAGAGAACACTCGTCTCATTTCTGCCATTCCCTCTTTTCATTTCATCACTTTTCCTTGTGGCAAATAGACCGTCCCCCAGGTGCTTGTTTCCATGTTGTAAATGTTTTGTTATCCAGCTTCCGCAAACATTATGTGGAATTGCTGGTGCAAATTGCTCCACTAGTTGATTTATGTTCTGTTTGGCTGGCTGGAACAGTTCAGGGTTTGACGTGCCGAGAGCATCTGGTGCCACAGGTTAATTGAGGGCGATTAAGGTGATTAATAGCTTTGTTTGAAGTAAAAACACGAGACAGAAGGGTTTGTGTTACAGGCTAAATGTTCTGCTGGGGTAGAAGCCATCAACAGCCTGGGGGAGAGGAAGCCACGGTCGTAACAAATGTTAGGGGGGGCAGTGGTGAGGTTGGTATAGCCTGAGGTATGAGATACAGGTGAAAAGCTCCAGGCCAAATGTTAGCTAGTAATGGAAGTACTGAGCTGCGGAGGAAAAAGCAATATTGACTCGAAGGCTGATTCATATAAAGAGACTCACTGTTTTGACTCCATTTCATTATTATCTCATGAAGCAGTTTTGGCAGAGCATATGCTTTCAAACTAGTTTTTCAGCTATTTGACACAGTTAAGGTATTTAGAGTGTTTTTGAATGATTGGTATGTACTAGGAAAGTTTGACTTATTCAAATAAGGGGTATTTATACTTGGCCACTGCATGCATTTTTACTAATCTGTCCAATCATGAAACAGCCAAATTTAAATGCATTCGAGACAGATTACCTGGTGGTTTGAGATGCAGGCCTACAAGGTACACGCAAAAAGTATTTAGGCCTAAATTTAATATTTTTTTATGTAATAAAAAAACTAATAAACATAATGAGATGAATATTTGTCAGTCATATCAATTAAACCGGTATTAAACAGGTACGATTTCTGCACTCTAAAAAAGTCATGGTTTAGTTTAACTATTTGCACCTGCTGCCTTGATTTGATTTGATTTTTTTTTTTTTTTTTTTTTGCTGATATTTCCATTAGTAGCGGAAAGTGACTTGTATTTTTAATAGTCCTCCTCAAGTCTCAAGTGATATGTCTAGATAGGTTAATGGTTTTATAGTATACTTATGAAATCAATATATTTTCAATACATTTTGGTATACGTTTTTTTTTCACCAATTCTTCCCAAACCTGCTGATGTCTTCGCTTAGTGCCTTTAATTTTAAGATTTAAGAATTTATATATCTGCATTACATTTTTTTTTTTGCTCTAATTTGTTGGTTTTACATTTTCTCTTTTGATGGATTTATATAAATAGACACAAAAAGCTGTTATTATATTCCAGAACTGTATGCAGTATACACCAGACTTGCCATATATGATTGCAATATATATCCAGAACTATTAGAATGAATTGCATCCCTTAATCCACCCTGTGGTTTCCGTTACTCTCAGAATTCACAGCATGGATTGTGGTGTCTGTAATAGTAATCCAGTTAGAATAAATAGCCCTTAAACATGGTGTTGTTCTTGGCAGGTGAGCCATCTGTACAGCTGCAGTGAATACAGGGTTTCTCTGCTTTATCACACCATCTCTCCACTCCTTCATTCTGCCAACTCAACACAGTCTCTTTCTCTCTCACTGTCTTTCTATCCATCTGGTGCCTTCTCAGTCTGTCTGTTGCTGCCTTTCTTGCTGTCTCCCTCTCCACATGTCCTTTCTTTGCTCTAACTGCCTCTTGGTTTTCTCACTCTTCCTTTCTGCCAAGCCGCTGTCATTTCTCAACCTCCCACATCCTTCTGCTGCCCACATTTTTACCCAGCATCATCAGTAAAGTTTTATGTGTAGATAACCCTTCCTCTCCTCCACTGGAGTCAGATGCTGGTGTAATTAATCATGTATAAGTAGGTGCCAATACTTCTGAATGCCATTTTTATGGTGCAGTGACCACATAATACGCAGGGGTGGATTGGCTTTCCTGGTTTCTTGGGTATTATGGTCATCCAGTGGTTTAGAAATATGCTTAAAGGCCAACCAGAAATAAGGAGGGTAAATACTGTGTTAATGGTTTCACATCACAGTTGTTTTCATCTGTATATTACTTTATATCGCATTAACTCCCAAGGCGTCCATGCAAGGCATCCATCCCATCCCTGAGGGAGAGCAGTTGAAACTGAAATAAGAATTATGTGCTAAAACGCTTAACAGGCACATGGATACTCTGCTATTTTGGGGCCTAGAAGTGTCCAAAAATATTCAGAACAATGTATATGATTAAGAAATATTAAGAAAGCAAAATTATAAAAAAAAAACAATAAAAATAAAAATAATTTCAGGAATAACTTTATACCAATTCAATTGATTGCATAAATTTACCATTAAAAATGTATATCTGGTATAGTTCCTACCAAAATAAAAAATCTGTTCTTATTTACAATATGTCGTTCTAAACCTTTATGACTTTCTAGCTTTAGGTCAAAAAAGTGAGTTGTCATAATGGTCATAAAGAGCACTTTTATAATAGGTTTATGTTGGTTTACATACCCCAACTCATTTTTTCCCATATGGAAAGGAGTGGCCAGGAACACTTTTCATGAATTGACCCTTTCTGTTTCACTAAAGTCATACAGGTTGGGAATGACACTAGGTAAGTAAATAATGACAACGTTAATTTATTTTCCTTGTAATTACTACGATATTGTATTAAAATGCCCTTAAGTTAATTTATTTAAGGTTGCTAATTTTGTTTTGGGGGTCTCATGTAATGAGTTTACATACATTCAAGGTCAAAAAACACTTTAACTATTTCATAATAAACATTGCAGCATCACTTCCTTTCTCACAGTGTCTGAAATTGTTTGATAAAATGACTGTATCTAAACCCCTCCTTTCTGAAAGCGTATACTCTGCTCTGATTGGTCAGATGGCCCAGTCTGTTGTGATTGGTCTTACAGCACGTGTTGGATATGAAATCCATTACCATATCTAAATTTCAGCTCCAGAGGCTTCTTCAGCCCTGGTATACACAGTGATAAAGAACAATAACGATGGCGTTGGTTTTACCGCATTAATTCAAGTCCTCATCCTTTGGAAGTGCATCCAAAGTGGATTTGCTTTTACATCGCAGAAAACAGCGTCTTTTTGATGTATATCGACTACACGAACCAAACTGGCTTCAGCTACAACAAGCAAAGTGTGGGTCAAAGTGGACATTGTTTGTGATCAGCCAATGAAGACCATAGGCAGACATAATGCAAATTAGTTTAAAATCTATGGAGGTTAGTGTAGGGAGTAAGACTGGAATTACAATTACTGATGACTTATTTCAAGCAGTTCATAATCGGTTCTTTCTTTTAGGAGGCAGTAACTCCATTTATCGTGCACTTTGATCTTCAAAACTTTGCAGACCTTTTACATTCAGAAACATCTATATTACACCCTACATAATAGGTAATATCCAAAAAAGCATAATGGAGCACTTTAAACGCCAATGGTTTTCTATGCCTACTTTAATGTCAGTAATATTATCAAATAACAGTTTTTTTAATCGATTGTGGCATTTTGAACAGCTTTCTTTTAACTGTTTCTTTAGACTGGTGCCAAGACAGAGTTAATGAAGAAGTAAATAAACAATGGGGCAGTCTTTATTTGTCGCCAAATCTTTTCCAGTGGTTATAGAATTTCTAATTTCTACTGATGACAATGAATGACAAATAGTTTGAACCTGAAGAGTTTACAGAGTTTGAATGAAGACTAATGGGCAGACCATATTGAATCATGCCGAGTAACGGCTCCGGAGGTTTAACATTCAAGAAAGTCTGTGCTTTGTGTTGAATTGTAAAGGTGGATTTTAGGAACTAGGCGGCCCATGAGAATGTAACAGTATAGCTACACAGCTGCTGCAGTCAGCGCAGGTTCGGTGTTGGCTCCAGACGAATGCCACAAAGCGAGAGCCTCACTTTAGGGGACATTAAAAAACTGACTCATATGATGGAAGTGGAGGAACCCTTTTCACCCAACAGTAATGTTTTAAGTGTGTAAAATTTCAATCCCACAGTTGGGCTCTGTTAAAAAAGCATGTCTGAACATATATGTATGTGCTGAGAGATTCGTTTTTGAATTTACAGAGACAACATTTAGACTGTAAGAGAGCTACGATTTTCTTTTTGATGTATTAGTTTGTATCGTGTTGCTGGCAGATCGCTTATTCTGCAAATCAACTTCTAACAGGTTTACAGAAATTCTGTTTTTATTCTCTAAATCTGTTGCTTCTGCATTTGTGACCGCAAAGACCTGAGAAAAAAAAAAAAGCTAAACATGTTCACACAATACTGAAATATTCAGTATTTTGTGAATTATTAAATGCATATCCCAAGTTGTGAGGTACTTTGAAACTGCTTAGGTTTTGCTCATGCTGAAAACAATTAGCAAACAATTTTTTATAGAAAAACTGAGAAAATATATTAAAAACACTTTTAAATATATTAAAACTGTGTTGAACACACACTCAAGATTTTTGGCACTGGCTCCTTCATAGTTACCCACAACAAATACTTACATAGAAATCAAGACTGTAGAGGTTCTCTGCCTTGTGGAAACTGTCTGTTTATCCCAAGGCCAAAGACACATGACACAAGAGAATTTTTTATTGGACGCAGCAGGTGAGCGGCAGAGGGCCAGCCCACCCACACTGAAAGAGACACCCCCTGTTTGGAGGAATAGGGGAGCCGTGTAACCCAAGAGCAGTGGGGCATGCAGGGGTTTTTCAGGGTTATGCATGCCAAGTGCAGGGTCTCAATCTGGCAAATTCTGCTTGAGTTGGGAGCTGGCAGCAGGATCAAAGCGGCCCCCTTGGACCTTGATACTGAATGTTGTTGATACCATGTCGGGAGAAAGAATATGCTGATATCTAGATTACACAAACAAGTTAGGGTGACTTCATGGTAGAGCAGACTGTGAGAATAAATAAACCTACAATGAAAAGGTTTGGGGTGCTGCCTTAGAATAACAATTTTGTCCATTGGTAAACTGTAATGTGGAGTCTACTTGCAAGCACTACAAGTGCATTCTCCTCAAATAATGGCATGCCCAAAATTCATTGTGTGTGTGTGTGTGTGTGTGTGTGTGTGTGTGTGTGTGTGTGTGTGTGTGTGTGTGTGGTTCAGGTATACCCTATGGGGACAAAATGTCCACACTAAGATGGTGATATCCAAAATCCTTGTTCTTATGGAGATTTTGTTGGTCCCCACAATGAAAACAGTTTAAATAATTTTAATGTTTTTGTTCAAAATCTAAAAATGCAGAAAAGTTTTCTGTGATGGGTAGGTTTAGGAGATAGAATATATTTTTTGTTCAGTATAAAAAATCATCATGTCTAATGTGCCCATAAAACGTGAAAAAACAACTTTTTCTTGATCACCAAATCAGCATATTAGAATGATTTCTGAAGGATCATGTGACACTAAAGACTGAAGTATAGGCCTAATGGCTGCTGAAAATTTTGTTTTTCAATCACATAAATAAATTACATTTTAAAGTATATTTGAATGAAAAATAGTTATTTAAATTGTAATAATATTTCACAATATTATACTGTTTTTACTGTATTTTTGATCAGGTTAATGCAGCCTTGGTAAGCATAAGAGACTTCTTTCAAAAAACAGCAGTAATGTATTATGTATTATGATTTAGAGAGTTTGCAACTATGTTTACTTATATTATTCAAGTAAACATATTTTGTGACAAAAAAGTTTTTAATATGGCATTGTTTTGAAGTAATCTCCATTGCTCCTCACAAAAAGTATTATGACTTTTAGTAACTGAGGCTTGTGGTATAGATCATGATTATTATTTGAAAATGCTAATGCTTTTCTGCACACTTCTCATCAGGTTTATTTTTTTTTTTTAAAGTGGACCACAAGAGCGCTGAGATTTCCCCCCAGGCTACGGTTCCTCAGGAAGGCTCCTAATGTGAAGCCCCTATCTTCACTGGAAGATGTGCTGAGATATAGAGACAGACACAGTGTTGGGCATGATGCCATCACACGCTGACGCCACACGGTCCAGAGTTGTCAAAACTATCAGGCTTCCATATCTCAAAAACTGAAATGGAAAATAAAGAAAGGATATAAAAGAGAGGATTTACATTGTTTGTGGGTTAAACTAACCCATACGGGATAGTGATACACTCCCAAAAATGTTGCATAATGTTGCTAAGCCAACGCATTTACTTGCCTATACAGAACTGACAGGAAAAAGAAGACTTATGAACATCCTGATTAAGATGTAGAAAGTAAAGGGGGAAAATATACTGAATTATTTGTTCTCCAGAGCTCATATTAGAGTTGTTCTGCCTCTGAACCCTCAGGCACATGTGTCTTTCTGCTCACACGTTTAGTTTTACACTTTGAGTTGGTTCTGTCTGAGAATCCTTTTCATCGTTATTTAGAAAAAAATTAAAAATATTTTATGAACACCGCAGAAACAGTTCAAAGCACCTTTGTGGGAGCCTATGTTGCTTAAATACACAGATGTACAGGCATCACTTCACTCCAACCACCGTATGAACTACATCATTAATTCACATTAAAGGAAGAGAAAGAGAGAGAAACTAATCTTTTTTTTAGCACTCTTTCATTTGATCCTCAGCCACCTCTGAGTTTACATTAGACTTTCATGTTTGATTTTTCTTTTTTAAATAGGGCTAGTCATGACTATTTAAATTCACAAGAAAGAAAATCACAATGTTTTTCTAACAGCACAAAATTTACCAAATATTTTAATGTAGAGAACTGGATAAAAGTATAAAAGTTAGTAATAAGCATGTCAATATTCTACAATACAGTATACTCTGTATCAATTTCACATTATTAAACAGGATTATAAAACTTTGGTTATAAATAAATCAAATATGTTTCAAAGAGTTTTATTAAACAAGATTATTTAGCTTTCCAGAGCAGTGTTGGGGAAGCTTCTTTGAAACTTCTGTGCCAAGCTGCAAGTTACTCAAATTAAAGTAATTAAACCACTAATAGTTATAGCTACTTCCTAAAATAATTGCATAGGCTATTTTAAGGGAGCAATAATTTTTTTTTTTAAACACTATTAGATTATATAATTTATTATTATTATTAGAGTATATAATATTGATCTGGCATATTGAACAGACAAGTTTAATAGTAAAAGGATTTTGATTCATCCCAGTAACTAATTTTGATTCCTTTAACTTTGTATAATAAGTGACGCTAAATGCAACTAATGAGAGAGAGAGAGAGAGAGAGAGAGAGAGAGAGAGAGAGAGAGAGAGAGAGAGAGAGAGAGAGGAGAGAGAGAGAGAGAGAGAGAGAGAGAGAGAGAGAGAGAGAGAGAGAGAGAGAGAGAGAGAGAGAGAGAGAGAGAGAGAGAGAGAGAGAGAGAGAGAGAGAGAGGAGAGAGAGAGAGAGAGCATGTTTGATTATTACCTCCACTCAGTGGGAACACTCAACATCATTAATGTGATGTGTAGCATAAAATGTGCACATAACAGTTATGTACCATTTTGGAAAAAATGACATATTCAACAAGTCGACAAATACCTAGTAGGTAATGTTAATTTAATATATATCTTGAAATGTTAAAAAATTATAGTAACTAGAAATTATAGTAAGCAATATTAATAAATGCTGTAAAAATGCTATTGTTATTTCATGATTCCTAATGTTAACAAAAAGTGTTAGCTTTGGAAAAAATTATTCTTATCATCTCATGAGCAATGCCTCTACAGAAAAGGGTAATGGTCGTGTTACTGCTTTTTTCATGGGGTCTTTATTTGCACCCTCCACACAGTCCACGTGTCCCAATGACCTGCAGCATTTGAGTGGCGATTTAGCTTGTACCAGCATGCCTGTCATATTCACTGAGGGAGGAATGTCTTGTTTTGACATGATGTCAGCAACTACAATTTTTGGTTTGACAGACATATCAGAAAACCCGCGTCCGGCATGTTTTTAAAATGTTGACACCTGGGCTTGTGCTGTAAGGCTGAATCGTATTGAAAATGTCCCAGTTCTCACACACTCTTAGAGAGATGCTGTCTGTCAGTGTGTCTGTGCTGCAGTCCAGAGTCTTGGATTTAAGCACTTGCTGACGGAAAGGGAGATCACAGTCAGTCAAAGGTAGGCCGCTTTTAGACACAGGCATGTACGTGGGCATGATTGGGTCTGACAGCGGGAAAAAATACGGAGAGGGAACTGAGGGCACCACAGCCTGGAGGAGGAGCGCAGGAAACTCTTCCACCTCTCTTTGCCTCAGCTCTCTTTCCAGCATCACGGTCTCCAGCTCTTTATCAGCAAACGCTCTCCTCTTCCTCATCCGAACACTAACTGGGGGTTGGTGGAGTCTCTTTGGCCAGTCCTCCAGCACAGGGGGCTTGTAGCCTGCAGTGTGACAAAGGATCAAGAGTCACATTTAAATGTATACATTTTAGAAGAGTTTTACAGTATATATGTATAACGTTATAAACAGATAAACTGAGATACTTTGAATTCAAGTAGAGACTATAATCTGGATTATACACTACCGTTCAATAGTTTGGGGTCGGTAAGAAATATTATTACAATTTAAAATGCCGGTTTCTATTTTAATAGATTTTAAAATGTAATTTATTGCTGTGATGGCGAAGCTGAATTTTCAGCAGACTGTAATGTCACTAAAGAACTGGGTCTTTAGTGTCACATGATCCTTCAGAAATCATAATATGCTGATTTGGTGCACAAGCATATTTTCTTATTATTATCAATGTTGAAAACAGCCGTGCTGCTTAATATTTTTTGGGAAACAGTGATATTTTTTTTTTGATTAATAGAAAAGAACAGCAATATTTTAAAATATACATCTTTTGTGACTATAAATGTCTTTACTGTTACTTTTTTCAGTTTTTCTTTTAAAAGGAAAAGCAGAGCTTTTGACGTCAACAACAAATAGAAATCAGTGATATGCAATTGTACAATCTTAACTATGTATGAGGTTAGTTAAATTTTTTATTTGTATCTAGCAATGATTTTTCTGTGCTGAATATGACCATATCAAAACAGATCTGAAGACCTTTTATTTTTTGTTCTGACACATTTGAGCACCAAGTTCCTTTAAATGCATTCTGTAATTACTATGAAATTAAATCATTTTCACCTACTTTCAAATGTAACTTTAAAAATATATATCATAGACATATCAAGTAAAAAAGGATTACTTCTTTAAATATTCTAAGTGAACAAAAACACATTAAGTCAATTCAAATTTATGATAACAATAAAATCACTTTGACCTTAATGTTGACAGCGAGAAACACATCAGGGAAAATCAAACTCCAAAGCAGTTATGAGGCATTTTTTTTGTAATTCCTCTCACCATTTGCATAATTTTAATTACCTTACATAAACAGATTTATTCCCAAAAGAGTGTTCTGTAGCATAACGGGTGAACTAATCCAGTTTCTCCCGATGTCGCCTTTCAGGGTGTAATTGTGTTAATGAGATGTGCGTTAATTAAGGCTTACCCTCTAGAATACTCTTTGCCAGGAGACTAGGTGCCCTCGTGTAGCGCTGGTAAGCTGTGCGTCTGAGAACAGAGGTATTTTTTTTACCTTTTTTGCCCTGCCAAAGAGAAAGTACAACTCAGCATTAATTCATGGGATATATAAAAGACTCCAGTCCAGAGGATGTCTTGTTTTTCAAAAAAGAGTGTCCTTTTTCTTAGCAATATTAATTGGATATCTTACACAACTTTTTAAGGTTTTTTTGCAACACATTTATGTTGCTTGCTCTTAATAATTTTGTGATTAATTGCTAAAGATGTGTATCACTGTCAGAAATTTTAGTAAAACATTATTTTTTTAACAATATAATATATGTTTTGAAAATCACTGTAAAGCATGTTTGCATTTGTAGAAAATTATGTCAAAGTTCAACAAGATCAGAATTACCACCTTGAAGAAGGGTATTCATTGAAGTGTCTTAAAGTGTGTAAATACTGTACATGAATAATAGTATAATTCAGTTTCATTGTATGTATAATAGTACCATGCATATTATAACATCTAATACCAGAACACCATCATAGCCTACTGCCAAAGTAGCCTACTTATTTTCTTATAACTTCTATGTAACAGACATGTTTTTCTTTCTTTTGCAGAAACATGATTATGAATTAATACATAATTATATATACATGTATGAATATATATATATATATATATATATATATATATATATATATATATATATATATATATATATATATATATATATATATATATATATATATATATATATATATATATATATATATATAAAATTTGTAGTAGCCATAGGCATAGTTTGCTAAAAAGTTTAAAGTTCAAGTCTGCAAGTTCACAGCTGCTCAAATGCTTCAACAAAACACTGTCACTTTGTTTGCAAATAACAACATTTTTAGTTCCACCGGAGCACACAGAAAGCTTTAAAACCCTGTTCAGTGAACCAACCTCGGTGGCCTGCTGTCTCCGGAGGGCGACTTGTGCTGCCATCACTCTCTGTCTCTCTACGACCAGCAGACAGTTCGCGCACTGACAGTCACGCCAGCGACACAAGCGCTTGTGGCCCTTGAGGCGCGACACGACGCCGTGATTCCTGCAGCGAGCGCACTTCGGGCTGCGGCTGAGCCTGCGCGGCGCTGGAGCTTCACCCGTCCTCATCCTCTCCCCGTCAATGTCTTCAGCACATTCCGCGTGGAGGGGATCTAGGCGGGTCACATCTACCTGTGAGTCTCTATCCGCTTTACTGGACATTTATAAGCCGTTCTCATGAACCGACGCTGCTCATCATATGCAAACTTGATATTTTCCAATTACGCAAGCAAAGGAAAGCCTTAGTGGAAACTGCAGGCAAGAGTTTTGAAATTGTAAGCCATTCAGCTGTGCTGGTGAATCTGACTGTTTGCTGGAAGGAGCCTCTCACCTGGCTTGCCAGTGGATACAGCTACTGTCGGAATGAAGCAGTGATTGATCTCATAGTTACAAAGTTTCAGCTCACCTTACCCACTTCTCAATATTTAACTTTCCTCTTTGTGTTGTGAGTTATTGACAACGTCACGAGGTTAATGATGATGCAACGCAAACTCCTCCTATCTGCTCCTGTCACTCCTGTTACTGCTCCTGTAACAGTTGTAGGCTGTTACCTTTATCAACACAAGACAAAGGTTTGTAACACACTTTATTTAAAAGAATATATTAAAAGAAAAAAACAGTATTATGGATTTAAAGGATAATTACAATAACTTAACTTTTTCATGGTGTCTCTTTAATTATATATTTTTTTGCTAGTAATTTCTAGTGTTGAAAAGTAAATTTTGGTATTGTTCTATAGTAAATGCATAAAAAGTGCTAAAATCAGGATAATTCCACTGTGCAATCTGAATCTGACCAAATTTCATTTCCATTGTGACAATGTATTTAGAGCTGTCACGATAACTACTTTTTGCTGTGCGATATATTGCACCAAATTTAATTGCGATAAACGATATTATTGTAATTTTCAGACCATTTTATGCCACTGATTACATAATGACAATATAATAGCATATTAATGCAAGTACACTGTTTCAAAGAACAAAGAACATTTTATTCTTATTCTATTCAATATTTAGACAAAAAATATGAAAAAATATATCCCAAATAAATAAAACAAGTAAATAAATCATAGCTGTCAACATTGAACATTGAAAATAAGGGATATTTCCCGATAAGGGAGATTTTTTTTACATGATTCTCACCCACAAACTTTTAAAAAAGCACTAATCATTAACAGTCTAAAGAGTTTATAACTACATGTGTGTAAGAGAGAAAGAGAGTGTGTGTGTGTGTGTGTGTGTGTGTGTGTGTGTGTGTGTGTGTGTGTGTGTGTGTGTGTGTGTGTGTGTGTGTGTGTGTGTGTGTGTGTATGTGTGTGTGTGTGTGTGTGTGTGTGTGTGTTGTGTGTGTGTGTGTGTGTGTGTGTGTGTGTGTGTGTGTGTGTGATCGATCAGAGCGCGCTTACACGCTTAAACCTTGTTTATACGGCAACAATGACGTTGGGTGCGCAAGACCGAGTAGGCTACTACTGGAGGTCTAGCAACCCAAGTGCAAGCCACACAGATAGTTGCGTGTCCTGAGTTAACACAATCAGAGCGTAAAAATACGGGATATTTTACGGGAAAATACTAAAACGGGAAGACAGCGGGTAAAGAGCTAAAATACGTGAGAACCCCGGAAAAAACGGGAGGGTTGGTTGACAGTTATGAAATAAATACACTTTCGTTAACAAAAAAGTGCAAGGTATCAAGAACTAGATCAAAACAAGTAGTCTAATATGTCAATTTAAACTTTTAAAGCGTCTCAGACAAAGGCACAGATGCATCAACAGGACATTTCTGCTGCCAGATTAGTTTTTTTTATTGTTAGGCAGATTCCGAGAAAGGAACATGTGAACCGTGTATATTTAGCTGCATCTCTTTGGCTATATAGCGATCGCTATCCGTGAGTGTGCGCCATTTCGCGCTGTCACGTTTATATTTGCACTGTCGGGAAAAGGCATTTGCAACAGATAACTGTCTGGAAGAAGGCCCCTCTCCAACTCCAGCTGCAGTTGTTGTTCCCAGGTTGAAAAACTGGGTGGGATGGTTATGTTTTAGGTGCGATTTTAAGTTTGTTGCCTCTTTTCGTTGTAAACACAGTCGACATACCGGCTCGTTCACGTTACTTAGCTCTCTTCTCTCGTTCGGCTTAAAGCCAAAATGTTCCCACACCGGAGCTTAAGATTGCGGCTTTGAAATCAACTGGCTCGCTGTAGATGTCACGAAACAGAACACTTTAAAATGCAGTTGGTTCACGCCTTTTCTTCACCTGACGGTGTCCGCTCTCTCTCTCTCTGTGTGTGCGTGTGTGTGTGTGGACACGCTGAGCCCCGCCTCCGACATAGAGTGCAGACAAGATGACAGAGGCAGCGCGATCAACTAAAATGTTGGTGACATTCATTTTAATGTAAAAATGAATCTAATTATTATTTTTAATAATAAAACAAATTATCAGTTGCAATATATCGCGGCACAAAAAATATCGCGCTCATTTCCATATATCGTGCGATAAGTCGATATATCGACTATCGCGACAGCTCTAAATGTATTTTTTAAAGATTCAATGTTTTTTTACCCTAAATAAAGAATCATTCATATACTGTATATTTAATCCACACTTGGTCCTGTCACACGGAATATTTTAAAAGTAGGCCTACTCATTCATTGATTGAATGAGTATATTGAATGAATTGAATTCTTTAAATTCATTGTGATTTGCTGCAGCCTCATTCTTCAATGTTACAGTAAATATTGTTCCAGCTGTTAAAAGTACAAGCCCAACATGTTAGATTATATGTAGGTTAATAATATTTCATTAGTCATTAAATGTTGGTGTGTCATGGTTAATGGTAATTCCCTCACAGCAAACGTGCATTAATTATTGAATGAAATAACATTTAGTCCCACTCCACAATTTAGTGTTTTTGTTCTCCCTCGAGCAATGCTTTTGAAATTCCACTAAAACGCACTGCATTCAAATGTAGGACACTTAATTTTTACTCAACCTAGAATATCAACAGTATAATGTGCAGCATCTGCAATAACTTACAAATCATGTGTCCAATGTTATACCAATCCAGTGTTTTGTAATATTTTTGTACTTGCAATGTTTTTGTTTTATTGTTCATCAAACCACTAGTGAATAACGTTGTTTTCATTTAATTCGGTACCACAATTCTCTTCAATATTTAATCAATATATTAAAGCACAACTGTATTCTTCTCTTACAACAAACATAACTCTGTTCTCTGATTCGTAGTTCATGATTTTAAAGACACATTATGTGCTCTCACATCTTCACTACTGTATGTGGTTTTTGCAGCTCTTAGTGGCCAGTGCCATTGACCTCTGCGACGCCCCCATGTGGACGCTCTCTGTATCATCAGGACCTGCTGGGCATTACATATTGTTACCTTGGGTGCCCCCCTCTGCTATATACACGTAATCACACTCAGAATAAAATATGTATTGTCTTTGGCATATTGTTCACGTTAATTAACTTAATGTTGTTTCTGTGTACCATTTATATTTAGGTACTATTATGATATTCACTATGGTAATACTGATCTTTAATCAGCATTTTATAATGATGGGTGCTGAAACTGATTAAACACAAACACACACACACACACACACACACACACACACACACACACACACACACCACACACACACACACACACACACACACACACACACACACACACACACACACACACACACACACACACACACACACACACACACACACACACACACACACACCACACAACACACACACACACACACACACACACACACTTTAAATGCTATTATTAATATTAATATTCCCTGGCTCACATTCTGTATGTTGCACCTATAGACAAGAGACAAGCCATAGAGGCCTCTAAACCTGTCAACAATATTAAGATGTTAACCTTTTCTGCTCCATTGACAGCTAAGAGCAAATTAATTGTATATTTTATGTCATTAAAATCAATGTGTCAGATAACAGTGACAAGATGATACCTTATTCTCTTAAAATATGACATTAATATTTCATAATTGTATAATATGCACATCACTTTGTTGCATTTTGGATTAGTGTGTGCAATCGCTCCTTGGGCGTTTTTTAAAAAAAATTTCCCCTAGGTATTATCTTTCCAAACTGTCAATTCAATTGTTATCTCATAAATTAAATTACACGCAACATCATTCTTTTTAAAAAAAGGTTAAACCTTTAAAGGTTAAAAGGTAAACCTTTAGCATAAAAGTATTTCAAAGTAATACTAAGTCCATTTTCCACTTATTTGACTATTTGAATTTAATTATCAATGAAATAAATCTAGTTGAATATAATAAAAACCTGTTTCTCCTTTAACACAAACTATTGTCACATAAGATCAAAGTTACAGTATGAGAACATCCTTAATGTATTTTACATGCACTTTGGTTGGATTACCATTTAATAGGAGAAATATTGAAATATAGATTTACAAATTTAGTCCAAGTCCAAACTGGGCCTATATGACTAGGAGGCCACCAGATGGGACTAGATCTTAGTTAGTCAACCCTCTAGTTGGTCAAACACAACAGCATCAAAATTAAGAGGCTGTTTGGCATGGGCACATGTGAAACCTTTCTTCACACATGCCAATGTGTGTAGAGAAGCCGGAGGGGCAAACCTGGAGCCTGTGAAGAACTTGGAAACGTGTGTGTCGTGGCAAGACTCGTGCTCTCCACGCCGCCTGATGAAATGCTTAATGACCTGAAGAGAATCCCGAACCCCCGAAGTCAATCGCCTCAGTCTATTTGAGCTGACATGCACTGTTGATGCTTGATCCACTTATTTATATTACTTCTTTGTACATTTCTTTTCTTCTCTCACTCTGCAAGGAGCTTTTTCTGCACAACAACATCCACGGGGCTTAAGCTTTACGCTAAGACGTCATGACAGGAGAAGTTGGTGGGAAAAGGTCTTCAAGGGTTTAAAACTTTCTAGGGGTCAATCTGCTTGGTATGAAATCAAAAATAGATAATTTTTATTTTTATGTATGTTGGATTTAAATGATCAATCCATGAATATCATTATTAAATTCATTTGCCCTCATAATCTTTAATCAAAATGCCTTCCCATCCCTCTTACAATGCATCTCTTCTCTTCTATGATGACGTGTGGATAAACTCACTCTCACAATAGCAAACCACAAAGATCCAATCAATTTCCGATGGACAAAATAAAGTCCCGGCCGACATTTTTTATGTTATTCAAGAAGCTGTACTTGGATACTTGCCACAACATGGAAGAAAAGACTATCACAACATCCGTTTCATGTCAACTTTAACGCTAAACGACTGTAAAAATGCTACAGTTAAAGCCTTTTGTACAGTAAAAAGTGGTTAATATAAGTTCCCTTACTGTGAAAAACTGTAATAGATCTAATGAGACGTTTTTGGAAGTGAAAAAAAAAAACAAGACATCTTGCAATTTATAGTGAAAAAAAGTCAATTGATTTTATGTTGATAAATTAATTTGTTGCATTATTTTAGTGTCTTGTGTGTACCTTGTTGTTTTGTAATTGTATGACGTCTATTAGTAATTACTTCAATTTGTGGAAAAGTTACTGATGAACTTTGATTCATGATGTGGCTTTTTTTGTGTGTTCTTAAAGTGCTTGTCAGTGTATTAAAAAGGTAAACTTAAGGTCAATGTGTAAAATGTAATATGTTTTTACTGTATTTTTATTGTAAAGTGTTGGAAACAGCTACCTTTTTTTACCTTATACTTACCAGGTTTTTTTTTTTCTTTTTTTTTCTTACAGTGCAGTGGGACACTTTCTAAAAATGTATTGTTGGTCTTTTTTGAAAATATGATGCTATGGTATTATGTTAAAAGCCACAATTTTCCAATACATTTTTTTTTTTTTTTATTGACAAGAAGTAACATACAAACTCTCGTAGGGGAAAGAGAATAAACAAATAATGTCAATATACACAAATATAATTTTTTTCCAATACATAATACAGTGGAAACCTGGAAATGGGAAATATTAAATACAAAAAAATTTAAGTTGCAATTTACTTGTTGTCTCACTTTACCTGTATTCAGCCCATTTTTATGCCGCACTCTTTCTAAAGGAACAGACTTAACATCACATTAGTTATGAATGCATATAATATTAGCATACTTTCTTAATGCATTCTTTGCCTGTTAAGTACTATATGTGCTCACCGCATGTGTCCACAAATGGAGGCAAAATCAGTGTAATTATAGCTTCTCGTCCAGCAAAGTTTGACATCTCACAAGACACATTCCACCATCTCTCACTAATGCGACCACTGTCGGAAGAGAATGAGAATATGATGAAAAGCGAATGGGAACGGCTTCTTCATGTGTCATTTCTGCCAGATTCAGCACAGGTTAATGAGATCTACTAAATGTAAAAAGCTATATGCAAATGCAAAGGAGCCCTCCACTGCCTTGATGAAGGATTCTTCACACAGAATCTATCTTTTTGTCTTTCTGATCTGTTGGTCTGTATTTTGTAACACTATCATTTCTGCCTGTTGCACTTCTGCTCTCTGCTTCTCTCACTTTGCATTAAAACAGCAATGGCAAATGACAAAACCCTGTACAGCCAAGCTGTCTGGAGTTCTTTTTGCTTGTTATACAAGCTGAGCAAATGGCAGCGACTGTCTGAGAATTAAACAAAGACAGAGAGCTGAAGCCTGAAACCCCTCCCCTAATTTCACAGCCAGTCTAACAGCAAGGAATATGCGAGTGTTTTGCATTGCAAAACAATCATTATGCCAACCGTGATTATTCAAAAAGAATCAGCACTGGGGAGCAATATTAAACGGCTTTAATATAGCTTTTTTATACCATGCAGGCAAACAAAACAACAACAAAAGAGGTACATTTAATTAACACTGCATATTAAAAAACTAAATTAAATATTAAAGGGAGTGATTTTACCAATATAATCTTTGGTCTTTGCATTCATTCTTGAAATAATTTTTTCAGCTATTTAAAGTCAGACAGGGGCAGGAAACTTGCAAAATAATAAATATTTATGCATTTTATCAAACCGTATGCTAAACATAAACACAGGGGACCGGTTGCTAGATAGAACAATTATGATAATTGATCTCTTCTTTCTCTTTCCTGTTGTTTTCCTCATGTTTTCTCCATCTTCCTTTTAGAGGATATGTTCACTCCCAAATAAAAATTGTCAATATTTAGTCACACTCATTTCCAAATCCGTATAGTTTATTTTTCTTACATGGAACACAAGAGAACAAAATTTAATGAATTGTATGTTTGCTCTTGTCTTTTCCAGGTAGTTACATGGACATAGGAGTGAGGCTTTCAAGCTTAAAAAAGAACCAACATAAAGACCATGTCCCAAATGGTCCCATATGCACGTTTGGGCTTGTGGACTTACAATGGCTGCTGTGCACATATCCATTGAAGTCCAATTCAATGAAAAGTTCCGTTTCAAAAGAATGATTCATTCATGAATCGGACATCAGTCATGTCCATGAAGTCTGATTAACATGCTGCTATAAACTTTCACTGAGTAATGACTCAAGTTTTGGTTTCAAAGCTATGTTGTATGGCTTCAGAAGACTTGGAATGTCTTCCCGACAGTCACAGCTACATTACATCACGAAAGTGTGGACTCAGAGGAAGATATCGAGGACTTAGGGTTCCATTTGGGATAGGGCCTGTGGGTATTTGGACATGCTCACTGTTCCCTCAAAGGGTTAGTTTGATGAATGAAAGTCTTACGAGATTGGAACGACATGACGGTGAGTAAATGATGACATTATATTCATTTCTGAAGCACGAAACATAATCGCATGAGCCAACTCAATAGACATTACGCGAAAGATGTTTTAAAAAACAAACTTTTATGCATACATACATAGCTAGACAATTAACATAATACACCTAACATTTATAATGAATTTACGGCTGAAATGTTGCAAGGAAATGTAACAAGGGTATGTAGGCCTATGTATCATAATGTACTTTTAAATAACAGAAATAATGTCAGAAAGATATCTGTGCTGCTGTTGTTCATAAATGTCAGTAAAGACATTATACAACGACTCCGAGAATGTTGCCATGTCACCAAAAATAGAGCCACCAGTGTCCCAATGTGTAGTGAGCCTGGGTCCGCACTGTCCGCCAGTGCCCAAATTCGTGTACATGATATAGTTTCACGACCTAGCGAGCTAGGAACCTGAATGAGACCAGCCATTAGTTTGCACTTACGTATATTCTCTTAATTAAATAATATAATTTATGTAATACGTTGCATAATCTATCTCTCTTTTTTAAAGTGAACTAAAGTGTATGTATTTTTTCATAACACAGTCTCATCCCAAGAAGTCATATATTGACGTCTTGGGACGTCTTTTGACCATACGTCAATATCCACCTTTTTAGGGTACCCTTAAACGTCGGTAAATGACGATCCTGGGACGTCATACAACTGACGCTTTACCTTTAACGTCAGTAGGTGACGGAGTAGGTTTAGGTTTAGGTCTGGGGTAGAGTTAGGATCCGATAACGTCATCTAACCAACGTTTAAGGGTACCCTAAAAAGGCGGATATTGACGTATGGTCAAAAGACGTCCCAAGACGTCAGTATATGACTTCTTGGGATGAGACTGCGCTGTTTTTCACAAGGGTATTCAACAAAGATGTTGATCCTGGATCATGTGGTACTTGGTGAAATCACGTTCACCATTATCCTTTTACTACCATTCATGTCCGGTGTGATTAATTCCTTCAATCTAATTCACAGTTCTTCATATTCTCCACATGTGCACCTAACCTTGAAAGAAAGTGTAGTGCATGGGTGGAAGTCAACAGAAGTGCCTGTGCCAGCTGCTGTAATTAGCACGAGTCCCGCCGCACCACGCCAACCCAGCCCACCTGTTTTTGAATGCTCATGTTTTTCTGCTAACAAGGTAAATGAAAGATAAACAAGATTGGCTTGGACTGAGTGAGTGTAAATGAAGATTGATAGGTGTCTCCTTTATAACAGTCCAGACAGTTCCAGAGTAGATTAGCAAAAGGTCAGATCAGTTATATAAGTGAATGAGGGTTGTCTCCAAGACAGGAGCTTCCCTATGCTGGCTGCAGAGAGAATGAAATTAAATCATTTAAAGCAGTCATAGTGACAGATTTTTTAAAGACCTCCAGCCTTCCTTTGTGACATTTTTTAGACTTTACCATTGTTCTCTAGGCCCATATTTTTTAACATAAAGATCCAAGTCTTCAAAAATACAAAGAAGCTTGTTTTTGGCAAGTAAAAGGATTTTTTCCATAAAGCAGAAAGCTGCTGATAACTGACTTTGACTTTGACACTGTGTCTGCTTCTCTTTTCCCAGTTATATATCTTTGTTTTATGTGCCCATCAGGCTTTTTTGGAATGCCAGCGGTTAACCCTGGATAATCATTCCCTGTCTTTAGTAGAGCTACAAAGACTCTTCTTTGATGGAGAACTGCACCTGAGTCTTCACTCTGCCTGGTGTCTGTATTTTAACAGGTTATATAATGTGGCATCATGGCTAAAACTGTTGGGTTATTATGGTACAAGAACAGGTTAAATTAGGTTTAAAAAGCAATTTTAATATGTGCGAGCTTGTAGAGTGTAAGTACAGTAAATTATAGTGATGTAATTTTTCTGTCATGTTTTCCAGTTTTGTCAGTGTCTTTACTGAGTGTTTGATGCCCTTTTTCACCTTAGCTGTCAAACTTTGTCTGCCTCTGCCTGGTTTGGCTCACCTCCCTCTTTTTCTCTCAGTTTGTGTCTTTTCTCTAGTTGTCAGTCTCGCTTTGTGTCCTTGCTTAGTTTTTGTGCACAGTTTGTATCACCATCTCCTTTACTTCAGAACCATCCTCCTTTACCTCTCCTTTCCCTCTGTGTTTCCAGATTAATGATTCTTTTAAATTTTTTTTTGTGTGCTATGTCCTGTTTTTTCTCCCCTTGCAGACATTTGCTGTCTTTCTACCATTACCAGCCTGTAATGTTTCTTGTTATAATCATAATCCCTCACAAAATTTGGGTTTGAATGCAGTAGGCAAACTAAACTTGATTTAAGATCAAAGCATTCTACTCAAAGAATCTTGATTATATTACATTATTTTATATTATATTATATTGCATTGATAATAATAAGAAATGTTTCTTGGGGTCCAATTCAGCGTATTAGAATGATTTCTGAAGGATCATGTGACACTGAAGACAGGAGAAGTGGCTGCTGAAAATTCACAGAAAATATATATATATATATATATATATATATATATATATATATATATATATATATATATATATATATATATATATATATATATATATTTGAATTATCATAATATTACTGTTTTTACTGTATTTGTGGTTAAATAAATGCAGCCTGAGCCTTAGAATATTTCTTTCAAAAACATTAAAAGATCTTTCAGAGACCACATTTTTAAATGATAGTGTATTTTGAGTAAACAGATTTAGATTTTTTAACAATTGATGTGATTATTTAGAGAAAGTGTACAATTGGTGATTTCTGTCACTGAACAAACAATCTTAACTATCGATCTAATGCACTATTATTAAATTATAAATATGGGAAAGCACTGCAGTATAAATGTGCCATCTGTGGTGCATAGTACGGTCCTCAGAACATGAATTGAAAGAACTGTGTGTTAGACACGCGTGTTGAAGAAACTAACAGGTAAATCCCAACGTGTTTTTTTTTTTCATAAATGAATTGGATACATCATCCACTTGACCTGATTCTGTCACTGATTTTGAGTCCATCCAGCAACAAATTTGAACATGGTCTTGAATGTGTTGTAAGCCTTTTGCAATCTTGTTTTACAGAGACAACAAGTAAATCCTCTCAGTCACATGGGTTTCATCTTCACAAGAGAGGCCTTTTCAAATATCTAAAGAGTGAAAGTATAATATTATTTTATCGTGAAGATGAAATTATGATATTTTTTGATCAATGATATTTCCTTTTGACTACAGATTTCTTTTTCTGAAATATAACGAATTGTTCGGAGGATTCAAAGTTTTTTAAATTATTGTGTCTTTGTGTTGTGCTGCTAATTTCATGAGGTTGAGGCAATTTCTTTATCATTACTTTAAGAGATACAAAAACCAATAGCATGTCTTAAAAGTTCCCAGTTTATATTATTCTCCCCTATGACTTTCTATATTTTCTGTATCTTCTAAATTTAAAAAGTAGTAAATATTAAAATATGTTTTGTTGTTTATGTAAACTATTAATTTTAATTATAATTAATTTCATATTGCATCATTTTTAGGTACCACAAATGATTCAAATTGGTAAGATTTTTATTAATAATATGAATGTGTTCTTAGAAAGCCCTGTAAGTCTGGTGTGATTTGAAATCCAATGCTAATTTCTGTCTTCATGTATCACTCCTATATAATTCAAGCACATTTTGGGACTTAGACACTGTATGAATCCCTAGGCAGCGTGATCTATTACAGTGGATCTTTGAGTATATAATGGGTGTGACACAAAGTCAAAAGCACAGTTTAGCCAACAGCAGGTCACTGCGGTTAATTGCTTGTTAGAAACTCTGTCAGTCACTGTATTTCTCACACCGCTCTGCTTCGCCTCTGTCTGGGAATACTTAATAGATTGCATTTGTGCCACACTGTCGCCTGCAGCCGCTGGACCGTGAACTAACCAATCCGGCGAAGTCTTCTAATGTCACATGACTAAACGGCTGGTGATGATATACTATGCATCACAATTGAGTGGCCAAGGCTGTCTAATAAGCTCATCTCTTGCTCTGTGAGCCTTATTAGTAATTGAGAGACAGCTGTAATAACACTTCACCATCATTCCTCTGACTCCATTATTCTCGCTGGCTTCTAGAAGTTAATGTATTGGTGGGTGAGTGAGTGAGAAATGGTTTTAGGATGACTGCAGGTGAAAGCAAATGTAAAAAATGAGCGAAACTAAGTTTGACATCTACTACAAAAATACACACACTGTTATAGTTGCCCCTAAGGACTATCTCTGAATGTAATATTGGAATTTGAAAATTGCAGATAAGAGGTTTCATATTCTTAATGAGTGTAATGTGAAACACATAGTCCACTATTTTAATAACAAGATCCACCTTTATTGCCTCTCAGCCAAGTTTAAATCCAGTGTGAACACACAGGCTGTAAGCCTCTCTGTGGGAAAACATATTTCAGAGAGTTGATGTTGATGTGTTTTTCATCAGCCAGTCCCTAAAGGGTCTTGACACAGAGAATTGGATTTAGAAACATTTGCTGACTGAAATAGTGTTACCAGTTGGACCCCATCACACTAACCTGGGACTTAGAGAGCCCAAGGGAATGGAAGCTTAATATGATTGGTCAGGCCACCATGTCTATGATACATGTCCATAACCTTGAGTGCCTAAACTTGAGGTTTTGGATCAACACTTGAGAGTTAAAACTGTCTTTTGTTGAAGCATGCAGTTTGTTTGAGAGCAGTGCAGATATATGTGGTTTCGTACTTTTATAAATCTGTGCATTAAAACATGTTGACCTTAAAACTCGCAGGGTAGTAAGTCGGATTACACCAGTTTCTTGTGGCAACGAATGAATCATATGATTCACTGTCCTTCAAAAAGTAAAAAGTGCTTCAGGAGCTGTTGGTATGGTTTTCGGCAACATGAATCTGCCACTTTCACAGACCTGAGAGGCTTGATGTCTCCATCACAGTAAAAAGGTTGAACATTCCATGCTACAAAAGTGCCCTCCAACACCTACTAGCCTTTGTGTCCTCGGAAAATGCCAGGGAAGTGGGGCAGAACAATCTTCCCACTGGCAGGGGTGCACAATTCTCTGACTAAAGTTAAACGTCTATCAAAGGATTCTCTCCCACATCCACAAAAACAGATTTGTTGGTCTTCAAGAGGATAATAGAAAGCTTTCTATACCTTCTTTTGATTTTTAAAAGTGGAAATCTCCGCTTTTGTCTCATTAACTGGGGTGTTTTCCTGCAACATCCTTTTATGTTCTTTGACATCTCATCCCCGAAAGTAATAAAAAAAAGCTGCCCAATAAAAGCTGGAGTTTTTGAAAGGGCTAGAGGTATAGAACTATTAAAGTTTGTATGAGATATGGCTTGATAAAAAAGTTGAGGTGATTCCTTTGAAGTGAAAAATTGGGAGGAACTGGTAATAAATGTCCCCAGGCCTATCACATCTCGCTGTGACAAAGTCATTGACTTGCACCCATTGATCACAGTCAAAAGTAATCTAATGCTGGGGCCTGAAATGATGTCTTTGTTTGAGGGAAACCATCCTTCACTGTGATAGTAATTGAAGCTTCTTTATTTGTTTTTAGGAAGTGCTAGATTGTCATCACTGCCAAAGACATTTGGGGTTGTGTTTTCCAGCTGAAGAGAGGGTGTAATTTTAAGACTATGGCCATCATCTTCGTAAGTGACATTTAAAAAAGAAAAAAAGACTTTTTTTTTTTTTGAAGAAAAATACTATACTGTACAGCAGCGATTACTCAGTCTTCAGTGTCTGTGATCCTTCAGAAATCATTCTAATATGCCTTTTTGGTGCTTAACAAACATTTCTTATTATTATCAATGTTGAAAACAGTCATACTGCTATATATTTTTTTCAGGATTCTTTGATGAATATAAAGTTCAAAAGAACATAATTTATTTAAAATTGAAATCTATTACTGTCGGTTTAGATCAGTTTAAAGTAGCACCGGGTAACTTTTCAACCTTCATAATATATTTCCATGTCTCTTGTGATGGTACATCGACTTACAATAGGTTGATTGACACGTCTGCCATAGCCTGACGGGGTCTGTAGCGTTTTTAATCGTAC
Organism: Chrosomus eos; assembly: GCA_036326025.1. NCBI lineage: Eukaryota > Metazoa > Chordata > Actinopteri > Cypriniformes > Leuciscidae > Chrosomus > Chrosomus eos. The sequence goes on from CM070828.1 coordinate 26,951,664, forward strand.
TTTTAAACTTCGGGTTTCGGGTAGTAACCGGCGAACAAAGAGAACTACAAAATTTGACTGCTTTACGGCATATACGTCACTTCCACCACCACCCCCACTTCCTTAACATCGGACGTGCGAGCCAAATGTTATAGTCATGGCCGAAGCAGCACAGAAAAACAAGAAAGCAAAGGTTTTATCGGAGCAAAGCAAAAGAGAAAGTGATCGCGTTAAAGGCAGAACAAGGATCAAAATTGGGCCAGCGTTTTCTCGCTGGCGTGAGCTGAAGGAGGAGGAGGGGTGCCTGACCGATGCGGGCTGTCATGCTTTTGTACTAATAAGTATATTGCTTGCATACTAGCTAGGGTGACCTGACCAGACGTCCCGTTTTTCCCGGGACAGTCCCGTATTTCAACTCTAATTTTAGTGTCCCGACTAAATTGAATACGCGCAGGACAGAGAGGGAGAGAGAGCGCGAGAGACCTTGCGTGTGCGTGTGTAGAGTAGCCTACGCATTAATACGCACGCGCCCGCATTATTGATATAATAATATAGCTTGATATTATAATATTGACGATATATGGTTATTATCTACCACTCAAACATTGCATTGAAGTATAGATTCAGTAAAACGGTAACCAATAGGCTAGACTAGGCTACTATAATGACGCTGGCTTGTAAACGTGAGCATCGCGATCATTTGTCGTTAGAAAAAAGAAAAAAAAAAAACCCATGAAATTATATTCATATGACATGCTGAAATATATGCCACTGTACCTGGGATGAGACATTTCACACGCGACGCAAGCAGAACAGCTGCATGTGACCTCCTCCTTCACGGCTATCATGGTTGTCAACAAATGCATGTGCTAGCTACATTCATGACGGTTTACGACAGTAAGTAGAGGACAATACTGTTTCCCAACTGTAGGGGGGGACCCCGAGAGCAAAAGTTAAATTTTACCTGGTGTTACTTTAATGCAACCTTGCTACATAAAAGTAAGAATTTAAAATAAAAATAAATCTTACTTTTATTTACAAAAAAATCTTACTGACCCCAAACTTTTGAATAGTAGTGCATGTAATTGTTTTTTTTTAATTGTGTGATAAAGAAATGTGATACAACACATGGATATCCATGATTGTTGCAATGTATCTTGATTATGAGTGCTGTATTTTAAGATGATGTCACTATGTTAAGTTAAAAACAGTTCAATAGTGAGATACCGGCATTTTTTAGACGTTATGTTGGTTTCCCGCCTATCTAAAGAGAATCCATCACTCTAATCTCTGTCTCACACTTTTTGTCTCGCACAATCAGAATCAGATTCCAACCCCTTTTTCTTCTCCCTTTCTTCCTAGACTTTGAGAAATTTTGCAACCTGAGCTAGAAGTGAAGGCATGCCTCATCCATAATGAAGGTAGTATAACTCTCCTCTCATCCTCACAGCCAGCGCTCACACATGTATGAAACGATTGCAGATGTCATTGAGAGGGGTGTCATTATGTTGAGCTGGCTAGGCACTCTGCAGTTTAAGGGCACAGACGGAGGCTTATTCATTTTTCAGAGACTTTAAGTCAGAACACTCATTAGTGAGCTATTATAGAGCCATACCACAGAGGATGAGTTGTCTCATGTCCTTCTGCTTTTTTTCATGGCAGCATCTGCAGCTGCATTATGCTCTTGCTCTCTCCTTCACTCTGATTCCACTGCAGTGCTTCTTCATGCAGATCCATTAATGAGTGCCAGCAGGGCAGATGGTGAGGGCAGCTTACAGATTGAGTTGGGGTTGATAATGGTTACTGGTTGGTTTGATGGTTTCCTGCTTGGTATTGAACAGTTTTTGATGTTAGAGTAAAAATATTATTCTTCAATGACTTCAATTATTTATGATATTATTTAAAATAGGTTATCATATCTTTCATGGACATACTATAAGTCTGGAAACATTCAAATGGAAAGATCACACAAATTAAATTCATAATTTACTCGCCCTCATGTTCCATGTTCCAAATCCATAAGACTTTCATTAATCTTCAAAACACAAATTAAGATATGTTTAATGCAACCTGAGAGGTTTCTGTCCCTCCATCATATAAAGTGACCTTATCTCTTCACAATACTTGGATTAAACTTGATTCATATTGATTCGTTTTATGATAACTTTATGACTTTTTTTGGATCTTCTAAGTTTTAGTAACATTGGCTTTTCAGTGGATGTTTTTTTTTTTTTTTAAGATTAACCATAGTCTTATGGGTTTGGAATGACATTGGTGAGTAAATTATGACCGAATTTTCATTCTTGAGTGAAATATCTTTTTAATAAACAGTTGTGCTTGTGACTAGACTAAATTTGTCATATCTAATGGCATTGTTGTTGTCATTAGCGCTTGGATTTTTTCCAAGCAGTGCACCTTACCCATAATGAAAAAGATACTTGCAGATTAAAACATATTAATCATAAAACAGCTCATACTTGTGATGCTTTGATAATGGATGAAAATCCTTAAAATTAATTTTATTTACATGTAAATGAAAAAGCATGTATAGATTATCTGTTTATTATTAGGTTTTCTTCTGCTGTTTTCAGACTAGAACAAACTCTTGATTTTAAATGCTTAAAGCACCTGTATTTAAGTAAATGGACAGACACCTGATGCTGATGTTTATTACATTTGAGTATCAAATTATTCTCTGAGTCGGAGTTAAATGGTTTTGAGTGTTGCACTATTTTTTGCTCCATTCTAGTCTACTCATTTTTCAAACCAAATCATTTTATATTTTGCCATGATATGATTTATTTTCTGCCTGTCATTCATCATAGATGTGATGTGGAATGGCTGAATAAATAATTGCTTCATTATATATTGTTCTCACTTAATACACTTTCCCCTGAGAGACTGAATTCCATTCCAGATTTTATTGGTTTATTTTTTCACAAATCAAAGTGGCACGTCCTGTTTGTTTTCTTCACTCGTGAAATTTCAAAAACGTGTCTTTCGATATGAACACTGAAAAAAAGTTAACCTTACAGTCATACCAGAGGGGAATGGTGGAGGTTGTAGCATGTAACGCAAAGCAAATCGCTGTCACACAAGTGCTTCTGGAGTTAAGCCAGCTTCTCTCTCTCTCTCTCTCTCTCTCTTGTGTGTGTGTTGTGTGTGTGTGTGTGTGTGTGTGTGTGTGTGTGTGTGTGTGTGTGTGTGTGTGTGTGTGTGTGTGTGTTGTGTGTGTGTGTGTTTGTGTGTGTGTGTGTGTGTGTGTGTGTGTGTGTGTGTGTGTGTGTGTGTGTGTGTGGTGTGTGTGTGTGTGTGAGGAGAGAAAAAGAGAGAAAGAGAGAAAGAGAGAAAGAGAGAGATTGGCACAAATGTCTGAGGGCAGAGAAATGTCACATTTTATGACATTCAGCGATATTGCTGTGTGACTAGCAATTCAAATTGACGTGAATAGTTCTTCTTGTTGCCTATCCTACCAACCCTAGTGTGTGTGTGTGTGTGTGTGTGTGTGTGTGTGTGTGTGTGTGTGTGTGTGTGTGTGTGTGTGTGTGTGTGTGTGTGTGTGTGTGTGTGTGTGTGTGTGTGTGTGTTGTGTTGTGTGTGTGTGTGTGTGTGTGTGTGTGGTGGTGTGTGTGTGTGTGTGTGCTTGTTTTTGTGATATATGAGGACACAAATGTGTATAATGACATGGGTATTACACTGGTATTACAACTTACACGTGAAATATGAGGACATTGCATGCGTCCTCATATTTCAAACAGCTTAAAAAACATAATAAACAATGTTTTTTTTTTTTTTATGTTAAAATCCAGCATGTCTCCTGTAAGGGGTAGGTCTAGGGACAGGGGCAGTGTAGGGGGACCGAATATATAGTTTGTCCAGTATAAAAACCATTACACCTATGGAATGTCCTCATAAGTCACAAAAACAAACATGTGTGTGTGTGTGTGTGTGTGTGTGGGATTTGGCTATACCTGTGAGGGTCAAATTCTTGAATACGTCCTCAGAAATATAGTGAAGCATGTTGAAAACTGGCTTAGGGACATTTGAAGTGGGCCTTACTATTTTAAAATATAATTAGAAGTTTATTTTTTTTTTTTTTTTTAGTCCCAATTTTCAAAAGAACAACACATGAAAAGTAAAAACATAGTAAAATATATATTTTGCAGTATACACAAAATTGAAGTTATCTCACATAGATTATAGATACTATAATGTGATGCTGGTCTGGTCAAACATGCTGTTGTACTATGTGTTCTCTAAATACAATCGTACTCGGTTACTAACGTAACCTCGGTTCTCTCTAGAGAGGGAACGAGTACTGCGTAATATCTTACGCTATGGGGAATACTCTTTTCCTCGAGATATTGAAGCCAAAAATTATCCTTAATTTTTTAAATATGCAAAACGCTTTGCAGCAGCAAGCAGACAAGGGCGAGACAGCTCGCGCGCCCATTGGCTGCCTTGCTGGAAAAGCTGCAGCCTATCGAGTGAGGCACTGCGTGACGTAATGACGAATGGGGACGCTTCGCGCCCATTTCGTCATGTCCCGCCAGTAGAGGCGTGGTCTCGCCCTATAAATACCCCCTCGATAGCTGTATTTCCTCTGATTTTTCAACGCCGAAGCGAACCAGAGCGTATTCCAAGCACGGCAAGATACGCAGTACTCGTTCCCTCTCTAGAGAGAACCGAGGTTACGTTAGTAACCGAGTACGTTCTCTTACGAGAGTATCTCTCGTACTGCGTAATATCTTACGCTATGGGGAACACCATGCAACACGCCGTGCGGACAGGGATCCAACACCAGAGTCCCGGGGCCAAGCCCGGGGCGCATCTAGTGCACAATCACCACAACTCACACAGAGTAGAGGAGGAGAGGCTAGAAGCATCACTCCTTCATAAAAGTCCCGTAGGGGTAACAGACCCGTAGGGGTACCACACTCATGGGGCTGCTGCATCGGACTGAGCGATGCACAGGCTAACACTCCACACATAAGCCGCATGGCGGCCGATAAACCCGAAGGTCAGACCGCCAAAAGCTTAGCTTGTAAGGCGGGCACCTCCAGTTTATAGTACTTGATAAATGTAGACGGCGAGGCCCAGCCCGCAGCCGTACAGATATCCTGCAGGGAGACCCCGCTATACCATGCCCACGACGAGGCCACGCCTCTCGTGGAGTGCGCTTTGACACCCAATGGGCACTGCAGGCCCTTGGAAGTGTAAGCCAGCGCTATGGCATCCACTATCCATCTGGATAGGCTCTGTTTCGAAGCGGCAAGTCCCTTAGAACGGCCGCCAAACAACACGAAAAGCTGCTCGGTCTGTCTGAACCCAGCCGAGCGGGACACATAAGCCCTTAACGCCCTGACAGGGCAAAGGAGACTCGCGTCCCTCTCCTCATTGAGAACCGGAAGGGCAGACAGGGAAATTACCTGGGCCCTAAACGGTGTATTGAGGGATTTCGGCACGTAGCCGTGCCTTGGTTTGAGTATGACCTTTGAGTCGTTAGGCCCAAACTCCAGACATGACGCGCTTACAGAAAGTGCCTGTAAGTCCCCTACACGCTTCACTGAAGCGAGAGCCAATAGAAACACCGTCTTAAGGGACAGGTGCTTCATGTCCGACAGCTGGATCGGCTCAAACGGGGCGCCTTTCATGGCCTCCAAACCGTGGAAAGGTCCCAAGCCGGGACTGAAGGGGGCCTGGGAGGGTTTAACCTCCGAGCTCCTCGTAGGAAACGCACGACCAAGTCGTTTTTTCCCCAGTGACTGGCCAGACACCGGTTTAGCAAACGTTGCTATGGCCGCCACATAAACTTTGAGCGTGGATGGGGTCCTACCCTTATCCATCAGCTCCTGAAGGAAGGCAAGCACTTCCGTAACCCCGCAGTCCACAGGTGAAAAGCCACGGGCTCGACACCAAGTAGAGAACACCGACCATTTCGAGGCATAGAGCCGTCTGGTAGACGGAGCTCTAGCCTGCGCGATCGTGTTTAGCACTCCTTCCGGGAGGCTAGCGGGTACCCGTTGATGGCCCATGCGTGCAGGGACCACAGATCCGGGAGAGGATGCCAAATCGAGCCCTCCGCCTGAGAGAGGAGATCTTTCCTCAGTGGTACAGGCCACGGGGCAGTGCTGGCCAGCCGCATCAGGACCGGAAACCAAGCCTGGTTCGTCCAGAGTGGAGCTACAAGCAGCACTGGGCATCCATTTTCCCTGATCCGCTCCAACACCTGAGGCAGGAGCGAGACGGGGGGAAAAGCATACAGGGGACCGCTGGGCCAAGCATGGGCCAGCGCGTCCCTGCTTTTCGAGAAGAATACTGGGCAGTGAGCGTTCTCGCAGGACGCGAACAGGTCCACCTGCGCTCTGCCAAACGTTTCCCACAGCAGCTGGACCATCTGCGGATGCAGCGACCATTCTCCTGTCGGGACGTTGTCTCTGGACAGCTTGTCTGGACCCGTATTCAGGTGCCCAGGCACATGCGCCGCTTTCAGAGAAAGGAGGTTGCGCTGGGCCCAGACCAAGAGGGGTTCCGTCAGCCTGCAAAGGCGTGTGGACCCGACGCCGCCCTGGCGATTTATGTACGCCACCACTGACATGTTGTCCGACCGGACCAAGACGTGGTGGCCTTTTATCAGGGGACGGAAGCGCCGTAGCGCTTTGTCGACTGCTATCATTTCCAAGCAGTTTATTAGAAGGAGCTTCTCCCGCTCTGACCATAGGCCAGCCAGCGGTCTGCCCTCGAGCAGCGCTCCCCACCCCGTGGTGGAGGCGTCCGTAGACACCACTTTCACCCTTGAGGCGGTCCCCAGACTCACACCAGACTGATACCAGCTGGTTACTTTCCATGGTTCCAGAGCCGAAACGCACCATTGGTCGACCCTGAGGCGACACCGGCCCGTGGTCCATGCCCGGGGCGGGACCCGTGCTTTCAGCCACCTCTGCAGTGGGCGCATGCGAAGCAGGCCCAGCTGGAGTACAGAGGATGCTGAGGCCATCAGGCCCAGCATTTTCTGAAACCGTCTGAGCGGGACTATAGAGCCGTGGCGGAAGGATTCCGCGACGCGCTGAATACTTAGTATGCGCTCCGGTGACAGGCGTGCCGTCATGGATAGCGAGTCTAACACTGTTCCCAGGAAAGAAATTCTCTGGCTGGGACACAGCGAGCTCTTTTCCCAGTTGACTGTCAGGCCCAGTTTCTCGAGGTGCTCGAGCAGTGTGGCCCTGTGTTCTATGAGCTCTGACCGTGATTGAGCTAGAATCAGCCAATCGTCCAAGTAGTTCATAACTCGCATGCTCATCACATATAGTGTTCAGCACCCAGTCTGATACCCCGGGTAGCTTTGACCACGCTTCTGCGTGAATAGCTAGAGGTAGAATGCAGACCGGGCTATGGCCGTGACCATAGAACGGCTCGAGAGCCCCGGTACCCTGGGAACACAACGCCGTGTTTACAGCGTTCGAGGCGGGGGGCGCGCTGAACACAGCGGGCAGCCTGGCCGCGCTCAAATTCTCTATGGCGGGACGCACAGCGAGAGTGAGCGGGGCGAATCCCGTGGGATTCGGCGTGCTTGCGGGGGGATGTGGGCGCAAACTTACGGGCACATCTACTGCACTGTACACGCTTTCGGTCGGAGCCGATAGATTGTGTGTTGGTTTCGTTTTTACAGAAACCAAGGGACACGCGGCATGTAGCGTGAGCGGGCATTGTATGGGCGCATTCACTACATTGTCTGCACAATCGACCTGAGTCAGATTTATGTGTGCTTGCCTCGCACCGTGGCGGGCTGTGTCTGGGTGTGGGAACGGGCACTGGGGCGTGGGCATTCTTACAACACTCATAACACCATCGGCCGTGGCCGGTATACCAGAAAATACACTCTTTATTGGATTTATCTGGGTAGCCATAAAAACGGCTTTTGTGTGCAGGCAAGCGGGCTGAGACACCGGCTGCTTCACTGCTAAATACACTGGCACAGTCACATCGCAAGGAACTGAACGAGCGAATCGTTTCGGTGGGGAACCGGCCGCAGCGGGATCCGAACACCGTCGCTTTCCTAGAGTGGCTAGGAAAGCTTCGAGGCCTCGGGCTTGAGCTCAATCTTCGGCCGGGGCCCGCGCTGAGCGGGGGCGGCGTCCAGCAGAGCGAGAGCGCGGTCTCTGATCCCGGGCCTGGCGGCGCTGTGTAGCGGCGGCTGCGGGCGATGCAGGCCGAGGCTGCGAGCTGCGAGCAGACGGCTGCTTAGAGCGACCTGCAGCGGAGCTCGAGCGCTTCGGGAGGAAGTGCTTCATGGCCTGCGAAGTCTTCTGCACCTCAGAAAATCTGTCCGCGAAATCTTTGACGGCAGATCCGAAGAGGCCCGCAGGGGAAATGGGCGCGTCGAGGAATACAGAGCACTCAGCTTCCGTCATCTCAGACAGCGTCAACCACAGATGTCTCTCAGCAACGGTGAGAGAGGCCATATTCCGCCCCATGGCCTGAGCAGCGGCTTTAGCGGCGCGTAGAGCAAGGTCCGTAGCGCCTCGTAAATCCGCCACACTGACAGCACCCGGCCCTTCCTCGTCCAATTTAAGGAGAAGGTCAGCCTGGTAAATCTGCAAGACCGCCATAGTATGCAGCGCTGAGACCGCCTGTCCAGCGGCTGTGTAAGCGCGCCCGTGCAGCGATGAAGTCACCCGGCAGGCTTTAGAAGGAAGCGTCGTCTGCGCGCGCCGTCCCGCAGAGGGCGGGCAGAGATGCGACGCGACCGCCGCCTCCACAGGAGGAATGGAGAGATATCCTTTATCTCCCGCGCCGGTGACAGAAGAAAAAGCCGCAGAGGTGGAAGTGCGCAGCCTGGCGGAGAACGGGGCGGTCCACGACTTGGCGACTTCGTCGTGGAGCTCAGGGAGGAAGGGGGCGGCCCTAGACCTAGACGGGGCTTCGTCCTTCCTGAGAAAGCGCCCGTCGAGTCTGTTGCGCGGCGGCAAAGCAGGCGCCTCCCACTCGAGGCCGATGCACTCCACGGCCTGGGTGAGCAGACGCATCAGCTCAGCCTCAATGCCGGGTCTCTTTCCAGAGGGTTGGCTAGACACGTCAGCGGGGGGGAGGTCCACAGAGCTCACCCAATCCTCGCTATCAGAAGCCACAAGAGAGCATACCTCAGCAGGTTCGTCCAGCTCGGGAGCGGAAGCGGCGGCAGACGGCGGGCGCTGTCCGTCCGGGAGCGACTCAAGTGAAGCCGGCGAAGCAGGCGGGCGAACCGGCGAGCTTTGGCGTGCTGGAGAAGGCTCGGGAGCGCGCTGGGCGCGACGCTTCTTACGGCGCGGCACAGAAGGCTGGGACGCGGGCTCAGAGAACGACGCCAGGCGAGTCCTCAGAGTCACCATAGGCAGAAGTTCGCAGTGCGGGCATCCACCATCCGCGAGCGCGATAGCCGCGTGCTCATGACCCAGGCAGGACACACAGATGACGTGACGGTCCTCATCACTGAGTTGGGCGCGGCACGAGCCACAGAAAGGCATCTTTAAAAAGACGCAGCTCTTTTAGAACAGATAAATGGGTGTTGCGTCACGTAAGCAAACACACACACACTTAGCAGAGTAAAAGGATATAGTACGCCGGAAAGCGCAGCAGGTACGGCGGTTGAAGGCGGCTGGGCCAGCGACTTCAGAAGATGGCACGTCCCGCTGATAAGGCTACAAGTCAACGGCGCGGCTTCTCACTCTGGATCCAGCGATGCGTGAGCTTCGCGTGAAGAGTAGAAAAATCAGAGGAAATACAGCTATCGAGGGGGTATTTATAGGGCGAGACCACGCCTCTACTGGCGGGACATGACGAAATGGGCGCGAAGCGTCCCCATTCGTCATTACGTCACGCAGTGCCTCACTCGATAGGCTGCAGCTTTTCCAGCAAGGCAGCCAATGGGCGCGCGAGCTGTCTCGCCCTTGTCTGCTTGCTGCTGCAAAGCGTTTTGCATATTTAAAAAATTAAGGATAATTTTTGGCTTCAATATCTCGAGGAAAAGAGTATTCCCCATAGCGTAAGATATTACGCAGTACGAGAGATACTCTCGTAAGAGAACTCAAGGATTTCTGGCAATTACGCTATAGCGCACATTTTAGATTATAAACCAAGTGATACTTTTTATTCTAATCTAAAAGTCAGCAAGTTCTAACAAAACCATTGTAACCCATAACATGGCTGTATCCAATAACCATTCAGCTCATAAAAAAAGACAGAGACTTAAAAAGTCATTCGGCACAAAAAAATAAGTCAATGAAAGACATTTTTTTATTAAGGTAAGTGATGATTGAAGCATATGTATTCTGGTAGTCATACTCAATCTATGTCCCCATAAAAAGACTCAATGAGATATTCACTACACAATCATAGACACATGTTTCAATAATGTGCATAGATCTTTTCCATACAATGAAAGTTCACAGGGATCACATGTTGTCAAGCTCAAAAAGGATAAAACAAATTATGAAAGCACAATAAAAATTCTCTATATTATTGACAGTAATAACAGATCTAACAAATCATATTTGACATAATGGCAATCAGTTGTGAGACACTCGGGAGCCAAATGATGTTAAGTTCACTTTAAAAAAAACCTTTGCTGATAATTTACTCACCCCCATGTCATCCAAGATGTCCATGTCTTTCTCTCTTCAGTCAAAATGAAATTAAGATTTTCTGTTCTGTGATGCGCGTTCATGTGACGTCACGTAATACGCAATTACGTTGAAAAGGTCACGAATGAACATCACGAACGTGCATCACAGAACAGAGCAAGGCGAGCATTTGTGCTTATAAAACTTTTTTATTTATTTTTGAAATGACTGATCGTTTCGCTAGATAAGACCCTTATTCATCGTCTGGTATCGTTTAAAGCCCTTTGAAGCTGCACTGAAACTGTCATTTGGACCTTGAACTGTTTGGATCCCGTTGAAGTCCATTATAAAATCCTGGAATGTTTTCATCAAAAACCTTAATTTCTTTTCGACTAAAGTGTAGAGTTTGAGGGTGAACCAAACACAACTGAATCTTCCATTTGATTCATCCAAACGGAACTCAATCACTAATTCAGCCATAAAAGATCCCGGCTCCAGCTAAGTCAACAATAGACCCCCTCAGAAAGGACTTTATGACTCTGCTGGCCCCAAAGTGATGTGCTCAACTGGATGAATGTTGACAACGTTAGATAGTTTGGAAAACACCGATTGGTTCAGAGATGGACCCACTAAGATAACGACCGAGGTGTTTGATCCCAGGACCACGAGATGTAAAACAGACTTCCCTCTGCTTGAAGACTTTTGAATGACCTCATTGTTGAGACCTCTTAAAACCCACAGAGTCAAGAGACTTCTCATATAAAAATGCATAAACTCATCCCAGAACAATTCTTGACGAACTTATAATCAAACATTGTTCCACTACCTAATCCTATATTGTAGCTATGTATGTGTCTATTATACTAGATAGCATACAAGTCATGCAAATGTTGTTACTTTAGATGGATGAATGAAAGTGTGTCTTGTTTGATATCAGTGAGATCATATATTCTTAATTCTTAAGATGGCTTGAGTGAAATCTGTGTAAAATGCTTTGTATGATTATAATAATCTATAATGTTTAAACTGTGATCTCTTGTTCTCTCTGCTTAGTGCTGGAAAACAAGCAGATCCCAGATGATTTATGATAAGTAGGAACTAGTCCACCTCCTAGAATGATGCCATTGTCTCATTGGTCAGAATTCTCCAAAAGAGGTTGGACTAACTTTAAGTTAAAGACCCGAACAAAGCAGAACAGTTCAGTCCAGAGTTCAGTTCAGAGAGCAGTTCAGGTTCGGTTCGGCAGTTCGGTTCGGTGTTAAATTAAGTTGGTGCCTCTCTCTATCAAAAAACAGCAAGAGAGTGTTCATGTTCGTACACTACATCGACCAGACCAAGTTAGACCAAGCCAGCAGACAAACCCATCAAGATCGGAGTTTAAACAGCTTCATTCAAGCCATCTCATCTCTTACTTTCATTTCTTCCTTTATTTTATTTTCTCGTTAAAAGTCTCGTTCTAAGTTAAGTTTTGCTGTAAAGTTCGTTTACACGTCTCTCCTGCAACGCACTTCGAACTGTAAAGACTCTTGTTCATCCATCCGCCAACACATCACGTGACCGGCGGTTCAGAAACTCCAGCCAGGCACTCCAAAGACAACCAGCCACGCGGATCCAGCCGGGAAACCCCTCTGACGAAGCACCTCAAATAGGGAATTCCCTGGCCTAAGCAACGCAAAGGACAAGCAAGTAACCTCCAGACTCTAGCTGAACTGGTGTTTTTTTTTATTTAAATTGAATAACCTGTCTAAGAAACGAAGGTTTAAATTAATGCTTGGTGGTTCGTTCAGGTTTATGTCTTGCAAAGTGCATCTCACTCTGAAAACTCACTCTTTCTCTCTCTTTCTCTCTCTTCCTCTGCGCCTCGTATGAATGTGTGTGTGTGATTGTGTTTAGACCTTAGTTTTATGTGTTTAGAATAATCAATAAAGTCTTGTTTATATTTGAAAAGATATTTGTCTTGTGTTTTGCTTACACATTTAATGTCTTGTACTGCCGATCTAAAGTTACCTTGCTAATACATAGTGTTTCACTATAAATTGGATAAATATCTGTTGCCAAGGTTAAAATTACGGCCCGTTCAAATGAACTCTAAACGAGTCATTTGCTCGGTTCCATAGTGATTCGGTCAATGATTCATTGCAAATCGATGAATCATTCCCTTTGAGCTAAATTGGCCTTCCGGCCCCCTTAAATACATTTTATGTATATTATTATTATGTAGGTTCGCTACAAAAGAAAGAAGGACATGGACATCTTGGATGACATGAGGGTGAGTAAATTATCAGCAAAAATTTTTTTTAAGTGAACTAATCCTTTAACATTAATGACGTCCATTGGAGTCTAATTATGTCACTGTTTTGTGTTCCTGTGAAATCGTGAGGAACATTTTAAAGGAGAGTAAATAGTTACAGATTTTTTCATATTTCTTTATAATATTTTATTCCTTGAACTTAAATTTTCTTTTTGCTTCATTAATTTTGTCCATTCTTATGGTGGTTGTAACGAGGTGCGATTGAGGCAGAGAGGAGGCGAAGATCCAAATGCAGCACACACACTTTAATTCAAAAGACAAACTAGACTAGGATACAGGACTCGGAAGCAACAGGAACAATCAACATCACATTAAACATTCGACAAGAACTCACAAAGACAAGACTGAAACACAGGGCTTAAATAATCAGACAACCGAGCTAAACAAGGGGGCGTGGGAAATCAGAAACACCTGGGATAATTAATAGACACGACAGGGAACCACTGAACATGACAAGACACAAAACCACACTGTAACAGTGGTTAATACAGTTGTGTTTTAGGGATGTCTCTGAGAACCAGAGGCTAGATTTATTTGAAGAAATTCACCCTCCATGAATAAAATGAATGAACTGTCAGTCTAACAGTGATCTGAGAAGTAGGAAGAGTTTGAGTGTTCTTGTGTGTAACTGTGTATATCTTTTAGTCCGTAAAACGTATCAAATGCAATTTGAAATCTAGACAAACTGCAGCAAGGGGAAGTGTGTTGTCAGTATCTTGCCTGTTTGCCACCTTCCTTCATCCAGGAATCAATTATCTGCAACTGCCTCTCTATCCCTACACCTGAAGGCAGGACGAGCACAACACTGCAAATTTACTATGAATTGTACTATTTTTCTTTCCTTATGCCTTTATATGTGCTGTTAAAAAACAGGATCAACACTCAGGTGCAGTTATGGCTCGTTCAGACTTGTAAGGGAAACATATTAATTTAGATCAAAGGGAATTATTAATTAATTTTATAGGGAATTTTGACAGAATCAAGGTAGAACAAATTAATTCTTCAGTGCTCATTTGAATGGCAGTAACTATCAACTCTGCCTTGGATATTAATATCCGAAGTTTGTGAAAACACTATTTATTAGCGCTGTTAGCGCTGTGACAAGATTTGCATTTTAAGACATTAAATTACTAAGCACAACAAAAGACACTTCCCTTTAAATACAAACAAGACTTTATTGATTATTCTAACACATAAAATTTTCACATAAACACAGACACACACACACATTCACACGAGTTGCAGAAAGGAAGAAAGTGAGGAAAGAATGAGTTTTAAGAGAGTGAAATGATAAAATTAGGCCTGTCATGGGATTATTTTTTTTATCTAATTAATTACATGATGTGGTGATTAATTATTCTAATTAATAACAAATATTAATTAGATAGACATAGTAGACATTTCTACCCAATCTGGATAGATCTGCAGACGAGTTTTCACCACTATTTCTACAGGAGTCAAATAGAACCCGCAAGCTTCTCTGTATTAGGGCAGGTCGCTCGACCAATACAGATCAATGCAAGGCCCATCACTTCAACTATTCAGATATTTCTAATGAAAAAGTTGATTAGCCATTTGTTAGTTGTGCTAAAAACTTTTTTTTATCTCTTTTCCTTCAACAAGAGTCACCACCGTGGGTTTTCTTGTGAATGTGGCATGTTTGAACATTTTGTTTGAGAAAAACGTGTTAGACCTTTGTTAGCAAAGCTAAATTTGTGCTAAACGCTTTCTCTTTCTGCCTTAGTTTCGACAAGAATCACCACCATGGGCTTTTCTTCTTGCGAAAATGTGGCGAGATGGTGTTCTTACAGCACGGTGAAGAGCTAAAAAACAAAGGGAATGATGAATTTGACAGCATTTATATGCTGTGGGTAGGTGCACGTCAGCCCTCCGACCATGTCCTCATACGCCATTGGGCTTTCAGGTGTAAAAGGTGTCTTCACCAGATGACGTAAGTTGGGTTTTTCGACAAAGAAAATAATAAAAAACAAAAAAAAGTCGGCACACCAAGGCTACAAAACTGCAAAAATGTAATAGTGTACACAGGAAACGTTTCAAACAAACCCACAAGCTCTTTGTCAGTTTTGCTTTACTGAATCATTTTATTATGAGTGTTGATTTGGAATTCGGCAATTTTGGTCAGTTATGATCAAGTCATTGCTGTCTGATTCACTCCTACAGACTCTCAGTCCAAATCAGATTTTTGTGCATATCCGATTGGAATCCAATTCGATTTGTTTGATTTGAATCAGATTATATTTAGAAAGTGTGAACAGCATAAAATCACATAATATGCAAATTTTTACAAAGCTGTTTATGCTACAAGTGGTTTAAAATCCCATTCAAGTTGCAATTCTGGAAATCCGTTTCAGTCTGACCTCTGTAATCTGATTTTGAGTGGTTTATGTGGTCTATACGCCACATAAAAATTAAAGATGACAGCACAGAATAAAGCCGGGCATACCAACCTGCTACATTTCTGCAATTGCCTCAGAAGACGTAGTTCAGCACGGTTGCTACACATTTTCATGTTAAGACAACATCTGTATTGCAAACCCCTCCACACTGCTGCTGTTGTTGTTTTTGCTATATACAGTACTAATAATACAATGTCATTGCCATAGAAACCAATGCAGATATTACGAAAAACAAAAGAGCACCACGCAACACACAAATCAGATGCAAACATTCACGATACACAGTCTGGACAGTCAATAATTTAGAACAGATTCCAGTTGGATACACAAATAATCGGATTTGGACTGACAGTGTGAACATAGCCATAGATTCACAATTTGACAATTTTAATCAAATTAATGCATGTTTAAGCCATTTTTTTGGAGAATATATAAACCCATGGTCTAATATTGCTCAAAACAATTTGACTGTTAACCGAATTCTGGTTAGACAAGACTAATAAATCTTCATTGAAAAGGGGACCTGGCCCCAATCACCGAGCTGATTTGAATTTGACCCCGCACAAGAAGTTGCCCAGGGCTGTTTACCTCCCCACCACACACACAGACACACTGATGACCCACCAGCTACAAACAGCGACTGTTTACCGGGGAGAGCCTGGCCAAACACATGTCACGTTTGTTTTCATTTGCAGTGACAGACGGTCTAGGCAGTGTCTCTCCCTGACTTTTTTAATCTATCAAACTATATAGAGCGATTTAAGCCACTGTATGAGTTTGACCTATTGATTATGACCTTCCATAACAGGAAAATGCCACATTTCTCATTCATCTTGGTATTGCTGTTTCACTGTTAATAATAGCTTGTGATGCACTGAGATGTACTGAAATTTCACTACTTTTTGATTGTTCTTAAAATATTGCAGTTTAAAGATAAACAAAAATAAACTCGCAATTGATATAAACTCGCAATTATGAAATAAAAAGACACAATTATCTTTTAAAATGTTTTAGTCTGGTGGAAACAAGCTTTCATATGTAATAAAATATTTAAATATTAATATATTATAACTATTATATATATATATATATAATAGTCATAAAATTGTTTGTTTTCTTCTTTGCTTTGTTTTCAATTCATGAAAATGTTTTTATTTATTTTAGTTTTTTTCTTCATTTATGACTGATTCGTTAAAATAGTACTCTTTCTTGTGTAGTATTTCTTAAGAATATTTAGCATGTTTTAAATCTGAGTCCTGCTGACCAGATCTCACTCACTGAAGATTTTCTGATCATTCTTTACATTAGAACAGCAGCATACTTTCTGAGGTCAACGTCCTATGCCCCTTTGCATTTTATGTTCTAGAACAGACTGAACGCATTGTGATGTATTCATCCAGCTATGTTGACCATTCAAATTCTGTCTGTGTTCCACGGCAAAGCCCTGGAGAGATCACAGCTTTTCTGTTTGAAATGGAAATTGAGCCTTTTAAAAATGCACAGCAGATGTGGAGACTGACACCGGTCAGGTCAGCTCATCTGATGGAGGAACAGTGGCTAGGTTTTGGGAATGTCAGGTTGATGTGGAGAAGTCAGAAACAGAGAATATTGACCTTTATTAATCCTGGAGTCATTTTTGACCACAACCATTTTTCTGCCTATTCTTTTGTTATTTCTATTGAATGTGTATGTGGCACTATTGAAGTGAAAGGCTTTGATACCTCTGCAAATGAATGCAAGGCAATACATGGACAGATGGATCAAATCTGGAACCGAGGCCATGTGATTGCTTTTGATGTAGTTCAGAACAAGGCCAGAGCGAGAGTCTAGTGTGCGACCTGCTCCCTCTCGAGGTTTTTATTCAATTACAACATAAATATGTGCATTTTAAAAAGTGTAAATCAGTTTACTGTAAGGAGAGAATTGTCAGTCCATTCACTGTATAGAAAACAAGCAATTCATGTGGAGATGTATTCAATAACTGCAGTACTGTATGTACAGATGTGCCATTTTGCTTCCAGATAAAATTCAGAAGCAATACAGCAGCAACATCAAGCAAAAAAGCAGAAAAACTTTTATTTTAGTGCAGATAAAGGAAATAGCATAAAATCATTACAAAGAATCAATTTAATGTCCTTGCTGAATACAAGTATTAATTTATTTAAAAAAAATTCCATAATAATATTAATTGATACCAGCTTATCATATATTTCATGAGTTCCTAAAAAGAAAATTGGAAAAATGTAAACATGTGCTCTTGACCTAAGTTGATGCTTTAGATGTCTCGCGAGGTGTCTACTGCGAGGTTTGCTTTGCTGGGACTTGTCAATTATTAATAAGCAAATGAGGCATTGATTGTGGCAGAAGGCAGGGCCTCTTGACCCAGCAGTACTTCAGTTATCATTCTAAAAAGATCATGGCTAATTGCTATGAACTACCTGGGTATTCCCATTACTGCTTCGCAGCGGAATTCAATTCACGTACTGAAAAGGGACAGGTTCTGGATTACCATTGCAATTTATTTTTCCTTCATTAGTGGAACTCAAATTCACCAGACGGGATCAAGTACGGGTGGGACAGAATGACATACGACATAAGTTGTTATGAGCCATATTAATAGACATTATTTAACCAATAAACAGCGGCATTTACTAAAACACACTGTACAATTTTCAAAATTGGTACATTGTTGGTTCCCGATACCAGTCAAGCAAAATTGGATCGCGTACCAGCTAAAATGACCTTAAGACTGCCCGCGACCTACGGGAAACGGAAGATGAACAACAGTCAATGGAAGGACGTCTACATCAGCATGTCTCTGAATGGTAAAGACAATTTTTTTGACTGAGACATACATAGGCCTACATTAACATCAGTAACGAGCTAACCACATAAGTTTAGCTTTAATTTAATGTAGATTACATTAACGAGATGTAGTCTACTTTATTTTCAGTTTACAGTGGTTATAGAGATTAACGTTTGCTATAATGTGTTGTTTTTGCCTTTTTTGACGTTGTGGTTAGACATTCAATAATTTTCATACGTAACGTTATGTTTTTCTTTATGTTTATTATTTCTTGACTGTTTTTTCAATTTATCTATCCTTATCTATTATATATAAAAATCAATACAATGTTATGTTGTCATTGTTATATTATATACGATTATATTAAATAATAGCTGTATCATTTTATCATCGTTACTGTAGTGTAAAACAAAGTGGAAAGATGTGGCTAGCATTCGTAGAGTCCATTCCCCGTGTTTACATCACATACATTAACCGCATTAGTAGTTAGCTGCTGTTTGTTACACAAAATATAGTAATAAAAACACAGTCTTACCGTTTCAAATTCAGGCAAGTCCCTGATTGTTGGAATGGCACCTTTTTCCAAACGTAGCTTCGATGCCAACTTCGCCTGATTGCCCCAAATTTGTAAAAGATTATTTTGTGAAATGTTTAGCGCAGACACGTTGAGCAAGTTGAGATGGTTGTTGGAACAGCGTCATTAAAAATAAATTTCATCCACTGGTCCCTTGTAGTTTGGTCAGTTTTGGGTAAAGAAAAAACATTAGAATGTGGATTAATACCACAGAGCAACTCGCGTGTGCACTACGTTTCTGCATCTTTCTTGACTGAATATGATGGGGAGAGGGGCAGGGCGGGCCTCCTCTGCGGTGTCCATATATGGTATATCCGGCCCCGTCTTGACGTCAAGTCGGGGAGAAATTGAAATCTCGTATTTGAGTGCGCGTGCACGTTGGCTAGTTTAAGAACCCTGGGGTAAACAAACGCTTCACTTTTGAATATCGGCATCCCGGCCAATGTATAATCGTTAGTCAATCATAACATACATTGATTCTCATGGAAAAGTGAAAATTGCACATTATGACTCCTTTAAAAAAAATCTTCCTGACCTCAAACAAATATAATATAATATAAAGTGTATCATATTTGTAGAGGTTTCCGTAAACAAGAGCAGCAAGTTGAGATAGCATGGTTACTTTGTTGCTCACCATTGACAAGGTGATGTCTTCCTCCAGGCAGATGTCTCAGGGTGTCTGCACTTCTTTTTTGAGTTCATGCTTTACTGCTAGGGAGCTTACTCACAAATTCACATTAATAACAGCACAAAATAAATATAATTTTAGGCTAAATCAGGTCACCTCAAATTTCCCATGCAGAGCATGTGAGGTTAGTCTGATTTCTGTAAACTCTTGGCTAAACTGCTATGTAATCTATAGTAGTATCACTGATGTCTACTGAGTTGCATAGGATAATGGTGCATATATCACCAGTTTTTACTTGGATTAAATGGTGACAAAGTGTTCTGTTATTTTTGTTATTTATTTATTTTTTTTCAGTGAGATGTGAATGCTTATTCAGAATTAACTTCTAGTTTATTCAGGCTGAATCAAATGTTCACAGGCTGGATCAGAATGCATTCATCATTCAAGTGTTTAAGCTCAAATTAAAGTACATTTATATTTAAGCAATAACTAACATTATATAAAATACATTTACACTTGTACATTTTCAAATTGTGTAAAGATCATTGCTTTTAGGTATACCTGATATACATGATCATATCGCACAAATGGATACCTCCCACTAAAATGTCCTTATAGTTCTGCTGTTGATAATGTCATTTTTTTAACTAACTTTAAATTTCCCTGCTTTGACATGTCCTCTAATCTATGAAACTGTCAATTCCCTTTTAAATAACTGTTTTTGAATTTAACTGGCACAGTTTGACAAGATTAGACATTCAATGTTCTATTTGAAATCTTTCAGAACCACATATATTTTCTCCCAATTAATGTTGTATACAGTTAAACTCTTGCATTAAGCGTGGGTCTAATCATGTTTCAGCAGTGGTTTGTTTTGGTGAATTGAACATTGGCTGCCTTTGACTTTCTGCATCCAGAGCTTAGTTTAACTCGGTGGCGTACTGTGATTTGATTGTGCTGAAGGAAATGCTTTAAATATTCATTTTTGATAACGTACTCGGTTACTAACGTAACCTCGGTTCTCTCTAGAGAGGGAACGAGTACTGCGTAATATCTTACGCTATGGGGAAAACTCTTTTCCTCGAGATATTGAAGCCAAAAATTACCCTTAATTTTTTAAAAATGTAAAACGCTTTGCAGCAGCAAGCAGACAAGGGCGAGGCAGCTCGCGCACCCATTGGCTGCCTTGCTGGAAAAGCTGCAGCCTATCGAGTGAGGCACTGCGTGACGCAATGACGAATGGGGGCGCTTCGCGCCCATTTCGTCATGT
The DNA here is from genome assembly GCA_036326025.1 of Chrosomus eos. Classification (NCBI taxonomy): domain Eukaryota; kingdom Metazoa; phylum Chordata; class Actinopteri; order Cypriniformes; family Leuciscidae; genus Chrosomus; species Chrosomus eos. The sequence continues at coordinate 26,972,247 of CM070828.1, forward strand.
CCCGCCAGTAAAGGCGTTGTCACGGTTCATAAATTCATTGATTCCTTCTTGTCTCGTGTCTCTGTTGTTACCTGTGTGTGTGTGTGTGTGTGTGTGTGCGTGTGTGTGTGTGAGTGGGCATTACCACTCCGTTCGGCTGATTAGCGATCCAGCTGATCAGTGCTCCAGCTGATCATTATCCACTCACCAGCTGCAGTTCATTCAATCCCCTATTTATACTCACAGTTTTTGTACTCTCATTGTCAGATCGTTGTTGGATGTCCTTTGTGTGTGTGGTTGATCCTTCCCTGTCGGCGTGTGAGCTCGTGTCTTGTTCGTGTTTCCTGGGATTATCACTGTCGTGGATTATTATCACTTCACCTGGACCTTCACTGCACTTCACTTCTGGACTCATCACCGGGGACCCTGGCCATCTTGTCCCTGCGCTACCAGTCTTGTTTGTGTCATCTGACCAGTGAACTGTGTAATAAACTTCCTTCACTTGCATTACTGCTTCCGTGGTTTTTGCCGTTACAGAACGATCTGACCTACAATGGAAGCAGCGAGTGAGGCGAACCCGTTGGAGGAATTTGTTAATTCCAGCATTCAACGCATGGAAAACCAGGAGAAGAACCTCAATGAGACGGGACGCGCGGTCCAAGTACTGGTGGCGCAGGTGTCCGAGCTCACCCAGCAGATACAACAGCTACGAGCTCCCACTGCGCCCCCCACACCGGCCGTTCCCCTCATTCCATCTGAAGGAGCTTCCCAGTCAGAACCCCGCCTACCCATTCCACAGACCTACGATGGTGAGCCAAGTTTCTGTCGTGCCTTTCTAACACGTTGCTCTATGCACTTTGCCCTGCAGCCCCGCACATTCATCCAGGAAGGATCGAAGGTGGCATTTGTGCTGACGTTGCTGACTGGGAAAGCGGCTCTGTGGGGAACGGCGGTGTGGGAGAACCAGGATCCATGCTGCGCCTCGTTCCAGGCACTCTCCGCCGAGATGAAGAGGGTTTTCGACAGGGCGGTTGCCGGAAGAGAGGCGGCTCGGATGCTTGCCGAGTTACGACAGGATGAAAGATCAGTATCAGATTACTCCATCGAGTTTCGAACCCTGGCGGCAGAGTGTCACTGGAACGAGGAGGCGCAGTGGGACATGTTCCTGCATGGGCTGGCTGACCGCGTTCAAAAGGAGATCTACGCCCTGGATCTCCCAACATCTCTCAACGGACTCGTGGATCTGGCTCTTCGGGTGGACGCACGTTTATCGAGAGTGGAACGGAGAGCACCTATGAATCGGACCAGGGGAGGAGCTGAGACTCCACGATTCAGCGGCGGGGACGCGGTCAGCCCCGTCTACGATCACGAGCCCATGCAGGTCGGGCGAGCTCGGCTTTCCCGGGAGGAGAAGGAGAGGCGGAGATCCCAAGGACTATGTCTTTACTGCGGGGCCGCTGGACACTTCGCCTACAACTGTCCAGTAAAAGGCCAAGCCCGGCAGTAGGGTTGAGGCTACTGTCGGGTGGGATCTCCGCTGCGAAGACCTCATCTACATCGACCCTCCTCCCGGTAAGACTAAGATGGTCAGGCCACAATCACGACTGTCAGGCACTGGTGGATTCTGGGGCAGAGGGTAATTTCATGGACCATGGTTTTGCTCAAAAATGTAACATTCCCCTTCTACCACTCACCAGTAGAATAGCAGTTCAGGCACTCAACGGTCAAGATCTTCCTACCATCTCCCTCATCACCGGACCCATCACACTCACCACATCTGGAAACCACACAGAGACATGTTCCTTTTACATCATGGACTCACCACTGGCACCCATTGTTCTCGGACACCCTTGGTTAACTGAACACAACCCCAAGATCGACTGGCTAAAGAAATCTGTGTTAGAATGGAGTGGTAGATGTCATGAGTCCTGTCTTGTGTCTGCCTGTTCGTCTGTTGCTGTCTCTGTGTTTCAGGAGGAGGCAGTGGATTTATCTAACGTGCCCACGGAGTACTTGGACCTGAAGGAAGTGTTCAGTAAGTCTCGTGCTGCTTCTCTACCTCCTCATCGTCCTTATGACTGTGCTATAGATTTACTGTCAGGTAAGTCTCCGCCCAAAGGCAAGTTATATTCACTTTCTGTCCCAGAGAGGGAGGCTATGGAGAAATATATTTCTGATTCTCTAGCATCTGGGTTCATCCGTCATTCTTCTTCTCCAGCGGGGACGGGGTTTTTTTTTGTGGGGAAGAAGGACGGATCTCTGCGACCTTGCATTGATTACCGAGGGTTGAACAACATCACGGTGAAGAATACCTATCCTTTGCCGTTGATGTCTTCGGCCTTCGAGAGGTTGCAGGGAGCGTCTATCTTCACGAAATTGGATCTACGTAATGCTTATCATTTGGTCCGCATTAGAAAGGGGGATGAATGGAAGACTGCTTTTAACACCCCTAGGGGGCACTTTGAATACTTGGTCATGCCGTTCGGACTGTCCAACTCCCCAGCAGTCTTCCAGGCTCTCGTCAATGACGTGCTGCGAGATATGGTTGATCAGTTCATTTATGTCTACCTGGATGACATATTGATATATTCTTCTTCTCTCCAGGAACACGTGCAGCACGTCCGACGAGTGCTTCAGAGGTTGCTAGAGAATGGGCTTTTTGTCAAGGCGGAGAAATGCGTTTTTCATGCACAGTCTGTTTCATTTCTAGGATACATTGTGTCGTCTGAGGGAATTCGCATGGATCCCGAGAAGGTTAAGGCTGTGGTAGATTGGCCAATCCCAGATTCCCGTAAGGCCCTACAGAGGTTTCTGGGATTCGCCAATTTTTACCGGCGTTTCATTCGCAATTTCAGCCAACTAGCCTCGCCTCTGACCGCCTTGACCTCCCCCAGAACACCGTTCAGGTGGTCAGACACTGCTGAGGCAGCGTTTGCCAAACTCAAGGGCCGCTTTGTTTCGGCCCCTATCCTGATTACCCCTGATCCATCACGGCAGTTCGTGGTGGAGGTCGACGCGTCAGAGGTGGGGGTAGGAGCGGTGATATCTCAGCATTCTCCCACAGACAACAGAGTTCATCCATGCGCGTTTTTATCTCATCGTCTATCCCCTGCCGAACGCAATTATGATATTGGTAACAGGGAGTTGTTGGCAGTCAAGTTAGCGTTGGAGGAATGGCGCCACTGGTTAGAGAGGTCAGGGGTACCCTTTATCGTTTGGACCGACCATAAGAATTTGGAATATATCAGAACTGCCAAAAGATTGAACTCTAGGCAGGCTCGGTGGGCACTTTTTTTCGGACGTTTTGACTTTACTCTCTCGTACCGCCCGGGTTCCAAAAACATCAAACCCGATTCTTTATCGCGTATTTTTGATCGATCCGAACGCCCGTCTACTCCCGAGTGCATTTTACCGGAGAATCTATTCGTCTCCACACTCGTATGGGAGGTCGAATCGAAGGTCAAGACGGCCTTAGAAGGGGTAATGCCTCCGCCCCCCTGCCCCCCTTATTTGTGCCAGAGGAATTAAGGTCTGACGTTATCCAGTGGGGTCATTGTTCCAACGTGGCTTGCCATCCGGGAGTTAACCGTACTAGTTTTTTAGTCAAGCAACGATTCTGGTGGCCACGTATGGCTCGTGACATTCACAGTTTTGTTTTGGCTTGCTCGGTTTGTGCCACTGGTAAGACTTCCAATCGACCCCCGGATGGGTTACTTCAACCGCTGCCTGTTCCTTCGAGACCCTGGTCCCATATCGCTCTAGATTTTATCACCGCCCTCCCACCCTCTCAGGGTAACACGGTGGTTTTAACCGTGGTGGACCGATTCTCGAAGGCAACTCACTTTATTGCCTTACCCAAATTACCCTCAGCTAAGGAAACAGCGTTGATAGTCGTAGATCACGTCTTTCGTATTCATGGCCTCCCGACAGACGTGGTCTCCGACAGAGGACCCCAGTTTGTGTCAAAATTTTGGCAAGAGTTTTGTAGATTACTGGGAGCGACTGTTAGTCTGTCCTCAGGGTTTCATCCCCAGAGCAATGGTCAAACCGAGAGAGCCAACCAAGATCTGGGGAGGGTGTTACGATGTTTGGTCTCCAAGAATCCTTCCTCTTGGAGCCAGCAACTGTCCATGGTGGAGTACGCCCACAATACGTTACCAGTGTCAGCTACGGGCCTGTCTCCGTTTGAGTGTAGTGTAGGATACCAGCCACCTATTTTTCCCAGTCTGGAATCCGAGGTCGCGGTTCCCTCCGCCCACGCCTTCGTCCAGAGGTGTCACCGCACCTGGACTAGAGCCCGTGAGACTCTGCTCCAGGTGGGGGAGCGCACCAAGGCCAAGGCCGATCGCCACCGGTCAAAGCCTCCCGTATACGTCGTTGGTCAAAAGGTGTGGCTTTCTACTAAGAACATTCCTCTCCGCTCCGTTTCTAATAAACTTGCTCCCAAATTCATTGGCCCGTTTACTGTCACCAAGATCATTAGTCCGGTGACAGTCCGCCTCAAATTGCCTCCAGTGTACAGGAGGATTCATCCCGCCTTCCATGTGTCCAAGATCAAGCCCGTGTTTTATTCTCGTATTAATCCGCCAGTCCCGGTTCCTCCCCCGCCGCGACTCGTAGAAGGGGAACCCACTTATTCGGTAAATCGTATTCTGGACTCAAGGCGGAGGGGACGCGGATTCCAGTACTTGGTGGACTGGGAAGGTTACGGTGAGGAGGAGAGAAGTTGGGTACCGGCTAGAGACATCCTGGATCATTCCCTTATTGATGATTACAATCGACAGGTAAGGGAGTCTGGGAACGCCAGGAGGCGTTCTTAGGAGAAGGGGTACTGTCACGGTTCATAAATTCATTGATTCCTTCTTGTCTCGTGTCTCTGTTGTTACCTGTGTGTGTGTGTGTGTGTGTGTGTGTGTGTGTGTGTGTGTGTGCGTGTGTGTGTGTGAGTGGGCGTTACCACTCCGTTCGGCTGATTAGCGATCCAGCTGATCAGTGCTCCAGCTGATCATTATCCACTCACCAGCTGCAGTTCATTCAATCCCCTATTTATACTCACAGTTTTTGTACTCTCATTGTCAGATCGTTGTTGGATGTCCTTCGTGTGTGTGGTTGATCCTTCCCTGTCGGCGTGTGAGCTCGTGTCTTGTTCGTGTTTCCTGGGATTATCACTGTCGTGGATTATTATCACTTCACCTGGACCTTCACTGCACTTCACTTCTGGACTCATCACCGGGGACCCTGGCCATCTTGTCCCTGCGCTTCCAGTCTTGTTTGTGTCATCTGACCAGTGAACTGTGTAATAAACTTCCTTCACTTGCATTACTGCTTCCGTGGTTTTTGCCGTTACAGGCGTGGTCTCGCCCTATAATACCCTCGATAGCTGTATTTCCTCTGATTTTTCAACGCCGAAGCGAACCAGAGCGTATTCCAAGCACGGCAAGATACGCAGTACTCGTTCCCTCTCTAGAGAGAACCGAGGTTACGTTAGTAACCGAGTACGTTCTCTTACGAGAGTATCTCTCGTATTGCGTAATATCTTACGCTATGGGGAACACAATGCAACACGCCGTGCTGGTAGGGATCCAACACCAAAGTCCCAGGGGCCGAAGCCCGGGGCGCATATAGTGCATAATCACCATAAACTCACAGAGAGTGAGGGAAGAGAGGCTAGAAGCATCATTCCCTGTAAATAGCATCCGAAAGGAGCTAATCATGTGACAAATAGACCATACCGTCAGGGTGAACATTCAGCCTGAACTGGGTGGCCACAAGTGTGTCAACATTTTAATGAGCTGCTGTACCGGTCAGTGAGCAATACGCAGGTCAAACTCAGTATCCGAGCCGCACAGCGGGCAGATAGCACTGAATTTTATACCGCCAAAAGCTTAGCTTGTAAGGCAGGAACCTCCAGGTTATAGTATTTTATAAATGTAGACGGCGAGGCCCAGCCCGCGGCCATACAAATATCTTGCAGGGTAACCCCGCTAGACCATGCCCACGAGGAGGCCATGCCTCTTGTGGAGTGCGCTCTAACACCCAAAGGGCACTGTAGGCCCTTAGAAGTGTAAGCCAGCGCAATGGCACCGACTATCCATCTGGATAGGCTCTGTTTCGAAGCGGCAAGTCCCTTAGCACGGCCGCCAAACGAAACGAAAAGCTGCTCAGTCTGTCTGAAACCAGACGAGCGGGACACATAAGCCCTTAGTGCCCTGACAGGGCAAAGGAGACTCGCGTCCTTCTCCTCATTGAGAACCGGAAGGGCAGACAGGGAAATCACCTGGGCCCTGAACGGTGTGTTGAGGGATTTTGGCACGTAGCCGTGCTTCGGTTTGAGTATGACCTTTGAGTCATTAGGTCCAAACTCCATGCATGACGCGCTCACTGAAAGCGCTTGCAAGTCCCCTACGCGCTTCACTGAAGCGAGAGCCATGAGAAACGCTGTCTTGAAAGACAAGTGTTTCATGTCTGACGACTGGATTGGCTCGAATGGGGCACCTTTCATGGCCTCCAAGACCGTGGAAAGGTCCCATGTCGGGACTGAAGGGGGCCTGGGAGGGTTTAGCCTCCGAGCTCCTCTAAGTAAACGCACGACTAAGTCGTTCTTTCCTAGTGACTGGCCAGACACCGGTTTTGCAAACGTTGCTATGGCCGCCACGTATACTTTGAGCGTGGAAGAGGTCCTGCCCTTATCCAGTAGCTCCTGAAGGAAGGAAAGCACTTCCGTAACCCCGCAGTCTACAGGTGAAAAGCTCTGCGCTTGACACCAAGCAGAGAACACAGACCACTTCGAGGTGTAGAGCCGTCTGGTAGACGGGGCTCTAGCCTGCGCGATCGTGTTTAACACCCCCTCTGTGAGGTCAGCGGGTACCCGTTGATGGCCCATGCGTGCAGGGACCACAAATCCGGCGAGGATGCCAAATCGAGCCTCCCGCCTGAGAGAGGAGGTCTCTCCTCAGCGGTAAAGGCCATGGGACAGCGCTGGTCAGCTGCATCAGGACAGGGAACCACGACTGGTTTGTCCAGAGCGGAGCTATGAGTAGCACTGGGCATCCCTCCCTCCTGATTCGCTCCAACACCTGAGGCAGGAGTGAGACAGGGGGAAAAGCATATAGGGGGCGGCGGGGCCAACATAGGCCAGCGCCCCCCGGCATTTCGAGAAGAATCTCGGGCAGTGAGCGTTCTCTTGGGACGCGAACAGGTCCACCTGCGCTTTGCCAAACGTTTCCCACAGCAGCTGGATCGTCTGCGGGTGCAGAGACCATTCTCCTGCTGGGACGTTGTTTCTGGACAGCCTGTCTGGCCCCACATTTAGGTGACCAGGCACATGCGCCGCTCTCAGCGAGAGCAGGTTGTGCTGAGCCCAGACCAGGAGGCGTCCCGTCAGCCTGTAAGGTTTCGGGACCTGACGCCGCCCTGGCGATTTATGTACGCCACCACTGACATGTTGTCCGACCGGACCAATACGTGGTGGCCTTTTATCTGGGGACAGAAGCGCCGTAGCGCTTTGTCGACTGCTATTAATTCCAAGCAGTTTATGTGAAGGAGCTTCTCCCGTACTGACCATAGGCCAGCTAGCGGTCTGCCCTCGAGCAGCGCTCCCTGCCCTGAAGTGGAGGCGTCCGTAGACACCACCTTCACACTCGAGGGGATCCCCAGACTCACACCTGACTGATACCAGTCGGTTGCTTTCCATGGTTTCAGAGCCGAAATGCACTGAAGGTCGACCCTGAGGCGAAACAGACCTGCGGTCCACGCCCTGGGGGGAACTCGTGCTTTTAGCCATAGCTGCAGTGGGCGCATGCGGAGCAGGCCCAACTGGAGTACGGAGGCTGCTGAGGCCATCAGACCCAGCATTTTCTGAAACCTTCTGAGCGGGACTATCGAGCCGTGGCGGAAGGATCTCGCGACGTGCTGAATATTCAATCCGCGCTCCGGTGACAGGCGTGCTGTCATGGATAGCGAGTCTAACACTGTTCCCAGAAAGGAAATTCTCCGTCTCCGGAACGCGCAGAGAAAGCGAGCGGGGCGAATCCCGTGGGATTCGGCGTGTGTGAGGGAATGTGGGCACATTTACTAAATGCGGGCACATTTACTACACTGAGAATACTGTCAGCTCGCGCCGACTAAATCACTGCTGTGTTTACAGCGTGCGAGGCGCGCGCTGATCACAGCTGGCAGCCTGGCCGCGCTCAGCTTCTCTGTGACGGGTTGTGCAGAGAAAACGAGCGGGGCGAATCCCGTGAGATTCGGAGTCTCTGTGAGAAATGCGGGCGCGAGACAGCGGGCACATTTTCTGCACGGAGAACACTCGGCTCGCGCCGACTGAATCAACGCTGTGTTCACAGCGTGCGAGGTGCGCGCTAATCACAGCGGGCAGCCTGGCCGCGCTCAGCTTCTCTGTGACGGGTTGTGCATAGAAAGCGAGCGGGGGTGAATCCCGTGGGATTCGGCGTGTCAGTGAGGAAATGCGGGACAGCGGGCACATTTACTGCACTGAGAACACTGTCGGCTCGCGCCGACTAAATGTGTGTTAGTTTCGTTTTTACAGAAACCAAGGGACACGCATCGTGTAGTGTAAGCGGGCATTGTATGGGCACGTTCACTACATTTTCTGCACAACCAACATGAGTTGGTTTTATTTGTGCTAGCCCTGCACCGTGGCGGGCTGTGTCTGGGTGTGGGAATGGGCACTGGGACGTGGGCATTCTTACAACACTCTTAACACCATCGGCCGTGGCCGGAACACCAGAAAATGCACTCTTTTTTGGATTTATCTGGGTAGCCATAGAAACGGCTTTTGTGCGCAGGCAAGCGGGCTGAGACACCGGCTGCTTCACTGCGAAATACACTGGGACAGTCACAACGCATGGAACTGAACGAGCGAGAAGTTTTGGTGGAAATCCGGCCGCAGCGGGATCTGAACACCGTCACTTTCCTAGAGAGACAAGGAAGGCCTTGAGACCTCGGGCTTTACCTCAATCCTCGGCCGGGGGCCGCGCTGAGGGGGGCGGCGTCCAGCAGAGCGAGAGCGCGGTGTTTGATCTCGGGCCTGGCGGCGCTGCTAGTTAGCCGAAACGACGGCCTTTGTGCGCAGGCAAGCGGGCTGTGGAACCAGCTTGCTCACTGCGAAATACACTGGAACAGTCACATTGCTTGGAACTGAACGAGCGAGAAGTTTTGGTGGAAATCCGGCCGCAGCGGGAACTGAACACCGTCGCTTTCCTAGAGAGACTAGGAAGGCCTTGAGACCTCGGGCTTTATCTCAATCCTCGCGCTGAGGGGGGCGGCGTCCAGCAGAGCGAGAACGTCGAGGAACACGGAGCGCTCAGCTTCCATCTTCTCGGATAGCGTTAGCCACAAATGTTTCTCACCATTCAGGGGGGGAAAGGCGCGGGTCTCGACTGTGACGGAGCTTCGTCTTTCCCGAGAAAGCGTCCGTCCAGCCTATTGCGCGTTAGTTGCGCGAGCGCCTTTCAGTCGAGGCCGATGTAATCCACGGCTTGAGAGAGCGGACGCATCGGCTCAGTTTCAATGCCGTCTCCGGTAAGTTCGTCGAGCTCAAGTGCGGACGCGGCGGCAGACGGCGGCCGCTGTCCGTCTGGGAGCGACTCGAGCGAAGCCGGCGAAGCTGGCGGGCGAACCGGCGAGCTTTGGCGGGCTGGAAATAGCTCGGGCGCGCGCTGGGCGCGGCGCTTCTTGCGGTGCGGCATCACGGCGGGCTGGGATGCGGGCTCGGAGAACGAAGCTAGGCGAGTCCGCAGAGTCACCATAGGCAAGCGTTCACGATGATGGTCTCCGCCGTCAGCGAGCGCGGTGGCCGCGTGATCCTCACCCAGGCAGGACACGCAGATGACGTGGCGGTCCTCGTCGCTGAGTGGGGCTCGGCAAGAACCACAGGAAGGCATCTTAAAAAAGACGCCGCTCTTTTAGAGGGGTGGGAAAAAAAAGCAAATAATGCAACACACACACTCTAAGCAGGGTAAAGGATATAGTACGCCGGAAAGCGCAGCAGGTACGGCGGCTGAAGGCGGCTGGGCCAGCGACTTCAGATGATGGCACGTCCCGCTGAGAAGGCTACAGGTCAACGGCGCGGCTTCTCACTCCGGATCCAGCGATGCGTGAGCTTCGCTTGAAGAGTAGAAAAATCAGAGGAAATACAGCTATCGAGGGTATTATAGGGCGAGACCACGCCTTTACTGGCGGGACATGACGAAATGGGCGCGAAGCGCCCCCATTCGTCATTGCGTCACGCAGTGCCTCACTCGATAGGCTGCAGCTTTTCCAGCAAGGCAGCCAATGGGTGCGCGAGCTGCCTCGCCCTTGTCTGCTTGCTGCTGCAAAGCGTTTTACATTTTTAAAAAATTAAGGGTAATTTTTGGCTTCAATATCTCGAGGAAAAGAGTTTTCACCATAGCGTAAGATATTACGCAGTACGAGAGATACTCTCGTAAGAGAACCATATTTTTGTTCACCAGTAAAAATGTAAGTATCCTATATTTACAGCAAATAGCAAAACAAAAGATATACTACAGGCAAAACTTAACTTCAGTAGCACTTACATGCACCTGTCAGATATATGTTCTGGTCATGTTTCTTTGTGTTTTTGGTTCTGTCATGTTTGCCTGTGTGCCTGTTCAATTTACCCAGTTTCCCAGTGTGTCTGATTATTGTTTTCGATTCACCTGTTGTTTAGTTAATTTTCTCATTAGTATGTATTTATGTATATTTATACTCCCTGTGTTCCAGTCTTTGTCCTGCCTACAGTATGTCGATGTAAGAGGTTGTTTTTCTTAAGTTTGTTCTACCTGTTACCTAAATTATTGAAATAAAAACCGTTGCCTTAATCTATTCGTGTTCGTGCACGTCTGATGTACAACAACCCATGACAGAAGATCAAATCTAAAATAGTGTTTTTTTGCTGCGTTTTTCTTCCCCCTTTTGTCGTTTTTTGTTCGTTTTTTTCTTCCATGGACCTACCAACTGTTCAGTTATTGTGCCTGGAGCAGGGAGACATTCACTGGAATTCTGGCATTCACTGGAAGATCACACCCGGGGCTTCATCCAGTTAGCGTGCCAAATGCACTACCCGGACCGCTTGCTCTGTGTCTTTTACCACACTAGCAGTCTATGGCACGCCTTCCAGCAGACGGTTCAAAGGAGGATTTCGCAGCATTCGTGCAGTGGGTGCAGTGGAATCCCCGTTTGCAAGGAGGACAGAGTGACATCGTCCCGGAGCCAGATCCACATGGAGAGTCTGACCAGGTGCGTGAGCCCCTCAACACTGTGCGCCACAGAGGTAGTGCTTGTGGAGTTCGAGTGCTTGGGGGAAATATTTTTATTGCCTCTGGAAATTATTTGAAGGAATTATTGGAGGTGTTTGAGGAAGATAATTACCTGTTTCTCTTAACCTCCACCCAGCCTTGACTATCCTGTTTCCCGCTGGTTCCGCCCAGCCCCAGCTCCCAGCCTCCCTCTCCTGCCACCTCTGACAGCCAGTTCCTCAGACCCGCCTCTGTCGGTTCCCTTCAGCCCCTCTTCATCTCCTACACTATACAGGTCACCAGTTCCGCTCAGTAAGAAGAATCCCCTGGCTCCACCTCTAGCCTCGGAGAACATTGGTCTACCATGGCCTGTCACCCTATCGGCTCCGCCATGGCTCCTGCCTCTCTCTGCTATACCAGAAACCATGATCCTGATGGCTCCATCAGGCTCCCTTGTCCCACCGGCTCCGCTTGGTCAGACATCGTCCCGCCTACACTTTCGGCTCCATCTGGCTCTGCCTTCATCCTCAGTCCCACCGGTTTTGCTGCAGTCCTCAGGCTCCCTGGTTCCACCCCGGACAATCGTCGCCGTGGTCCACCTGTTTTCATTGCCATCCCGTGGGCTCTTCGGCTCGTCAGCTCCACCTGAGTCTCCATCTCCAGTGACCCCAGGGTGTTGTCTGCAAATCTCCACTATGGCTCCTCCTCCCCTTGACCCTTTGTCCTGGCTGGTTTCTGGACTTCCATCTGTCTCCTGCTCCTGACTCCCCCCTGGCTCCTCCCATCCTCCACTTCCCCTGTGTTCCCGCAGTCTTGTCCTGTCTACGTCGATGTTAGAGGTTGTTTTTCTTGAGTTTATTTGACCTGTTACCGGAGTTAAAGGCTATTCCCTTGATCTTTTCGTGTTTGTGCACTTCTTATGTACAACAACCCATGAATGCACCTTACTTTCGTTTAATAAACAAACTACAGCTGGTCCAAAACGCAGCAGCTAGAGTTCTTACTAGAACCAGGAAGTATGACCATATTAGCCCTGTTCTGTCAAAACTGCATTGGCTCCCTATTAAACATCATATTCATTTTGAAATATTGCTGATTACTTACAAAGCACTAAATGGTTTAGCTCCCCATTACTTTATCGAGCTCTTAACGCATTATAGTCCTTCACGTCTCAAAATTCCGGCCAGTTGACAATACTAGAATATCAAAATCAACTGCTGGCGGTAGATTCTTTTCCTATTTAGCACCAAACCTTTGGGAAAAGTCTTCCTGACATTGTCTGGGAAGCAGACACACTCTGTCAGTTTAAATCTAGATTAAAAACCAACACAATCTCATGAAAGCGCGTATCTATACCCCTTAATGCTATTTCTTGTGCCATTTATATGCTAAAAATGTTTTTTTGAAACTGCGCATCATATGCACTCAAAAACTATTTTTTGGCGTATAAATTTCACAAGAAATAACTTACGTTGTATAGATATTGTCACGGCACGCACACAAAAGGTAGGTCCAAGTGCAGTTTATTATAGGGGTAATCCAATCGTAGTCACAGGCAAAAGGTTCAATATCATACAAGGCAGATCAGGAACAGGAAACAAAACGAGAACAGCAATCCGAAGCGTAATGAAATAAAACAAGGACTCGACAATAAACACAGAAACAGACAGGGTATAAATAGACATATGCAAACAATGTGAGTGGGAACAGCTGTGTGCAATGATCAGTGATTAGTTCAGGCAAAGGGTTGTGGGAAATGCAGTTCATGATAATGGTGACGATCAGGGAAAAGGACCTCTAGTGAAAACCCAGGGAACACAAACCAGACACTGTGACATAACCCTCCCTCTACGGAGCGGCTACCAGACGCTCCAAGACATAACTATAAAACAAGACAAAACAAGAGTCCAGGAGGGAGGTGGAACGGTGGAGGATCAGGGGGAGGGATGGTGGGCCAGGTCCATGAAGGGAGATAGAAACAAGGGGTGAGGGCTTAACCGGGGACCAGGGCGAAACAGAGTTCATCGGGCGGCGAAGACCCCTCGGGCGGCCAGGGTGGCGAAGACCCCTCGGGCGGCCAGGGCGGCGAAGACCCTCGGGCGGCCAGGGCGGCGAAGACCCCTCGGGCGGCTCAGGAACAGCAGACACCGGCTCAGGAACAGCAGACACCGGCTCAGGAACAGCAGACATCGGCTCAGGAACAGCCACAAGAACTGGCACAGACACAGGCACAGGCACAGACACAGGCACTGGCTCTGCATCCGGCTCTGGAACAGGCTCTGGCTGGACGTGGATGACTGGAACAGGCTCTGGCTGGACGTGGATGACTGGAACAGGCTCTGGCTGGACGTGGATGACTGGAACAGGCTCTGGCTGGACGTGGATGACTGGAACAGGCTCTGGCTGGACGTGGATGACTGGAACAGGCTCTGGCTGGACGTGGATGACTGGAACAGGCTCTGGCTGGACGTGGATGACTGGAACAGGCTCTGGCTGGACGTGGATGACTTGAACAGGCTCTGGCTGGACGTGGATGACTTGAACAGGCTCTGGCTGGACGTGGATGACTTGAACAGGCTCTGGCTGGACGTGGATGACTTGAACAGGCTCTGGCTGGACGTGGATGACTTGAACAGGCTCTGGCTGGACGTGGATGACTTGAACAGGCTCTGGCTGGACGTGGATGACTTGAACAGGCTCTGGCTGGACGTGGATGACTTGAACAGGCTCTGGCTGGACGTGGATGACTGGAACAGGCTCTGGCTGGACGTGGATGACTGGAACAGGCTCTGGCTGGACGTGGATGACTGGAACAGGCTCTGGCTGGACGTGGATGACTTGAACAGGCTCTGGCTGGACGTGGATGACTTGAACAGGCTCTGGCTGGACGTGGATGACTTGAACAGGCTCTGGCTGGACGTGGATGACTTGAACAGGCTCTGGCTGGACGTGGATGACTTGAACAGGCTCTGGCTGGACTGGATGACTGGAACAGGCTCTGGCTGGACGTGGATGACTGGAACAGGCTCTGGCTGGACGTGGATGACTTGAACAGGCTCTGGCTGGACGTGGATGACTGGAACAGGCTCTGGCTGGACGTGGATGACTTGAACAGGCTCTGGCTGGACGTGGATGACTTGAACAGGCTCTGGCTGGACGTGGATGACTTGAACAGGCTCTGGCTGGACGTGGATGACTTGAACAGGCTCTGGCTGGACGTGGATGACTTGAACAGGCTCTGGCTGGACGTGGATGACTTGAACAGGCTCTGGCTGGACGTGGATGACTTGAACAGGCTCTGGCTGGACGTGGATGACTTGAACAGGCTCTGGCTGGACGTGGATGACTTGAACAGGCTCTGGCTGGACGTGGATGACTGGAACAGGCTCTGGCTGGACGTGGATGACTTGAACAGGCTCTGGCTGGACGTGGATGACTGGAACAGGCTCTGGCTGGACGTGGATGACTTGAACAGGCTCTGGCTGGACGTGGATGACTGGAACAGGCTCTGGCTGGACGTGGATGACTGGAACAGGCTCTGGCTGGACGTGGATGACTTGAACAGGCTCTGGCTGGACGTGGATGACTTGAACAGGCTCTGGCTGGACGTGGATGACTTGAACAGGCTCTGGCTGGACGTGGATGACTTGAACAGGCTCTGGCTGGACGTGGATGACGTGAAGCTCTGGCTGAGCGTGGATGACTTGAACAGGCTCTGGCTGGACGTGGATGACTTGAACAGGCTCTGGCTGGACGTGGATGACTTGAACAGGCTCTGGCTGGACGTGGATGACGTGAAACTCTGGCTGAGCGTGGATGACTTGAACAGGCTCTGGCTGGGCAGACGGAACGTGAACAGTCTCTGACTGGGCAGACGGAACGTGAACAGTCTCTGACTGGGCAGACGGAACGTGAACAGTCTCTGACTGGGCAGACGGAACGTGAACAGTCTCTGACTGGGCAGACGGAACGTGAACAGTCTCTGACTGGGCAGACGGAACGTGAACAGTCTCTGACTGGGCAGACGGAACGTGAACAGTCCTTGGCTGGGCAGACGGAACGTGAACATTCTCTGACTGGGCAGACGTGACATGAACAGTCTTTGGCTGGGCAGACCTGACGTGAACCGTCTCTGAATCAGCCTCCGGACTCTTGGGGATGCTGGAGGTTTTGCTCCTTCTCCGCCGTTTCTGATGGTGATGAGCCCACTCTGGGCTGGACAGAAACGGCGACGAATGGAGTTCTGGGCTGGTTATCACCAGCCCAGGGTTGTAGAGGGACCGAACCGGAGAGTGGTGTCGGGGTTCACTTCTAGTACCTCCTCTCCTGCGACCCCCACGGGTTCCAGAAAACTTAGCCAAACGGGTACCTGCAAAAGATAGTCCGTCGCTGATGGAAGGGGGCTCGGGAGAATTTCCCACTTCCTGTGCGAACTCCGCGGCTATGATCTCCTCAGTCCTCCGGGCCGCCATGGAAAAATAATAAAACAAAGATTTGTTGGGCCTCGTGCTGCTGGATCCATGCATGGTCGATTCCTTCTGTCATGGCACGCACACAAAAGGTAGGTCCAAGTGCAGTTTATTATAGGGGTAATCCAATCGTAGTCACAGGCAAAAGGTTCAATATCATACAAGGCGGAACAGGAAACAAAACGAGAACAGCAATCCGAAGCGTAATGACATAAAACAAGGACTCGACAATAAACACAGAAACAGACAGGGTATAAATAGACATGTGCAAACAATGTGAGTGGGAACAGCTGTGTGCAATGATCAGTGATTAGTTCAGGCAAAGGGTTATGGGAAATGCAGTTCATGATAATGGTGAAGATCAGGGAAAAGGACCTCTAGTGAAAACCCAGGGAACACAAACCAGACACTGTGACAGATATGCACTTTCATGAGATCTGGCTCTTAAAAACACATCTCTTCAACCTGGCATATACATAGAACACTATATATTCCTACTATTCAAATCAGTTAAATGATTATTAGGCTGCATAAATTAGGTCAGCCGGAACCGGGAACACTTCCTATAACACCTGATTTACTCGCTACATCATAAAAAGATTGGCATCTACGCTAATTTTAGTCTTTCTGTTTTTCCGAGGTTAACTGTAGCTAATCAGCCGGACCCGGGCCGTATCCAGATCAGATGGTGGACTTGCGCCTGGACACACACGACCACAATGCATTCCTGAAGTGTCAGCAGAGATTGTGCTCTGACAGTATATTCTGATTTGTGTAGCACTAAAAAGATATATCCAAAATCCCCACTATAAAAAAGTTGTGCAGAGACAGTATATTCTGATTTGTGTAGCACTAAAAAGATATATCCAAAATCCCCACTATAAAACTCTTTAACAGTAATATGTTAACAAAAGAAAACAGGAATTTTAAATCGGACTTTATCCAATGCTCAGTTTTCTGCTTGGAAATGTATGCAAATTGGTGCATATTTAATTCGATAGTGCCACATTTGTATATTTAATGTTTGCATATTTGTTTCCTTTCAGAAAACTTGCAATACAAAATGGTTGTCTTTATTTGTTGAATGTTGTAGAACATTAATAAGTGTTTAATTAGGGGAAAGTATAGTGATCTGTTAATTTTTCTTACCTCGTTCACCTGTAGTGTCTTGCCTTAAAATAAGAAAAAAAAAACTAATTTGTTAATGGGTAAGAAAATATCTAATTCAATATCTCTGAAAATATTGGATTTTATTATTGTTAGAATACCTTAAAAATGCCAATGCATTATACCATAATATAAAGAATGAATTTTATAATAAACTAGATATAATTAAAATGTAAATGTTAAAAGTAAATCTATCTTGTTTTAATAATGTTTAGATTGTTGTTGTATTGAAGAAAATAAACAAGATAAATAACAAGAAAAGTATTATTATTAGCAGTGTATAATTTAATTAGTAGAGCTAGTACTGTAATCAGTCACTTTTTGTTGCTGTTTTTTTTAAATTATTATTATTCATCCAGAGTCCTCTTATGTTCTCTCTCTTGTTTTACTCCTATTTTCATCTCTCAGCACTTGTTCACAGCTCTCTTTTTTACAGTAGAAAGGCACAGTCGTCTCTGATCTGAGTGGTGATGGGGGAGGACGCTCACTGTATCCCAGTGCAGCGTGTCAGATGAGTTATTGATGACATCTCTCCATTTGTGAGATGAGCAAACCTCAGAGGTCCTCTTCACTCATCCATTACTGTCAGCCCACCCCATCATCTGCCCTTTTTCTCTCCCTTTTTTCTTTTGAGTTATACCTCTTGATTGTACTCTCACCGGTCAAAGGTACAAAGGGTCCAGCCCCTCCCTCAGCCTCTGTGCAGAATTCCCCCATAGAAATATACTTGATAGCCATACGGATGAGGATGACTTGTCAAATGACTGACAGTGAGAGGGTCTCAAAGGAGTATGGATCATATCTGAAGCCTGACTCTTTGACAGCTCTTTTGGTCAGTGGATTTCATAAACTTTAAATAGTTGTCAAAACTGTTGTGAGGAAATGTCAATGTTTGGTTGCTGTTCATGAGTTGTTTGAGCAAAATATTAATAAGTAATAAAAACTTAGCCTGTTACATTAGTTTTCTACAAACATCTATATTTTTGTCATGATTTCCATCTAAACATCCTTATACAAGATATATTTACTTGTGAAGCAAAATTGCATAAGATATTAAAGCTGGTATTCTATATTATATCTTGAAATAAGTTTATTTAACTTACCCCTTTGGCAATTTTTTATAACAACTCATTCACCTTAAAACTCATCTTTGATCACCAAAATGCCATTAATACCCGCAAATACGGCGCGGGTATAAATACGGAAGTGTATGCACGCACCATCTTTTTTTTCGCTTCTGAGCCGATCGGTCTTCGCGACGATGTCTCTGAAGAGTGTTGATATATTCAATGAGCAATGTGTCGGTGCTTCTTCTGGAAGTCTCTCCTAGTGCTCCTAGAAGCTAGTGTTTCTACAGCACGAGTGCAGTGGTGGTCGCGAGCCTTCTGAGCACTCAACTGCTGTTTTAACAGCATTCCTTTTTGTGTTTGTTTGTCTGACGGTCGGTTGAGGTACAGGCTGCACCCTTCCTGTAAGTGTTGCCGCGATCATTCCCCTGTGCGCTCCGGTACTGGTGAGAGTCCCATTTCCTGAAAGACCAACACGGGTGCGTTTGCCTCTTTTTCAAGATGTCATTCCACCCATGCGTTTCTGGATGCAGTCATTCCCTGTCCTCCTCTGACGGTCACAATAGTTGCATCACATATTTGGGCTTACAGCACGCTGAAGCAGCTTTTTTGGATAGTTCATGTTCCCATTGCAGGAACATGACTATCGCGGTGTTGAGATCGAGACTCTATTACCATGCCCCGCTCTAGGGCACCGTGTGGGATGGGTGGTCTGAGGATCATAGTGACGGCTTCCCCGCCCGGTAACCAATCCCTTTGGGCCTCTCACTCCTCTATCACACCGCAGCCAGTGGAGCCCCCAGTTGAGCGCGCTGGTCCTTCTCTAATGGACTGACCAGCCGTTTCATTCGGGGGATGGACAGGGGACAGGATGTCGATTAGAAAATCGGAGGGTGAGCTGAGCTCTGGAGATGATGACTCAGCTGCGTTACTCCCTTCGGGCAGAGTAATGTTGCCCGAACCAGATTCAGAGAGGTCAGCTATGCTGAAACGGGCCGCTGAGGCGTTTGGGCTCACGTGGAATCCTCCACCGTGTCCCGAACCGTCTCGTTTGGGTGATTGGTTTCTCTGCACGCCGCCCCAGTGCCTTCCTTTCCCAAAGTGCATGAAGAGCTTATCAGGTCGTGGACGGCACCTTTCTCTGACAGAAACTGCCTGAGTAGCTCCTCCCCCCTCACTACCCTTGACGGTGGAGCCTTGAAGGGTTACGAGGCTATCCCTCCAGTGGAATGGTCTGTCGCGATGCACCTGTGTCCGGCGAACGCTACCTCTTGGAAGGGGAATCCTCGTCACCCCTCAAAGGCCTGTGAGTTCTCGTCCGTTCTTACAGGCAGAGCTTACAAAGCCTGTGGGCAAGCCGCTTCCTCCCAGCATGCCATTGCATTGCTACAGGTCCATCAGGTCAAGGCACTCATGGATATGCACGAGGGTAGCCCAGACCGTGCACTCATAGGTGAGCTCCGCACCGCAGCCGACCTCGCCCTCCAGGGCATGAGCGTTGCGGCTTGTGTGATCGGTCTGGCGATGTCCAACTTCGTGGTCCAGGACCGCCATCTCTGGCTCAACCTGGCTATATGAGGAATGCGGACAAGGTTCGGTTAATTTGCAGTTTGTTGCTTATACAAAGACAACATATTTCAGTCTATTTTTACTCATCTCAGTAGGCTAGCAATACAGTTTGGATGTGTTCATGTAAAAATAACATGTTTACTAATGTAGGTGCGAGTGTGAATAAACTGCACAGATGCGCTGTACAGCTGTAATAAAAAACAGTGCGCACCCGTTCATACATTCATTCACACACAGACACGCAATTCCTATTTAAAGGGTACCTATTATGGCATTTAAAATGTTCCTAATAATGTTCTGGGAGTCCCCAACAACAGTTTTACATGCATGCAATGACAAAAAACACTTTTGTTGTTTTATAATATGCATTTATTTTTACCTGATTTGCTCACCGACTCCCTAATGATTCGTTTGACGACTCATTTGTCCAAACCCTCCTTTGCGTGACGCTAATCGGCGGTGATTGGTCAGATGACGCAGTCAGTTATATTTTGCGTTAGCCCAAAGCTTAAACATATTGATAAAGCACTGCAGTACTACAATACGCTTCACATAATTTCACATATTTCAAAAAACAAAAAAAAATGACATTGGAGACCTAGAAGCTGCTGAGCGTAACTCTCACTCTCTCACACACACACACACACTCACGCAAACACACACACACACACACACACACACACACACACACACACACACACACACACAACACACACACACACACACACACACACACACACACACACACACACACACACACACACACATAAAAAGCAACAATTATTAATAGTACTTACAGGTTGTGATTCGGAGGAGGAAGCTGATCCAAATAAACTTGGTATTGAACGTTCCTTCAGTATCAGGCGACTCGCGAATTCACACTTGAAAGCATTTGTGTTTGTGAAGCGATCGTCATTAAAATAACGCGAACACAGCTCAACGTGGCTATACTTGTGTGGTATAGTTGTAAATATAAACTCTAGCCACTGAGTCTTCACATGCTTGTCCCTAGGCAGTGAAAAAAAAAGTTTGCTTTTGATTCGCACTTCAGAACAGAGTCTCGTCGACATGATGTTTTCACTGTTTTCTCTGTCTGCTCGGCGCGCGCACTGAGTGGGCGTGTCGAATTCAAATAACTTGTACAAGTGACGTACGAAAGTGCATCGTTCGTCTATCGATTCATATCAGCGACTCAGAGTCGACTCTTACTTTTGAGAGACAATAACTTTGTATACGGTGAACTTTCATATTTAAAACTTTGCAGGATGTTTTTGTTCACTTAGATCTGTTACACACTACATGAAAGGTAATTTTCAAAATTCCATGATAGGTACCCTTTAAACAGTCTTTTTGCGGTTTACAGACTCTATTCCATATCGCGATTAGAACAAAACACTTAAGAATAAATAACTTACTATTCACATGGATCCGTTGCTCCTCGAAATGAAACTACCAGCACTTCTGAGGTAAATTTTCCAGGATTATTACGATAGTAATAACTTTAAGGCTTTTTATATTGAATTATATCTTGAATTAAGTTTCATTTTCTTACCCCTTTTGTTTTATTTAATACTATTTTTTGTATCATGTTTATGTTAAGGTATTAAGATATTAAGGATTATATTTTTTATAATATCTGAACTATACTATAAATTAACTTTGTTTTCTTAACTCTTTTTAAAATGCTTTGTTTTTAGAGAATTTTTATTGAATTAAGTTAATTATTCGTACCCCTTTAGCTTTAAGAAAAGCATTCTTGAATCTTAATTCAATATGTATTATTGAAAATTAAGTCTAAATATCTTATGCATTTTTATTCTCAGTGTATCTTGTATGTTTGGATACTTTTAGTGGTAAACTAGACAAAAATATGATATGCTTTCGTAGTTTGCTCATATGTGTCAGGGTTGGGTGCAGGTGACCGAAGACGAGGACACGGAATTTCAAAGATAATAGTTTTTAATAACAAAAAATTAAACTTTCCAAAATGAAACAAGAACAAAACTCCAGGACTTCAAGGTTTACACACAACCATACATAGACGACGATCGACAAACACTGGGAGAAAACACAGGGCTTAAATACACATGGAATGATTGAATGATTAACTGAACACAGGTGATAAAACTGAACACAAACGAGGAGCGGGAAAACTTAACAGGGCTAAACCAAAAACCACAAAGACAGGGGAAACCAAGATCACAAAAACAGAACTCAAACACATTGAATTGTTACAGTACCTCCCCCCTCCCCGAAGGCGAGACCTTGCGCCGTATAACATCTAAAGGTGTGGGAGGGTGGGCGCCCTGGAGGCTGACGAGGGCATGGTGCAGGTCCAGGAAGCCTCCAGGGCGGAGCAGGCTGTGGGCGTGGCCACGGCGGAGCAGGCTGTGGGCGTGGCCACGACGGTGCAGGCTGTGGGCGTGGCCACGACGGAGCAGGCTGTGGGCGTGGCCACGACGGAGCAGGCTGTGGGCGTGGCCACGACGGAGCAGGCTGTGGGCGTGGCCAAGGCGGAGCAGGCTGTGGGCGTGGCCAAGGCGGAGCAGGCTGTTCAGGTGGCCACGGCGGTGAAGACCCTTCAGGTGGCCATGGCGGTGAGGACCCTTCGGGTGGCCATGGCGGTGAGGACCCTTCGGGTGGCCATGGCGGTGAGGACCCTTCGGGTGGCCATGGCGGTGTTATTTTTTCGGGCCTCCGTGGATCTTTGGCCGGCCTCCGTGGATCTTTGGCCGGCCACGGCGAAGGCGTATAGCCCCCCCCCAAAATTTTCTTGGGGAGAAAGACAGGTTCAGGAACGGGAACAGACTTGACATCAACGGGCGCTGGGTCAACGGGGTCTGGGTCAACGGGCTCTGGGTCTGGGTCAACGGGCTCTGGGCTGGGTCAACGGGCTCTGGCGCTGGGTCAACGGGTCTTGGCGCTGGCGCTGGGTCAACGGGCTCTGGCGCTGGCGCTGGGTCAACGGGCTCTGGCTCTGGCGCTGGGTCAACGGGCTCTGGCTCTGGCGCTGGGTCAACGGGCTCTGGCTCTGGCGCTGGGTCAACGGGGTCTGGCTCTGGCGCTGGGTCAACGGGCTCTGGCTCTGGCGCTGGGTCAACGGGCTCTGGCTCTGGCGCTGGGTCAACGGGCTCTGGCTCTGGCGCAAGGTCAACGGGCTCTGGCTCTGGCGCAAGGTCAACTGGCTCTGGGTCAACGGGCTCTGGGTCTGGCGCATCATGGGACTCGGAACTGGACGGGGCCAGCACATCATGGGACTCGGAACTGGACGGGGCCAGCACATCAGGGGACTCGGAACTGGACGGGGCCAGCACATCAGGGGACTCGGAACTGGACGGGGCCAGCACATCAGGGGACTCGGAAACTGGCTTCATGCTCTGGCGGACAGGCGACGGTCTCTGGCTGGACGGTCTCTGGCTGGACGGTCTCTGGCTGGACGGTCTCTGGCTGGACGGTCTCTGGCTGGACGCTGGTGGACGGCTCGCGGGGGACGGCAGCGGCGAAGGCTCAACTGGGCTGGACGGGACCAGCGGCGAAGGCTTGACTGGGCTGGACGGGACCAGCGGTGAAGGCTTGACTGGGCTGGACGGGACCAGCGGTGAAGGCTTGACTGGACTGGACGGGACCAGCGGTGAAGGCTTGACTAGGCTGGACGGGACCAGCTGTGAAGGCTCTGGGGGAAGAAGCTCAGGTAGGTCGTCAAAAGGGTCAGGCTCTGACGGGCATGCCATGGGCTCAGGCTTGGCGGGCATGCGATGGGCTCAGGCCATACTGGACTCGGGACCACCAGAACTCGATCACATCCCCTTCTACGACCTCCACGGGTCCCGCGAAATACGGCCATTCGGGTTCCCATGAAGGCCTGCTTCCAGCCTTCCATCTTTTGTTGTAGGGTCGATCGTTCTGTCAGGGTTGGTGCAGGTGACCGAAGACGAGGACACGGAATTTCAAAGATAATAGTTTTTAATAACAAAAAATGAACTTTCCAAAATGAAACAAGAACAAAACTCCAGGACTTCAAGGTTTACACACAACCATACATAGACGACGATCGACAAACACTGGGAGAAAACACAGGGCTTAAATACACATGGAATGATTGAATGATTAACTGAACACAGGTGATAAAACTGAACACAAACGAGGAGCGGGAAAACTTAACAGGGCTAAACCAAAAACCACAAAGACCAAGATCCAAAAACAGAACTCAAACACATTGAATTGTTACAATATGTAAGTAGAATTTGTTTGATAAACAGTAAACTGTTCTCTAATTTCTCTATTTCCTCTTAGTGCTATAGAAAGAGCCTTATTCAGTCCGCTATTTCCATAATGCTGGTTAAATGGTCTCCAGTGGTGGGATATTGGCCTCTGAGCTCCAGCAGTGTTCACCTGTTTGAGAGTCTGTCTCCATTCAGCGGCCTCCACCTGACCTTGCACACAGCATTGCATGTTTATGGATGGGAGAAGGTAAGATGCTGAAATCAAGCTGATGCGCATGTTTCAATCAGTGCTTGGTTTGTCAGTGCGGGGGGGATTTTTAGGCACATTTTAAAACACTTGTGATTTTTTGTGATTTTTATTCCAAGGCTTTGTTTACATTATACAGATACATTATAAATGAATTTGGGGTGTAGGCATTTAATTATTCCAACACTGTGGAAATCTTCCCTGAATGTTTAATTGGGAGCTTTGATTTATTTCCTCCCTGGTTATTACCTCATTAGTTCATAATAATGATAGCTGTTTTGTGTAAGCTTGTGTATACTGAAGTCATTTTTTTAAGCGTGTGCGTGCATGCGCGTGCATGTGCAAAAACCTTTAACTCTAATATGTCAACCAAATGAAACAAAAAAATTTAACCCGTCTTTATCTAATTTTCAGATTTATGTTCTGAAAATGTTTAGTTTATGTGTTCTCTAGTTTCCCATTTTCCGTAGTTCCTTGTTAATCTCCTTGGTTCTTATATAGCCTAGGTAACATCTATCAGGTAACAGTTTATTTTACGGTGTCCGTGATACAGAGAAATTACTTAATTACTTAGTAGTAGACATTGTAATAACATGTAACAAAATGTAATTAACATGTAACTAAGTTATGGAACAGCCTGTACTTACAGATTGTAATTACACACATGTAATAGACAGCTATTGTTACACATGTGTAACAGGCCGAGTCGGTTACATACGTGTTACCGACTTAGTACAATGTAATTATATAGGAAAGTACTTTGTACTAGTCAATGTAACAAGTACTTAAATATGTTATATGAAAAAAAGTCTGCAGTTACACATGGTCATTTTGTACCTTCTAAATTAGTGTATCAATATTTTTCTTAAGTGTACTTCATGTGTATAAGGTATGTAGATACACATGAAGTACACTTAAGTACAATCTTGATACACTTTATTTTACTATCTAATTGCAATGTAATAAGGAAGCTACCGCATACATTTAAGCTGTGAACGAGGGAGTTAGGCCTAATTCAAACTAAAGTACATATGGATAAGGTATGTAGGTAAATACACATGAAGTACACTTAAGTACAATCTTGATACACTTTATTTTACGTAGCTTATACCTGTGTAATATTCTGTAAATTGAATGCAATTAAGAAGCCACTGCATGTATTTAAGCTGTAAACTTGAGGGTTAATTTAGATGGATAAGGTATGTAGATACACATGATGTGCACTCACAACCTTGATACACTTTATTTTAGAAGGTAAAACATTACCATGTGTAACTACAGGCTTTTTACCATAGTAACATATTTAAGTACTTGTTACATTGTACCATGTATTGTAGCACGTATGTAACCGACTCGGCCTGTTACACATGTGTAACAGTAGCTACCTAATACATGTATGTAATTACAATCTGTAAGTACAGGCTTAGTTACATGTTAATTACATTTTGTTACATGTTATTACAATGTCTACTACCAAGTAATTAATTAAGTAATTACTCTGTAATCACCATGAAATAAAGTGTTACCATCTGGTATTGTCTATGTTAGAAGTGGTTGTGTTTACTGTTTCTCCAACTATCTTCTGATTTTTACGTTGTGGATTTTTTGATTAAAGACTTTTGTTTCTCTACTCCTTTATTGTGCATCATTACAGCCACCGTGACAATAATATGGATATTTGGACATAACATTTCAGAAAACTATTCATATATTCATACAAAAATTGTCTTAATGCACTGTGATATTAACTGAAAGATAACTGTGTTTTCAGGAAATGGATATTTTAATCATGGATTTCCGGTCAAGAAAAGTTAAATTTTTATTGGAGCCAGTTTTGGATATGATATATAATATATAAATATAATGTATTAAGTATTTATTGCTCAAAACAATGACTTGATGGTTTGTATATGATTTATCTTATTGTATATTTTATTTATATTATACAATTTACATGTATATTACATTTTACATTATGAGTTGATTTATATTTCATAATTGTTCCATAATTTCATACTGTTTGCTGAAATTTGGCTGAAAGTCCTATAATAAGCCGTTTAATGCAATTTACAACATGCCCACTTAGGGCCACATGTGTTTAATGAACAATACAAAGTGGAAACCATAGAAATGTTCAATATCTTTGTTGTAGCAAAGTCTTTAAAATTTGTACCATTTTTTTCAAACTTAAAGGGTTAGTTCACCCAAAAATGAAAATTCAATCATAGTTTACTTACCCTCAAGTTGTTCCAAACCTCTATGTGTTTATTTGTTCTGCTGAACACAAAGGAAGATATTTGGAAGAAAACAGATCTCATTCCCCATTGACTACCATAGTAGGAAAAAATACATACTATGGTAGTCAATGGGGAATGAAATCTGTTTTCTTCCAGATATCTTCCTTTGTGTTCAGCAGAACAAATAAACACATAGAGGTTTGGAACAACTTGAGGGTAAGTAAACTATGATAGAATTTTCATTTTTGGGTGAACTAACCCTTTAAGCCTAACCTGAGAATTTTTCACTGTTGTAAAAAGTGTGACCATTATATCTGTTCTCCCTTATTCAACATATTTTGATATTTATGAAAAATGCCCTTCTATTGCAGGAATAAAAGCATACTTGAAGCTCACACTCCAACAAGTGTAGAGCCTGCCGTGTTGGGAATATTCTGATTGAAGAGCTCCTTCACTCCAGATCTTCGTCGCCATGACAGCGCTGTCCCATTCCAATTGGATTATTCCCCTCTGTGCCCAGCCAGTGGAATGAGTGTGGGTATGTCTTACCGTTGATTGGCGCTTCACTGTGTGTGTGTGTGTGTGTGTGTGTGTGTGTGTGTGTGTGTGTTGTGTGTGTGTGTGTGTGTGTTGTGTGTGTGTGTGTGTGTGTGTGTGTGTGTGGTTTTAAGTCCAACTGAGCCTCTCTTTTTGTAGTGTCTGTCTGAATTGGAGGGTTCATTCTGTCTGTGTCATCCCCATCTCATTGTGAACAATGCATTGCTCAACACCTGAGAGGACTGATGCATGATATTTGAAGCCATAAAAGCACTTATTTTCTTCCTCCCTCACTTCTTCTCTCTCTGTTTCCCTCTCCCTGACTCTTGGCAGAGTCTATGTGTTTAGCATATGCATGAAGGATTGGACATGCATCTAAAGAGGAAGAGGGAAGATAAACAAAGTATTTAGGTTCTGGAGAGGCGAGAAACAAAAGCACACCCACCGCATCCAAACACACCAGCAAATGAACCAAGGATTTCCTACTCCAAAATGTGCCATCTAATATTTTTTGTCAGAATCTGAGGTGTGGGCAGCCATTCCAAATTGTGGACAGCGGACAGACAGTTTTTATGTTTAGACAAGACAATGGTGAGTCGACTGTTGAGTGTTCCTGTACTGTCAACAAGCTCTCTGCAGCATCAGCATCCAGCAATGTTCCAGCTGAAATAATGGTGGGTTGGGTCATCCATACAGACCCTTTCAATATGCAAATACTTGATGCATGTCAGTAGGCTACTTGTTAGTTGGAATTACAGCTATTGAGCTACAGTAGTGAGTTAAGCAAGGTCAATTAAACATGAAATACAAGAAGATGGACATTTTCAGGTAGGCTATACATTTTTTACTATTTGTAAGGATGAATTAATTACCCAGCTTATAATAGGGAACACAAAGTTTCAACTTAAACTGTAGTTGAAAAGAGATGGCTAAATACTTGAACATCTGTGATAAAGTCTTTCAGATATGCTGGATATGCTGTCACCAAGGTTTAGACCAAAACGCATTAATGGATTGAGATAAGAGTTCAGTGACCATATTGTCCCTCCCCAGCGTATATTTGTGTTGGTAATTATACTGCCTGGGTTAGGGTTAGGCTCACCCCATCTGTGCAAATGACCTGAGCCGGAGGCTGACAAGAGCATGGTCAGAGCCTGATGTTTTGTGCGGAGGGTAAAACGCAGCATGTAGATGTAGAGGTGCCATCTTTAAATTGCCAAGACTCAAGCGAGGGTTTTACGTTCCCCACTGAGTAGCACTGTTGCATGGGGATCAGAGTTCTGGAGGCAAATGCTACTGGTCTTTCCACCCTATCCTGCTCCTGTGACAGCACAGCTCCGGACTGTCCGGGTCGAAATGGGCTAAGACAGTTTGTGGTGTGGAAAAATGGGACTTCAATGTCCGGATAGTGTCAGAGCACGCTGCAGTCCAGTTCCATGGCTCCTCTGTCTTTAGACGACTGGCGACTGGTGTGTTGTGGTTTGGGATTACTGACACAGGAAAAAAAGGGCTGTCATAACAGGAAACAAGGTCACCTGGAGGCAGAGGTGGGTTCTGGGATTTGTTGAATTGCCTCAATATTTGACTAAAGAGGGGCGATGAGCAAAGATGTCACAGTGCCCGTATCCATCAGATGTGAAAGGCTCAACTCACCTAGCAACACAGTACATGTCCTAAATGCTGCCTGGCCAGCTGATACGTGCTATCTCAGTGTAGTCATTACCGGCAGGCAAGGATCTCTTTTGTGATGCTTGTGATGCAGGAGCCGACTGTCACAAAGAACAGCAATTCCTGCAAGTCTTCCCTAAAATTGTGAGAGCTATAGCCACAGTTGCCACAAAAACTCGAACTGCACTGGTTTCTCTACAGCTGTGCAAGATGCATTGGAAAACCTGCTGCATCCATACTTTCACTTATTTCTGTGGGTAAGGGGCTGTGGCCTGGGTGGCTTGCAGGTTGGAGCTGCTGCATAGGGATGTTTGGAGTTTTGCAAAAGCAAGAGCACTGATCTATTAATGACTGCTCATGACGCCATAAAAAGTGAAGCCATCGCGCCACCATATTGGTATTCCTTAGTATTCCCTCACATTCTATTGAATTAATAATAAATTATCTGATTTTAATGAGAAAACATTACCTAACGAGTCAAATTTTTATATTTCTCCCTGTACATTTTTACATTGCAAATGTCCTAAACATTTAAACGTGTATTCATGAGTTCACACTTGCAAATAAGTCAGATAAATGGTATGCGTATTTAGTTTAGTTAGCGATACGTTTACAGTAAATGGTATGCGTATTTAGTGTGCTGTCCGAGGAGAGGGTTCTGGGCTCGGTCTCTGGCCTGAACCCAGAGTACTCCCCCACAGAGTACACCAGCCAAGAGTGAGGAGTCGGAGTGGTGGAGGGATGCTGAACTGTTGAGGAATGTAGGTGAGTCGACTGTATGTGTATATATATATATATATATATAAGGCCTCCTCTCATGCTGATAGGATAGATGTGATAATTGCTGATGACATGTTGATTGGATAGATAATTTGAACGTGCCACTCCCGAAATCTGAAAAATCTGAATCATTGACTCAAGCAATTTGTTCCAAAAACACTTATTCATTCATCAACAAAACAAATTACTGTCTATATTTTGAGTTATTGAACCATTTACACAACTGATTAGTTCAAAAACAGATTAATTCAAGAATGAACAAATGAGTGTCTTAACGAGTGAGTCATCAAATCATTCATAGTGAGACCCAGCGAATTACAAAAAAAGCATATTTTGCAAACGCCCCTTTCATGCACCGTGCCTCCCCCAACTCAAACATCATAAACCCAGCTCTTAGATGCTTGTCTTGTCCGGTAAAAGTAGGATATACTTTCAATAAAATGTCCAACATAATAGGAAAACATTTAGCTGTTGCTATTTGTCATGAGTAAGAAATTGAGTAAGCAATAAACTAACACTCTATCAGGGTTTAGCTCCAACCCTAATTAAATACATCTGATCCAGCTAATAGAGGTCTTCAGAATTACTAAAAACAAAGCTTAAAGGCAAGCCTGCAACCTTAGCTAAAAAAAAGCGTAACTCCTGCTAAGTTGCGGTACGCAGGTAAGGAGACAAGAGTTACGGTAGTTTTTTTAATGGATGTCAATGGAGGAGAGGCTTCACTACGCTGCATAAACCTTAGCATTTAATTAATCGACAGCCCATTGGCTAATCTTCAACATGTTTGCTCTTAAACCTTCGTTTTGGAGTTTACACCAAAAAATGCTGTTTTATAAGAGAAGTCACAGACAATTGCGCAACAAGTAGGATTCAGTTTACGGCACTTCTCATTCATTTCTATGGTATTCTTAAACACTGATTGACTGTAGCACAACTGAACTGAATCCATTACGCTTTCTCCAATATTAGAGCCACAAACCCTTGCAAATCCTGCAAGTAGTCTGCATGCCAGCCGAACTTAGCCCCACCCACAACAATTGAGGATGGGAAGTTTGGTCTGGACTTGATCCGTTGTGAAGCAAGTAAGCCCGAACCAAAGCTGTTCGAACCAATCAAATTGTCAGGGCTGGCTTTATAAGATGATGGACAGATGATCAACCGTAATGTAATTTTCCACGTCACCAAAGAGTGGTTGGGTTAAATTAATTTACAACAAAAAATGGCTGCCACTGGATAATTTAGATGTGTAGATTCAGCCATCGCGTCTGTTATAGAATGTATACAGCGCATTCATTTTAAAAGAGGAACAGAGAACAGCGATCAAGGCATTTGTCAATCCAATTAACCCTTCGCAAAGACCCGCCCTCCTTAGTTACTGTCGCTATGTTCCGACAAGCTACGCCGCTCTCACGCTCTCACCATGTTCTCACGCAGTGAAAAATACATCGCGGAGCAGAGAGGAGACTGACAACACGCGGACAGACAGGACAGACCAGGTTACTTTTCGGTTACTTTTGATATTAAACATATTAAACAAAGTCTCAGCTTTCAAATGTGGTCATTTTTTGAAAGAAATTTAAACAATAAATACCGTTTTGGGGCTCTTTAATGTGCCGTGACAGATCGCTGTAGAGCATCCGTTAAAGCTGCTCGTGATCCGATCATCTCTTCCTTCTAGTTCATTTATAGCATCAAATAAACATGAACGAACATAAGAAGTAATGTTGTTTTAACCGCGGAAAGGCGTCAGTATATTCATTTTACCAAGTTAAAATCCTCCTAACTCTACTGGCTGCTTTTTCGGACAAAATGGCGGATGGCGAAGTATGATTGGTTAGAACACCTGTCAATCAAGCTCCACGCGAAGGGTCAATTGAGTGCAGAGTCATTTTCTTTCCTGGTTCGGTTGAAACACGCCCCATAATCACAGCCCAATGGAGCAGTATCAGACTCACATTCTAACTAGAATCTGAGTATGACGACGTCAGGCTATATGATAAGACCATTCTTGCTAAAAACGTCCATGCAGTTAAGTTGGAGCTGGTTGGAGCTAGGCTTGCTGCGATAGTCAGTGTTACCGGTGTTACACGGTGTTAACCCGCACACCGATTACATCACTTACTCAATTATCTGAGTGGACTGCTCTCAGTGTTTTGATGGTGCCTGGTAGGCTCAATGATTAAACTTCTGGGGGAGATAAACCCATTAATTGCACAGAGAGTAATACATACCATAGCAGTAGTCTATGAACAATAAACTATGTAAAGGGAATGTATTTTAAAATCTTACATACTTCACCTTTAATGAAACAATGTTTTTGAACGAATGTTTTTGAGCTGAATGAATAATTGTCGCTTGTCTCAACCTACTACCGTATCGGTATCGGTGTAACCTGCAGAAAGAATACTGAAAAATCCCCACACAGACTGCAGCTTGTATGTGAGCTCTGTCTGAATCACATCTTAACATTTTCAATTACAGCAGATCTTGTATCCAACATAAAGCCCATCATCTTTAAGCTGTTTCTCGTAATCCTTTTTCCGTGCTTCCCCAGCATATTTGTACTTTGTTTCACCTTCCTATCCTGCCCTTGGCCCCTGTTCTAATCTTCTTTGTTTGTGTGTTGTGCTCCCTCTCCCCCTAGAGAAGACCAATCTATCCACACACCAGAAACCTGCTTATGTTTGTTGATGAAATCTGCTTAAATTGACCAAGAAACTTCACCTTCTTCAATCCTGCAGGTTGTGCTAATCCTAATACTTTTCCTTCACCACATTTTCATGTGATTATTATTTTTTTTTTTGCCAACAATAACTTGTTCTTGAAGGGTGAGTGAGAGCATGGGAAAACTACACTGATCTCATGAGCAGTATGGAATAACAAAAAAAAAATGTATTGTACAGTTGGATATTATTTGCCTAGTCATGATCCATTTCAGATCGTAGCCATTATTGTCAGAATCTGAACTATATGAAAGTATCATTTTTCGTCTGCAAACTACAGCCTGCTGGTTTTACTGTAAACCCTGGAGAGAACTCTCAGTAATTTCCTGTCCTCCATGTCATGTATTTCCTATTGAGATGTTACTTTTACAAGATGATCTTTGCTGGCAATGCACTGTGTAGTCAAAGATATATTTTAATGTCTATCAGCAACAAGACGAGGATGGATCGTAAAATGATATGTTCAGGAGTCAGATATTTGTGTGCTCATTCTTATGACATTTAACTAAATGCTCCAGTCCTCATCTCTGCTGCTAAACATAAAGCTATGTTGCAAAGCAAATATCCTTACTATTATACTAATGGAAGCTAATGAGTGATATTAGCATGCATTGGAAAGATTTTCCTGTATGTAGTTGTACTGAATCTTAAATGACTTTCCCTGTCTCCAGAGTTTATTTGGTTTGAAATGATTATGAATAAGTAATTATTTGTTCTTCACTGATAGCCCAGACAATCTACTTAAAAATTTTATCAAACTGGTTGCCCTAAAAAAAAAGTAATGGTAACTTAAAAATTCAAGTTAATTTAAAGGTGCTATATGTAGCTTTTCTTCTAAAATTAATCCTTTTTTTATTGCCTGTGTGTGAAGGGGTTGTAATCACACATTACAATAGCCACGTTTCCACTGCCGGGCCAGGGCCGGGCCAGGGCTAACAGCGAGCCGAGCCGAACCAGTGGTCTCGGGCCTCAAGCACCGGGCTTGCGTTTCCACTGCCGGGCCAGTAGCCCCGCAGCACTGCCCTAAACCCCGCCCCTAACACGCCTTTTTGGATCAAACGTCATACAACCCTACCCAACCCATTTCTGCGGGTTGGGTTGAATTATGAATTTATTTATTTTTCAAGTTAGGAAGATAGCATGTATATTAACTCACCGGCCGTGGCTGCAATAGTGTCTCTACTTGTCTCGCCACTAACAGAGGGACGGTGACCCAGCACACCGTCTATCAAGTCGAACCATGGAAAGTTCCTATTCTGAGCTCCGCTTTGTCCATTGTGCGTTTTAATCGCCTTGTACAATACTGCGCCCGCAACTTTTTTAATTTTTTCCTGAACTTGAAGCATTGCTTGCTGAATGCTTAGCTTAGAAAGTTCAGCATCAAAGTATTTTATAACGTCCTCGTTTCTTCACACGCTGTCAAGTTCACGTTGTACCCTTTCTTCTGCCCAAATGCTCAGAAGAGCTTTGGTATCTTCGACAGACCAGTACAGGCGATTCTCCGTTTCGAGCAGCGATTATTTTGCGCGAAATAAAAAAAGTGAAATGTGCATCTTGCTTCAGATCATAACGTTCAATAACACCGATAAACTCCGCCTTTTACCGTGAGCACGCCTCTAGCCCGAGCTGGCCCGCTTTGGCCAAGGATTCGACGGGCAGAAATCCTGGCCGTTGGCCCTGAGTAAGCCCCGATCAAGCCCCGGATGTGACAGTGGAAATGCGACTGGCAAATATCAGTGTGAGGAAACTTGTGCAGAAACATGTTATTTTCAAAGTGCAACAGTGCAAAGTTTCTCAGATCAGAAGGCAGAACTACCGACCTGCATCAAAATACGGACCTACAAAACAGTGGCGATTTCTTTAAGACTGCGAGTTAGTTCAGAATCAGCTACATATAGCAGTTCGGCTGACTCGAACTGCAAATACTGGGGGGGGGGGGGGGGGGGGGGGGGGGGGTCTCTCTTTAAGTGAAGTACAGGAGAATATCATCCGAATTCTCTCTGAGAAGATTAATGAGAGATCCGACCAGATTGAAAGAATGGTGAAGGAGAATTCTTCCAACATTGAAGCGTTGGGCAAATCTCTTAACTTAGTTCATGATGATGTAATGGAGTTGCAGAATGAAAATGAAAATGAGAATGGTTACCCGCGAAGGTCCGTGAAGACTGAAGATCGTGTAATGACGTAGGGCTAGCTCATTGGTCGCACCACGTCAGAGGTGCCCACGGATGTGCAGTTGCCACAGCACAGCCTATGAGCGAGCCAGATGTTGAATGTGCTAGCTGTGCAGCTGCAAATGCGTTTTACACATAAGCTTCAGTAAATCAAGGAAAAGGAGTTTCCCTGCACATTCACTATATAAAATGCACTGGAGGAAATAGTTGCAACCACCTTTTGCCAAGATAACAGCTCTGAGTTTTCTTCTATAATGCCTGATGAGTTTGGAGAACAACTGACAAGAGATCATAGACCATTCCTCCGTACAGTATCTCTCCAGATCCTTCAGATTCACAAGTTCATGTTGGTGGTGCTTCTCTTCAGTTCACCCCACTCATTTTCTATAGGGTTCAGTTTAGGGGCCTGGGGCAGTCATGGCAGAAGCTTCATTTTGTGCTCAGTTACCTATTTTTGTATTGATTTTGATGTTTGTTTTGGACCGTTGTCCTGATGGAAGATCCAACCATGGCCCATTATAAGATTTCTAGCAGAGGAAGTCAGGTTTAGATTTTTTATCTGTTGGTATTTGCTAGAATCCATAACACCATGCATCTGAACAAGATGTCCAGGCTTGTAATTGACTAATTCTGTAGGATTAAGCTGCGTTTTTTTAACAAGCGGTTTAATCATAGCCAGCTTAGCATTTTTTGGTAGGCTACGTATCTGTAACGATCACCAGCTGGAGTGCCCTCGAGAGCCACCAGAGGGTGCTCCACAATAGACTATGATCACTTCCTCAAAAACTACATTTCCCATCACGCACTGCCCGGACTCATTATCACCTGTGTCTCATCACCTTGTTTGTCTCTGATTGCATTCACCTGTTTCTCATCACCTGTTAGTCCCTGTCTATTTATTCCATGTTCATTCACTCACTCATTGCAAAGTTTTGTTAGTGTCCACTAAATCTCTGAGCGTTTACCTGATTTCTATATTTTGCCTTGTTTCCCTGCCTTATATGTTTTGTTTGTTTGGACTGCCTACCGGGACTTTGACCTATTGCTTACCTGTTCGACCACGATTCTGGATTACCCTTTATATTATAATAAAAGCTGCGTTTGGATCTTAACCTGCCTGTCTCAGAGCAGTTTCGTGACAGAAAACTTCGCCACGCCTAGATCCAGCAGCGAAACCAGCCATGGACACAGCAGCCCAAATCCTGTGTCTCCGTCAGGGGAATCGTTTGATTGAGGAGTACGTAGAAGATTTTATCAAGCTAGCACCTTTCACCTCTATGAGCAAGGAATGCCTGATGATCTTCTTCCGAGGAGGGCTATCAGAACCGCTCAGTTCATTCATGCCCTTGCATGAGCCTCACGGGACATTAGAGAGCTATATTGAACTGGCCCTTCTGTTAAGCGGTTCAGTGTATACGGTAGGTGTGGTAGATGAACTTCGTGAACCCACAATATCCCCTCAGCCTGAGTTTCTCCACGTCACACCCACCATCAACCCAGCCATCGGATCGGTCTATGGCCATCCAGGACTTGTTTCCAGCGTGGCTGATCCCCCGCTGATGTCAGCTCGTGCTACTTAGAGAACCATCGCTCCCGTCCAGCCAGAGACCGTCCAGCCAGAGACCGTCCAGCCAGAGACCGTCCAGCCAGAGACCGTCCAGCCAGAGACCGTCCAGCCAGAGACCGTCCAGCCAGAGACCGTCCAGCCAGAGACCGTCCAGCCAGAGACCGTCCAGCCAGAGCTTCACGTCAGCCACGTCCAGCCAGAGCTTCACGTCAGCCACGTCCAGCCAGAGCTTCACGTCAGCCACGTCCAGCCAGAGCTTCACGTCAGCCACGTCCAGCCAGAGCTTCACGTCAGCCACGTCCAGCCAGAGCTTCACGTCAGCCACGTCCAGCCAGAGCTTCACGTCAGCCACGTCCAGCCAGAGCTTCACGTCAGCCACGTCCAGCCAGAGCCTGAGCTTCACGTCACCTCTGTCACCTCTGCCCAGCCAGAGACTGAGCTTCACGTCACCTCTGTCACCTCTGCCCAGCCAGAGACTGAGCTTCACGTCACCTCTGTCACCTCTGCCCAGCCAGAGACTGAGCTTCACGTCACTTCTGCCCAGCCAGAGACTGAGCTTCACGTCACCTCTGCCCAGCCAGAGACTGAGCTTCACGTCACCTCTGCCCAGCCAGAGACTGAGCTTCACGTCACCTCTGCCCAGCCAGAGACTGAGCTTCACGTCACCTCTGCCCAGCCAGAGACTGAGCTTCACGTCACCTCTGCCCAGCCAGAGACTGAGCTTCACGTCACCTCTGCCCAGCCAGCCAGCGGCAGAGGGTGCTCCACAATAGACTATGATCACTTCCTCAAAAACTACATTTCCCATCACGCACTGCCCGGACTCATTATCACCTGTGTCTCATCACCTTGTTTGTCTCTGATTGCATTCACCTGTTTCTCATCACCTGTTAGTAGGGGTTGAACCGACTAGTCGATTAGTCGACTAGTCGACCTTAATGCAATGCCGCGACGCTTTAAGCTTGACGTCGACTAGTCGCGTTGATCATGTGACACTATGATTGCGCTAATTTTGATACTAACATGTTGCAGACGACAACAGATGAAGAGCCCAGAGGGTTATTGCAGCAAGAAAGCAGCATTGGTACATTAAGTGTGTGTAAATACTTTACTAACCCATATTGTTGAAAACGAAAGTAAAAGCATGACGCACGCTCACTGTTTTACCAGGAAATTAGAGTTCAGTCTCTTTATTAAAATCATTAAAACATTATGTTTTTCAGTTATTTATAACATATTGATGTAGCCATTTACCCGCAATTAATTGGAATATTATTACTTGGATGGATCTGCGCATAATGCGAGCATAATCATGATGATGATGATGTAAACAGCGGGCTGTAAATGCCATCCATAACGCATTCGAGACGGATTTAAATCCGATCGCTCAAACCACTTCAGGTGGAGGTCTGGGCCGCTTAACAGGCGAAACTGGACAAGTGTAAATGCATCTGGTTGTTGAAACCACATATGTAAATTGGACTTCTCCAAAAAATGCTAAAAATAAACGTGTGAGAGCATGTGAGAGCGTATTATAGCGATGAAGCTGCAACACGCATCGCCGCAGATGAGCAGCTGATTGTCTATTCATCAAGCCAACGTGCAAACTATCGCAAATCAAAGTGAAAGTAAGTCGCAGACGCTTAACACACAATCATCTTCGTTAAAAGTAAAGAAACAAAATAATCTTACCAGTGTTGTTTCTCTTATTGCGTCTTTGATTTTGAAATTAGCTGATGATCAATAAAATGCAGCACATTACTGTTGGTGACGTGAAATCCGTTAAATCTGCATATATAGCGCGTTGTTTGAAGATCGGATTTATATCCGTTTTGCGAAAACATATTTATGTGTAAGTTGAATCGTTTTGATAAATCAGATCAGTAAAAACGCATGAAGTGTCCAGGTGTAAACGGCCCCATTATGAGCTGTCAGCATCTGTATAATTTTCTGTTAATTAATTGCAAATTGTGACATGTTGCAAAGCAGTCCTATCTTTTGTGTTTTTATGAATGACGTCATCGACTAGTCGACGTCGACTCGACTTTGATGTCATAACAGTCGACTTCAAAAAATCTGAAGTCGTTCAACCCCTACCTGTTAGTCCCTGTCTATTTATACCATGTTCATTCACTCACTCATTGCGAAGTTTTGTTAGTGTCCACTGCATCTCTGAGCGTTTACCTGATTTCTATATTTTGCCTTGTTTCCCTGCCTTATATGTTTTGTTTGTTTGGACTGCCTACCAGGACTTTGACCTATTGCTTACCTGTTCGACCACGATTCTGGATTACCCTTTATATTATAATAAAAGCTGCGTTTGGATCTTATCTTGCCTGTCTCAGAGCAGTTTCGTGACAGTATCCTAATGTCACAGATAAATTAATGATATTAAGAAGATCTATGACCTCTGGAAGCATTTCTTTCAGTAGTTTAGTCGGTAAAGGCATAACATACATGTTGTCGATTTAGATGATTTAACGAGTTTATAAAATTCACCCTCTCCTATAGCAATGAATGAATCAAATTTTGCGTCAGGGAGACTACAAAGCACTGTCTGATTCGATACTGTAGTAGACGGTTGCATAGTTATATATTTTCTCCCTGGTATTATATACTATATCTTGTAAGTAAAAAAGTTCATTTCTGCAGAGCTGCTTGGAAATGTCTTGGGCTTGAAGCTATATTTTTCGTTAGTTTAGCCACTGTTTTAAATAAATGCCTAGGGTTTTGTTTATTTTCTTCTTATAGGGTTGAAAAATAAGCAGATCTAGCAGTTTTGAAGGTCTCTCTGTATGCAATCATGCTCTCTTTCCATGAAATGCGAAATATCTCTAGTTTTGTTTTCTTCCAGTTGATGTAATGTTTGGCCACCAGGGGGCACTTGATCTAAATAATAACAAAATTCATATTTTTCACCCGTACGTTTGCTAGGCTGACCATATTTTCATTACCAAAAACCAGGACACTCGGCCAGCAGTTTTTTTGAAAACCAGGACATTTTCATCAGGACAGAACGTGAAAACAGTACATGTCAGGACTGTTGGTCACCCTACCGTCTGCGCTTTGAGCTGGCTCCAGCAGCAGAACGTGCAGGCAAAGCGTAATCGTGGTTCAAAACTACAGGGCTGCCAACGCTCATGCATTCAGCGCAAGACTCACGCAATTGAGCCAATTCTCACGCTCTCACAACACAACCCACCCCCTCACCCCCCAGTTGGAAGATGAGTTTATCTATAGATCTACCTGTTGAGCCACTCATGATCGATTAGTTTTACCGCAAATTAGTTAAAATATCCTGTAATCTAGAGCGAGCGTGCATGCGAGACAGATGTTGAGCTCCTAACTGCCCACGCGCACGATGTCAGAGAGGTAAGCAAGCAAGAGATCTTGCGCATGCAGCCAAACCCCGCTCAAGTTTGGTGCAGTTGCAAAATGATACTAGCTACTACTTTTTTTTCTACGTCGTTTTCTTTTATTGGCGGTAGTCCGGTGTTCCCCTTTGTGTTTGGCGGTTTCGCCGGGTTCCGCAGGAAGTTAGAGAATATAGAGGAGTCAAAGGTTATATGACGCCATAGACGGGCGACAAAACGGAAATAAAGAAACGGCCCGTGTCTTCGAATTAAACTATACATTTCTCCGGATTTGAAAGTTGGTGGAAACTGTCGGGATAATGTAAGTACATATCTCATAGAATTATATAACATAGATACAGTTATTTTTGCTATTTTTAAAGCAGAAAAAAATACATATTGTGCCTTTAAGGGCCTGAGTGTGCTTGTTGTACCATGGCGTTGGACTTTTTTCTTTAATCTTCTTTGAGCGCAAAGGAGCAACTGTGTCTAAATTGCTGGAAAAGTTTCTGTTGTAATATCGAGTTTTTCTAAGCTATCTGGGATGCTGAGATGATTAAACTGATCAGGAAGATTATTTATAAAGCAATCTTTAGTGGCAGAAGTGATAGGTCCAACATATTTGTAACACGGAGTCAGCTTTGCAGCCTTGGCTAAATGAAGTTTACACGAGACTAGATTATGATCTGAGATGTCATCGCTCTGCTGTAGAATTTCAATGGCATCAACATTGATTCCATGTGATAATATTAGATCTAGAATATGATTATGACAATGAGTAGGTCCTGACACGTGTTGTCTAACTCCAAGAGTCAAGAATGTCTTTAAATGCCAATCCCAATGCATCTTTTTCGTTATGTATATTAAAATCACCAACAATTAGGACTTTATCTGCAGCTAGTACTAACTCTGATAGAAAGTCAGCAAATTCTTTGATAAAGTCTGTATGGTGCCCTGGTGGCCTGTATACGGTAGCCAGCACAAATCTCAAATGTGATTTATCATTTACACTAGATAGTTAAATTAAGCACCAACACTTTAAAATAATTATATTTGAAACTAGACTTCTTAGTAATTCTGCAAATATTACTATAAATTACAGCAACACCTCTCCCTTTGCCTTTCATACGAGGTTAATGTTTATAACCATAATCTTGGCGGGTGGACTCATTTAAAGTAATGGAATTGTTTGGTTTTAGCCAGGTTTCTGTCAAACACAGCACATCTAGGTTAGTCTGTAATCATATCATTAACAATTAGTGATTTTGAAGTAGGGATTGAATATTCAGCAACCCAAGCTTTATCATTTGTTCATTTGTATTATATATTTTTTTTATTTGTTCAATTAATATATCAATTATCAATCACTTATCAGTATCAATTAAATTTTTACCCTTAGTTGATTTTGGAAGTTTTTTGAATTTTCTAATTCGGGGAACAGACACAGTCTCTATATAATAATATCTAGATTAAAGAGTCTCTATGTGATGGGATTTATCTGACCTCATGAGACAGCTAGCAGATGGTCAGTTTAGCCAGTTTGTCAGCTTCCTGACCTGAGCCCCAGATTGTCATGTTTGAGCTCTAAGACTATGTGCCATATTACTAGAGAAAAGAGCAGCACCATCCCAGGGGGGGGGGGGGGGGGGGGGGGGGGGTCTCTCTTTAAGTGAAGTACAGGAGAATATCATCCGAATTCTCTCTGAGAAGATTAATGAGAGATCCGACCAGATTGAAAGAATGGTGAAGGAGAATTCTTCCAACATTGAAGCGTTGGGCAAATCTCTTAACTTAGTTCATGATGATGTAATGGAGTTGCAGAATGAAAATGAAAATGAGAATGGTTACCCCGCGAAGGTCCGTGAAGACTGAAGATCGTGTAATGACGTAGGGCTAGCTCATTGGTCGCACCACGTCAGAGGTGCCCACGGATGTGCAGTTGCCACAGCACAGCCTATGAGCGAGCCAGATGTTGAATGTGCTAGCTGTGCAGCTGCAAATGCGTTTTACACATAAGCTTCAGTAAATCAAGGAAAAGGAGTTTCCCTGCACATTCACTATATAAAATGCACTGGAGGAAATAGTTGCAACCACCTTTTGCCAAGATAACAGCTCTGAGTTTTCTTCTATAATGCCTGATGAGTTTGGAGAACAACTGACAAGAGATCATAGACCATTCCTCCGTACAGTATCTCTCCAGATCCTTCAGATTCACAAGTTCATGTTGGTGGTGCTTCTCTTCAGTTCACCCCACTCATTTTCTATAGGGTTCAGTTTAGGGGCCTGGGGCAGTCATGGCAGAAGCTTCATTTTGTGCTCAGTTACCTATTTTTGTATTGATTTTGATGTTTGTTTTGGACCGTTGTCCTGATGGAAGATCCAACCATGGCCCATTATAAGATTTCTAGCAGAGGAAGTCAGGTTTAGATTTTTTATCTGTTGGTATTTGCTAGAATCCATAACACCATGCATCTGAACAAGATGTCCAGGCTTGTAATTGACTAATTCTGTAGGATTAAGCTGCGTTTTTTTAACAAGCGGTTTAATCATAGCCAGCTTAGCATTTTTTGGTAGGCTACGTATCTGTAACGATCACCAGCTGGAGTGCCCTCGAGAGCCACCAGAGGGTGCTCCACAATAGACTATGATCACTTCCTCAAAAACTACATTTCCCATCACGCACTGCCCGGACTCATTATCACCTGTGTCTCATCACCTTGTTTGTCTCTGATTGCATTCACCTGTTTCTCATCACCTGTTAGTCCCTGTCTATTTATTCCATGTTCATTCACTCACTCATTGCAAAGTTTTGTTAGTGTCCACTAAATCTCTGAGCGTTTACCTGATTTCTATATTTTGCCTTGTTTCCCTGCCTTATATGTTTTGTTTGTTTGGACTGCCTACCGGGACTTTGACCTATTGCTTACCTGTTCGACCACGATTCTGGATTACCCCTTTATATTATAATAAAAGCTGCGTTTGGATCTTAACCTGCCTGTCTCAGAGCAGTTTCGTGACAGAAAACTTCGCCACGCCTAGATCCAGCAGCGAAACCAGCCATGGACACAGCAGCCCAAATCCTGTGTCTCCGTCAGGGGAATCGTTTGATTGAGGAGTACGTAGTAGAAGATTTTATCAAGCTAGCACCTTTCACCTCTATGAGCAAGGAATGCCTGATGATCTTCTTCCGAGGAGGGCTATCAGAACCGCTCAGTTCATTCATGCCCTTGCATGAGCCTCACGGGACATTAGAGAGCTATATTGAACTGGCCCTTCTGTTAAGCGGTTCAGTGTATACGGTAGGTGTGGTAGATGAACTTCGTGAACCCACAATATCCCCTCAGCCTGAGTTTCTCCACGTCACACCCACCATCAACCCAGCCATCGGATCGGTCTATGGCCATCCAGGACTTGTTTCCAGCGTGGCTGATCCCCGCTGATGTCAGCTCGTGCTACTTAGAGAACCATCGCTCCCGTCCAGCCAGAGACCGTCCAGCCAGAGACCGTCCAGCCAGAGACCGTCCAGCCAGAGACCGTCCAGCCAGAGACCGTCCAGCCAGAGACCGTCCAGCCAGAGACCGTCCAGCCAGAGACCGTCCAGCCAGAGACCGTCCAGCCAGAGCTTCACGTCAGCCACGTCCAGCCAGAGCTTCACGTCAGCCACGTCCAGCCAGAGCTTCACGTCAGCCACGTCCAGCCAGAGCTTCACGTCAGCCACGTCCAGCCAGAGCTTCACGTCAGCCACGTCCAGCCAGAGCTTCACGTCAGCCACGTCCAGCCAGAGCTTCACGTCAGCCACGTCCAGCCAGAGCTTCACGTCAGCCACGTCCAGCCAGAGCCTGAGCTTCACGTCACCTCTGTCACCTCTGCCCAGCCAGAGACTGAGCTTCACGTCACCTCTGTCACCTCTGCCCAGCCAGAGACTGAGCTTCACGTCACCTCTGTCACCTCTGCCCAGCCAGAGACTGAGCTTCACGTCACTTCTGCCCAGCCAGAGACTGAGCTTCACGTCACCTCTGCCCAGCCAGAGACTGAGCTTCACGTCACCTCTGCCCAGCCAGAGACTGAGCTTCACGTCACCTCTGCCCAGCCAGAGACTGAGCTTCACGTCACCTCTGCCCAGCCAGAGACTGAGCTTCACGTCACCTCTGCCCAGCCAGAGACTGAGCTTCACGTCACCTCTGCCCAGCCAGAGACTGAGCTTCACGTCACCTCTGCCCAGCCAGCCAGCGGCAGAGGGTGCTCCACAATAGACTATGATCACTTCCTCAAAAACTACATTTCCCATCACGCACTGCCCGGACTCATTATCACCTGTGTCTCATCACCTTGTTTGTCTCTGATTGCATTCACCTGTTTCTCATCACCTGTTAGTAGGGGTTGAACCGACTAGTCGATTAGTCGACTAGTCGACCTTAATGCAATGCCGCGACGCTTTAAGCTTGACGTCGACTAGTCGCGTTGATCATGTGACACTATGATTGCGCTAATTTTGATACTAACATGTTGCAGACGACAACAGATGAAGAGCCCAGAGGGTTATTGCAGCAAGAAAGCAGCATTGGTACATTAAGTGTGTGTAAATACTTTACTAACCCATATTGTTGAAAACGAAAGTAAAAGCATGACGCACGCTCACTGTTTTACCAGGAAATTAGAGTTCAGTCTCTTTATTAAAATCATTAAAACATTATGTTTTTCAGTTATTTATAACATATTGATGTAGCCATTTACCCGCAATTAATTGGAATATTATTACTTGGATGGATCTGCGCATAATGCGAGCATAATCATGATGATGATGATGTAAACAGCGGGCTGTAAATGCCATCCATAACGCATTCGAGACGGATTTAAATCCGATCGCTCAAACCACTTCAGGTGGAGGTCTGGGCCGCTTAACAGGCGAAACTGGACAAGTGTAAATGCATCTGGTTGTTGAAACCACATATGTAAATTGGACTTCTCCAAAAAATGCTAAAAATAAACGTGTGAGAGCATGTGAGAGCGTATTATAGCGATGAAGCTGCAACACGCATCGCCGCAGATGAGCAGCTGATTGTCTATTCATC
The DNA here is from genome assembly GCA_036326025.1 of Chrosomus eos. NCBI lineage: Eukaryota > Metazoa > Chordata > Actinopteri > Cypriniformes > Leuciscidae > Chrosomus > Chrosomus eos. The sequence continues at coordinate 27,016,340 of CM070828.1, forward strand.
AAGCCAACGTGCAAACTATCGCAAATCAAAGTGAAAGTAAGTCGCAGACGCTTAACACACAATCATCTTCGTTAAAAGTAAAGAAACAAAATAATCTTACCAGTGTTGTTTCTCTTATTGCGTCTTTGATTTTGAAATTAGCTGATGATCAATAAAATGCAGCACATTACTGTTGGTGACGTGAAATCCGTTAAATCTGCATATATAGCGCGTTGTTTGAAGATCGGATTTATATCCGTTTTGCGAAAACATATTTATGTGTAAGTTGAATCGTTTTGATAAATCAGATCAGTAAAAACGCATGAAGTGTCCAGGTGTAAACGGCCCCATTATGAGCTGTCAGCATCTGTATAATTTTCTGTTAATTAATTGCAAATTGTGACATGTTGCAAAGCAGTCCTATCTTTTGTGTTTTTATGAATGACGTCATCGACTAGTCGACGTCGACTCGACTTTGATGTCATAACAGTCGACTTCAAAAAATCTGAAGTCGTTCAACCCCTACCTGTTAGTCCCTGTCTATTTATACCATGTTCATTCACTCACTCATTGCGAAGTTTTGTTAGTGTCCACTGCATCTCTGAGCGTTTACCTGATTTCTATATTTTGCCTTGTTTCCCTGCCTTATATGTTTTGTTTGTTTGGACTGCCTACCAGGACTTTGACCTATTGCTTACCTGTTCGACCACGATTCTGGATTACCCCTTTATATTATAATAAAAGCTGCGTTTGGATCTTATCTTGCCTGTCTCAGAGCAGTTTCGTGACAGTATCCTAATGTCACAGATAAATTAATGATATTAAGAAGATCTATGACCTCTGGAAGCATTTCTTTCAGTAGTTTAGTCGGTAAAGGCATAACATACATGTTGTCGATTTAGATGATTTAACGAGTTTATAAAATTCACCCTCTCCTATAGCAATGAATGAATCAAATTTTGCGTCAGGGAGACTACAAAGCACTGTCTGATTCGATACTGTAGTAGACGGTTGCATAGTTATAATTTTCTCCCTGGTATTATATACTATATCTTGTAAGTAAAAAAGTTCATTTCTGCAGAGCTGCTTGGAAATGTCTTGGGCTTGAAGCTATATTTTTCGTTAGTTTAGCCACTGTTTTAAATAAATGCCTAGGGTTTTGTTTATTTTCTTCTTATAGGGTTGAAAAATAAGCAGATCTAGCAGTTTTGAAGGTCTCTCTGTATGCAATCATGCTCTCTTTCCATGAAATGCGAAATATCTCTAGTTTTGTTTTCTTCCAGTTGATGTAATGTTTGGCCACCAGGGGGCACTTGATCTAAATAATAACAAAATTCATATTTTTCACCCGTACGTTTGCTAGGCTGACCATATTTTCATTACCAAAAACCAGGACACTCGGCCAGCAGTTTTTTTGAAAACCAGGACATTTTCATCAGGACAGAACGTGAAAACAGTACATGTCAGGACTGTTGGTCACCCTACCGTCTGCGCTTTGAGCTGGCTCCAGCAGCAGAACGTGCAGGCAAAGCGTAATCGTGGTTCAAAACTACAGGGCTGCCAACGCTCATGCATTCAGCGCAAGACTCACGCAATTGAGCCAATTCTCACGCTCTCACAACACAACCCACCCCCTCACCCCCCCAGTTGGAAGATGAGTTTATCTATAGATCTACCTGTTGAGCCACTCATGATCGATTAGTTTTACCGCAAATTAGTTAAAATATCCTGTAATCTAGAGCGAGCGTGCATGCGAGACAGATGTTGAGCTCCTAACTGCCCACGCGCACGATGTCAGAGAGGTAAGCAAGCAAGAGATCTTGCGCATGCAGCCAAACCCCGCTCAAGTTTGGTGCAGTTGCAAAATGATACTAGCTACTACTTTTTTTTCTACGTCGTTTTCTTTTATTGGCGGTAGTCCGGTGTTCCCCTTTGTGTTTGGCGGTTTCGCCGGGTTCCGCAGGAAGTTAGAGAATATAGAGGAGTCAAAGGTTATATGACGCCATAGACGGGCGACAAAACGGAAATAAAGAAACGGCCCGTGTCTTCGAATTAAACTATACATTTCTCCGGATTTGAAAGTTGGTGGAAACTGTCGGGATAATGTAAGTACATATCTCATAGAATTATATAACATAGATACAGTTATTTTTGCTATTTTTAAAGCAGAAAAAAATACATATTGTGCCTTTAAGGGCCTGAGTGTGCTTGTTGTACCATGGCGTTGGACTTTTTTCTTTAATCTTCTTTGAGCGCAAAGGAGCAACTGTGTCTAAATTGCTGGAAAAGTTTCTGTTGTAATATCGAGTTTTTCTAAGCTATCTGGGATGCTGAGATGATTAAACTGATCAGGAAGATTATTTATAAAGCAATCTTTAGTGGCAGAAGTGATAGGTCCAACATATTTGTAACACGGAGTCAGCTTTGCAGCCTTGGCTAAATGAAGTTTACACGAGACTAGATTATGATCTGAGATGTCATCGCTCTGCTGTAGAATTTCAATGGCATCAACATTGATTCCATGTGATAATATTAGATCTAGAATATGATTATGACAATGAGTAGGTCCTGACACGTGTTGTCTAACTCCAAGAGTCAAGAATGTCTTTAAATGCCAATCCCAATGCATCTTTTTCGTTATGTATATTAAAATCACCAACAATTAGGACTTTATCTGCAGCTAGTACTAACTCTGATAGAAAGTCAGCAAATTCTTTGATAAAGTCTGTATGGTGCCCTGGTGGCCTGTATACGGTAGCCAGCACAAATCTCAAATGTGATTTATCATTTACACTAGATAGTTAAATTAAGCACCAACACTTTAAAATAATTATATTTGAAACTAGACTTCTTAGTAATTCTGCAAATATTACTATAAATTACAGCAACACCTCTCCCTTTGCCTTTCATACGAGGTTAATGTTTATAACCATAATCTTGGCGGGTGGACTCATTTAAAGTAATGGAATTGTTTGGTTTTAGCCAGGTTTCTGTCAAACACAGCACATCTAGGTTAGTCTGTAATCATATCATTAACAATTAGTGATTTTGAAGTAGGGATTGAATATTCAGCAACCCAAGCTTTATCATTTGTTCATTTGTATTATATATTTTTTTTATTTGTTCAATTAATATATCAATTATCAATCACTTATCAGTATCAATTAAATTTTTACCCTTAGTTGATTTTGGAAGTTTTTTGAATTTTCTAATTCGGGGAACAGACACAGTCTCTATATAATAATATCTAGATTAAAGAGTCTCTATGTGATGGGATTTATCTGACCTCATGAGACAGCTAGCAGATGGTCAGTTTAGCCAGTTTGTCAGCTTCCTGACCTGAGCCCCAGATTGTCATGTTTGAGCTCTAAGACTATGTGCCATATTACTAGAGAAAAGAGCAGCACCATCCCAGGAGGGATGAATACCATCTCTTTTTAACAGGTCAGGTCTGCCCCCCAAATTTTTCCAATTGTCTATGAATTCTATATTATTTTGCGTACACCACTTAGACAGCCAGCCATTGAGTGAGGACAGTCTACTAACTATCTCATCAATCCTTCGAACAGGAAGTGGCCAGAGCAAATTACAGTGCCTGACATCATACTTGCGAGTTCACACACCTCTTTAACGTTAATTTTAGTGATCTCCGACTGCCGAATTCGAACATCATTAGTGCAGACGTGAATAATAATTTTAGAGAATGTACGATTAGCATTAGCCAGCACTTTTAAATTTGCTTTGATATGTCAGGCGTTCTGGCTCCCGGCAAACATCTGACTATGGTGGCTGGTGTATCTATTTTCACATTCCGTGTAATATAATCGCCAATAACTAGGGCACATTCAACAGGATTCTTAGTGGGTGTTTCACTGAGTGGGGAGACTCTATTTGATGTTGTAATCGGAACAGAAGAGAAGTTGTTTTGTCCCGCGACTACAGAGTCTCACCGTCACCCAATTGCCCTGCTGCACGGGTTCTACTACAGCCGGAACAGAACAATGTACAGTGTTCTCTAAGCTAATCACATCCAAAGTAGTACCTAAAGCCCTTGCACTCTTACAATTAACCTCAATTAAAGTTTGGATGCGTGTCTCTAGTTCTGAAATCTTCTACGTCAGCCTGACTATCTCCCTGCATTTATCACATGTAAATCCTGTGCTGACAGAGAAGGCTATGCTATGTTACAGATGACATGACTCGCCGTGTTTGTTTGACTGACTGATACTCACCACAGTTGTTTGATGGATTTGTAAAAGGCGCGAGAAAAATAAATAAAGAGCGCACTGATGGCACGCTAACAGGCTAGCAAGTAGCAAATTACTAGCGTGTTGTGCTAGCAACGATTTAGATTGAAGCTAGCAATGTAAGGTTAATATGTGATGTTGAGTAAGTTATACATAAACAACAGGAAATGATAGTAAATAATAAATCAAAAAAGAAAGATATATGAAGCTAACAGACGCAAACCAACTCAGCAGCAGGCATACAGGAGCAATCGATCGATTCGAAAGTGAATGACACATCCGGTGTAGAAAAAGAACATCCAAATTAACAAGAAAGAGGATTTCATTAGTTATCATCACATATTTCCATTGCAGGGTTGGAAATACTGAAGAAATGTTGCTAAATTATGAAAAGATAACATTAATTTGAGTAGCTCAAAAGTGTAGAAGAACATCCACGTGATCAGAATATAGGGTAATGGTCAGATTATTATAATTTTTTCAAAGGTCTAAAAATAAACCTACACGGGATATTCTCATGTATACACAGTGATGTTTACAAAAAACTGTATCTCAAAGGATTTCACTTTTTGGCAGCCAGTTGTAGGCCTGCATTTAGAGTAAATCATAGGTTAGGATTATGGACTGGATGATAAATCCACATGTGGAACGTTTATCTAGTGATCAGCCTGATGCTATTTATCTCCTGCTAGAGTTCAGCAGAGTGAATGTAAAACATTTATGCTATGTATATATCCTGTATCAGCATTTTGAACTACACTGATGTATGAATTCATTCATGTAGCACATGCAGTGTCATGCATATTGTTAGGCTCTTTATTATCGGACACAAACCTGAACCATTGAAAACAATCCCACCCTGCTAGTATATCCTCTCCATTCCCTCCCAAAGTCCTGGTCTTCTGCTCCTTGCTGGGCTTTCTGTTGATAATTCATGTGCAGGCTATAATTTCAGCTCTGCAGGACTACCGTTTTCTTCTCACCAGTTTCTGAGGAGCTCTGCTATCATACTAACGCGGGTTGTTTTTCCATTGAAATCTGAAGCCTACAGACATTATTAGTCTCTATAGCCTCTTATTAGGCTACACCAAGTCATAATTAAATGTAAAATCCAAACAATCTCAGGGTTTATTCATATAGAGAACGATGTGAGGACACTATATGCTGAGGAGATTAAGAAGTTTCTTTACATCATACAGCCACATAATGCTTTGCCAGCTGTTAGATCAAACCTTCACTGTACGGATTTGCTCTTTCCTTCTCCAGAGAGAGAGAATATTTAGGCTTTAATCTGTTAAATCAGGTTTATTTTGTCATGTGACCAATGACACAATTTACGACACTGACAGATTAATGAAAGTTTATCATTTACGAGGAAAAGGAACGGGATATCATTTTTCTGTGGCCAATTGTTACTTGCCTGGTCTCTAATGTACTAAATTATTTATCGGCGGAGAGATTAAGGTCACTTTCCTGTCCTAATAGTCTTACAAGTGTCTTTACATAGAGCATTCAATTTTGTTTAGTCATATTTACAGTACCTGTCAAAAGTTTGAAAACATTACACTTTTTAATGTTTTTGAAAGAAGTCTCTTATACTCACAAAGACTGCATTAATTGTCACGTGTGACAGAACGCCCCCCTCAAGGAAGGCGCGTCCTCACGCTGCAGAGAGGAGGTGAGGAGGATGAGGAGATGGCGAAGGGATAGTGCAGGGCTGGCGAAGGGTAGGCGAAACCGGCAGGAGGTGGTTCCGGAGGAGGATGGCTGACCGGGAGGAGGCGGAACAGAAGGGTCCTGGGCGGTGCTGAAGGTAGTGAGAGCCAGGGAGGAGCCTTGAGCAGGGGTATGATGGATGGTCCCCAGGCCACAGCCACCTGAACACACACACACCTGAACACAATGACGAAATCAAATGAATGACCATGAGGAGAAACGTGCGAATGAAAACAGAGTCTAGTGGTCTGAAAATAATAATAATAGTAATAATGTTTCTTGAGCAGCAAATCAGCATATCAGAAAGATTTTTGAAGGATCATGTGACACTGAAGACTGGAGTAATGATGCTGATGTGACACCCTGTATGTATTGTCACAGGAATAATTATATTTTTCTGCATGTATTTTATTTTATTGTGTTTATGATATCGTTTCAATTACTGTTATTATGTTGAATTTGTGATGAGTGATACCCACAGTGGACAGTAGGTGGAGACAATGTGCTGATCGGGGACTATGTGAGTAACTGAGTTGCGGAGAAGAAGCCGCCATTACAGAGCAACTCAGACTACTGATAACAGCACAACTTTGTCTGTCTCATTGTTTTACGAAACAGGTGGGTGAAATCAATCACCATGGACATAAAAACATGAAACAATATGTTGATTACATGTGTACACGGTTGTAAGAGGGTTATATACATTTCCTGAGTAGTGTTAAGATGTTTAATGGAGACGGTGTTGTGTTCATAGAAATTACGTTTCATTTGCGTATGTGCCGCGTTAGGCCTGGTATTAATATTATACAATCTGAATGGTTAGAGGCTCCAGCACACTGAAAACCCAAAGTAATGTGATGTTTAATTTGTTTATAGCTTTCTAGTTATGTTTATAGCATAAAAGTGATGTATTAAGCAATTGAAATGGGTTATAAGATTGAAGTGTATATGTAGATACATCATACATATGTAATGTTAATTGTTGAATATTATATATAATCTTTCCATACTATATTATATAGGTTATTGTTGAAATGTGGATGTTTTAATAATCTTTGAATATACGCTGTACTGTATATAATAATTCAGTTTAAATGGTTATTGCGTAACCACTGGTTCGCTCAACTATTCAGTAATATAGTATTTATTAGGATACATTTGCACAGACAACAGAGACTGTATGGTGATGTATGTTTTAAGGAAAAAGAGTATTGAGTTATCAGAAAAATAATACTAAAGCATAAGAAGAAAGACATACAAGAGTGATGCAACACATGGTTATTGGTGTTTTGTTTGAGTGAGTCACATGTAAGGTGACACAAGATATTGTGATTTGATTATATAAAATATATATATATGCATAATCTTTGATTTATTGTAATAAAGCCATTACAGAGCAACTCAGACTACTGATAACAGCACAACTTTGTCTGTCTCATTGTTTTACGAAACAGAATTCATTTACTGCAGCACCGCCAGTCGGACGGCGGGCGTGCTACAGATTTTGGGGGCTCGTCCGGGATCTAGCGCCACCTGCTGGTATGCGGATCCAATTCAAATGAACCACAGAAGGGCTGAGTGACGGGTGATCAGCGTGAGGACCACAAAGGGCAGCTCAACGGCGGCAGGAGAACCAAAGCACGGTAGTGAAAGGCTTTCCTGGCTGGGGAGGAGTAGTGCAGTGTGGTACAAGTCAAGTGTGAACCCATCAGCAGCTGGATCGTCGAGAAGATGACTTCGAGCGAGAGAAAAGCAACAGTCTGGGAAATCAAGAAAAGACTTCATAAACTCACCCATGATGAACTAATCGGCCTGATGGATTGTCTGGAGCCAACTGCAGCACCAGGAAAGCACAGGTTGGATATAACTGATGAGGAATGTTGCTTTGAGTATATTGTTGAGTACATGAACAGTGATTGTCTGCTGGAATTAGAAGATGGAGGGTTGTCTCAATTGTTACTGTTAAAAGACAATGTTGATGTGATAATCCAGAAACAGAATGTAAAAACGGTTTTGCATGACACTGTCCCACTTACACCACCACAACAACTTACACACACCACTGACACGCAGGCACAGCCGATGGAGTATAACCGATTGGTAGACTGCTATGAAGAGTTAGGGCGAAAATTAGCACAGTACAAGATTGAAGCTAATCCGAGTAAAGAAGAATCTCCCAAAAGTAGCGGTAGCTTACCTATTAATGTAGCTGGTGAGCCCACTAGTGGAAAAAGAGAAAGTATGATCTCCCTCCGTGACCTTCAGCTACTGCCATTTCAGCACAGAGAGTTCAAAGTTCAAGGGGGGCAGATTGGTGACAGTACTTCTGATATAAGCTACACAAGTGTAACCAAGCAAATAGATGAGGGACTTTCAGCTAACCACAGTGAAAATGACATCATCAGAGGGGTCTTGAGAGTCATTAAGCCAGGAAACTTTAAGGACATGTTAGTAAACAAGGAGGGACTAACAATCCTAGAGTTAAAGAGTTTCCTTCAGTCGCATCTGAATGAGAGAAGTAGCTCTGAGCTCTTTCAGGAGTTAATGTGCGGGAAGCAGAATGACAATGAAACTCCTCAACAATTCCTGTATAGATTGATCGGACTGAAACAGAAACTAATTTTTCTGTCCAAACAAGCTGTCTCAGACCTGGAGTATGATGAACAAACAATACAAAATGTGTTTCTGAGGACGATTTATCAGGGCATGGGTGCAAAGTACAACCAATTACGCACTGAATTGAAACCTCTGCTTACGAATCGCCTGGTGACAGATGAGGCACTCCTGCGCCAAGTAACCCAGATAGCAAGTGACGAAAGTGAAAGACAACGTCGGTTGGGACAAGCTGCACGGCAGAGAGTGTCGAATGCCCTTAGCGCCCAGTGGGAGTCAAGCCGAGGTAAAGACGCAGAGTGCAGTAGACAAAACGACCAAACTGAGACGATTCGTCGGTTGAGTGCACAAATTGAAGCTCTTACAAAGACCGTTGAATCACTTGCAAAGGCAAGAACGACAGAAGGTCAGTGCAAAGTCATCGACTCCCAGCTGCAGCGAAGGCAACGTCGACGAATGTGTCCCAAATGTAGTAGCAAGGATGCTACCTCTTGCAGTCATTGCTTTGTGTGTGGTGAGGAAGGACATCGTGCGGTGGGCTGTCTAAGAAGGGAAAAGGGGTCGGGAAACGACCAGCGGCCACTGATGAGGGGCGAACAGTGACCGAGCAACCACAGCCCCAACCTAAGGAGAAAGAAGCCCGGCTGGGAAGGACACCTGATTCGCCAAATCAAAGACAAAGTTCCTGTGACCGAGTAGCCCAGCTCATTGGAAAGAAAGCCACCCTCAAGTGCCACATTCATGGGTTTGCAGTAACTGCTCTACTGGACACAGGAGCGCAAGTTAGTATAATCGACTGCAACTGGAAGAGTAAATACGTACCAGATCAAGCTCTGCGACCACTGTCAGAAATAGTCAATGGGGGCGACTTCAGTGTCTCAGCTGTTAATGGAGAACCATTGCCATTCGAGGGATGGGTAGAATTGACAGTGAACCTGCCCGGAATGATGATCCAAGTTTGGCTATTCAAGTGCCTTTTCTCGTGGGGAAGATGCCATTAGAACGGCCATTGCTGGGTTTTAATGTGGTCGAGGAGATAATTAGAGGAAAGAAGAACACAGAGCAGGGTCTATGTGCTTTTGCAGAACTCCTAAAGATGGCCCTGGACATCAAAGGCGAACAAGCCAACGCGATAGTGAGCTTCATTCAGGAACAACCCAATGTGAACCCCGGGGCTATTGTCACAGTCGGCCCTAGAGATGTGGTCGTACCACCCGGTCAGGTGACCCATATTAAGTGTGAAGTTTCAGTTAGCTTGAAATGCTCTGAGCCAGTAGTACTGTTCGAGTCCAGTGAGGAGAGTACATTGTTAACTGAACTAGACGTTGGAGAAGGTCTGATGGAATTAGAGGGGACAGACAGGCGGCCCTTTGTTAGGATTCCCCTGGGAAACCCTACTGCTTGCGAAGTCACTATCAGACGGCATACACCCCTAGGAAGTATTCAGCCAATATCAAGCATCATTGAAACGGAGCAGCAAGAGTTGGTGAACAGAGGTGACTTACCAGTGAGTCATGGAGAAGAAGCAGGTTCCCAAGAACATGAGGAGGTCCACAGGGCAGACAGCTTGTGGCATCCACCGGTTGATGTACGCCATCTTGAAGAAGAACAGCAGAAAGTAGTCAAAGACATGCTTTACCAAGAATCCAACGTGTTTGCTCGCGGAGATGATGATATTGGGTGCATCCCTAGCTTACAGATGACGATTAACCTGAAGGACGACATCCCTGTTCAACGATCTTATGCCTCCATCCCTAAACCCCTATATAAGGAGGTGAAGGAATACGTTCAGGACTTACTAGCTCGAGGTTGGGTGGTCAAGTCGAAGTCTCCATATGCAGCCCCGGTGGTGTGCGTTCGGAAGAAAGACGGCACGCTGAGACTGTGTATAGACTACAGGTTGTTAAACCAGAAGACAGTCCCAGACCGACATCCACTTCCCCGGATCCAGGACCTCATTGACACCCTGGGAGGCTACCGATGGTTTTCAATTCTGGATCAGGGAAAGGCCTACCATCAGGGATTCATGGCGGAGGGATATCGGCACCTTACGGCATTCACAACCCCTTGGGGGCTATATGAGTGGGTGCGCATACCCTTCGGATTGGCTAAATGCACCAGCGGCATTCCAGAGGAGTATGGAGGGGATGCTGAACTCGCTGAGAGACGAATTATGTATCCCGTATCTCGACGACATCCTTTGCTATGGTAAGACGTTCAGTGACCATGTTGAGGGGGTCAGGAGAGTTCTCAGGGTACTGCGGCATCATGGAGTAAAGTTGAGGCCGGCAAAATGCGAGCTCTTCAAGAGAGAAGTCAGGTATGTGGGGAGACTAGTTTCGGAGGATGGTGTCCGCATCGACCCAAAAGACCTAGAAGCTGTCCTCTCCCTGAAAGACCAGAAGCCCACTACTGTCGGGGAGTTGCGGCGATTGTTGGGGTTCCTCAGTTACTACCGCACCTTCATCCAGGACTTTTCGCGGATCGCTAAGCCACTGTACGAACTCCTCCAGTCTCGGGGATCAGTAACCTCTGGAGAGCAGAATAAGTCTGGTAAAACCGAGAAAAGAGGGAACCAGTTTCCATCCCGTGCGAAAGTAGAGTGGTTGAGTGTGCACCAAGGTGTGCTTGAGAGACTCATTGGGGCTCTAACAACCCCCCCTGTACTTGCTTACCCGATCTTTGAACTCCCGTTTGTGCTCCATACAGACGCGTCCGAACAGGGGCTCGGGGCTGTGCTCTACCAGCAGCAAGAGGGCAGACTCAGAGTTATTGGCTATGGCTCCAGAACGCTGACTCCTGCAGAGAGAGGTTATAGACTCCACTCTGGAAAGCTTGAGTTCCTGGCACTTAAATGGGCTATCTGTGAGAAGTTCCGCGATTATTTGTTCTATGCGCCACACTTTACAGTTTTCACAGACAACAACCCGTTGACGTATGTCCTCAGAACGGCCAAGCTCAACGCTGTTGGACATAGGTGGGTGGGAGAATTGGCAGACTTCAGATTTGACATTCGCTACAGACCAGGCAAAATGAATGCGGACGCGGACATGCTCTCTCGTTGTCCTCTCGATATCAATGAGTTTATGACCGACTGTACCGAAGTTCTCACAGAGGAGGTGGTCCGGGCTACATGGGAAGGAAGTCGGGCTGACCAAGAGAATGAAGTTGCCTGGGTTGCGGCTCTTAATGCACGTCAAGAGAATGCAGAGTGCCAGTTTGGAGAGAGTCTCACTACACTTGACCGCTCCGAGTTGAAAGCTGCCCAGAGGGAAGATCCTGTTGTTGGTAAGGTGATAGAGTTAAAGGAGAGTGGTGGAGAACTGACATCTGAAATGACGAAAATTGCTAAAGGAGGCCTAAAGAGACTGTTGTATGAGTGGAGAAAACTGGATCTTGAAGAGGACCTGCTGTATCGCAAGACCAATCACAGATCTCAACTTGTTCTTCCAGCTAAGTTTAAGCAATTGGCCTTGAAACAGTTGCACAACGACATGGGTCATGTAGGGACGGAACGAGTTCTAGACTTGGCAAGGAGTAGATTCTATTGGCCTTTTATGAAAAAGGAGATTGAGCACTATGTCACCCAGCAGTGCCGATGTGTGAAGCAGAAGAAACCCGTGGTGAAGATCAGAGCACCTATGGGAAGTCTTACCTCAAGTTGTCCACTGGATTTGGTGTCCATCGATTATCTGCACCTGGAGCGGAGTCGGGGCGGATATGAATATATTCTGGTGGTGGTGGACCATTTCACCAGATTTGCCCAGGCGTACCCGACGAGAGACAAGTCTGGAAGGACGGCGGCTGAGAGGATATTTAATGACTATATCCCAAGATTTGGCTATCCTTGCCGGCTTCATCACGACCAAGGCCGCGAATTCGAGAACCATCTCTTCGCGACTTTACAGCGGTTAACAGGTGTCAGTAACTCAAGAACAACACCTTATCACCCCCAAGCAAACCCAGCGGAACGTTTTCAATCGTACTCTGCTACAAATGTTGAGGACGCTGGAAGAGAAGGAAAAGGATAGATGGAAAGACCACCTCCCGAAGGTAGTGCACGCTTATAATTGCACTAAGCATGAAGCGACGGGGTTCTCTCCATTCTTCCTCCTGTATGGACGTCACCCTCGCTTGCCCGTTGACTTGTTGTTTGGTCTAAGATCGGAGGATGACCAATACTCACCTCGAGATTATGCAGAGAAGTGGGCACAACGGATGGCTGATGCATATAAAACTAGCCTCGGACAACAGTAAACAAGCGAGCGCACGGAACAAGAAATACTATGACCAGCACCTTGCGGGTGTTGTGCTGCAACCAGGAGATCGAGTTCTGGTTCGTAACCTAAGTGAAAGGGGTGGACCTGGAAAGTTAAGATCATACTGGGAGAGAACAGTGCACGTGGTCAAAGAAAGAATAGGGGACGGACCGGTCTATCAAGTGTACCCGGAGTCCAGTGGAGGCCAAAATCCAGCCATGATACGTACCTTGCATCGGAACCTGCTTCACCTGGTTAATGACCTGCCTGTAGACCCGCCACCTCTGGGAGCTGATGAGTCATGTAGACCTAAGGGAAGGAAACCAAGATTGTTAAAATCAGCAAGAGAGCCTGAGGAAGCAAATTCGAGTGATTCATGTTCGGATGACAGTGACGCTCCGAGAGCTTACTACTGGTGGCGCTCCTCGGAACAGCAGAGATCTAAGCAGAGAAGGACTATACCTGACACTTACGAAAGAGAAGATTGGAGACGGAGAAATAGCGATGATGGATCTGCGAGGCATGGAGAGATTACTCTAGGAGTAGAGGAAGAATACTTACCTGAGCCAGTGTCAACTCACTCATTGACTGACTTACCTGCTGCACCAGAATCTGAGAGGATGAATGATGAACTGGGAGAGATGGTACCTGTGGAGGAAGAAAGACAAATGATTAGTCCAATGGGAAAAGTTGCAGGAGATGGATTTGTGAGAAGATCAAGCAGAGAAAGAAAACCCACACGGGTCTTCACTTACCCCTCATTGGGTCAGCCCAAGTATGAACTGCCTACTGAGATGGGGGCTGCTCAATTTATGCAGACACAGCAGTTACCATATTACTCTGGGGTACAGGGGCCAGTATGTGTGACTTGTGCTCACGTCCCACCTACATTTCCTTATCAGATAGGGCCTTATCCTACCTTATCACCTTATGCTGCCTTTAGTGGATACTAGAGAATTAGTGCCTACAAGAACACAGGGTTAAGATTCACAAACACATCAATGTGAACAACTAACACGCGTATATTACACATGACAGTAATCTTGAAATTGGTTACAATGTGAGGAGAATGTTTGTGTTATTGAGTAAACTGTTTATAAGAGTTAAAGGGTCAGTGTTGTTTGGAGCCATTTCTTTTGTCGGGGAGAGTGTGACACCCTGTATGTATTGTCACAGGAATAATTATATTTTTCTGCATGTATTTTATTTTATTGTGTTTATGATATCGTTTCAATTACTGTTATTATGTTGAATTTGTGATGAGTGATACCCACAGTGGACAGTAGGTGGAGACAATGTGCTGATCGGGGACTATGTGAGTAACTGAGTTGCGGAGAAGAAGCCGCCATTACAGAGCAACTCAGACTACTGATAACAGCACAACTTTGTCTGTCTCATTGTTTTACGAAACAGGTGGGTGAAATCAATCACCATGGACATAAAAACATGAAACAATATGTTGATTACATGTGTACACGGTTGTAAGAGGGTTATATACATTTCCTGAGTAGTGTTAAGATGTTTAATGGAGACGGTGTTTGTGTTCATAGAAATTACGTTTCATTTGCGTATGTGCCGCGTTAGGCCTGGTATTAATATTATACAATCTGAATGGTTAGAGGCTCCAGCACACTGAAAACCCAAAGTAATGTGATGTTTAATTTGTTTATAGCTTTCTAGTTATGTTTATAGCATAAAAGTGATGTATTAAGCAATTGAAATGGGTTATAAGATTGAAGTGTATATGTAGATACATCATACATATGTAATGTTAATTGTTGAATATTATATATAATCTTTCCATACTATATTATATAGGTTATTGTTGAAATGTGGATGTTTTAATAATCTTTGAATATACGCTGTACTGTATATAATAATTCAGTTTAAATGGTTATTGCGTAACCACTGGTTCGCTCAACTATTCAGTAATATAGTATTTATTAGGATACATTTGCACAGACAACAGAGACTGTATGGTGATGTATGTTTTAAGGAAAAAGAGTATTGAGTTATCAGAAAAATAATACTAAAGCATAAGAAGAAAGACATACAAGAGTGATGCAACACATGGTTATTGGTGTTTTGTTTGAGTGAGTCACATGTAAGGTGACACAAGATATTGTGATTTGATTATATAAAATATATATATATGCATAATCTTTGATTTATTGTAATAAAGCCATTACAGAGCAACTCAGACTACTGATAACAGCACAACTTTGTCTGTCTCATTGTTTTACGAAACAGAATTCATTTACTGCAGCACCGCCAGTCGGACGGCGGGCGTGCTACACTGATGATGATACGGAGTAAGCGTTGTCATCAAAGGAATAAATTACATTTTTAAATGTATTGATTTGACTTGATTTATAGATTTGAACTTGAAAAAACGGTGTGTCTACTGACGTCTTTCCGCGTTAAAACAACATTCCTTCTAATGTTCATTTGATGCTATAAATTAACTAAGGAAAAGATGATCGGTTCACGAGCAGCTTTAACTGAGGCTCTACAGCGATTTATTGTTTAAATTTCTTTGAAACTATTTTTTTTTGAAAAATTTGAAAATTGAGACTTTTTTCATATCAAAAGTAACCTGGCCTTACTCAATAAAAAAAAATAAAAAATAACCTGGTCTGTTGGCGCGTTGTCAGTGTCCTTTTTGCTCCGCGATGTATTGTTCACTGCGTGAGAACATGGTATGGCCTGAAAGGGGCATGGCTTGTCGGTCATATCAACTAAAGGGGGCGGGTCTTTTCGAACGGTCAAATTGTATTTATGCTTCAAAATTATTGATGAACAAAATGGGTTAGAATCACAAACTTTTGTTTGTCAAGAGCTTATTTTCTGCAGTAATCCAGAAGCCAGTGGAAAAATCATTTTGGCCTACAATACTCCGCATTACTGCAGTCATCACAAGTCATCACTGCAGTCTGATTACATTTATTCTAGGCAATAAAATCGGACGGTAACCATGGATATGTGGAAAGACCTACAAGTATTTCTTAAAGTTAACAATAAGATTTAGTTTGCTTTGCATTTTCTTCATGAGATTTGTTCCTTAAGTCCTCCAGGATGTATCCCAGGGAGTCTCTGTGCTGTCTCTTTGTATCACCAAGTAGCTGATTACCTTTCTGTCATGGGTGACAACCATCAGACTTATCTGCAAATAAATGCCACATCATAGCCAAATGATTTATTTTACTACTCATGCTCCACTGCACAACTGTGCTCCACTGCATACATATAGATGACTGTTTGCATGGAAAACAATTTTGCCCACCATTTTTGACCTTTCATTCTCTCTGCAACCACTATTTTTAACATATACACACTGTCTTTATGTCAGTAATGTCTTTACTGTAATTTTTATCAATGTAATGCATAGTTACATGATTACAAAATGTACATGAATTTCAGAACTTTCTATTAATCAAATAATCTTGGAAAAAAACATATAATAGTTTCAACAAATATATTAAGCAACACTAACAACTATTTTTAATAATGTTAATTATAAGAAATGTTACTTGAGCACCAAATCTGTGTTAGGATGATTTCTGAATGATCATGTGACACTGAAGACTGGGGTAATGGCTGATGAAATATATAATAATATTTTAACAAATATGAAACTAAATTCGCTTATTTAATGGCACGTATAGTAGGCCTACAGACTCACTATTTGTACAAATTGCTGCACATTCATTTAATTCTGAATTTTGCACACATACGTTATTATTGTGTTGTGCATAGTTGTGCATAGTAAAACATATCTGCAAGATTTATCAAGTTCACAGATAATTGTGCGTGCTTATTAATCATTATGATACTAATATCATAATAAAATAGTCTATTATATGTACAAAAAATCAGATGAGCCCAGAATATGAAAGCAACGTGTTTAATTACATACATTACGCATTACACACATTAAGCATATACACACTGAACACATTAAGCATTTTCCTCCCATAGAAAACCATTATAAGAACGCTTGGCTTAATGTCCCAGCCGTTATTATGTTGAAATAACGAGATATGATGTCGAAATAACTAGATATTATGTCGAAATAACGGGCTTCCAATTCAGGCCTTCCATAGAATAGCCTACAGCCTGTATATAATTGCTTCCAGAAATTATTGAAACACCTGGCCCCTCTAGCGCCGCCCATGGATGACATTGCAAAAATTTTAATTTTCATGAGTTTTTTCACACCACGACACGTGCATCATAAATCAATTGTTCTTGCTGTTTTGAGCACTGAAGCTAGCCATGTTGTCACAGCAGGAAAATCTAAAGCTCAGTTTACTATCAATTACTGATATGTTACACTATATGTCTGTCCAAGAAAGGTGAAGGAGAGCAATCGCTCACAGCATGGATACAAAAACTGTGAATTCATCACAGAATTGGTTCATTCATTAGAATTGTTTACGGCCGACTCTGAGCTGTTGATACAATACATGGCTTGCTAGCATTTAGAATAAGCAGGAACTTGGTGAGGTCTATTTAAGATTTGTAATAGATATTTTAAGTGTGACATGAATTTTTAACTTGGTATTGTAAAGTCTTGATACATTTATGGCACTTTGCTATAAGGTGAAAATATTAGAGGTAAAAATTAGGAATTGGAAAATACAATGCATTAAACCATGTTCATTTTTTTCATGGTAAAATAGATTACATTTAATGAATTAACAGCTTTTTTCTGTATATTTTTCCTTGCATTTTATAGTTTTTTTTCTGTAAAAAATGTATTATTATTTTAATACTAATAATTCATTATTATCAGGCATACACAATATGAGACAAATCATGTGGAGCAAAATAACCATATTCATTACTTTTAGATATTATGCCACATACTGTGTGTGCCTCATGACATAAGTTCATGAATAAACATAAATAATGATCAAATCCTGCCCTGTTGGCAATAAATCTGTGTCACACGGGAAGCTTAAAGTGTGAGTTGTGGGACATTCTTTTGATTTAAGATGTAACCTAAAATAAATACATTTACCCTTCACTATAGTATTCAAGATTTTTCCAGGGATTACTGAACCAATAATCCGTAAATATATACATCTTTATTTTCACCATATCTGAGTAGGTTTCCAATAGCATTGAGGATAACTTGTCATTGTCAGATATGAAAGCACATATTTTATCCTGTAAACAACCGCTCTCATCTTGCTAAAGGTCCTTTTTAATACTCTTACGCATTGTTTACAAGCCTTGAGAAGTAATATCAGTGACAAGCCTCTCTTGACCCCAATTTCAACATCTTGATCCCCATCTTGCGCCATGTGTTAGACATCTTAACATGGACGTATAAGCAGTGTGTAATTCACCCCATCTCTCGCTTTCTAAGCTGGTCTTTAATCCTTTCTGTTTGTGCGCAGTTTTACAGAATAGCTATTGAAGATGGACCCCTTGTGGCCCTCCTTATTCTTTTTCTCTGCCCCCCCCCCCCCCCCCCCACCTCCATATTGCCAGATGAATGATGGTAAAACAATGGTCCTGGGTTTCACAAAACATTCTTAATACTAAAATTCTTAATAGCTTCTTCTTGTTTTCTTATTTAAGAAACGTAAGAAGAAAAACTTTTTCAACTAAACCATATCCGAATTTCTCAAATCTGAAAAGTTCTCAAATATTTTCTTAATAACGCAATAAAAAAGCATTGTTCTTTTTGCTGCCTGTTGATTACCTAATAAGCATTTCTTGTTATTATTCTCTCAACTCTTGCAACACAATTTTGTAGCACTTAGTCATGTTTTTGTAGCACGTGACTTGATTTTAAAAGTGTTGATATGGTGTTCTGGATGGTTGCTATGGATTATGCAATGTGGTTACATCATTGAGAATAAACAATTAACCGCCAGTATAATTCTTTAGTTTTTCTTCTTTGTACTCCCTTGTATAGAGTCATCTGCCTATGGCTCTCAGCACACGATGTGACATGGCCACTGAACTGCCATCTCACCACGAAACATTCACCCCTAACCCTATTTCTTTCTCCACCTCTCTATTCTAGACCTTCCTTTTCAGTTCAGATGTAAGTTCAGCGAGACGTCATTCATTCTTACAGACAGTCAGCTCTTTTTTCCCCTTCTCTCTGTCCATGTATTCCCCTCTCATTTTTTCTCCTTTGTCAAGTTAGATTCCTTCTCTTGGTGGAATTGTAAATAAATCATTACACATGAGTGAGTATAGCTGAGGTCAGACAGACCTCTTTGGCTCTATTAGCTTGTTTTCACATACTGTAAACTAAAATGACCATGCTTGGAAAGACTACAACATCAGGGATAGTTTTAAAGAGAGTTTCACAATTTAAAATCTGACATGTTGTTCAAAACCTGTATGACTTTCTTCCACAAAACACAAATTAAGAACATTTCAACTTTTGTTTTTGTTCATGCTATAAAAGTCAAAGAGCAAAACAAAATTGGACCCCATGCAAACAACCAAGCAACAAAACAATGAAGCAACCAATCAAACACTAAGATATTTTACAAAATATGTTTTGGGTTCCACAGAAGAAAGAAATGCATTTGGAAAAATTATGAATTTCCTTAAAAAAATATCGTTGTTTGATTAGAAATTTTAAAACATCACATATTAAAATCATGATTTAATGTCTTAATCCCTACTTACTAGATTTACAAACTCCCTTTTTATTGAGGAACTGTGGTTGTGAATATTTCATTTGCAGCTTCAGTTATTTCCCCATTTTGCGCTCTGGATGTTTTTCTAAAGATGAAAACACTCAGGCCTTGTCACCTAAACTGTTAAACCTTGGGCAGTCAGAAGTATGATGGGAAATTAGATCCCATATGCTTCAGACATCATCAAAATGCATCTTATGATTTGCATTTAGATGAGTTGATTATTATAATTCACCCTTGTGATGTTAGAGCAGATACGGAAGAGACGGTGAACTCACGTTAAACTGTGTATGTACTGTATTATATGTGTGAATGCATGTGTGACAGAAAGATTGCATTAATATGAATTTACCTTAAAAGAAGTGTCACATGACCACTGTTATGGGATCAATATCCCAATACACTGTGTCAGATTCAATAGTGACTTTGACAAATTGTTGATTTTCACCTTAAACAAAATTAAAATCAAAATAGTTTAATCTTCAATTGGCACAATTCAGTTCTCAAAACAAAGCCACATTCCAAATGTTTAACACATTCCACCTGTTTTAACACACGTTCCATATTTTGTTTGTCTGATTTCTGCAAAACTTTACACAAACTTGATGTGGAACTAACATCAGTGTTTCAATGCTTGCTTGCTCTCTGGGATGAAAGTGTAAGCTGTTATGACATAAAATTATGATTATACTGTGTTACCTCAATAATGCAACACTGATGTGTAAAGCGCTGCTCTTTCAAAAAATGTACTTGAACTTGAATTTTGCACATTGTTTTGCCTTCTTATTTATCCAACCATGTCATTTTTTGTCATTACATTACGTACCTTTTTATATCAGTTACATTTACATGTGTTCATTTAGCAGACGCTTTTATCAAAAGCGACTTACAAATAAGAACAATAGAATCCATTAAACTAACAATAAGACAACAGTTTTTAATAGGAATCTAAAAAATGCTCAGGTCTCATAAAGTCATTTCACTGTGACATGAGCAGTATAGAATTTAAAAATCCCTTATGACTTCCCAACAGCAATAAAAAACCCAAAAAAACACACGTGAAATGTGGAAAGGAAGAGAGACTAGTATTACTGTATTACAAACTGTTTAAATGCCCATCACAATGTTAATCTCACAGTTGAGGTTAGTAATACAGAAAAAGTTTCTGCATTTACTGTCTGTGAGAGTCTTCCCTTTTAAAAGTCAATTTATCACTTGGACATAGATAGAAAATGTGAAGGAAGTTTAATCAATTATAAAGACTATGTAGCAGAGTACTGTTCTGTATATTTAGATGGGACCGTTTATATTTAGGTCATATTTGCCAGACCTGTCATTTATATTACTGTACCATTTCTTTCTGTGTTTTTATTTTTTGAGACAGTCACATAAATGCCATGTGACTAATTACTCTGGACCCGCAGGAAAATTATGTCATGATACACAGTTGGTGCATCTGCCAGCAGGATCTAATGGGTTCATGACAAACTTTGTCTGACAAGACCTTCATGTATTTTATGAAATATTTCAGGTTCACTGTACTTTCGTCAGCATTGTAGTCTTTCACCAGCATCTGTGCTATGGATTACCACAGAAGATTATACTGACTCATCCAACATTTAAAAAAAAAGATCATTATGTGCTATAGCATTTTCATGTTGCTCCAAACTTAAGTATCTCCTTTATGGAAAACAGCATTAAATAATTATGAAGAATTGTACTCACTGTTATCCATTTACTATAAATGGAGACTGACACTTGAAATGTAGAGCAAAATAAATATGGACCAATTTGATTTTTAAATCATTGTAGACTGTACAAAAATATTTTGCGAAGTTTTAAATAAAACAAAAATTATTGGAGTAAGTTTTACAAGAAAATATCAGTCTCTATTTTTCAAAATTTCACATTTAATTCAAAGTGGTCTTTGTAATTGTGAATTTTACCCAAAAAAAATGTCAGTGTGATTACACAGAAAAGAGAGATTTATCTGTTACACGGAAGAAAGAAGATCTTAAAGGGTTGGGACTAAATGAGGGTGAATACAATACAGAATATTTATTTTTTGGGTCAAATCACTTTACTGCTAACTTGTAATATTGCTTTAAGTTATGTGATTCAATGTTTCTGAAATAGCACATCTTCTCATGCTTGGGTAACAGTGAGAATTCATGGAAGCAAAAACATGAGTTAGGTCTGAGGGATAATAAGGGCTCTCGCACTTTCCAGTCTGATTGGCAAAAGGGATGAATTCATGCATATCTCCAAGGTCCCCCTTTCACATCCTTTTACCCACTGAGGTGATTTGTGTAAAAGGCCTCATTACACTCTTATCAATGGAATATTCAAACATCAGCGACTGAAATATATAACTTCCAAACCACACCAAAATAGACTATGCAAAGCACACCACGTTAACAACCACACTTCCTCAAATAATGCCCTCTTTAGAACCTGTGTTTCTAAAGAGGGCAGGGAACAACCATTCAGGCATCCCCTGTTGTTTCTGCAGTGTGGAAGTTCTGCACTGTCATATCTTTTGATGAAACCCTGTTTCTCACCTGAATAGCTGGTGGGCCACTGGCCAGTTATCGACTAAACATCTCTCTGTTTTTTGGGTCAGCAGCTTGGCAGAGAGAAGTTCTGGCAGTTTAGGCGAGTTCTGCCACTGAAAGAGCGAGAAAATGCTGATCAGCTGACCTACGCTCTTATGTTCTGATGCTCTCACACAATTTTTCACTTTTGAATTTTTCTCCCTCTTTCCCAGTAATAACTCAGAGACCAGTCAAAATGTCATTGACACCAAAAATGTAAGTTTTGATGTTGGCCATGGCCACTTGGTAAAACATTTTTAATTTGTATTTCTTTCTTAGTTATTAATCACAGTACATTACGCAATTGATTTGTATTACAAGTCTTCTAAAATGTTATGTTTAAATATGCAAATTTGGCATTAACTAATTAAATATGCACTAATCTGTAGACATTTTCAATTTTGGAATAAGCCTGGTTCAAATTTTGTTGTCATATTAGAGTTGAATGTTTTTACTTAGATATCACAATTTAGCACTAGGCTATATAAGTCAGAAAAACACACATTTTTTGGAATTAAAATGTTATTATCTGCTGAATATACATGTATAAAGCCATCTGTTAAAACGTTTAGAATATAGATATGAATAAAATTGGAAAGTCTGGTGCATGTATGTTAGTGCTGCTAAAGTGGAGATTTCTTGCTTATTTTGAGAAAATAAACTTTAAAGATACAGCAGCATATGTATTCAAAATCTACAAGTGCAAACATATTAAATAAACACTTAAATGTTTATTTTGTTTTCTTTCCACTTTCTTTCCACCCGTCCTTCGTATGAGACGTAAAACCGAGGTCCTGACTCTCTGTGGTCATTAAAAATTCCATGGCACTTCTCGTAAAGAGAAGGGGTGTAACCCCAGTGTCCTGGCCAAATTCCATCCATTGGCCCTTGCCAATCATGGCCTCCTAATAATCCCCATCCACTGAATTGGCTCTATCCCTCTCTCTCCTCTTCACCTATAGCTGGTGTGTGGTGAGCGCACTGGCGCCGTTGTACTGTGGCTGCCGTCGCATCATCCAAGTGGATGCTGCACACTGGTGGTGTTGAGGAGAGATTCCCTGATTTGATCGTACAGCGGTTTGGGTGTACAGTAGAACATATGAAAGCGCTATATAAATGCTTCATTCATTCATTCATTCATTCATTCATTCATTCATTCATTCATTCATTCATTCATTCATTCATTCATTCATTCATTCATTCATTCATTCATTCATTCATTCATTCACTCCTGGAAAAAAAAAACATGTTATTAAAGCAAAATAGCTTACAATTTAAAATTTACCTGTGCATAAAAAAATGGTTTTGCCTGCCTATGACAATTCTTTCTTGTCTAAATGTCTTCTACCAGAAAGACTCGGGAGAATAAATACTGTAACAATAAATACATTTATTGATAGCCCAGCAAGCAATAAAGCTCTTTGGCGTAGGCCCCGTCCATAGCTCGCAATCCGAGGGTCCGGACTCTGCATTTCCTGCCCGAAGACGAAGGCAGGGGCACAGCCGACCCCCTGGAAGGGAAGGGACCGTCCTGGTGGTGGTGGGGAGGATGAAGGGAAAGGAACCATCCTGGAGGTGGTGGGGAGGATGGAGGTGAATGGAAGCGTCAGCAACTGCGAACTCAGACATGTGTAAGTACCGGTCTTTTATACCGCAAGAATTAGACACGATTGGATGAGAAGATAATAAGTGACGTAGCAATTGAGTCTTCCTGGCAGAACTTAATGCTAAAGTTTCTGTTACATATTGAAATAGAAAGTTGGGGAGAGACAATAGCCAATAGCTAAGACTTCATGGGGTCCAGTAAAATCGAAGTTGTGGTGTTGTGACCTTCTGAACTAAAATTATGCATGTCATAGAGAATATTGGGTTAAATTCTCCTTTATGTTGATGATTATTTTCACAACAGAAAATTTGCTATAGAGCTTCTTATTATGGCTAACTTAGTGGTTCATAGCAGAAACTGATGCTAAAAATGCAGTAAAAGTAATCTCTCAGAAAGAACCCAGCATAGCTGTTTAACAGTCGATTCAGTGCATGTGAGAAAAGAGAACAACTGACTGATGGTGATGCCTTCTCAACTGAGAAAAAACATTCAACTTCTTTCTCTCTCTCTCCCTCTTACATTCTCTTTTTTCACACTTAAGAAGGGGGAACAATTTATCATATAGCGCTGCAATCCCGACAGCTTCCTGTTTATAATGCCTGGCTGCAGCTACCCCTTAAACAACTTTCTAGAGACTAGAATCTTAAACAATACAACAAACATGAATTAAATAACGTAAAATGTAACAAAAAGACAATGGACTTAATTATTAGCAAGAAATATAACTTGTTAGATAATACAAAGAAGTGTTATGCTCTTTCTGGAAATGCACTCAAATACTCTTTACTTCATTTTTATTAATTAAATAAAAATAAAAATGTTTTCTATTTTACTCTAAAAACATTTACCAATATGGCTATTTATTTTTTCTCACACACACTGTAGAGTGCTTTAATGTTTGTAGGTGTAGATTACCATCCATAAATTAAATACAACAAAAGTGCAGCACCTGTTCATTTTTCATAAAAATTCCCATTTTATTTTTTCATATTATATTTATATTTTAATATTACATTATTATGAGGCCAAAACTATTAAGAATCACGTTTATTTCAGTGTTTTTTTTTTTTTTTTTTTTTTTTACAAAACTCTCAATCTATACAATTATCTGTACTCTACAATACCCTCAAATCTCTTCATCTCTTCAACGGTGTAGAAGATTGATGACATGTTTTGTTTAATTTCTCAAAATTAACCCCGCCCGTATGTTCAAGTCATCACGCATGGCCCCGCCCTTCCGCGTTGGCGTCATCGATTCAAACTGGTATCGAAAGCAGAGTGGAGCTTGTGGACATTCAGAGAGCAGACTTCACGGAGACAGGAGGTAGAGACTGTACAGCACGGCCTTTTTATATTCCGTATGAGCACAGCGTCTTTATTTGTAAAGATGTGGACGGCTATAGGGAAACTGCTGCTTTTACATATGATACTCGTGGGGTTTCTGCTGGTGAATGGTAAGTGTCTGCTCCACGCTGACAGTCCGTTGTTATGAATGTAAATTGATGCTGTAGAAACACCGGCGGAGCCGCGTGCATCTACTTCCGATGACGAGACATTATTTGAGCGCTATATCATGTTAATCTCTTTATACAGCGTGCATTTTTAAGAAACGACAATCTGATCAAGTGCATGTGGTTCTTGTCTTGCCGTGTTCGTTGTGGGCACAATAAAAAGGAAGCATTTTTTATATAAAATGTAATTATAGTAGTGTAAGTCCGTAGTACACTATTGAAAGTAACCCATACGCAATAGCGCAACTTTAGTCTAATTGAATGCGTCAACAGTATAATTTAGATGTGTTTTTATGCACACGTGTCTTTTATACTTGGTCATTTATAGTTTGGGATACATTTACTGCTACCCGTCATCGTGCACATCGAATTGTACTGACAGTGTTGTTTGACAGCTGTTAATAGAACTTAGCATAAAATTATGTAGGACTATACAGAGACTTGTAAAATAGTAAACTATTGCTAAGAATGTCTAAGTTACGTGGGCCATGTCTTAACTTTTTTTTATTTTAAGTTTGATATTTGATACATATGTTGTATAGCAAGTCCCCCAGCATTTTGTTTTGACATCCTTTGTGGAAGTTGGATGGGTTAAAGTGATGAAACAAAATATAGAAAATTGGAGAGGGCAAAGGGAAAAACTCATATTGGTCGAACAGTGTCTGTGGTGATCATTGCCTTTAGTTAAAAACTTGATCTCCCCCAAAATTTGCAATCTGTATATTTACACACAACTTCTTAATATGACAGGTACTAAACCGGACTGTGAAAGCGGTCAGTTTCAGTGCAGGAACGGCAGATGTATCCCGACTCCATGGAGATGTGATGATGATGATGACTGCTCGGATAACAGCGACGAGGAGAACTGCCGTGAGTAATTTAAACCTCTTTTTAACAGGTGTCTTATATAGCCATGAAGGTACCATCTTTGTTCCTCTTTCAACTGGGGTCTCAAAAAACAGTTTATGATACCAGAAATGCTGTCTGTCTAGACTAGGCTACTCACTGGGTTTTGAAACCACAGGCATAATCATGGCACACTGTTTCTTTGAAAAGACTCCAACTGTCATGAGTTGTGGCTTTAGGTGCCTCTACACTGGAATTTTTACTTCCTATTTTTATGCTTTGTAAAGTATGACATCACACACTGTATACATAAGTGTAGACTACAGCGCTTTACTGTGCAGTATGTATCAGTAATAGACAATGCACTTAATTTTTTGTGTGAAGCTTTTAATCACACTTTATTATTGTAATTAATAATAGTGACCTGTAATATGTCTAAAATGGACATTGTGCATGGCATATTTTGAACGTATTATTAGACACAGACATCCGCTTATTAGCTATGAATGTAAGTAGGACTTTGCAGGTTGACACAGGCAAGATTGATTTTTGCAGGACTTACTAATGAAAGACAAACATAAAAAAGTCGAATGACTTAATTACAGCAGAGGAGAGAAAGGCACAACTGCTGCAAAATGTAATTATTCCGTTGTATTGGTCACAGTATTAATTGCAAGTGCATTAACTATCCTGGTTAGTTGATGAATATGGCAAAGTGGAGTGTTCGGAGGCGTAGTGGAGAGAGTGCCTTTTTCTGAAAACTGATGGAAATAAAATTGAACTTGCATTTACTTTTACGTTTTCATGCCATAAAGTGACAATCTCACAAATCTGCGCTGCATTCTGGACATGTTGATCAAATACAGCAACACAGTGTTTTAGCAATATAGGATTATAAAGGTCATACTTCTATTGCTCTTGTTCCATATTTATGAGTGGTGCTGTGTGCCGCCTGCTAAGCTTTCTCAGCTGTAAACAAACTAGTATGTAGGGCAGAATGGTTGGTTGCATTTATCAAGTAGGAGAAAGAGACACCTCCACCTTGTTCCCAAAAAGTGTGAATTTACACGCTTCGGGAATCACTTGCTGGAGTTTTTATGTGGCTTTTGATTTTTGCTTTTTAGATGACCCATTTTTATTAATTGTTTTATTTATGTTATATGAAACCACCTGATTTGATTTAAGAAAAATCATGAAAGCATTACTCTCCGATTTTGTGCCACTGCCAACTATCATTCCCCCAGGTTCAGGTTTGTCACATTCACCTGGTGTTTTCTTGGCTTCGGTTATGCTTGTTTAAATGGATTCATGCAAAGGTGCCCCATTTCATGTGGTATCTCCAGCAGGCAGGGTATCTGCGAGGTTACTCCCCAGGTAGAAGCGCTCTCTTGGGCTGTCAGCAGGGTTGGATGCTCCCCTCTCTCTTCTGGATGTTTTTCTGTGGACTTGGACAGACATTGAATTAGAATAATAACTTAAGGATTGTGCTTTGCACTCCCCTCCCAGACACAACCTACTCAATTGGCAGGATTCCTCTTTAGTTGCCCATGGAGACAGTAATAGCAACACTTCACAACACATACTGCTCCCTCTCCCTTTCTTTCTGTGTCTTTTTTTCAGTACCAAATTCTAATCACAGAGCTTTGTGTCTGAAGATGAAGTGGGCTCTTCGGTAGAGACTGGCTTAGTGGCTAGAGACTATTTATGTGTCTCAGGATGGCCTTCAGTCTTAGATGAACATCACATGGACATTTATTTACTACGACATGAATCGATGTTGACAAAACGTTCTTGATAGTACATTTTATAGCACTAACTCCAAAAATCCCAAACTATAAAAAGTTCTTTTTTGCAGGGTAATGTATGATAATGATTTGTTTACTTACTGTTGGTTTTGGGCTATGATGCAAACAATTCCCCTGTACTTGTTTGTGAACGAACAGACAAGTCAGAAAGAAAATAGCTGAAAGTATTCTTGTGAAGAGATTAAGACAAATCAGTATGTGATAACCATAATAGCAATAATGATTGTAACTTGCAAATTTGGAGATAAAAGACTCTTTAGAGTTTGCTTGTACACTCAGATTATCAAGTATCTTATGTGCCACCACACTGAATTTATTTGATCAAAAATATGGTAAAAACAGTAATAATGTGAAAGATTACAATTTCAAATAACTGTTTTCTATTTCAAAGGCTATATTTTAAAATGTAATTTATTCCTGTGATGGCAAAGCTGCATTTTTGGATGCCATTAATCCAATCTTCGTGTCACATGATCCTTTAGAAATCATTCTAATATTCTGATTTGGTGTTCAAAAAGCGTTTATTATTATTATCAGTGTTGAAAATAGTTTAGTATTTTTAAACCGTGATCATTTTTTGATGCATAAAAAGTTCAAAAGATCAGCATTTATTTGAAATACAAAGCTTTTGTAACATTCGTAAATGTTTTTACTATCACTTTTGATGGAATTAATGCATCTTTACTGAATAAAAGTATGAATTTATTTAAAGACTTTTGAACAGAGGTGTATTGTGTTTGGCAGATGTTTTGGGCAGCAGAAAAGTGTCAAAGATATCTTGCAGCTTGAAATCCTTGTATGAAAAACGATTTTTGAGTTGAGTTTGACTTGGGTATTTTTTCGTCATTATTCTTTATTGTATATTTTATTTCATGATGAATTTATTTTCTATGAGGTAAGACATCACAGGGAAAAGCAGAGGTGACAAATGCCATTTTTGTTTTTTTCTTTTAGACTCGTATTGCACGCGTATTGTGTTGGACATTACAACATATTTTTAATGGCTAATTTTAGTAACCAAGTGCTTCACATACGTTTACCACACAAATATAACAAGGGGCCGCTCCATATCTCTCATATACAAACACATACACAAACACACAAATAATTTTTTCTCTCAATCTCTTAAAAAGAGGTCAAATAGAACATATCGTACAAGGTCACAGGTCAGAGACATAATCAGGTATCCTGTCTCTCATGGAATGGTTATTGAATCTGTTGAGATAATGAGTCTAACCACCTGTATCACATGGTATAACGTGTTTCAGAGACACAAGAGATGCCTGTGGAAATAATATCTCATTTTTATATTAAATGGCTGTGCAGGGTTACAACTAACGTAGCTTTTTTTGTGTTAGTAGTAGGCTATGTATTACGTGTATCTATTAGACTGAGCTCTTGTATTACGTGTCTGAATGCACTCCTTCTTATTCAATACACCACACACACACACACACAACACACACACACACACACACACACACACACACACACACACACACACACACACACACACACACACACACACACACGTACACGTACACACACACACGTACACACACACACACGTACACACACACACACGTACACACACACACACACACACGTACACACACGTACACACACACACACACGTACACAGTACACACAGAGTAAAGCGGATCTAAATGAGTAAGCAAACACTGCTTCTAGTACAATCATTTCCTGGTACTGCTCTCCAAGTATTGCAGAATCTTGTGAGGAGGATCTCATTTGTTTACTTTGAGGTAGGAAGTATTCCTCATGGAAATGTAAATGAATTTTTTTTTTTTTTTGTAAAACATTAACAGTCCTGTGTCTGTTAACAGGAAGAAAGGAGAGTTTTAGCCTGAAATATATATATAATATATATATATATTTTTTATGATGTGTACAGTCATGCTAAGTGATTCACTATATGTTCAGACCTTGTAATTATGGAGCAGATGTCACTGTGCTGCACCCTTCCCCTCACTTTGATTTTTTTTTATTTTATGACACTTATGTTTCCGCATCCCTTTTCTTGTGAATTGGTCTCGGAGTCAGTTTTGGGAAAGAGACCGCAAACTATATCGATTTTGGGATACATGTTGTTGTCAATCAGCAGGCTTCTTGCATTCCCACATAAAAAAAAAAAGTTCACCCAAAAATGAACATTCCGTCATGTCATCATTTATTCACTTTCATGCAATATGATTTATTTGACTGATAAATAGACTGTTTGTGTGATGAATAATTCATTCTTCACTGATTATCCCTATGGTCTGTTAACTGTTAAAAACTGGATCAGTTAAATTTTGATCAAAGACTGATTTTGGGATCTGGATCAACTGATTCATTTAAAAAGATCAGACTACAAAGAATGATTCATTCTCTAATTGGGCATTGCTACTTTTCTAACGGACTGCTCGAGGAGAGCTCGTTGTGGATGTAATTTTGTTGTTGTTGTGAATAACAATTTAATATTTTGTTTTTTTGTTTCACCAAGCTATTTGATTTGGAGTCTTGGAATGGTGTTTTTCTTTTTCTTTTTTTGTTGTCATTTTGGACCTCAGTTGTCAGGATATTCTTCATAAATAAAACTATTTGTGCTCCACAAACAAAAGAGAAAGTCATTCAGGTTCGGAACGACATAAGGTAGAGTAAATGTCAATGTCAAGATGTTCCTCCAAATCGTACTGGCAGAGAAATCTTGTTGCTGCTCGAAACCGGTTAGTGCTGTGGTAATTATTGCTGGGTTTTTTTTTATTGCCCATGGGCTTTTTTGTTACATTAATATGATCAGAAAACATGCATTGGTCCTTTTGTGAGCTTGAGCATGTGTATGTGATGGCGGCAGTGAAGTTATTGTGAAACAAAGACCCAGGTGACCATGAACTGTCTATGTGCATAACATAAATCCAATTAGTGCCTCTCCATGTGCTGTGTGGATATGCCAGATCAGTGGGGTTATTTGAGTTTAAGGGCAAGAAGGTCCTGTTATTGAAAAAAAACTCTTCAATTTACTAAACAGAGGCTCGTTTTTACCCAAGTAGCACTTATGCCAAAATGATGATGTCTTGTTTGAATGTGCGAACGTTCATTAGTTTGAAGCATTCAGTCTGTGTCCTCTTGAAACTGTCACACTTTCAACACTCTCGTGCATGCATACAATTCTGAAGCTTTAGAGAGTATATGTGATCTTTCTGACTTGCATTTCCTCTGTAATGCTGATATATTGTGAAAATTTCTTCATTAAGGAAGTGTATTCGAGCTAAGGAGAGTGAGAGAGGACGAAACAAAGAGAGAAAACCTAAGTGTTTTCATCTTGTATTGTGGATATTGCCTGGATATTGTGGATGAGCTTTTCGGGTGAATTTCATGAGCTACTTACTGATATGAAATCTTGACTGAGTCTCTGTTTGTTCTCAGTAAGTGGGGGTGGGGAATGTGACAGACACATAAGGAGAGAAAGAAACTGAATAAAGAGAGAGGTGAACAAAGACACTGCCTCAGCACACTCACTAGCCGTTGGTGAAGGGCAGCTGAAGTGGTAATAACACGTTTTTTGTTTAATTTATCTATTTTTTCCACAGATTGTATTCTTGTTGGAGATGGGTTCCAGGTGGTCTCTGCTCATCAAGGTGTGCGGTACAATCAGCCACAGGCCAGTGATTCGTTTGGCAGGCCTTTATAAAGAAGAGAGGGTGTAGAAAGAGGATAAGATAAGAAAGAGGATGCTTCTTCAAGTTCTCACACATGGCACTAATGTCAGACTTCCTACAGGATTTTGGTTTTGCAGTGGGCTGCACTGTATAGAATAGAGTGGTTCTGTGATGTATTTTGTTGGTCAAACCAGAAGTTACCCTGGTTCCCTCAACAAAAACCCAATATGATTTTCCCATTGACTTTTGGATTATTGCAGAAAATGCAATTGGATTATTTTGTGACCATAACCAACAAAAGTGAATGATTCTTATGTTTTGTTCATCATGATAATCTTCACATACATTTTTAATTTTGAAGCCTGAATACAATCACCAGAGGTACAAAGCTAAACGTAGGCTTTAAACGAACTAGACTATGGTCACATGACTTCATCGTAAGCATACAACTCTTTTAGTCTTTATTTAAAGAAGAAAAAAAGAAGAATGGCTTGCAAGAACGTGATTATAAACACAATGAGGCCGTCACCCCTCAATCCCACATAAACAACAACATATGGTTATACTTACAAATTCATTCATGTTATTAGTAAATAGTAAATAAAGAGTTCACAGTACCTTTTACTAGTTTCAGTTCCACAGTACCAGTTCTTCTTTCTTTCAGGTAATGTGACAAGCGTTCCCCTTGATTTGCAGTCTTTATGGTGTCAATCGTTCATGGCAGATTAAAATCCTTTGCAATGTCAAACTTGATCCCACCCCATGTGCGAATGATATCAATTCCATTTTTACTATTTTATGTGCATATTTATCTAAAAATCACATTGAAACTTATAACTTATAGTCCTTAAACTTTTATAAATTGGCACTTTTCAGAAGGTACATGTACACCTTGGCAGTTCTTACCCTTTGTTCAGTGAGCGAGTAAATAATCCAAAATTATTCTACGAGGAGTCTGACCATTTCAGTTCATTGACTTGTGTTATTGTCGGAATTGATTCATTACATGTTGTGCATTGTGTTTTATCAAGCAGTAGAACCCGGACAACCCCTCTCTTGTACCATATTGGGTTGTTGATATATTATATACACGCGCACACACACAAAATATATATATGTATGTATTGTTTGGCGTGGTACTGCAAACCCCCTAAATCCCAGTTTCTTTTTGATCAGTCCATGTGCCTGAGAGCATACGTCTATGACTATCTAATCCCTGCCAAGATTAGTGGAATATTTCAACATGACTCGGCTTTATTTACATTTATGTTATTCATGCTCTCGCTCGCTTGTCACTTTCCCAATTTTGGCCTGGAATAGAATCCGAAGAATATTTCAATACCTGTTTTTTATGAATAAATCATTTGGCTAATACCCATCTGTGCACTGACAAACATTCTCCCAATGTGTGTAAGCCAGTATCAGTGTTTGTGTGTGGTTTTGGGTCTCTCAGCTTCAGAGATTATAATTCTTTTGAGTTTGTATACAACTTGGCCAGACTTTTCTCAGTCTCATTTATTCACACGGGTCCTTACCTTTCTCCTCAATGTTTTCTGTACTGTCAACTGTGAAAATTGAGCTGAAAAGTGTCCTAAATCACTGCAGTGCAGCAGGGAGTGGTATCTGCTCTAAGTAGCTGTGATCCTCCGTTGAGATGAGGTTGTTAAATGACTTCCACAGTTGTATTTACGACATGGAGAGTTGGTGTATATTTTATGCTGCTCTCCTTGCTGAAGGATAGAAAATGATGTTTGAAGATTTGGTTTTTTTTTTTCTGCACTTTTCTGCTCTCTGAGTGAGACAGAAGGAGAACGAGAGCTCTTTTGACCTTACTTAATCTTTCAGTGGTGCTCTGGAACATTCATTAGTTTATTACACTTGTACATACTGTACACGCATGGTAAGATCCTTTTTTATCAGGTTGCTTAGACTGTTTGAGTAGACTGCCGAGACCGATGATTCAATAATTATTTTTACGTTATGGCCGGTAACTGGCCGATATTACAATTATATAATATTTTGTAGAAATAAATAATAAAACACTAAAAATGTAAATGCTACAAGTAAATCTAGGCATCACAACATTACAGTATGTATATTTTGAGATTTCCAAAATATTTAAGTGTTATTAAATTATTCATGTTTTTAAATATTTATTTGAAATAGGGAAAATGTAGCCTGACAAGCCAGACCCACATCAAGATGTTGGGTCTGGGAACTCACCATTGGCAGGGCTCAATCCGAGGGGCGGTATAAGCGGTTGTCTTTCAAATTTCCTCTGCATGCAATAGGATAGCGGTACAAACAATTAGAGCAATGAAGAAGGTGACGTAGTCAGAGCGACGGACTTCAGTGCCGTTCTTTGTTCTTTTCTCAAAGAAAAGCTTAACTCCAAGTCTTTCAGAGTCGCGGCCAAAGACGATTTGAAAGGCCACTGTTTGCCAGCAGCAGCAGCCATCTTCTTTTTTTTTCAAGTAGCAGGGAATTCACGCGGAACCGTTGCAATTCTGCTGTCATTATGTTATGCCCACCCACCGACTCTATACACGATGTGACATGGTAAACTTTGCTGCCACTAGGGTGCGTCTAGATTTCTAGGCTAGGGAAAATAAGTATTCACAATTAAATATCCAATATCGACAGAAACATCTTTTTGATAATAATAACAATATGGTACTGATATATAATGATATGTTGTGCATCCCTATTTGCGAATCTGTCTGTGGTTTGAGTGTTAGGAGGATGTTGCACATTTCACTAGTCGTGTTTAAATTTTTGTGCCGCCTACTGAGATTTGTTTGTGTGTGCATGCATGCGTTATATTCTGCCTTATGTGGCACAGCATGGCATCTTCTTTAATGTGTTTCCTGATTGTCATTTAGTCAAAGGGGAACAATTCAACTTTCTCACACCCAGACCACCTGGTTAGAAAATCTGGAAGTTTGTAGTGGTTTGTTAGCCTGGTTCTACCAGACTCTCGTACATTTCATTTGTACAGAGAGTCTGGCACCGCTCCATTGACAAACGTTTACTTCCTTGTAGGCGGGAACTCTATTGAAGTCTAAAACTATTGGATCTGCCCAGAGTCACTCTATCTGCCATAACCAATCGCTAACGTTTGGTCGTGACGTATGTCTTTTCCCGAACCCCGTGGGAAGATGGCCATAAACACAAAACTAAGCAAAGATTGTTCTTGCTCCGGCTTTAACTTCTTGATATTCGGCAGTGTTGCCACAACGGACCGAATGGCTTCACTGCATCTGTCTTCTCTGCCATTACTGAACTACAACTCAAAATAATGCACGAGTCGACATCAACGTCATCGTTCTCAACCACTCCCTCTGTTCGCTGATTGGCCCGGTAAAAAATTGATTTCTGGAAACCAAAGTCTACAGCACAATCCCAGATGTAGTACTGAAGGAAAATGAAATTGAGCGGAAGTGCGTAGGAGGGCGGAGCCAGGCTAGTGGTTTGTATGAGAATAAGAACTAACTGTAGTGGACAAGAAAATGAGGATGTTGAGGTTTTTACTCTAATTTACTCTGTGCACTGTAAAATAAATAAATAAATAAAGCCACTAAAATGTCACATTTATTTTTTGATTGCGGTTTTAAATTTTAAAATGGACTAAGTGCTGCTGACCTACACATTTTTTCAACAACTTTAAACTTAATTACTTGTATAGAATCTGAAAATGTTTAATTCAAGAAGTAAAATGCAGTAAAAAAATATAGTTAAAGGAGCTCAAATTACTGTAGAGCGGTGCATCCCCTTCCCCTCCTTTCTGACTCGAGGAACGTGTAGCTGCAGCTGTGGGAACTAGAGCAGAGCTGGCAACCCGGATGCCGCAACACTACTGAATCCATGATTGGTAGATAGGTGGAGGGGGGCACAACAGACCAAAACACAACATGACAACATCAACATCAGTTGAGGGCTTCAACTTCACTTTTTAAATGACAATATCCAGGCCGGATTACTGTTGTCACTGATATAAGTATTTGAAATGAACATGATTTCTTAATGCCTAGTGACGTATCAGGGCCATTTTATGATTAATTGAAATACATTTCTTACATACAGCTCCTTTAAAATAGGTAAAATGTATATTTTTTTTAGTAAAACAAAGATTTGTTCTTTATTTATCTATTCAATGTATTTATAAACATCAAACAAATTTTTGGATCAGATTTGAATAAATTCACTTAAACAGACAGTCAAACAAACTGACTCATGAAAAGGGAACCTTATTAATTGTTCTTAGGAAAAACTCAGCTTTTGAGGAGGAGAAGGGCCTCATGAAACTGTTCAAAGCCTTCCCCCCTTTCTTACTCCTTGTGTATCTTCCTCACTTTGCCCATCCTCCCATTTTCAAATTCAAAGCCCCCAGTAGCTCCTCAATGTTTCTTTATCTCTTTGACTCTCCAGCACTTCTGTGCTCAGTGCTCCCCATGTTTCTCTCTCCCTCTCTCTCTCTCTCTCTCTCTCACTCTCTCCTTGCCAAGATGGTGGGACCCATCACCTCTTCTCTGCCTTTTCTGTATTTTTATTTCCGTGCAAGTGTTCCTCCTGTTTGCAAGCACCCTGACACTTCCCCAATAGCCCTGTCTCCATGCAAGATTAGTGTGAGGCCCCAAGTCTCCAGCACAGGCCACACCAGTAATAATACGATTCAGAGAGGGAGAGAGAGATTATGTGTGTGTGCGTACATTTTTTGTGTGGTTTTGCATGCATAACACTGTTTATATATGTTAAGTTTTCTGTTTAGCCTTAAATAATACACCTGCAAAGAGCTTGGTGAAATATGCTTTCATAACCTTGCATAGACTTGCATAGTTGTTTATCTGTGTAATCTGCAAAGCATGTCCTTTCCTTAAGGTTATTAAGTTAAGAATACTGCCACAGTTTGAGTAGGAACAGACTTTACACATGGATTTCAAACAGCATAAGCAGGGCTGAACGATAGATTGAACAGTATATTTGTGATGATTTTATTGGCAATAAAATAAACTAAAGCACCACTGTGAATATTGCAATAACTTAATGCACTTTTTATCTGGCCATTAAGTTTCCTAAAAACTAAATTTCCCTGAATCATTTCAAATTTGTTTGTTTCAACAAATCGATTCAAGGCTGTTCAACAGTTCATTTGTGTTCCGGTATCCATGGGATTTTTTTTTTTAATGTATTGAGATTAAGTGTAAAGGCTCACACTGAGTCCGAAATTCGCATCCGAAATTTTCGCACGTAAAAAAAAAAAATCGACCTCACGTTATGTCAATCACGCTTGCACACAACCTCCGAAACTTTCGTCCGTCATAAAAAAAAATCGGACAGAGTTCGATTTTGTGCGTTTTTCGAGTCCGTAGCAAGCAGTTTGAATGGTGTTTTGCCAATTCAGAGCCACCGGAATCACGAATACGAAAAAACGCATACGAACATTTCAGACTCAGTGTGCAATGCCCTTAAGTGTGTAGATAAATATTTCTGTTTGTTATATTGATGCGTAACAAGGATGTCTCCTCTGACTGACAGAAGGATAAAAAAAAAGTCACAGCAGTATAAATGTTAAATACTGTCTAATGACTGAAAAATAGTATTTAACAACAAGAAATAAAAGATTAATATAACATTTTTAACTAAATCGCTCTGCTTTCATAGCTATAACACCATTTGAACCATTGGAAGTAGTTTGAATACATTTGTTTGTGCATCACATTTACATACAAATAACAACAGTAGTTATTGTTGAGATTTAGTTTTCACAATATCTTTAAATATAACATTTGAATATGAGTGTTTATGTGTGCGTGGAGTGGACTCTGATCACATGTCCATCACACTAGAGGATATAGGGCAAGTCATTCATCTCTTAGTTGATGTCACAACACTGTACCCATATAATAACACCTACTAACCACATGAAGGTAAATGATGACAGAATTTTAATTTGAGGTTGAACTAGTGCTTTGAAGTCCAGTCTTAATGAGATTTGAGAGCAGAGCCCAGGTGGTGCTTAGCTATTTTAATCAGTGCAGAGCAGGTCTGTCCACTCCAGCCGGACCTCTCAGCACGACTGCAGAACAAACTTCAGAGCTACAGCTAGTCAGTAATGTAGACTGCACTGTTTCAGTAATTAGATTACCCTGTCTGATCTTTGCTGAGGTGAGAGCACACTGATCTGGCTACCATGTGGGTTTACACTAGAGAATAAACAGGCTGTCTATTGATTTAAACTTTTTGATTAATTATTTACATACGTTATCTATCAAGGTATTCACAATGAATCACAAATATCAATTGG
This sequence comes from Chrosomus eos, assembly GCA_036326025.1. NCBI lineage: Eukaryota > Metazoa > Chordata > Actinopteri > Cypriniformes > Leuciscidae > Chrosomus > Chrosomus eos. The sequence goes on from CM070828.1 coordinate 27,054,153, forward strand.
AGAAAAGTGCTCAAATGTATAAAATACCAAGATTCATTTTATTTTCATTAGCTGGTCTATTTTAAACATGTGATAGATTACATATTTTGCGTTGTCTCACTGTATTTCAGTCTCACACACCATCTTTTTAAGAACATCTTCTTTTTATAATCATTGGAAGCTTAAATCTAAAATAAAATTTGATTAATATCACAGATCTAATATGTAACTAACCACACATTTGATTATGTTTAGTTCTGTCATCCATCGTCACACATTAACGCTGTGGCTCTACGTGAGAGATCTTTCTCTCTCTCTTCTGGACTGCGAATTGTAGTGCAAAAATGCATCACAGACAAATGGTTTAATATTATTGTATATCAGTGGCGGGCCGTGCATTTCACACCTAGGCCTTCTGTCCTACCTGAATTAATAACTTTTAATAGTATAGCAGCGCAAAGACTCTCTATAATTGTTGTTTTTATTTTGCACCGGCAGTTATAGGGTTAATGCGGTGAGTTCGGGAAAGGCCGGTAGAGAGAAGCGAGCGCGTGAGTTCGGCTGGTGCGTTTGTGGTTCTTGCGTTCCGAATCCGATTATAAGTTCAGAAATGGAGCCTCCCTTATCGTGTCGTTCAAGGGTTACAATAGTCCCTTTTCAGACGTTACAATAGTATGAATATTTGAAAAAAATTGAGTTTCGATCATAAATTTAAAATAAAAATTAAGAAGAAAATCATATTCACCACGGGGAAAAAAGCATTATACTCACCAAAACTACTGATTATTTTTTACACAAAATCCATCCTTATTTCTTTCCTCAAGAAGACTTTAATTACAGTTGTACAGGTTATCTAACTTCGTTTCATTTCCCTGTCTGTCCCGTCATATTTCTAGCATAAGTTGTACTTCGCTTTTTTAGTGTCTGCTCGACAGAAGCAGTGAACACAGTCACCGCAAAACACGACGATGTGTACAGCCATGCTCTCACACAGAGTTTTTAACGAAATCAATGAGATCAGCGGGACTTTTGCCTTCAAAATCATTCGTGGCATAACTTACATTAGTCTGTTTTTACCCGGACACATCGAATAGAGCTCCGTGACTCTGCGTTTAGCTCAGGCTGAATAAGGGATTTTTCCGGTAGGTTTGAACCTGCTGGGGGTCGAGGAGGGAAAGAAACATTAATTTGTGGGTTGAAAAACTATTAAATCTTCAGGAATATTAGCTTACGCAGTTCGTTACAGATGCAGACACTACCAGTATTAGTACGCGCTCTGAGCATCCAATCAAAGAACGAGAAAATGCAGACGTTATTGAATGCCTTCTAGATGGCCCCGCTGCAGTCAAAGCGAAATCTGATTGGCTGATTAAATCTGACTGATTATCTGATTGGTTAAAGCAACAGTTTCATTGCCATTCATTTTAAGTTACAGACGCCCGCACTGTCGATTCTGAAGGCCTCCACTCCAGGCAGATTTATTTGGCCATGGCAACGCATGATGGCTGAAATATGATTGGATAAAAGCTCTAACATAAAAACACACTACTGGAAGCAGCGCAACCAAGAGAAAAGCTATGAAATTAAGAGAATGAACTATTGGGAATAATTTAATACTCATTCAAGGAAAAAATATATTAAAGTGCAAGACAGTGATTTTGATAAGTGTTTAGGCCAGCAGAGAAGGCCTTGCTGGCCCTGACGGCCCTCCACTGTTGTATATAGAAATGGCTGGCAAGATAACGGCTTTATAGCAATAATAAATATGTATTTTCTTAATTTCTCTAGTACCGACAGCAGAACCGGTTGTGTTGGAAATTATCGATACAACGGTCTTTCATAATTCAGCACTGGGGCCTTTTTAATACCGGGTTTCGTTAACCAAATTTATATACTTTAGGCTTCAGTGTTCATCTTTTCCTCCATGTTTCATATGCTGCATACCAGAGTACATAACCTCATCTTTCAGCACTTTTTTCAGAGCCTGCAGCAGTGTGAATGTTAACAGACAGGGTTAAATGCTAAGGTCTTAACTAATTGTTATTTTATTCACCATTTACCTTTTTATTCTTTCCTTCGGTGGAGATATGGACATAGCAAACGAGCGAAAGATTCTGCTGTAATTAACATTCAACTTAATTATTTTAATGGCACTCATAAATATTAATGTATTGCTTAATATCTTCCTGTCAGAATCTGAACTGTCTAAGAATGGTGAATTCACTTCCCAATGATTTTTTTTTTTGTAAGTTGCTAGTAATTTTACCTAGAACTTGTATTGCCCTTTGGCAGGTCTGCAATACATAGTTTCCACAAATATCTCTGTGTAACTTCAGAAATGAGATTGAGAACAAGAAAAGAGCTGGAAGTTTAGCGCATGAAAAGAGAGCCAACAGCCAAAGATGGTGTTTGGAAAACAAATGAAATGGAGAGAGGCAAGGCCTTCATCTCTGTGCAGATATGTATGTCTGTTAAGCCTTCTTTGGAAAGTAACACTAATGTTAGAAAATGAGCTTCACAACCCTTCTAAAAGATTCTCTTTCATCTGTCCAGCAGAGGAGAAATTGCTGGTTTATCAACCAGATTGATTCACTTCGGCCCCAAGTGAATTTAGTTCTCGTTTGGAGGGCGATGAAGCATATGACAATAAATTGGCTGCAAACTAAGTAAATACAGGTGAGGCCTGAAACTTGATTCGGTGTCATGGACTTACAATTTGTATTTGTAATTGGGAAGTAAGTGGACTGGTTTGGATGGAAGTCTGAATAATAAATAATAGGTGTGAGATTTAAATAAGAAATAAAGTGACATTGTAATATTGTGCAATTTAAAGATACAATTATGACATCCAATTACCTTTCGCTTTTATTTATTTTTAAAAATAGGATTGTGGACTATCTCAACACATGAGCCTGTGGATACTTTAACCAGATGTTTCACTCAGGCCCCATCCACACTACTACGTTTTAGTTTAGAAACGGAGACCTTGCTACGTTTGCACCTCCCGTCCACACTAAAACGGCAAAAACGAGACGGAGAACTTTAGAAACGGATGACGCAGACGCTCGCGCTCGGCTCTCTGATTGGGTGTCATCAGTCATAGCGTATCCTTACCTGATGCTGTAACGTTAACTGCCTACATGCGCCGGAGGAAAGCTATTATTCCAGTGATCTGTGACAATTCCCATGCCGTGTGCAGCGGTGGTATCGACCGTACATGGAGCGTCGGTTTTGGGTTAAGCCGGGAAGAACCAGCGCATGCGGGATAATTTTATCAATGAAGTTGTGGTTCCTGAGTAATGGTGTTTACACCGGCACGCGCATGCCCAGTGTAGGTGAATGGTCACGTGATGCGCTTTTTCAGTCGTTTTTATGTGGACGAAGATCGCAGCTAAAACGCTGGTGTGGACGGAGATCGTATTCGTTTTAATTCTCTGTTTCTAAACTAAAACGCAGTAGTGTGGATGGGGCCTCAGATTTGTTGTTGTATTGACCTACTGCTCGATACTGTCGTAGTAGTCAAGGATCAGCAGCTTCTACATCATAAAGAGATGTAGTGCACACAAAGCGATGCCTGATGGGTGATCCTTTCTCCCTGCAAAAGAGGCCCAGAGATATCTAGAGACAAAGTTGGCTAATTGAATTAAATTAATGCGGAGGCTTACAAACCACTTATTAAATTACTAACCGGGGAAGCCAAACTCATGATGGCTGCTCTGCTATCTCTGCCGTCAATGCTTTTCTAATGAGATTGATCCTATTTACTATCTCCACCCAGATGGTAAACACTGAGGCGTCTGGGCAGGCCCGGTTCTACGGGGGTGCTTGAGGATGCTAAGCACCCTCAAACAAAAGTGAAAGCACCCTCACATGAAATAATTAATAGCACACATGTTAACGAGATTTCGCCGACAATATAATCACTCTTTGTGTAACATTTATTAACTATATCATATGATAAATGTAAAGGACAAAAACTCGTACAGGGCATTCCCCCCATATTTTGAATTTTGACCATTCTAACTGCATTTAAACCATGCAGTAAATCACTCTAAATGCACGAGCCATGGTCTAAACTAGTAACATCACAGTGTAGGCTATGCGTGGCATATTTTTGTTTGTTTTTTGCAAAGTGAGGGACATAGGCTAATCGATCATTCCAGCTAGATCGCATCTGGTTTAACATAACAGCAATTACAATAGGTGTCGCTCAGCCCTATTTTGAGGTACTATTTTTAGACTGATGATGATTTGGAGCCATTTCCTATGTTTATGTAAGCACCCTCACTATTTCCAGAAGTACCCTCAATGATTTGGTTCTAGAACCGGGCCTGCGTCTGGGTGTGCGTTTATGTGAATGTATGTGTGCGTGCACGTGCGTCAGAGAAAATAGGATGACTGTGATGCCTTTTTAAATGGAATAAGAAATGGTTATGAAGAAGACAAATGATGATCTAGTATACAATTGCCACTGCTGATCAACTTTTAGGGTTAGTTCACCCAAAAATTAAATCCATTACTCACTCTTTCATATCTTTATTTGTATTCAGAAGATAATTGAAAGTCTTAAGGGTTTGAAGGGACATGAGGGTAAATAATTGATGACAGAATTTTAATTTTTGAGTGAACTAACCCTTTAAGTTGTTGCTGGAGGTGCATTCTTGGACCTTAGACCAGAAAATTTGGCTGAGTAAGATCACATTGTTCACTTTTCTTTCAACATTTTTTGAGGGCAGTTGGAATGGAGAGAGAGGGAGGTGGGGAAAAAGGTAACAATTGTGGGAATTACATTTTCAGGGCACGAGAGCTTGAATGAATTTGCTTCGTGAGAAATCATGGTTGCGGGTCAGGAATGGCTCCTTCTGACATATTAAACTGTCAAAATGTGCCTTTGGGTAAAGGAGGTGGGGGCTCGTGCATCTGTGTGTGATTCATTTGTGCATTTGATTTAACAACAAAAGTGTGACTCAATTCTTCAGAGAGAAGTAAAGCCGGAAAAAAAAAAATGTTTGCGGGTGAGACAAAGCACATCAGCGACAGTAGTCATGAGACAAAGTAACTTAGTGAACGGCCCTTTAAGAGAACAATACGATTTGGTTAACAACTTTCCAATTGTTCTCAATGGTGTTCTTAAAGGCAGTGACCTTATGGGCATGAATCCAGAGAGCCCTTTATTGTACTACACTGCCTCAGTTCATCATTGATTATAGACTGTAAAGAGTCAGTCTTTAAGGGACGTGATTGAGACTGTCGCATACTGTATAGACTGGCACAAAGCATGGTGGACTGAATGTCCTGTTCATTATCTCACAGTCACACCACCTGCCGTGTGTAAACTCAACTCTTCCCCATATTGAGCTAGTAGCTAAAGGGTCTTCGGCTGTGTTGATAATTGTGGGGAATATCACATAAGTAGGGCTGGGTGGTGTGATGGTACATGGTGTGTAACGGTGGGAAAAGTTTCAACTAGTAGTCAAGGTTTTCAAGCCATTTCTAGAGCCTCTCCAGCATTGCACAGGGGAATCCAAATGACTGCTGGGGAGGCTGCAGGAGAGGTTTGAAAACTCCTGTTATGTACTTTGTATACCACAGTGTATCCATTGCATTATTTGAAGAAAATCCCAAAACAATTTAAAACATTAATAGATAAACGTTATTTGTGTTGCTTGCGTGGTACCGTTTTATTTGAAATAACCATAATTATTGAACACATTAAATGTCATCTAAATTAGGGAATTTTAAGTTAATATAAATATAATTTAGATTTCTTAAATGCATTTCTTCTAATATATACTTTTGCATCAGTAAATGCATTTCTGTGTAAGTTTGTTTACTGTATATCAGGTGTGTATTTGTCTGCTATATTTATACTGTAAACTCGATGTTGATAAGCCCTCTGAGACACTCACTAGGGATAGATGGACAGAAGAGAGATTAGAGAGGTTGTTAAAATAGGAGTCTTAAATGGAAGAGTAATGTGAAGATAATTTGATTCACTTTGCTGCACAGTAGTGTCAATATTCAAAATATGAATATTATAGTGATATTTTGCACTTGCTCTTTTTCTTTCTCTTCTTTTTTTTCTCTTTCTCTCATCCTTGTCGGTTTCCCACAGACAAATCAGTTGCTTTAAACAAATGAGAGGGACCAAAAAAAAAGAACAGAGTGTGAAAGGTGCAAATGTGCAGGAGGAGGGCTGAGAGTGGAAATACATCAGGGTCGCTTGTGGGAGGTGCAGGTGCATTTTGGAGGAGAATGTTTTAAGTGTGCTTGTGTTTTCCAGTCAGAGCTATTTTAAACAGAGAGCTCTCAGGGCGTGTATGATGCTTACTCACGCATCAACATAACACACCTGCTACAGGCAGAGATGAAAGGAGAGGGTTGTGAGGAAGTGACAAGCAGAGGAAGATCTGTCTTCTTGCTTATACCTTGCCGTGTTTTTCCAGCCTTATTCCCACATGAGTTTTTTTCTTTTTCTCTCTCTCCTCATCACTTCCTCCCACTCCACCTGCCGTGCTTGTCTTTGGTAAACGCTTACGATGCATTCTGGGGGTAAGGGCCAAAATTCCGATGCCCCCATCAATAAAGGGAGCGTGTGAGAAAAAAACGACAGATTAAAGAACGAGAGGGAAAAAGAAAAATAACTCCTTTCTTTTTGCTGGTGGCGGACTTGGGATGCATGGCTTCTAGTGACCCAGATACACTCTCCCCATCCCACTGTCCACCTGCCAAAGACTGCAAGCTTTAGCCAGTCAAAGCAGAGGCAAAGAGAGGATTTGAGTACTAGAACCAATAGTGTGAACAAGTAAGGGGCATTTTTTTGAGAAATGCTGTTGAAATGTGAATTAAAAGATGACAAAAAGGTACATACACTAGTACTACCGTTCAAGAGTTTGGTGTGAGTAAGATTTGTAAAAAAAAAAAAAATGTTTTGAAAAAGTCTCATGCTCACCACCAGTGCTGCATTTATTAGATCAAAATTCTTTGTCAATGGCACATGATCCTTTAGAAATCATTCTAATATATGCTGATTTTTTGCGCTCAAGGGTGAAAACATTTTTTTTTGTGGAAACTGTATTAATTTTTCAAGATTTTTTGATGAAAGAAAGTTTATAAGAACAGAATTTATTTAAAATTTTTGTTGCAACAATGTAAAATTATTCATTACTCACATTTGATCAGAATAGTGAATAGTTATTCCTACTTTATTGAAGTATTAATTTCTTCTCCATCTCCTCAATATCACACATCCACAACTAGGCTGTGTATTGATTTAGATGTCCCGATTTGATTAAATTCCGATTCACAAGATCTCAATTCGATTTTCAATTTGATTCAAAGATTCCCTCCAGATAGAAAGTTATAAATGAATAATAACATAGTTATTGTTTTTGTTGTTTTTTTTGTAATAAATATGGTAATGACACCCACAATTTTGTACCAGTGAAATTGAACAATTGTCGATTCCAATTTCAATACCACAGCTAAAACTACTAATATAAATTTCAACGATTATTTATAAACAAGTAAACAGTCATTATTAATAAAAAAAGAAAATAATTAAATTCCAAGCAATAACACAAATAAATACATACAATAAAACTTGCTTTTAAGGTTTTTTTTAGGAATAGTCTAACAGTTCTCATGTAATTTAATAATCAAATGCCTCACTGAAGTTGACGAAATTAACTCCTCAGGTATCGAAAATTTGGTACCGAATGGCAAGAGATTTTTTGATATTCGATGGTATCGAGGCAATTTGGTCGGTGCCAAAAAAGCCCTAGTCATACATGTTTGTGCCAATGGTAAATCATACATGTGGAAGTCTGCTCACGCTGTCACGTCCATCTTTTCACCTTTATTACAATACATTGTTACACAAAAAGCAATAGCATGTCATAAAAGCAAGATGACAACATAAGTTATAACTAATTAAACTAAACTATACCTTTTCTATCTCTGTGCAGCATATATTCCCTGGCTCATGTAGGCATCTTACAACAATTCCATGTGGAAAGCATTTTATTGATGCCTTTGGTAGGCAAGGATTGCGGAAAAAATCATTTTGCGATGCTTTACTATTCAACTAGTTGCAGAACGAGTACTCATCTAATTCTCATGCATTTATACCCTTGTGAGAAGCTCTGGGCCAGACCAGAGAATATTTATATATTTTTTTGTACTTGTTTGTGTGTTTGCAAATGCCTGGAACATGGAAAAGCCTACTCTTATCCATACCTTCTGTCTTTCCGTCTGTTTGATTTTTGGTGTGTGTGTGTGTGTGTGTGTGTGTGTGTGTGTGGTGTGTGTGTGGTGTGTGTGTGTGTGTGTGTGTGTGTGTGTGTGTGTGTGTGTGTGTGTGTGTGTGTGTGTGTGTGTGTGTGTGTGTGTGTGTGTGTGTGTGTGGTAAGTATTTATCTTGGCTGTAAGTTTGTTGCGTGAGTGTATGTGTGCAAGTATTTATCTTGGCTGTAAATTTGTGTGTGTGTTTCTTGAATGCAACATTCAGTATTTTACCTCTTTTAGTTAATTATATACAATTATAGACACTTCAGTTAAAAGTGTTATCATGTACTGAATGTGTGTGTGTGTGTGTGTGTGTGTAAGTATTTATCTTGGCTGTAAGTTTGTTGCGTGAGTGTATGTGTGCAAGTATTTATCTTGGCTGTAAATTTGTGTGTGTGTTTCTTGAATGCAACATTCAGTATTTTACCTCTTTTAGTTAATTATATACAATTATAGACACTTCAGTTAAAAGTGTTATCATGTACTGAATGTGTTTGCCTTCATTTATAGCACACTTATTCAGGAACATTATCTGAATGTCTGTTACCTGAAGTGAGAATAATTGTAAGTTATTGTGTTGATATTATTATTATTATTATTACCAAGCCAACTTTAATCGTTTTACATATTTCAGATAATTATACACAATTATAAACATTCCATTTATGTTTACCTTGAAGCTCACTTATTCAGTAACATTACCTAAATGCTATAACCCCTGTCACTGGACTGTGCAAAGTTAAAAAATAATTGGTTTATTATTATTTATGAATTGATAATGATGATAATAATAATAATACTAATAATAATAATAATAATAATAATAGGAGCTGTTGAAATTTGTCATTGGTAGCACTACCATTACTGTCTTCTCTAATGGGTTAATCCCTTCTGCTGTTTTATTCCAAGCTCTAAGTCAATTTAAATAAGTGTCTGCTAAATGAATAAATATAAATGTCAGTATACATGATAGTGAGCTTTACAGGAAGACTGCTTACTGAAAACAATCTTTCAATTGTTTATCCTTGTAATTTTCCAATATAATACTTTTTTATTTTTTATGGAAAAATAATAATAATAAAAGGATCATAATTCATATACGGAAACTGCATTGCGATATTGGCTGCATCGTGTGTTTTTGGCAAACTGTACTGAGACTTTTTCTCACGCACTGCCCACACAATCTTCTCTTCCTTCTTTCCTCACTTGCCCATCTGTCGTACTGTGAAGAAGAGACAGAAACATTCAGATTCAGCACACAGTTGGTTTAATCAGCTATTTCCCCACCTCAAGAGACTTGTGATTATGTGCGTGTGGCATCCTGCGCGATTGGAAAGCGAAGAGTTGCGCTCGTACATCTCAGGCCTGATGTCCTGCTGCTTTCAGTTGAGAGGCGCTGCACTGACGACCGCAGCAAAAGAATGTAGCATAGAATTACTATTCAGACTCACAACTATGGATTTAATAAGCAAAGGATATAACAGTCGGGATAGTGGAAGAGCAAGAGATGTCTAACAGTCCTCAGTTCTTCACAGTCATCACATAGTCATCACAGTGATGCAGGTATACAAACACATGCAAATGTGTATTCTGCTTTGTGGATTTCTGTGTCCATATCCACACACATACTAAGCAAAGGCTTGTGTCCAACATGTAATGCCCTGTAATCCCGGTTCCATGGTGTTTAGTGGCCAATTACCCATTTATACTCAGTCTTGTCTCTTGGAGGGTAGAGAGTATTAGCCGATCATTTGGCTGCTGTTTCTGCTCTGGGTGGAGTCTGTCGACAAGTTAAAGGACAAGACTCTGGGTAGCTGCCCAGTGTTCAATTATTCATAAAGGAGAAGAATGCAAATGATTAGGCTTGATTCCAATATAACAGACATTCTCTGACATTGATAGGTCAATAACTTGACTCTATTTTTTTTGTTCTGTTAATTTATTCTAAAGTATAATAGCGTTATAACAATCATAATAAGACACTTTTTTGGGGGAAGTACCCTACTATAAACATGTTTTATGTCTTTAATATTAATAATATTATTTCTTAGAAAAAATATTGTTGTATACTAACAAAACTGTCACTGTTTATTAATATTATTATATTTTATAAATATTTTATTCATATATAGTTTTAATATAAGCATAACGTTTTTTTTCTCTCTCAGGAAAAATATATTATATTATATTTAGGGCTATCAATTTAACTTGTTAATTTATTAGTTATGGGGAGAAATAACTACTTTAATTATTAACGGATTTAACTTGCCCACTTCGCCCCGCCCCTGACCTGCTCATCTTACATTTCATACAGTTGATGGGTGACAAACATGGAGCAGGGCAACAACTCACTGCGTGATGTACCCTATAGAATGCAGTAAATGCCCCTAAAAGTCAAGATATCAGGGCAAAAATGCCCCTGTGTGAGTTTTTAATCTCATATTTAAGCAACATCACATGAGTAATGAGTGCAATATCACGCGAGTGATGTTTTTGTTCCAAATAGCCCGAGTGCAAATGTGATATTGATTTTATAAAACAGTTCAATAAATAAAAAGGTAATATTGTGTTATATTTACAATATTGTCTGCTTTTGCTAAATTTTTTCAATGAAAATATTATTTACAAAGCCAGAGCAGAACTGTTGTACTTCTATGAGCAACACACAGCGGTGCTTAATTTCTAAAGGAAAATGAGGGGAACCAATGATTCAATGGCCCATTCATAAAGAGAGCTTTACCTTATTTCTGTATGAATCAGCTTTTTGAACTACGGTAATTGAATTAATGAATTAATTAATTACTCAATTAGACATTTACTGCCACAAACGGTTTCCTATTTAGAGTATCATATTTAAACTTTTTCCCTATTGTTAAAAGAACCATGAAAGGTTCACACCAAAATGAAATTTGTCATCTCACCCTCATGGATGTTGAAGCTCAACAGTTATAATTTTTTCTACTTTTGAAGTACAACCCATAGCTTCACAATTAATAGTGAGACGGTATGACTAATTCACACACAATCACTCTCTCAGTAATGCATTCAAATAAATGTACTCTCACTGTGCTAATTTATCTGTATCTGATTTAGAACAAGCAGAAATCTGTAAGAAATGTTTCGACCCATAGATAAAATAACTGCTAAAAGTGAGCTGTTATGTCGGAGCAATACCACTCTGGGCAGCGCAATGACGTTTGCCGTAGCTCTGCACAAGGTGATCCAAGTCCTGGTTCAAGGTTCAGGCTTTCTCAAGCAAACATCAAAGTGTGTTTCCTTTAATTTTTATTTTAACATTACAAAGATAAGAAATGCACTCTTTCATTAGAAAAAAATTATCCCACCACTGTATATTTACAGTACAAACCTTCTCAGTGAACTATTAACAAAAATCAAGGTAAAATGTTCAATTTATCGAGATTTTGATTTTAGGTCATATGGTCCAACCCTTCTTTGTAATTTGTTAGCCAAATTAAATGTTTGATTATTATTACACAATGTGGTGATTAATTATATAAAAAAAGGTAATAGCTTGACAGCCCAAATTATATTACAAACAAAACAAAACAAAGAAAATTGACACTTTAAGTGTCCTGTGAAGGTTCATGTGGATTATTTTATTTAAGTCATGTAGTTTGTTGGGCTGTGTTGTTGAAATGTCCTTATTGTCACTTGCCTGTCAGAAGGTGCTTTAATTGACCCTTCGCAAATACTCACCCCCCTTAGTTACTGTCGCTATGTCCGACAAGCTACGCCGCTCTCACGCACACACCATGTTCTCACGCAGTGAAAAATACATCGCGGAGCAGAGAGGACACTGACAACACGCTGACAGACAGGAGAGACCAGGATACTTTTCGGTTAATTTTGATATTAAACATATTAAACAAAGTCTCACCTTTCAAATATGGTCATTTTTTGAAAGACATTTAAACAATAAATACCGTTTTGGGCTCTTTAATGTGCCGTGACAGATCGCTGTAGAGCATCCGTTAAAGCTGCTCGTGATCCGATCATCTCTTCCTTCTAGTTCATTTATACCATCAAATAAACATGAATGAACATAAGAAGGAATGTTGTTTTAACCGTGGAAAGGCGTCAGTATATTTAGTTTTTCAAGTTCAAATCCTCGCATGTTAATCTACTAACTCTCCTGACTGCTTTGTCGGACAAAATGGCGGATGGCGAAGTTTGATTGGTCAGAACACCTGTCAATCAAGCTCCATGCGAAGGGTCAATTAGCCTCACTAAAAGTTTCCCCCCACATCTACAAATGTCAAATGTTTGATTGCCAGATCAGTTCCGAGGTGTCTCTGCTGTCCAGTTTGCATTCAGACTCACGCGGTCTCTTCTCACTCCTCATTGGCTCTCTCATTCCAGCACTTGGCAGATGTAGTGTGAACACTGCCAGACAAAGCGGAGGCTGAACCTGTGGCATCCTCCCTTAGAAGATTGTGTTTGACTCATCCATGCATGTCACCATAACCAGACACAACAAACAGCCAACCTCCTGAACCACCTCTGCTGTTGTCCTCCTCGCTCTGACTTTTCTTCCCTCTCTGTCTCTCTCAGTTTGATCACTCACTCATTACGTCGTAATCTTCTAGAGACTCCTTTGTGCCATCCATACCTCATTGTGTTGGATCGATGTCATGAACGGCTTTATTATGTCTCCTCAGACCCCATGTCATCAACTGAATGAATCTTGAGTTAATGAACGTTCTTAGTCCTTAAGGTTCCATTTATTTATGCTTTGTGTTTGCCTGTGATCAAACATTCAGTCGTTCTTTTTCTGACTGTCTATCTAACTATTCCTTGCTCTTTCACTTGTTCTGTCTTTTGCTCTCTTTGTAGTTCTATTTTACTCTGTGTTATTTGTTCATCCGATTGTTCACTCTGTCTGTCGCTCTTTTTGTTCTATTATCTTACTGTCTAAGTTTGTTTGTTGTTCATTCAATTTGTCTGCTTTTATTTTGTTTGATCTTTGCTGTCTGTCCATTGTCCGTTCTCTGTCTGTCAGACTGAAGTTTGTTTTGTCTGTCTCTTGTTTGTTAGTTTAGTGTTTGTTCTGTCTGCCTGTCTTTGCTTGTTTTGTTTGTTTGTTTGTTTGTTTGTTCTGTCTGTCTGTCTGCTGTTCATTTGTTTGGTCTATCTTTTTTGGTCTATCTGTCTATATCTGTTTGTCTGCATGGTCTATCTGCCGTTCCTTGTATATCTGTCAGGCGAAAGTTGTGTCAGTGCATACAGTAAGTGTGTGAGAGTTTCTGTTTGTGTGCATAGTGAAACATGAGAGCTGGAACAATTAACTCAGCATTGCTCGAGGAGCACAGTTAAACATAGTTTTGAAAGCAGGCAGGGGCAAGTCGGATGTGGTTTTGACACTATGATGCCTGTATAAAGTAGGAATGGAAGTTGATATTGTGTTCTCCCTCCATCCCCCTTCTGGCAAACCTGTCCTTTGAGACATGTACTGCACAACCCCCCAAATTCCCAAAGTCAGGACGTCCTCATTCATAATGGATACTCAATGACTCTCTCTGCGCTGGTTGGTGCCGTTGAGGTTCAAGCCTCTGGCTGCAAGTTTGTCGCAGATCATTAGCAGACATTAATAAATTCCATGCCTTCAGCTAGAGCGAAGAAGTGTTAGCACGGTTAGCAAAGTGCAGTTTGATGCCAGTTGGGATAGAAAAGCTTTTTAGTACCGTTTAGTCCTTACCATTTACTCCCAAGGGCAGTGACTTTCAATTTCATGTTCAGTTATGGCACATTAATAAAGGATAGCTACTCTGGCATATTTATTTTGCATGACTAAGTAGAGAAGGAATAATGAAAAAAAATAAAACTAATGATAGACAAAAGGATGACTTGAGGAGGGTGAGGAATAATTTTTCGTAATGGTTTCACTTGGACATCTAACTGAAATACCTTTTTTTGCAGAATGGTAAATTCAGGCATTATGGACTATCAGCCTTATTTCTACATATTTTGTGTAGAATGTATTCTTCAGTAGTGTGGTCAGGACTTATGTTATGTAAATAATTGTGAAATTATTTGATAAATGAACCATTCTCTCTTGTTTGAAGTAGTCATTCATAATGAGTGAACAATAATTGTAGTGGAATGCAAATGTCTTTTTGAATTCTGCATTTGCTAATTTTCACATTTTGTTTGGGAAAAAAATAGACCATTGGGAAAGACAAAATTGTGCTTTGTAATGAATAATTGAGGTACATTATGAAAATTCCTTTTTATTTCAGTGTTTAAAATATGAAGTACAATTACACAACTAAGATCGGTAGCTTTTTGTTCACTACAAACTTATTTAAATGATCTGCAAATGCGTGTACAGAAAAGTGAGATTAGTGTTGTCCAAATTATGAGCCAATTATTTTTACTGAATCAAAAACTGGATGAATATGGAATAGCATATTATTCTTAACATTTCTGCCATATTTTTAAAGCCATTCAGGACTTTGGTATATTTGTTTGCATGAACAGATGACTCTTATGAGTTGATACTTTTAATGAATTATTAAAAATAATTCACAAACTCACAAATTACCAGAATAAATCAATATTGACTGTTGGATGTGTTGTTATTTGATTAGCATAACATTAATTGGTACAGCTAGCTGATAAAACATTGATTATGATACCATATGAGTCAAGACAGTTATCCTGATTATATTACAGGTCTTGACCACCATATGTTTATAGTGTGATATTAGCTTTCTACAATGTAATTTCCCCCCTTTTAATCAATGGAAGCAATTACTGAAAAACTGAAACTGTTGTCTGCATAAATTGACTTCAATTCATGTTCAATGAGGATCACTTTAATGGGGGTTCTGATGTATAATATGCAAGGTTCTCAATCTGTGTATTGCCCACTGGGTTTCCATTGTTGCACCACTGCGCTCCAATTTAGCCTGTGAAACCCTAGATTTATGGCCAAGCTTTCTCATTATAGATAACTGATATCTGTAGCTTTGGGTGCTTGTACAAAAAGGTCACAATCATTTGAGCCAGTTCACCTCTTGTGAAGCTACAACCATCTTATAAATTAGCAGGCTTTGTGCAATTCAGTTCTTTGTGAAACACAAATAAAGCCTTTTATTTTCTCCTTAAAAAGCATTTTCTACTTGAAGTGGTTGTAACCATCATGGACAGATTTCTGAGTCTCAGATAAAAACCTGCCAATGACTTCAGCTAAGCAGGCTTTATTGAGGCACTGCATATTCTTTCCTTATCCATTGACAATTTATCTATTCACATTGCCCTTGTGTCTTAGAAGCCTACTGTGTGGTTTTTTATGAGGCCTATTTGTTTTTCCAGAAGAGCTACACCCTTTTGTTGCTCGACAGAGAGCGATTATTCAAAGCCCGAAGTGGTGCAATTTCTCCTGCATTCTAATACACATACACCACCATTAGGTCGTATTAGTTGTGGGCCACAGGACAGCAAATTATTAGAATCCATGATGAATGAGTTGCGAAGGAGAGACTGTGTTATTTCAATGAGCTCTTTGGTCCTTATGGGGTAGTGTATACTCAAATGCCAGAGGAAAGAGGACAAGAAAACAACTGTAGTGAGTTACTGACCAACTGCCTCAAAGCAGTGGATCTTTTAATTAAGTCTGGATCATGTTTATAGATGCCTCTTCATTAACGATTTAGCGTTTCTCTGAATGAAAGGGCTAGTACAAAGAAACTGCAAAGAAAGACCAGCTCTAAAGCCTCTTACCTTTGTTGCTAATTTACATGCCATTGTACACATGGTCAAGTGGAGGCCTTTATACACATTTGGCTAAAGTTTTCTGAGATTCGTACCATAATCCTGGAAAATATGTGGGGCCTTTTTGAGGTAGTTTGGTTAAACCTATTCACCTCTAGTTGAATTTCGATGTGAACAATGCATTTCATTACAGTTTCATATTGAAGTAATTCTACCCACTAACAAAATACAAAATTATTTGGTTTACAGCATTTGTGCTTGACAAGTCTTTTCTGTGCAGGCTTGTACATTTATAAACAACATTTCAAATGTCTTGGTCATCTTGGTCCTTCCTGCTGTAGAATCTAGTAGAGTTATTTGTCATGTATTAGGTTGGCAATCTTTCCCCTAGGGTCATATTGTGTGCTGAGCAGCTTGTTGCAAGTGGATGAGGTTGGCAGTCTGTCAGCTTCCTATGTGCCTTCCAAGCCTTCTTGTGACCTCAGCATCTCCCTCATCCTCGTGACGCTTTCTTTCTAGATTGTATCAGATATGAGGGGTTCTTTAGAGGTGGATGGAGAGGCGAAGGAGTTTGTTGGATGAGTAGACAGCCATTACGGCTTGTGGGGTTCACAGGAACAGGCTGGAGTGACATTCGTCTCACTGTGGAAGTGTCATTACATGGGACTTCACCAGCTGTCTCACTGTTAGACCCCCCTCAATCAACCGACAGCCAACTGCAGCTGGCAAACAACTGTCACTGGCAATATCCAATACAGATAAATAACAAAAAAAGTAATAAACGTTATGTTTCTCTTTCAGTTGTTTAATGGATTAAATCAAGAATTATCTATGTGCTCCCTGCTTTTGTGACAGCTGTCTGTGTTATAATGTGTTCCTTCACTAGTGCAGTTACTCTCCCGCGATAGGGGTCTTGACAATGCTGGTTTGGAAGAGCCAGCACTGTGAGTTTCAGCTTAAAAATGTATCCATGAACCCCAGAGTTAAGGCCATTGCACACCGAGTCCGAAATTCGCATCCGGAATTTTCGCACAATAAAAAATAAATACGACCTCACGTTATGTCAATCACGCTTGCACACTGCCTCTGAAACTTTCTTCCATCATAAAAAAAATTGGATCAGGTTCGATTTTCTGCATCGACTTAAAATAAGTTAAATGACATGTCTGCCATCGCCTGACGGGGTCTGTATCGCTTTTACTGGCACTATGTAACTTCGGGTTTCGGGTAGGAACCCCTGCACAAAAAGAACTACAAAATTCGACTGCTTTACGTCAAGCGCTACAATAGTCATTATTTAGTTTTTCTTCGTTTCTGATGTCGCAATACATCATCCTTTTTAATTAAATCATGTAACATACTCTACCTTGTCTGTGGACATCGTTCATTCTAAAGCCGGTGCTGGATAAACAGCGAGCCTGCGTGCGACGGTAGGCTAAATTATTTACGACAGCGGCAATGGACAATTTCGTTTCCAACCAGTAGGGCGACCGAAGAGGAAAAGTTACTTGGTGTTACTTTAACTGGCAGCTCAGGATCTGTAATGATCTCATCTACAAGCCCTGAATATATCCATAAAGAAATCTATGCAGATTCTGATGATATGAGGGAAATACAAAGCAGGTCAAATGAAGTGGCAAACCCCTATTCCTTCTCTTTCTGCTCCAATTATCAAAGCGCAGACTACCGTAATGAGTTATTGCCTATGAAGTGAGGGAAAAGGGAATGTGGGGGAGGGTTGAGGTGGTGAAGTGCGAATGAAACGTGTTGTTGAGACCCCCCTTCGCTCCATCATATTTGCTTTCTCTAGCTGTTAGATATTTGAAGTGGACCACAGACAAAAAGGAAAGGTGAAATGCCGACACGTGACAGATGTTTGTCTGTCGCTCCAGTTCACCAGACAGCTTGTGCAGATAATGCTGGTTTCCCTGATCTGATCCGAAAGCTTACTGCCTGGCTGCATTGGCCAATCCTATTTGCCTTACTTTTCTTGGCCCACAGGTCCTGGAACCCATCTTCAAGATGTGATCTCCTTAGCTGTCTCAGCTGAGCCCAATATGCCGGCTTTGGCCTCCTGATCCGTGCTCAGGCACATGTTAAACAGGCTTTCCAATCCGTGGCGTGCATCCTTAATGATTGTTGATCTGGATGTTGTTGGAAGCAGACAACCTGAGCCAGATTCCACAGCCACAGCCCACAGCATTACGTATTTAACTCAAGAGCTGCAAAAAACAGAGGGGTGTTTAATTGATATGTAAGAAGTTTCTTTTGTATATACTGTTAATCTGTACAGTAAATGTTTATTTTAGAATTCACATGTTTGTCCTTTCAGTCATATAGTTCACTCGTCATTGTGTTTAATGATCTCCTCTGCATCATCAGGGGCACACGGGCTTACGCAGCTGTTTTGGTTTTATCATAATTAGTTGAAGGAGAATTAATCAATGTGAATGCTTTATCTTTAGAGATATTGGCCCTCATTTATCATTCTTGCGTAGAAACGGGCGTATATGTTGGCGTAAGATTATGCTTACACTCCTCTCACCGCCTGATGTATGAAGCTGTGCGTACCTTTGAAATCCTGGTGTACGCAATACCTGTCCTTGATAAATGCAGCGGCTGAAAACGATCGTCATTAGAATAACACGCCTCTAAATATTCAAGTCTCCGCTTCCCCCACGCCCTCATTTTACGCCATGGACACACGGAAGACGGCAAAGAAGAGAAACTTCTCCGACCTGGAGATCAAATGACCTATCACAATGCATTATTTTACAGCACGTGTTTTGAAACAATTAGCATTTAATATCGTATCAT
The DNA here is from genome assembly GCA_036326025.1 of Chrosomus eos. Taxonomy (NCBI): domain Eukaryota; kingdom Metazoa; phylum Chordata; class Actinopteri; order Cypriniformes; family Leuciscidae; genus Chrosomus; species Chrosomus eos. The sequence continues at coordinate 27,072,969 of CM070828.1, forward strand.
GTACAATAGTGATGATGATGTGATGTGGAGTAGCCTACCATTCATTCACATTAATAATTGCATGTCCATTTGTAATATTCTTATTCTTATTATTATTCGTGTTTGCATTTATGAGGAAAAAACAATGATACGGACATGAGCGCTCTAAAAGCGGCACTAAAATATATTTTAAAACTTTCACAGAGACATCAAACATAAAGCACAAAACCTTTCTTTAAACTGAATTTCGTTTTGTATTAATTGTATCTTAATTTTAAACAATGTTTCGTCAACCAATTAGGCCTACCTGGATTTAACAAATAGGAAAGTAAATAGCAGATGATATGAAACGGAGGACGCGTGAACAGAGCTCATCTCATAAATAAACCGAAACTCAGCGTATAAGGTGCCTCAGACATGTCTACTTTTAAACAGAACAATTCAAAACGAAAGAAAACAGACTGCAGACTGCTCTCTGCTTATGTAATCTGAAATGTGCATTTCTCTCTGGCGCGTTCACTACTGCGAAGATCGCGATTCAGCATCTCAACTTCATCTTTGCAGCCGACACAAAGAAAACACTTCTTTATTAATAAACAATTAAAATATCTCCTTGCTATATTTTACATATTCATAATCATTACTTTTGCCGGTTCTTTGTGACAGATTTTTACACTAAAGTTTATAATTAGCCTATGTTGTTGTTGTTGTTGTTTTGTCATATGTTTTAGTTTGTCAGCGCATTTTGTGGTGTTAGGAATTGTGTTTCTGCGCGTTTCCGCACTAACTCAAACGTGCGTACACCACCTCCTGAGCTGGCGTGGGATTTGAGCGTGCCGTACGGCAACGTCCATATTGATAAATCTCAAAGTCACCGTGGTTTAGGGTGTACGCCAGGTGTACGCTCGAAATTTGGTGTACGCACTTTTGATAAATGAGGGCCACTGAGATTAGCAGACTAGAAATGTCATGTTACCATAATGCTAGATCACAACGGTTTGGGAAAATTCGAAGCTTTTGAGTTTTAGTTTGACAGGTTGTTCATATTACCATAATAAATAGTAAATGCAGTGTAGTAATTTCCCAGTTTCCCATACTAGAATGATTTCTGAAGGATTATGTGACACTGAAGACTGGAGTAATAGCTGCTGAAAATTCAGCTTTGTCTACTCATCATCACATGAATATATTAAATGTTAAGATATATTAAAATAGCTAACAGTTACTTTAAAATGTAATTACATTTCACAGTGTTGTTACTCATTCTTCCCTCTTTTTTCTTTTTTTTTCTTGCTGAGGAAAACTTTTTTCTATTGGGTGGACATTTTGGCCACCTGAGCAAAAACATTTTATTCCATTTATTTTAAGACACTTTCTTCCAAATCTGTACAGCGTACGCACACAGAAATTAACAACAATGAATTAATTTATACACATACACCACTGCTCAGTAATAATTCACTTCTGTTTATAATACATAGCCTAGTTATTTAACGCAAACTGAAATGTTAAACATGTATAGTAGTATATGCAGTTAATTTATTTGTCATTGTTAAAAAAGAATTGGATTAAATACCCAACATTTAAGTTACATTTTAACTATAAAGTTTTACAATGTATTGTTGCAATTCTGATGTCTTTTTAAAAATAAATGACACGCATGATGATTATATATTCTATATGACTAATTTCCGATTATAACATTTATATTATATTTATATAAACACTTGTTGGCTTCATTGTCTGTGGAAATGCACACCTGGCCGCCTTCGTTCAGACCCCAGCCGGCAAGCACATTTCAAACCAGAAGCAATGTTTTCTCCCGTATGGTCAATGGGAAAGTATGAAGTTTGTAAACAGCTCTTTAATTCAAAATCCTCACGTATGAAATGAACAGTGAGACTATGATATGGTTCAGTCATCCTGCTGGATCACATGTCAGTTGTCACATAATATTCCACCTCTTACCTTAACCTTCCTGTAGGTATCGGACCGGTTTTGGATGGCTTGAGTAAAGAACATACGAGAAGGAATGCAGTATCTTTTATTGAGTGCTTGGATATGATTTTTAAAACCATCTTTTGTGACAGCATTAATCGACACCATATCTTTAGCCAGGAAGCTTATGGCGTTTGTTATTTCACAGTACCTTCTTGAAGATTTGGGATAAGGTGTAGCACTTTCTAACACTTTCTTGAGCAATTGAAGTTTACTTGGATGTCAGTCAGGGTGGTTGTGACTAATCAGTGTGTTCGTCGGTGGACCTTTTGGCCATGCATTCATCAAATATTTGTCTGTGATACTTATTTAGGTGTTGATACAGGTTGGATGTGTTACCTCGCGAGGTCAAAGTACATCAGAGCGTCAAAATCCAAAATATGCTGTGCTTTTTTCTTTTTTTTAGGTATCAAGTCGTCTGAAGGACTTTGTTCTTCTACAGACACATTTTTTTGCTTGTACTCATCTTTTTCATATGATCCTCATTCACTAAAATTGGATCATAATTAAAATGGTTAAATTTCTGCGTCAAGCGTAAAATGCTCAGGAAGCAAACTGTCAATGACTACGTGGATACTTGTTTGCCATATTTGATAGTAATTGAAATAATCACACCATTTTATGAATTCTCATAATTCTTATCTTTCATAATTCATATGAGAATGAGGTGAGTTATATAAAAGTTTTCAGAATTTTTTTATTTAATTATGCACATGAGGCACTAATTAAGTAAATATTACTGTAAGTATATATTTCCAGAACAGAGATCTGAATATTGGATAACAGAAAGTTAAATTTTTCATATTTCATTTAGTTAACATATTAGAGTTAAAGTTTTTTACTCAGGGGATTTTCATTATCTCTTTTTATCACTGTCAACAGCCAGAAAAACAAACAAACATTTTTTTAATAGGAATAAAATGTATAAAATCAGACAAATTATATATGAACAAACCCCTCTGTATTAGCCTAGGATATGGATAGGATTAAATCTGTAAGGTTTGGTAGGCTATATGTAAGTGCTGCTGAATTGGAGATTTCTGACTTCTGAAAAAAATTAATTTTGAGAAAACGGCCTTGACAGATATTTATTGTAATTGAAATTTACATGCGCAAAAAACTGAAGTGCAATAGAAGCAACACTTAAAAGTGTATTTCGGATGTTTTCTTTCCACTAGTTTGAAGCAACACGTTATGAAAAGTAAAATAGCCTAAGATCTCAAAATTGACAGATGCATGGAAAAACTTTTTTTGCCTATAGCGTCTCGGTTTAAATAACTACGACGGGAAAAGGATTACATTTAAAATATTACATTACGGTCTTAAGTAATTTTGTGAACTTCTGGTCAAAGCCCCACCCACTTTTGGTTTTATCAGAATACAGAAATAGATATAAATAATTTTGAGATTGTTACAGAATACAGATATTGGCTCTGCTGCACACCCCTTGTTATAATATATATTTTATAATTGTATCTTTAAAAAAAAAAAAAAAACATCTTATTTTCCTTACAATCATCCTATTGGACCATAAGTGTATCTCTTCTATTGAGAAGAGAAGTGAAGAAATTATGTCAGTGACAAACATTCCTTTGCTACTGTAATCTTTGCTTCACGTGGAATGAGGTGACTGAAGTTCTTTTCTCTCCATTATATTGAAGGTTAGTTAGGTGAGCTTGATCTGCTTACCAGTGTAATGTAATCACACATAAACATCTCATTTTTTACGTCATCTAATCTGGCCAGATGGCATTTCTGGTCTAGTTTCTGGGGTGCACATTATGCAAGAGATGATTTAATTTTTAGTGCTTGCTACTGCACATACATGTGTTTAACAAATAAATAACAAATAGAAAAACTTATCAGCCGATGCAGATAATTAAAACAATGGAAAATAATGGCCAATAGTCTATATATCTAGCCTGGTTCTACCAGACTCTCGTACATTTCATTTGTACAGAGAGTCTGGCACCGCTCCATTGACAAGCGTTAACTTCCTTGTAGGCGGGTATTCTATTGAAGTCTAAAACTATTGGATCTGCCCAGAGTCACTCTATCTGCCATAACCAATCGCTAACGTTTGGTCGTGACGTATGTCTTTTGCCGAACCCCGTGGGAGGATGACCATAAACACAAAACTAAGCAAAGATTGTTCTTGCTCCGGCTTTAACTTCTTGATATTCGGCAGCGTCGCCACAACGGACCGAATGGCTTCGCTCGCATCTTTCTTATTTTGAACTACAACTCAAAATAACGCACGAGTCGACATCAATATCATCGTTCTCAGCCACTCCCTCTGTTCGCTGATTGGTCCTACAAAAAATTGATTTCTGGAAACCAAAGTCTACAGCACAATCCCAGTCGTAGTACTGAAGGAAAATGAAATTGAGCGGAAGTGCATAGGAGGGTGGAGCCAGGCTACTATATATCGCCCTTGGCGTTAAAATCCGTCAACCACTAATATTTATTGATTCATGCCATTCACTTCCATTCTAAGTGTCTCACTGTAACCTAAATGTTAAAGCAACACCATGGAACTTTTCCTTCTGGTCACCCTACTGGTTGGAAACGAAATTGTCCATTGCCGCTGTCGTAAATAATTTAGCCTACCGTCGCACGCACGCTCGCTGTTTATCCAGCACCGGCTTTAGAATAAACGATGTCCACAGACAAGGTAGAGTATGTTACATGATTTCATGAAAGGATGATGTATTGCGACATCAGAAACGAAGAAAAAAACGGAATAATGACTATTGTAGCACTTGACGTAAAGCAGTCGAATTTTGTAGTTCTTTTTGTGGTCGGGTTCCTACCCGAACCCCGAAGTTACATAGTGCCAGTAAAAGCGATACAGACCCCGTCAGGCTATGACAGAAGTGCCTTTCACCCTGTTACAACTTGAACCACTGTTAAGATTTTGTAAACATTATTTTAAGCTAAAAAATGTTACATAGTGTTGCTTTAAGGAAGTTAAGTAGGAAGTAATTTTTTGTGGTAAACAATATTATGTCACAGATGCTGTCATTTCAGCTTAACTCGTACTGAACTCAGAATATTCCTTTAAACTTGACAAATAGAGAAAATGTTCCATAAACAATACAGTGGCTGTATTCTCTATAACTTCCTTGAAGCCAAATAACAACTGCAGGTGACATAAATGTAAACGACCAGCAGGGCTCAGTGGGTAGTCTTTGCTGTCAGTCGCAAGGGAATTGATTCCTGTGAGCAACCTGTCAACAGCAGTCCATCGTGTGAAGTTGCAGAAATGCCATTCTGTTCTGTTTCTCGGGAACAACTCTTCCTAAAAGAAAATAGATTCAAATCATTTCCTTACAATCTTCAGCCATATTTTCTGTTTTGAGTTTCTCATGCCCGTTGTAGTTATGCATCAAAGGCTGTCTCTTGTCATTTGTCAGTGTCTCTATTGGCAGCAACGAGGAGAATGAGCAACACCTCTAAACCATCTTGCACTTTCACATTTCTGGTTTTTGAGACAGCTGGGGAAAGTATGTCTGTCTGTGAACTCAAGATCTGTGTATATATTTGATTGAAGTTGCATAATCTGGTAATGTTTGCATGTAGAGATGTACTGTAATGCAGCGTAAGCCTGCTGATTGCAGAATCACGGTTGTTCTCTAACACTCTGATGACACTCTGTTTTTTACTTGGCTAGTGAGAGCTTTTGTTTTTCAACGTGAAGGGTTTTATTTTTGGTAAATGGCCTAGAGAGGTTGAGGAGGGGTTTGTGTATTCTGTTTGGAGATGGTTTTTTTTGTTGTTGGAGTGGTGAGTATGAGGTTGGCTCTGTGAAGTTCTGTCAAATAGGGTTCACAGACAGCAGTGCGCTTCCTCTGTGCCTTTTCCTATCAGATGTTTGCCGTCTCTAAGGTTTCCAGACTACAGTGATGAAAGTTTGCTTTTAAGTGTGTGTGTGTGTGGGGTTATTTGCAGTGTGTGTGTGCGTGTTATTTGCTGAGAAAGCTATCAATATAAGTTTTCACTTTGTTTAATTATTACATCTAGTATTGATATATTTATTTAAAGGAATAGTTCACCCCAAATTGAAAATTCTGTCAGTAATTACTCACCCTCATGTTGTTCCAACCCCGTAAGACTTTCGTTCATCTTCGGATGACAAATTAAGATATTTTTGATTAAATCTGAGAGCTGGATCACTCCTCCTTAGGCTTCTAAACGATTGAAACTTGCCAGCCCCGAAAAGTTATTGAAGAAATCGTTAAAATAGTCCAAGTGACTACAGTGGCTCAATCTTAAGTTTATCAAGCGACGAGAATACTTTTTGAGCACGAAAAAAAAAGAAACGACTTTAAGTATTCATTTCCTTCTCTGTGGGCCTCGAGATAGTTCATGTAGTATAATTGCGTAGAGCTTCTAGTTGAACGTTGAACGGGAATAATATTGTGTATAATATTTGGGTAAATTTGTAATAGAGAAAAAGTTATTTGAAAAAAGTATGCTGACAACTGTTACATCAAGGATTTCATATTGGATGAACAGACAGAGACAAATACGAAGATACTAAGGACACTTACTATCCCACGTAATTGTTGCAAAATGATCCATATATTATAAATAGACTCATAATGATGCAAATACCACAGAGACAATATATACATGTAAAAAGCTGAAAACCATTAGATTTAAGGATTTCATAATGGGACAGAAGAATAATTCATTAATTTAGACTTGGATTAAACCAAAATAGAGAAAAGTTCTTCATGGGATGGATGTCAGGGATGGCTTATCTATCCTTCTACATGATCAAGTGGTGCTTGTTATAAAATTATTATATAGAAGCGGTACTCGAATAAACACGAACGTGGGACTGCCTAATACTTTATTGATATTAATTTATTGCTGAGAGAAGTGCAGTCCTACATAGAAGGTATAATGAGAAAATTATTATCATCTATCATGTTAACAATCCCATAAGTGCACTAAGTATATCTGAAGATCAGTATCCTCATATTATTCAATATGTTATGTTGAAATTATAAAATATATATAATTATTATTATAATTTTTTTGTGTATAATGCTAAATAGAAAGTCAAAGCAGGCTTTTTTTTTTTGCAATTCTAAGATCCACAAGGGATGTTGCATATATTTCAAGAGTATGTTGTCTGAAGCATTCCATAATTAATTTCACAGTTATTAGTGGTTGAGGAGCTGCAGGCCTAAGGTTACAAATTCTGAACTTGCAATGAAATGGAAATGCAAGCCCTACCTGATCATGCTCTTTCTTTCTGACTGTCAAACTCATGTTTCTGCCTCTGCATATCTCACTATGCATCTTTAAAAAGCCTTGGCAGATTATGTTTTTCTATTTCATGTCTGTCAGAAAGAAGAATGAAGGAAATTTTGACCCTTGCAACTTTTCTGTGCCGTCAGACCTGCTTGCACTGACGGGCTGTAAATAAAAGAATTGGATAAACAAGATGACTTTCCTTTGCCAGAAGGCCCCTGAGCTGAACAGCCTGGCTGGGCCATTCGGCACCCTGCATTTGTGTTTGCAGTCCTGACATGGCACATGTGGCCAGGCGGTAGGCATGCTGCTAGCCAGGAGTGTGAGGAGGTCAGCAAGAGCATGCAAGTGCCAGACTTGTGGGGAGCTTGCAATCCTCTATGAAGCTGTGACGCAAGTAAGACTCAACAAGTCTGAGAAATCTCAAATCCGTACAGCTAAACCATTTCAAAATTGAAACACTAAAGTGCACAATGCTGCTTAGGCAAATGTTTGAAAAAAAAAACATGTTTGATACTGACGACAGTTCCAGAATTCCCAAGTATTGTAAGAGGGATAATGGGTGGAATATTTTCCTTTCCCTGTCATTTGTATCATGTGCTATGGCTTTATCCTTCATCAAATCTTGGCCATCTTTTCTGCAACTTTCAATTAGCACCACATGACTCTGACTACATTTAATGGGTCCCATTGGTTTTGAACCCTTCTAGCGGACCACCAACCATGTGCTCCTGAAGTCTGTCTCCTCAAAGAGCAGCTCAGTCATTGTTGCTTAGTTACTTTGGCTTAACTACTGGATCCAGGCTGGTTTAAATAAATTACCCACTATTCATACATCAGAGGCGGGGGGATTAACACCCCACTGGAATACAGGAGCTTAGTGGGGCATAGCAATCCTCAAATATGGACAATCAGAGAGTGTCATGGGTGCAGATTAATGTCAGTCTTAACCCAGATGGAAAATATTTTCTGATCTGAAAACGTGTTGTAGGTCTATCAGGTGCTCATTAGCGATAATGTAGCTTTTGTGAAGGCATGAATATAGTTTGTCTGATATCACTATTATTGTCTTTCTGTTTGAGAAATATAATCTATCTGTCTACATATATTCTATGTACTGCTCTGTATATCCTTCTACCCATCTATCATTTTATGTATTTCTCTTGTTGAGGTGTGTGTGTGTGTTGTGGTGTGTGTGTGTGTGTGTGTGTGTGTGTGTGTGTGGGGTGTGTAAAAATTTAAATGCATTTTAAATGTACGCTACTTTTTAAAAGTACCAACTACGTCTCTATTTTTAGCTCACTTTCTGAGCTTAACACACAAACTCATATACAATTTTCACCCAAAGAGTTTACAAACTGATGGTAGGCCTTTTGAAAAGTATTAATGACCATGCAGTCCTTGCATTGATAGGGTGGTATGGCCAGTAAAGAGAGGTTTCTCTTTTACCACAAGACAAATTGTTTCATTATCTCTCAATAAGCCTGTGAAATGTATCCTATATGCAACAAATGTGTGTCTCCTGAGGGGAAACCAAGCAGTGATTGGCTCTCCAGTCCCCAAGGGAACTCTCCTTTCCTTGTAGATTATCGTCACTGAAACATCTCTATGCAATTATCCTGAATGTAAAGCTCATTATAACAATGATATGCAAGTTTCGAGATGACAACAAGCTCAGACGAAAGGCTCCCAGCAATTTTATTGTGTTTCTGAACTCATGCAGGCACTTGGAGATTATTGTAGACGCAGATTGCAGGGGCCAGATGGAGGTGGTTGGGTTTAGGGGATGCGCTCTATCTCTGTGAATACCAGCGAAGATCCAATGACCCGAGGAACGAAGAAGCAGAGCAGACTGTTGATTGCCCAAGGATACAATATTTCCTTGGCCAAGTAACACTGACTTTCATCACTCTCACCACAAATTCACCCAAAATAAATTAAGTCACTGTTTCTCCACACACAAGTGCGTCTTCCCAGTGTCATTGTCAATAATTATGTGAAAATGCTTAGATGAGTTTGTTGAGCTGAACTTTCTTCAAAAACTTTAATGGAATGACTATTACATACTACTATAAACTCGAATTCTGATCAGTTTGATCAGTTTCACTTTAACAATTACAGCTTAAAACAAAAGTTCTTTGAACTTCTTTACCTATTGTCAAAAGTAAACATGGACCAAATAATATACATTCACCCTCAAAGCATCTCCCATATGAAAGAGACAATAGTCCAAGGGGGATGTGTTTGAAGATGTTATTCTTGAAAAGCTCAGAGGTGTATTGTATAATTCATGCCAGAATGGTTTTTGTCTTTGGAGTGAGTGTTTGATGATGCGCACAGCTTGTTCAGAGTGGTATTAATATTTATTGACGGTTTGCCAATCTCTTTTCTCATTAGCGAGCTCTCCTTCAGGCTAGAATGGGTTCCTCCATGGATTGGTCCATATGGACTAATTCACACTTGCCAGGTATGAAGAGAACCCACTTTCAAAGAGAATAGATTGATAAAAGATTATAAAACCAGGGAACCAAATAGGCAATTTTATTTTGATGTTAAATTTGTTAACTGATTTAACAAGTCCAAGCAGCTTTTAAGTGAAAGAAATAGTTCATGTCATTATTTACTTACTCATGTCGTTCCAAAGCAGTTTGACTTTCTTTTTTCTGTTCTTTTCCACGCACAAGCTGTATAGTGACCATTTGAGTTCCAAGGAAGAAAATATGGCACCATAAAAATAGGAAAAATGTAAAAAATGGGTACCTTGACTCATGCTCTAATTCATGTCTTCTGAATCAATATGATAGCTGTGTGAAAGGACAAACATAATATACAAATTATATTACACATATTACGTAATATATATATGAATATATTATTATAAATATTGTAATTAATAAATATATATATAATATTACTTATATAATACAGGTATATATTATTACATATTACAATATTTGACATTTTAAATATCCTTTGTAAGTTAACTAAAGATCATTGACTGAATCATTGACATCATGAAACTAGAGTCAGTTGATTTTCTGTTCTATTCGATTTTCAAATATCTATTTAAGACTTACATTTCATCTGTTTAGCACAAAAAATAATAATAAAAATATATATATATATATATTTGTGTGATAAACCGACTGAAATGTAAGTCTGTAATCTCTAAAATAATTTGATATATAAGCCTGATCTCATAACATGTTTAAAATATTAAAATGTACATAATGTTTACACAATTTTTTTACCTATTGAACATTTCCAAAGGATTTACGTACACAGCTTTAGAAATGAAAACACTCTTTACAAATTCTTTATACAATTTAAAGTCATTTGTACAGGTACAATTTACAATTTTATAAATAATATTTTTGGAGATCACAATGAACATTGGTCACGATGATATTGATATTTTAAAGAAAAACCAATATGAATCCTCTTTAAATCGATTTTTTGTATTCTAAAAGGCAAAACAACAGCATACAGAATGAGGATTTTGGAGTAAATAATGATGACAGAATTTTTATTTCTGGTTAATCTATCTCCTTAATTTTATGAAATGCAATGGAAATGTACAAAAAATAATTAGTTCTACCCTTGGACACAATTGCAAAAATTTGCAGCATGAAAAGCAAATTTAATATGGGTCACTAGACCGCCTCAAAAAGCTGCTACGTGTTCAAGCATATTTAAACATGCAGATTATCCACAACATGTTGTCCTTCTTTGTTAATGGCAGTTTAGCCGTAACCCTTTAAAACGTAAATATGCAAGAACATAATTCTGCCAGAACCTAAGTGTGATTATGCACAGTTATCTCCATGAGTCTCATTATCATCGTTCTGGGGATGGGAGCAGTGTAGGGGCAGCTGGGTGAGACAAACAGCAGGGTGGCAGATCCGGCAACCGGCATCTAAGCCCCACAAAAGCTGCGGGACACTGCTCTCTCACGGGTGCCCTCCAAAAACATGATACTGATTCACTGTGGCAGCAAGGCAAGGACAAACAGTGGGGAAAGGAAAGAGCTACATGGCTGAAGCAAGACCTTAAGTACTGAAATGTCCAATGGGAAATAAAGCTAACAGTTGTAAACGAACAAATATTTTCTAAAAGACCATGAAACATGAGTCCAATACACCGATGAACACACGCTAACCAGTGCTGTCTGACAATTACATGAAAAAACTCGAATAATAACAATTGCTTGACTAAAAGCATTTGTTGACTTATCACATGCATTTTAAGACTTTTCTGGTGTGTGTGTGTGTGTCAAATTTTACCATGCTATTTGATTTGAAACGAATGAATAAATGAATGAATGAATGAATGAATGAATTAATGAATGTTATATTTCTTTACTTTTACTGGGAATATTTTTCAAAGATTTCAGTCACTACTAAAATCAAACAGCATGGTAAAATTTGGTCATTACAATTTTTGCCACAAAATAAAATATTGTGCATTTATTTATTTATTTATTTATTTATATAAATGAATCATGCCTTTGCTACAGTTTATATTTCCAGTTAGTACCCCAAATGTTACGTCAAGGTTAATATGTAAATACAAAATTGCTTTTAAATGATAATAATGGAATCAATTGCAGACATTGAAGGACTGTCCCTTATAATGAGCTTAATCAATGCTCAAGGACTAAAACTGTAGCTCAGATATAAATGTGCCTGCACTGACAAATCAAAGGAAGTTCAATTGACCCAGACCACCTCAGAGGCCATTTCCATGGGGAAAAAATTAATTCCTTCTTATGGGTTGTTCTACTTCAGAGCACTTTACAGATCAAAGGCTTCGCTGCAAACGTATGTAAACACAGTTTAGCTGAGCTAATCATGCTTCGCGTCACTTAGTTAAATCATCGCCCGTTTCATGCCTTCAGAGGAACGTTTTAATTGCATCATTTCTCCTGTATCGGTGCCTTACGACACTCTTGGCTCTACCTCATTGATCTGTCCCTCTGATGTTAGAAACGGTGAGCGAAGACACTGGGGAAAGATGCCGTTCTTTAGGCCGAGCAGTCAGACAATGATAGTGCTGAAATCTCATTTCACGACTCACTGGCGTGTTTGCAAAGCTCAAGGCAATGGTGCATCCCAGGGAGCGGTTCGGGTTTTGAGACGCATGCAGGTTGTCCAGGTGGACGTCAAAAGGTGGGGAGATAAGAACATTAACAAATGACACAGAGGGCTAAGGTTACACAACACTGGGTTCAAGTTTCCCAGGCCTGCTCATTTGGGTGCTAATAGTTTATTGATCTGGAGCATTTCACCCAAAGCAAGGCCGTGTAAACCCCAACACTCAACGGAGATCAGGCGAGCTGGACTTCTGCAGACACAGTTGTTCCTTCCAGTCCATTTTGTAGGATGTCGATCAATATGGCTCCTTCAACTAGTTTAAAAACACCCTTATTTTGGGATTACTTTGAGAGCCTTTAAGGAACCGGGCAAAAACGGGACTCGCCTTAATGTCTGGGTTGTTCAAAGTGGGTTTTAGCGATGGCAAAGTCAGACTAGAGAGAGTTTTAAAAGAGACTTTAATGTCAGCATCAAAAAGCAAACCAAGTTTGGTATCCATTTGTGGTGCAACACTATTGTCTCGTCTTAAAAGGACATACAGTACATCAAGGGTGCTTACAAAGTATATAAGTCAGTAAAACATACAGTACATCAAGGGTGCTTACAAAGTATATTAGTCAGTAAAACATATAGCACAAATATAAACTCTGGCAACATTATCAGCCGCAAGTACTGTAGAGTATTGGGTTTCAACTTCAAGTTCCGCTGATACAAAACTGCGTTGCTAAATTGGATGGAGAAACAACTGGCACAATTACTCAAAGATAATTGCTCATTACATCAGAACTGTATCACCCAGCAGGCAAAAATCATATTGACAGAAAGCCATTTGTGGTGGTGAGTTGATTTACCAAGTCTCTTGTCAATGGATTTCATTTTAAAACAGCTCATTCATATTATTAATGGCTATGAAATGGTCTTTGTAATTGCTTCTTCTACGTCATTGTTTTACCTTCTCTTGTGAGCTCACTGGTGTTGTCATTTATATCTTACACCCTGCACTCTTGCATTCTGACCTTTCTACATGCACTATGGATCATTGTCAGGATTTTTTTTTATTAAGGGGCAATATTTGCTTAAAGCTACAATATGTATTTTTTTTTTTGCCGCTAGGGGTCGCTAACCTCTTACAGTAATAAAGGCATAGGTTTATGACGCAGTGATAAGCTGAATGATGGGGCTTGCTGTCAAGCTGATGGATCTAATAATGTTTATGGATGAGTGAAAACATTAATATTTTTTGACATTACAGTGGTATGAAGCAGGTCGCAATTGCTAATTAGAGACCGCTATCATACGCGAGTCCCACGGATATAAAGGAATAAGGACGTTTAATTCTATCGAACTTTGTCCCAAAGTCTGCTTGCCATGGTCTATAATGTTTGAACAAAGCAAGAACAGCGTGCCGCTAAACTTTACGCACTATGCAGTTGTCCATTTCTGTCGCCATGGTTACGCCATGGCTATGGCAGTACGAACGGAAACCGAGGATAGCGCGGATATTGCGTCATTGACAGGACGAAATTTTTTTCTGGGACGGCTAATTATATAAAATAGGAATTTCCCTGAAATAAAAAATCTTTGGAGACTTTTGGGATATTGTAAGTACACAACTGCAGGAAATGTATCACACTATGCAAGTTATTTTTGGATATTTTATTACAAAATTCTTACATATTGTACCTTTAATGGAATTGATTTTTAAAAACAATTAATACCATTAATAAAATAAAGTACATGCATACATTGTATATTAAAGGAGCATTGCTGAAGTTCTGACATTTCTAACCGTTACTGACACCAGTGGCCTTTAGAGAAACTGCAGCCAGTCTCATGCTCGTTCTTGGTGCGCACGCTCGTTGGTCGCACTAGATAAGGATTTTTTTTACTTACGAGGAGTTTCCGTGGGTATCTGGATTGTGCTGGAGGCTGCTCGCTCTCTTTCCGTCCACAGAGTCCGTTTGAGAAACACTACTGCTAGCGATTGCCGCTGCTTACTAATGGCTGCCGGATGTAAGCCCAAGTAGACGAGAACTATACAAGCTGATAGAGGCAACCGTGGTGGACAGTCAAGGTGTCATTCTTTCTATTACATTATGGTTGGATCATAAATGTACAAATGAAAACTCTATCTTAAAGATTTTTTTTAAGTAAGAAGCTACACATAGCCCCTTTAATCACAATTAATCATTTGTTATTTTACATGAAAATATATCCTAATCAAAAAGCTCTTGTATTTACATAACCATGTTGTTTACAATGTCATTCAAATAAATAAACAAATAAATAAAAGGAGGCACTTACTGTTCATATAAACAACACGGTGTTTTCCATTCTAAAATTCTTCATTAACTATTTGCAATAAATTCTCAATTGGAGCAATTATGTTACCAAATATCAAAAACAAAAATATTTATTTTCAACACTGAAATGCATTTTGAAGGAGAAAAAAATTATGTCAGCAACCATTTAATCACCTCATTAAGACGCATAGCAAAAGCACTCTAAAGTAATTAATTTCTCTTTTTTTAATGAGGATATTATGCATACTGCCTTGCTGAACAAAAACTATGGCACTCATCTGCTGAAAGTTCTTATGAATTTTTGGTCTTTGACAATAGTGCTTTAACACAAATTTACATTTATTCATTTAGCCGATGAGCGTCGCATGCATGATAACACCCAGAGTTGTTCCATGAATAGAAAGCGCATACAATAAGCGTCATATTGCAGCTATGGGAGGTAGGAGGAAATGAACAGGCAAGATGTTATCGAGTGTCTCCATCCAATAACAAATTGCTTGTGCACACATTTTATTTTTCTCTCCATATTTGTAGCAAAGGTGGGCGAGGCGTGCCCTGCAAGAGTGGGCTTCCTGGTGTCTACCATTTGCTCACTGATTACATTGGTGGGGGAGGGTTGGTGGAGAACAACAATCTGTGCACAAATCTCTGCACTGCCAAAAAAACGTGACACCGATGGAATGAAGTCTATTCGCGTGCCCACCCGTCTCCTTTCATCTCCCCTGGTACTCCGCAGGTGGGCATCTCTGGCAACCACGCAGAGAAACTAATGTCATAAATGGGGCAATGCCTGTTCTATATCAAGGATGAAGCATTACATACAATTGTTTCGCTTGAATGGTAGACCAATCACAATTAACTATCATCTATTAATATCAAAATTGAAGGGAAAAAACAGGAAAGATAAAATGATATACAAAGAATGATGTGTAGAACGACTGAGATAGATAGAAAAATTGACCGAATAAAAATGACAGATAGAAGATAGGAACATAAGTGGAATGTGGAGTTATAAAAACAATGATGCATTATAACATAACTATATAACTATATACTCACCAGTCTAATATAGTCGGATGTAGTTTTTTAGAACGTACACAACTGTTTTTTATGTTGACATCAGATAGGAACTCGCAGGTAAATAACTAATGGCATATACTATGGTAAATGCTGCTTTGCCTTTGTACTTCTCACCAGAGGCACTGTGACCAGACTCTGAGTGTTGAATGGGGTTATTGCCTTTAGCACATTGGTGGAATTACCCGTAGCCTGAGTAATGATGCGACTGGCACAGTGAATGCCATGCCAAAGACAAGAGAGGGAGGGAAGGCAGTTAAGTGAAGGGGAGGTCTTTATGGAGTGTGGGTTTGGTATTTAGACACTGGGAAGCATTAATCTTAGTTTTTGAGCCTATAGTTGTCACCTCTTTCCCTAAAGAGGCCAAAGGAGTCTTACACAATGGTCCCTTGCACAATGTGACTGTGTTTCAATGGGGTGAGCAAGTTCAGAATTGAGCCATGGCTTGATAATGGAAGGGTTTACTTTTATCCAGCATGCCAAATTCCTGTTTAAGTGTTTCAGTTATTCTGTTATTTATTCTGTCTGTTCACTTTCAGTTTGCTATCACCTTATCCTAAACACCATCTGATTTTCCCATATCTGACCTCTATTTTCTTGAAGGATTTGTCAGACTGACAGACTGACTGAGTCTTTTAAACAATAATAATAATAATAATAAAAAAGCATCAAAAGAATCATAAAATCAGCAAATTCACATAATTTAAAAATAATAATAATTTAATAATAATTTAATTTAATAATTTTTGTTTCTGTAATGTTGTAAACAGTGTGACAGTCGGTTTTCTGCACTTCTCAAGTCCTTAGGTTTTCATTCACAGACTATTCTATACACAATACAGATAATTTTATACAGATTCTTCTATCTGCAGAAACTCTTTAGGATTTTGTAGCCAAGATGTGCAAGCTATTTTTGAGTTTCACTCTCCAGTGGGTTCACGGGCTTAACGGATCAAGGTTAGATTCTCTAAGCACAGAAATTCTTCAAGAAAATTAGAGAAAGGGAACATTGTTCAGTGTCCAGTGCAGGCATTTGAATTTGGTCAATGCTGGTTGTAAATGTCTCTAGTAGAAACTGCCACAATTTCATGATCGTCATCTAGACCGTCCATGCACAGCATTTAGACTAATTTGTCTTTTTCGTTTTTTCTTGATTAGAATCTGCTATGATGGTTAGTTAAAACGCATTTGTCTCTTCTTTAACTCTTTTATCTGTCATTAATTTGCACTTTTTTTGTGATCGTATTGCAGTCACTTGACAACGTTAGAATGATCTCATTATGATCAAACCAATCAAATTACATCAATAGATAGTCAGAAACACATGTGAACACATTGCATATGTATAAATTATTATTTGTATTTATATTATTTGCACCTGGTTATTGTCTTTTTCATCATTTTGCTTTTCATCTTCCATTCCCTCCCCACTTCCCCCTCTCCTTCATAACTGACCCTTTCCCTCTATCCTCTCTGTGTAACAGGCTTGATCCTCTTAGCCATGCACTGGCATAATGTTCACTCTTAAAGCGAATTATCTCCAGAGAGCTTTGGGATTACACTTTCATTAAATCAAAATTCCATTTTTATTCTGCTTTCCCACCCCTCCTCTACACTCCCTCCATACGGATGAGGTTAATACAATTAAGATCCATAAGTTTCAGCCCCAAATAAGGGTCTAGAAAGGAAGGAATTGTTCCACACCTCCCTAAGGGAGGAAAAAAGCCGTCTGCTCTTTGTTCCAAATTGGACGTTGGGGGGAAAAGCCAATGTGCCAGCCCTCTCGCCGTCCTCCAGTCAGCTCTTTATGTCTGCGTGCAGTTGGGAAGGAAGAGAGTGGCCACTTAAGGCCACCACCTGTTATTACTGCAGTAGTCTGAGTGTTTAACTGCAGTGCATGCTTACTTTTAAGTGAATCTTAATATTCATTCCTTGGTAGCCAACTGGATATTGATGAATAGGTTCAAAACCTTTGGTTGTTGCTGTTTGTTTGAAATGCAGGCCTTATTGCTATCCATTTAGTTGTCACAATGAGCTTCCCCGGCTGTGATAGCAGCATGAGGCATGCACATACTGGAGCTCAAAGAACAGTGCACATTTGAGCCATTAGACAGCAGAGGTTTGTGTAATTGAAAAGAAATTAGGCTACTGTGAAGCTCCGTTCATGAGACGGAGAGAGCAAGACAAAGAAAGAGAGTGTACCCTCAAAACACCTGCCTATTTTGCATTTTAGCTCATTTTAAGGTCATCAGAAACATGCCCCGACTACACCGCACTATTTCCATTGAGAAAAAAAATGATGAATCATAATAGCTTTAATCTTATACCACTGTAACCAAAGATGTCCAGACTGAATGTTTTTTTTTTCTCCTAATAAAACATGTGAAAGTCTGAAAGAAAAACGTTTCATGCTTAGTGCAGGTGTGTGTTTGGCTGATAGGTATGCTTTTGATATTTTGCTTAACTTTCTAGAAACAATCCACCCTCTATAATGATAGCTTATAAAAGTAAGAAGCCCCCATCAAAGTAAAAAATCGGTTTGAGAAGTGCATAAGATGTTATTGCATTAGATTCAGTCTTGCCTTTAAAAAATGAATTTGCAAATATTTTCTTGTTTGAAGTATACAACTCACTCAGTTTATTAAAATAGTATTGCAAGATAAATGATCTGAAAACAAGTCTTAGTCTCGTGCAACTTTGCTTAATATAAGAATATTTTTACTGAAAAGTAAGAATAAATACTGATTAACTAAATTATTTTTCTGCCACAAGATAACAAATACACGACAAATTTTTTTGCAATGGCTCGTTTAAAATGATTTTACTGGTCCCCCATTACATTATTTTATTACATTACATCTATGTAATTTAAAATCCGTCAATTTATTTGTTATAAATATTTATATTATTCTTCTCAAAGATATTGTCTCCATGTACACATTTCCTTCTTTTATCCATACAATTGTTTTATTTCTTGCCACTTTGATCTTTATTTTCCATTCCTAATGCATAATCACTCTTGTTTTCTCTTTCCCTCTCTTCATCTAGCGAATGCTTTTCATTCTTCTAACAGATAGGCTTTCATCAGTGTAGCTCAGAATAATTAGTTTTCAGTGACATAATTTTACCATTGCAAATTAGTTAGTAGTTTATTTAATTCATAGATTAAAATAAATTAGCCTAATACCAGCTCAAAACAGGACATATTAAAGGTCAAATTAAAACAGAGAGACCCTCTCATCATAAAGCGTATTCATAATTGGTCTGTTTATTAGTGACAGAAAACTTCATGGATTTTTTATTTAAGTGGAGTAAAAATTAACCAGGCCAGATCAATCTAGGTATAAAAAAATGCAGGTGCCTTCATGTGTTCTCATGCATTTGTTGTGTTGCTTACAAATATAAATAATTTTTAAAGTGTTTTCACTTTTATGTCAAATCAGTGTTTTCTAATTGGATACATTATCAATTGGTTAAGAAAAAGAAAACTTGAGATACCATGGGTGAACATTTAGCAAATGTGCCATTAACATCTTGCTCCACAATCCTTGTTCTTATTCACATAGTATTGGAGCCAAGCACAGACGCATTGTGTTCCCATCTAGAGGCTGGGAATGAGGCCCAGACTGACAGCATTGTTCAAGAGGGGTCTGCTGTCTAATTCTCTCCTCTTCCCTTTAATTTTCTCCTTTCTTCCGTAGAGATTCTCAGTTCCTCTTAATTTCCCGTTTTGGTACACGTTGTTATCGCTCAGTGGGACAGCACTAACTGCTCAGATTATTTACATCTAAAAATTAGGTTTAAGGAGATTTAGCCATCTTTTTTCACACAAAATTCAATTTACTTTGATCAAATATAAAAGTAGTTTAACCTTTTTTACCTCTAAGGATATTGTTGGTTTAAGGACAAAATACTTTGCTAAATGCTGATTTTATGAAGCAGTGGTACACTGGTATCACAAGTGGCAGTTTTCCCTCTTCTGAATGCCTCCCTGTTTCTGTACTACCTTGCTTTGTAGGGCCAACAGAGGGAAACAGAATTAGCTCAAAGGAATACTAATGATACCAATATATTCTTTAAGAATTCCATGTGGAACAATAAAAAGATTCTGCTATGCTGAATGTTGATGCTCCTGCATATGTTTGCTGGGGTAATGCAGGGCATAGATTACCATAGGAACCTTGATTAGTGGCTTGTAAAATGGCACAGCTCTCACCACAGTGTTTACCTAAATATTAAATATGTGACCTGGTCACAAAACCAGTCTTAAGTAGCACGGGTATATTTGTGAGAATAGCCAACAAAACACTGTATGGGTCAAAATTATCGATATTTCTTTTATGCCAAAAATCATTAGGATATTAAGTAAAGATCATGATCCATGAAGATATTTAGTAAATTTCCTACCTTAAATATATCAAAATTGTATTTTTGTAAGTGGATGCAGCACAATCACCAACAGAAATGGAAACATTTAAAGGCGATTTTCTCAATATTTAGATTTTTTTGCTCCCTCATATTCCAGATTTCAAATAGTTGTATCTCGGCCAAATATTGTCCTATCCTAACATACCATACATCAATGGAAAGCTTATTTATTCAGCCTTCAGATGATGTATAAATCTCAAATTTAAAAAATGGACACATAAAACTGCTTTTGTGGTCCAGGGTCACATATGCCTCATGTCAACCAAATGTAATTAATGGCCAAATAGTGTTTACATGCACAACAAAACAATTATAGTCAAAGATCAGCTCATGTTTTGACTGAAACCGATTTCTTGATACAAATTAATAACCAAAGGAAGAACTTTTTATCTTAGCTGCCATTTTCTCAGTCATGTTTGGATTACCCTGCTTATAACCTTTCCTTGATAATAGAACATGATCTAATGCATTTTTGTTAATTTTATATGCAATCATGATGACCATGGTTTTATTATAGTCAAGAAGACACATGAAATTTAAATTATAGTAAATGCATTGTCTTTTTTGCATATTAATAAACATTAGAATAGTCACTTAACACAAGATATATGATTTAAAGTAAAAAAATTATACACACACAAACATACACACTGTACCATTTAGAAGTTTGGAGTTAAAGATTTTTTCTTGGTGAGATTTTTGCTCACCAAGGCTGTATTTATTAGATCAACATATATATGCCATAGCATTATAACATTATAGTAACATTACAAATGTCTTGACTGTCACTTTTGATTAATTTAATGCATCCTTGCTGAATAAACATATGAATTTCTTTAAGAGAATCCCAATCCCCTCTTTTGAACTGTACACCTACCGGGTTGTAAGATGTGTAGGTGGGAAACCAAACACTGTTTTAGATTAAACCTTTAAAAATATGTCTGTTTAGGTATTTTATCTAATCAGACAAATCATATCTGTACTCTGCAGATAGCTCTATTAACCCTTACTGCGATAAACTGCGTGCAGTCAGCGGGTTATTGGATTGCGGCAAAGCCTGGTCTCTGTTAAGCTGTCTTAAAAGAGCTATGAGGACTAGACAGTTGAAATATTAAAGATGGCTCACCAGCCAGGGGCAGCTATTGATCAGAGAGGTTCCCTCCCCATGCTGGACCTTTGATAGATCCTCAGTCCAATTGGGGAGGACTCATGCTGGTCTACAACATCAAAACACTCTCATACTCGCTGCCAGAAGATCAAAAGCCTGTGAGTTTGTAGACGCGCATTAATAAGGTTTTATGTTATACGTGGTTGTGTTCGCATGTGTGCACGAATGTCAGTGCCCTTCAGATTTCTTTGAAGTCATTGTGTTTTTAGCTCTGAGAAAGTGTGAGATCTCTAAGCAAACTTTTTTTGCCCTTATTCATTGGTGTTCAGCCATGAAAACTCTCCACACAATTCCGAAGTCTATGAAGAGATGTCTTTTGTCCCTGTCAAACCCCAGCGTCCACCCTCACCCCACCACTGGGCCGCGTCCTGCTCCCTGCTCCAGTCATGTCAAAAGGGTTTCCCGCAGCTCACGCTTTCATAGCTCCCTACAGAATGAAACCGGGTAGAACACGTCTCCCTCTGTTCCCTCAGAAAACCGCACACATGGGCCTTTAGAACTTCGGCCCATCAGGAGTTCTCTCACACCGCTGCAGACCAGCACCATGTTTACCCCCATGTCAGTCG
The DNA here is from genome assembly GCA_036326025.1 of Chrosomus eos. Lineage (NCBI taxonomy): Eukaryota > Metazoa > Chordata > Actinopteri > Cypriniformes > Leuciscidae > Chrosomus > Chrosomus eos. The sequence continues at coordinate 27,094,846 of CM070828.1, forward strand.
TCGTGAAACCAAATGAAGGAGAAGTCAGTGGGTATAGGGAGGTGGGTGACATTGTGACAACCGCAGCGATCGGGCAGTGGATTCATTTATATTCTAATGGGGGGTAGCCCTGGATACGCTTAGGTGACTGGAAAACATTCAACGAGAGGAAGTGAGCGGACTTGGATTTGGTGAGTGCGCTTGTATAACTACGCGGATTGAAATCGCTCTCACAATTGAAGGTAACTCCCGGTTATCCCCTCGGACAGAAAAAGAGGGGCTGGACTTTTGCAAAAAGCAAACATGTATATTTCCCATGGACTTTCTAAGTCTTTGCTTTGTAGACTTGAATGAATTTGCTCACAGGCTCAATGGATAGCGATTATGTGCTTTATGTGAGATGTTCAACAAAAGGAAACATGACAGACCTCACAAATGTCAATATATTCAATTCAGTTCGTTTTTTTTGTATAGCCCTTTCACAATATATTGTTTCAAAACAGCTTTTTTCAATGTTACAATTTAGGAAGTATTCTGTTATCAGCCAGAGATGAGTGTATCAAAGTAATTTCCATATGGCAGCAATTTTCATCTATACGATAGTACATGTTATGGGATTAGTTAACTTCATGTATTCAGTCAAGCAGACCTGACTAACTTGCAATTATACAACATGTGCTCATAATTATTACAATATTTGAAAGTTTTCGTCATCTGAAATCTTTGCAGTTGTCGCAAGCAAAAGATGATCGTGTATTTGGTACTTATTTCATTAGATATAATTGTAATACAAGTTTACCAGAAGCCCTATTTGAATGCTTGGCTAAAGAGATCTTTAATCTAGATGTAAACAGAAAGAATGTGTCTGAGACCCAAACATTATCAAGAAGGCTATTTAGAGTTTAGGAGCCAAATTTGAAAAAGCTCTCTACCTCCTTTGGAGTTTTGACAGTAAAAAAATGATATCAAAGTCTACTAGAGTTTTTTTTTGCCCCAGAGATATATCCAGCCATACAGAATTTTACTATACAATTGAAATTCGTAAATCTTAAAGGCTTTATAAAAAAAAAATATTTTAATATTTATAATAATGTCTATTTGTTTAAATGAGTAATAAATAGTGCAATATATATGCATGTTACGGTTGTTCATACTTTGAGTTAGATGTTTGAACAAACTTATTAAACTGTCTCTGTTGTGGACGTAGTTCAATACGCATTGAAAACAGTTGTGCGATTGTTCTGTTATTGTGATTGCTTAATTTAATTTGTAAATTGAATAACATTTTTAAATATATATTCATTCAGATTGGCTGCCATGCTTAATTCCTCTGTATAAAACATGGCAAAATATATAGACTTATTGAAGAGAGACCCAATCCTTATTGAGCGGCTTGCGGGTGGATTTTTGGATTTAGGCCAAATCAACCACATAACCAAGAACATCTTAGCAACCACATAGCAACATGCTAATAGCCACACAAAACACCTTAGCAACTGCATAATAATGCCCTGGCGACAACCCACAACACTCTAGCATTGTGTCTGCAGATGTTGGATGTGCAAGAACCACTTGTCTGAATCTTATTTTTAAGGTGCTCATTGTAGGCTGATATTCGACTCATGATCCTAATCCTGATTACAAAGTCATTAGTTCAGTGTTAAAATGTTGCTTTGTGATTGAACGTTGTATGTGCAGTGCGTTTGAGTGCTTTTAAAGACCTGTCAATGTGAGATGTGCTTGTTATTTTTCGCCTTCAGATGTCGATGCATCATACCGATGATTCATGTGATTCAGAGACGTCAAACAAAAAGCCATGTGAACCTCTCATTCTCTCTTCCCGACCAATCAAGCAGATTTGTAGCACAACAGAGGAGCTTAGTCATTGTGCATGTCCCTCCCACACAGCGTAATGATTTTCAGCAGTGCATGAGAAAGATTAGCTAAAGAGAAATGATTATCGTGATGGTCGAAAGATCTGAGAAGAGCTCTACAGAAAATGTGTGAAAATCCATACATGTAAAGTCGGAATTCACTAGCAAAGGTGCTGATGAAGGATCATATGCTTCTTATGCAGTGTGAATACTAATGAGTGAAGATAGATGCAGAATTTAAGGAGTTGTTAATTGGAGCACTTGCTGTTCGTACGACAGTGTGATTCGTTAAACCCCAGTCCATTAACCCCTTTGCTATGATGCTAGAGCCATATGCTGCTAATTGGAGCTCTAATGTGAGGCACTAAATGCCAGTCTGAAACGTTAGTGAGGAGATGATTTTTGGGTATAATGCCAGCATTTTTTTACTTGCACTTGTTTGGAACAATGTACAGAATAACATTGACCTATGCGGTGCTTAATTAGGTTTTTTTTTAATCAATTAAAATGTGCAGGAATCTGAATTCAATATGCACGCAGGCCCATGTAAATTAAGGGTGTATTCACACCAGGAAAGTCCGATAGTTCACTTGCTTTGGTCCGGACCAAATAATTTTTTCTTTTTTTCTTTTGGTACGGTTCGCTTTCACACTGCTCTTTTTGCAAGTGAACCAAAATTTGTAAACAAAACCACACGTGTGCTAAGGTCGTCCATTCATTGGACAAGGATTCTCAAGTAGGGAAATCAGGAAGTGCAAAAAAGGCTCAGCATGGAGATATTTCGTACTGCAATATTTGAGGAGCTCTTTTCCAAAACGCGATAAATCCATTTCAATAGTTTTCAGGAAAATTCAATTTTTTACCTAGACCCACACTGTTAAAAAAAATTCCGTTAAAAAACGGAAAAAGTGCTGGTAATTAATTGCACTTTTTCCGTTATTGTACGGGCACTTCCGTAAACCTCAAAACGGATATTTCCGTAGATTTATATGAGTTTTTCTGTACCATTGACGGACATTTCCGTTAAACCTAAAATGGAAAATTCCGTATTTTCCGTAAATGTTTGCGTTATTGTACGGACAATTCCGTAAACCCTATCAGATATTTCCGTAGATTTACCTGACTTTTTCTTTACCATTTACGGACACTTCCATCAAACCTAAAATGGATTTCCTACAGTAAAAATAAAACAGATAAATTTAGGCAATATACCTACAGCAAATAGAATTGTTACTTTTCTGTTAGTTAACAGTGTAATGATAACTCTTGTTGAAAACATTTCAAACAAATCTTCTGTGATTAAAAAATATTTTTATTTACTTATAGATCTACAACAATTCCATGAAAACTAAAATATAAAAGGAAAAAAAAAACACAAAAGGGAAAAGTGTATTCTTCTTGTCTTTAGGTAAGATGAAGGCTGTAAAAGAAATACAAAACACTATTACTGACATACAGAATGTGTCAAAACAAAGAAAACAAAGATTCTAGGTGGGAAAAACTCACTCACCAAGAAATGTGTAGTCAATTCTTCAGAGTCACCGGACTGATTGGACCAGGTCCTGGTAGGACTGCAAACTTGGGTTTAGCCACCAAAAACTACAAAGGGGAGAGAACAGTATGTGGCCAAACCATCATGATGTTTCAAATTTAGTTACCGTGTACTGTAATGGTTCTGTCTGCGGTTAACCGTACCTGTCTGTCTCGCGGCGAGAGGCCTGCATCACGGCCCAGCTGTCCCTCCAGGTTGTCGTTGTTCTCTCCGTGCCGACACAGGTAGAGGGTTCAGGGCTGGACGTAGATGTTCATCAGGTAGATTATCCTGGATCTGTTTGATGAGGAAGTGCTGATCCCGGTCTATCGCCTAGATGAAGGAGTGATCGGTATGTTCAGTTAAAGTCTCATTTTGAGATTTGACAAAAGCTAATACTTTACATTGTTTTTCAAAGTTGTTCATAGAGGAACTTCAGCAGTCTTGGAGGAATGTGTAGACATTTGGTTTCCTTCATCTCAGTCTTTTCGGCCTTCGTTCAGGATTTCAGCACAGAAAAGTTGGATATGAAGGAAAAAAATATATATTTTAGCTACACAAGAAATTAAATGAAGGAAAATTAACTACAAAATATCATGCAGACCAGGTTGAGGAAAACAATTGTACAGTATTTTACGTTCGTAAAATTATCAACTAAATAATCAGCCATCCCTAATGCCATCCTTTCAAATTCAAACACTGTATATAAAATGCTAAGACTTTTGTTTTCAGTGGACTCCAATTGCATGTCATGTTAGCTTGTCTGCTCAACTATACATTATAATATGTTTAATTATTTTCAACTAAATAAACAGAAACACAATAACAATCTATAAATCATTTAATTAAAAATGTGTTGCTGCTTACCTTTATATGAACTCCAGGAAAAGTTGTAGTTGCATTTTCTTCAGGTATTTTGTAGCTCACTGCCTCAATGGGGTAGAGATGTGTTCAATAATAACTTCTTGAATGACAGCAATCCTGATTGTCCACCACCTTAAACAAAAAAGATATTACAAAATGATATTACAATCATAAAGATATTACATTACACGATCACTTCAGAAAACTGCTTTAAATGGGTAGTTCACTTTAAAATTAAAATTCTTTCATTATTTACTCACCCTCAAGTGTTTTCAAACCTGTATGAATTTCTTTCTTCTGCTGAACACAAAGGAAGATATTTTGAAGAATGTCAGTAACCAAACCGTTAACTGGAGCCATTGACTTCCATAGTAGGAAAAAAAAAAATACTATGGAAGTCAATGGCTTCAGTTAATGGTTTGGTTACTGACATTCTTCAAAATATCTTTGTGTTCAGCAGAAGAAAGAAACTCATACAGGTTTGAAACAAATTGAGGGTGAGTAAATGATGACAGAATTTTCATTTTAAAGTGAACTATCCCTTTAAACATAGTTGTTTAAATCGTCACTATACAATTTGTATTTCTACTGATCATGTAAGCATACACATCTTTGAAGGGGGTATTCAGCAACCACCTTTTTCTATCAACACTTTTCCTCAGACTTTAAATTTGAATGTGTGTTGCCCGTATTGAACACTCGTAGTAATTAATAATAAAAAAATGGTAATAAAACAAAATACAAACCCATAAGCAGCATGCAGGTGGTGCTTGGTATGCAAACTACAACAGCAATGTCCTATCAATAGATAAGAAATAAACAGAAAAACTATGAATGAAACAAACTGAGGAGGGATATGGTAACGTTTAAGAATGACTAACGTTACAGGCAGAAGAGTAGACAGCAGTCATGTAAAACGTAAATTAATATTTCGTGGTCATTATTTGTGGTTTAAAGTCGCGCGCGCGCGCGCGTGAGTGTGTTTGTGTGTGTCGTCTAAAACAAAAAAAAAGTCTAACGCAAACAACGACGTTAACTTACCTCATTTGGCAGAAAAACTGGTGGTGTTTTCCATGATCCAGCTGTAACAGTTACTTCATCTTCACACACAGCATCTTCACGTTGTATCTTCATGCCTTTTAAATCAAGCAAGTCTTAATGGCCTTTACTTTTCTTGACGATTCCTCTGGTAGCTTTTGTTTGAAGGCATTAAATTGCTCCGAAAAAAACTAACGTTAGTAACGTTAGCTGCTACTGCATTTAATCACAGCTGGTTAACGGATGCGCTCATCAAGAAATAAACCGCATTTTCGACAAATAAAAGTAATTAAACCAAATTAAAACGAGGGCACAATATAACACATATATCAGGGAACCTCCACGAGTGTAAACTAAATATTTTAATGTGTGACGATATGCATAAAATGACAAACGCGACGGCTCCGACATTCATTTGCCTAACATGCCAGATGGCAACTAAATAACGTTACGTCAATAGCTTATTTGACATTTAGCAAAACATAAATTTCGTATTTTACCACAGAAGTGTCAGAATGGCTTCCACACACCCGAAATCCGACTTTAATAAGCAACTTTGGCTGCGGTCATCTGCGTGTGTAATGGCGGTTGCGTCTTTTCACTTTTCGCGGCGCCAGGTTCTTGTTCCCACAATGCAACGCGTAATTCAAAATACGGGTAAATGACCTGTAAAAGACAAATACGGAAAATTCCTTCAAATTTATATGGTTCAATCTACCGTTTTTTTACGGAAATTTTTTACAGTGCACACATCTTGTGAATATTCAATTTATCTTGTTAATAATGTTTTTTTCCCTCAGTCTGAACATGTTGAACAATGATTATTAAATTAAACAACAATATTGTTGATGATAAATTCAAAGTTAATTTTTTTTCTTCAAAACGCTATAAATCCACACAAAAAATGGATGATTTTGCCCACTTAATTAAGTTTTGTTTTGTAAGAAAGCCTTTCTTTAAAGTGGATTTCGTTTTGTATAAATTGTATCTTAATTTTAATAATGTTTTCATTAACCAATTGCCTGAATTTAATAAATAAGCAGCAAATAGACAATATAATCCTGACATGGAGGCGTCGCCGCCGTCACTTGCATTGCACGCGAGCTGGAGCGCATCTCATCATAAATTAACCGAAATTCAGCGTAGCCTACGAAAACGAAACAATTAAAAACGAAAATAAATAGCCTACTCTCTGATTATGTAATCCATTACACGCATTTCTCTCAATAGGCGCGTACAGAGATGCTGATCGTCAATTTCATATTTGCAGACACTGACACACAGAAAACAGTTGATTAATAAAAAATAAAATAAAAAATAAGATTTTCGAACGATATTCGACTTTTGCTCTTTGATCGTCGAATGGCAGAAATTATAATATAGACAGAAACCTTTGGCAGCAGCATCTACCCCCATGTGTAGGTCTCACTGGCTCATCAAGGCCATCAAAAGTATTATCACCGTTTAAAGCACTCATTTTGAGGAATGAATGAACATAAACAAACCTCTGTTCAGCACGCCGATGTTGGATTGCGTATAACGCTCAATGAAGTCTGATTTGTCTATATGATTTATCGCGTTTAGGCTAAAAATAGGTTTGGCGCTTATCGCGGTTTGGAAAAGAACTGCATAACTTGCAGTAGAATCAAGGAAATATAGCGATTTGGCATGAAACATTGATGGAGCAGTGAATAGGTTCAGAACACAGCGCAGAAGACGGATAAGGTATAAAGTTTTCATTCATGGAGAGGGGCTATGTTCACAGATTCAAATATGAGATTCTTAATACTGCTAACGAGTGCTGTCAATGTTAACGCTTGCGATACAGTTTGTCCAGTTTAACGCAGCATCATCCTTGTATTGTAACTATCGCATTATATGAACTGCAAAAGCTTTGTTTGCATATATGCACGATTAAACTAAAGAGAACGCTCTGTATGTGAATGTCCTAATGCACACGCATTCATTCATTCCATTCCAATGATGCACACACGACGCACAGAAAGACGCGCAACAGTATCGTGTGGCCAGACAGCGCGCCGGAATGGAATGTAGTAGGCTACAACAGATCTTTCTTGCAATTGGGTCGGTTCATGTTCACACCGTAAACGAACCGTACCAGAGTTCGTTTGGAACCGTACCGAGACCACCTCTTCAGCTGGGTCTCGGTTCGGTTGTTTGGTCCGCACCCGAGTTCGATTGCTGTATTCACACCTGCCCAAAAGGTCCGCACCAAGGGGGTAAACGAACTAGAGTTCGATTCAATCGAACCAAACAAGGCAGGTGTGAATACACCCTAAGAAAAGAAAAAGTATTTTGCTCTATTAATAAATGTTTTGTTTGGTGTTTTTCAGTGCTTAATTTTATTTAATATACAATTTATGGCTCAACAGTGAGGATGGACCTGTTGCCCTATTAGGCTTGTGGTGCTTTGTTACAAAATTTATCATTTGTTGATTTGTATTTTTTTATGCTTCACAAACTTCATGTCTTGCAAACTTGTCTTCACTTATTGCATTTTCTTATTTTTTTAATTATGCTGTATTCAATTTTAACAATACACAAGTAAAACATAACATTTAATTATATTGATAATTCAATTTACATTATGATACAAATTTGTACGTTTTGTGAACTTTAAGTATTTTTTCTGTGATGTATTGAACATCTTTTTTGTAAAATATGGTGTATTAAACATCATAAAAACATAACATAACACATATAATAATTATTAAAGTTTTTTTTGTTGTTGTTCGTTGACCTGTTGCAATGTTGCCAAAATCTAAATCTAAAACAAAGCTCAATATATCGAACTTCAGACATGACGTTGAAGTTAGAAAAAAAGCCATAAATCACAAAGCCAAACAAGATCAACATGTTGATACATAACATGCCATTACACTTACAATTAAAATACTTTAGGTCAGATCATGTTTTTTGGTTTATACTGATGATATGTTTTTTGGTTTATACATGATACAACATCAGACACTGTCAGATAAATGATCAAAGTGGTGGTTGTCTTGTTTTATTTTAACAGACTGTCGTGGTATTTTTAGTGTATGTTGTCGTTCATAATATTCCAATGGTGCCATACCTGATTACATCGAGCCTGCTTCATTTTCTTACAAGTCGAGGGTGCACACATTATAGCTATGGCATACATGGATGCATGTCAGGGTGAAGTGCAAGCTACAGCTCATGTTAGTAATCAGTGTTTATCCTCTACTGCCTTGATGCGTTCACCCTGACGTTGAATAATAGTCGATAAGCTTAATGCATTACATTATTAACAAGTAAATTCTCATTGATTAATAATGTACATGCTGTGTGTGTGTGAGTGTAAATGGATGAATGGACAGATGTAGGTGTTTCTAGTGAAATGTGATGAATGAAAATCCTACACAATCACTGCATTCACAGGAGGGACCAGCTCTCCCCCAAAAACAAACACCAACACACACATTGGCCAGCAATGAGCGATGGCTGGGCTACCACAATAATGCTGTCTCTGCAGAAAAGCCCTTCTGAGATAAACACTTAGACAAAGGAATAAGCAACAAAGAGAGGAGAGATAGAGATAGAGACTGCATTGCAAGTAGCATGAAGGAAATCATAAGCTATTTTGACACCAGAACCCCCAGACACTGACCGTAATTAGACCGAATGTCTTATTGTTGTTTGATTTACATAGTGGTCTAGAAAAAGAAAAGGACACACAAAAGAAAGTATAAAAGCAAAATAATAAAAAATAAAATAAAATTGTTTTTGAAGGCTTAAGCTGATAGTATATATATATATATATATATATATATATATATATATATATATATATATATATATATATATATATATATATATATATATATATATATATATATATATATATATATATATATATTGTCCATATAATCTCACCAAAGTCAGTGAGGTCCAAAGTTGGTGCTGATGTATAAAAAAGCAGTACGTCAGGTACAACGTTCTTAGCTTGTATATAAACAATACCAAGGAAAATGTTAATTAAGATTTTTAGATTCATGCACCCTTAGTTTATTGATGAAAAAATGAGTTGTGTTTTTTGGCAGAAACAGAGGTTGGATTTTCATTGCATCATGCTTTGTGAATAAACCGTTGTGACAGTAAATCCTCCGTCACAAAGGAAATAATGTCACCGCATCATTATCACAATCTCCAAGCAAATCAAAGCAGCAGGTTGCTGTTTTTGTGTCTTATTCGCTTGATGCAATGCACCCTCCTTCCTTTCCAACACTCCATTTGGTGGAGGCTGTTTCGTTTCGTCTTTGCCGAGTGGTGGAGGACATTTGTAATTGAAATGAATTCTTCCATGTCAGCAGGGCAGATTTGCCCACATCTTTTGTCTCAGGGCTTGTCGCTTTGTCAAACCCACCCCAACCCCCCTCGATCCTCTAAAGGCGCCCAGACATACATACATATATTTGTATTAATAAAGCAAAGGCAGTGTTCATTGGTTGAGCACACACTGTGATGATAGGATATGACTGGGCACTAAACCAGATGAAGTCGCTCAGAACTCTCGCTCGCACATACATCCCAGAACAATCGTGCAAAGGCTTCATACTGAGATCGGATGTAGTTTATCAGCATGTCGTCTCAAGTATTGTATTATTGCTGCTGTGTAAACCCCCGTTGAGTACATCAATCACAACAAGTTTATAATCATCACTGGCATGTTATCCCCCGCCCCAACAGCATTTTTTGTTGTTGCAGAAACAGTACTTTAGCGTTGGCACTCTTCATTAAGCTAGTGTATAAAAGGGTTTTTATTACATAAGAGTCCTTGCAAACTGTTTATCAATGTTTAAGCTATGTGCTGCAGTGTAATAGTTTTGTTTGTGTGCCTATGAATACTTTAGCTGTCTAAGTGTCTGATATTATGGTCTTAAGCTTCTCTTTACAGTAATGTGCATGACGTGGAGTTAACGTGGTGTGGGTTATTCCAGTTTTTTTTTTTTGCCGTTTTTGGAGCCTGGGGTGTCTGCAGAGACCGCATTTTTTTTACAGCGTGTTCAGGGGACAGGCAGCTAGCGGATAGTGAGGAGATGTTTGCTGTATGTGACAAAAACATGTTTTGGCCTAAAAAAACATGTGACATCGCTTAGAGCACCTTTAACAAGTGCATATCTACAAACCGATTATTTTACTTGTAATTTACTTATTTATTTACAAGAGTATGTTTCTAATTTATTGCGATGAACATATCAATAACAGTGCATTCATTAGCTGAGCTCTAGCGAGAATGACTGATGTAACAAACGTTGGTAAAACGAATCTTGCTCCATGCTTAACACTAGGACTCCCGGAATTCTTTAACTACTAGAATGGCCATAGCAGTCATTGTGACTGCTCATCCATTATTTGCATATAATTTCAATAAGCTATATCAAATCTAAGAATAAATGGATCTGTAATGTTAGGGTTTGCAATAGACTAAACAAACAACAAGAGAAATTGTTGCTAGGCAATGGTGATGCATTTTCAAGAGCGGGAAAAAGGAGCAACCGACACACAGTTTGTAATGCATACGGTCAGTATGACTGTTATGGCCATTCAAGGTAGAAATACTCAACTCTTTTGTGTCTTGTAATTTTAATAAAATAACAATGATAGAATAAAATATAGGCACATTTAGGAAAAGTAAGAGTCCTAGTTACATGGGTTTCATTTTAAAGTTTAAAGTTTTGGGTTTAAAGTTATTACACTGCACATTTTTAAAGCAGTCAAAATGACTGCCTTTGGTAGTTCTAGGTAGAAATACTCAAAACTCTTTTGTGTCTTGTAATTTTAATAAAATAACAATGATAGAATAAAATATAGACACATTTAGGAAAAGTCAGGGTCCTATAGTTACATAGGTTTTATTTCAACAAAGTTATTACATTGCAAAATTTTAAAACAGTCAAAATGACTGCCTTGGGAGTTCTAGTGTTAATCTTTCCACAAAGTAGTGAGAATGACAGACAATCTGCATTAATAGACAGATTTTAAGGTTATAGTGGCCCACAGCTGATTAGCAGAAGTATTTCAGTAAGAAAGTTATAATGTGAGTAAACCAGTTAGCAGGAGACCTACACAATATAAAACTCAAAACTAAGTATTTTGAACACCATTTTTCAAGAGCAAGCGGTTTGCGAGATTTGAGAAGCAGTCTTCAGTAAAATAAAGGGAACACAGCAAAATTTTAGGATTACACTGATGTGGTATTGTGGTAAAGATAAATTTTAACCACTGATTCTTCACATGCTTGTCCTTGGGCAGTGAAAAAAAACTAGCTTTACATTCACTTTGTAGAGCACAGCGCCGTCTTCTCGACATGATGATCAGCTTCCGGTTTGAGGATTTGAGTTTTCCCTGGTGTCTGCGCGAGTAATATGCTAACGTTTTGTCTTGACGTCGCAGCGAAACTGTTCTAGGAGTATGCAAATTAGCCCTGCCTCCACTCACACCAGCTCAAAGATCATTGACGTGATTGGTTACAAGGTAGTTTGTGATGACACGAGTGATTTCAAACCGCGTTTTTGACACCGTCACTTTAGTTTTAAAGAGAAAATACACAACAATGGTGTTGACTTCTGATTTTGCACATGGTTTGTCTTAAAGCATATTAAAAACACAATATAGTCATATATAAACAACATTTAAAAGTGTGATTTTCACCACAAGGGGACTCCGACTTTAAAAGCCCACTGAAGTGCCTTGGAACACGCAGCTGTCTATGATACGTTGACGTAATTTCCACTGAAACAGGAAGCTAAGGCGGGACATATTGAATGGCTCCTCCCCCTTTTCAAATAGCCAATAGCGTTTAGTTTACCTCACAGACTGCGTGTCGTACTTGACAGCACCATGGAAGTGAAACACAGCACCGAACACGCCACCTCAACCCATATTACTCCCTGACATGTCAACGGTAGAGATGTCTGGTGGTTTGTGAACGAATCGTTCTTTTAAACCGTTTTTTTTTTAGTGAACCTGTCGAACCAGTTCACCAAATCGAACTGAATCGTTCAAAACAGTTAGCACCTTCAGTCAGCGCTGATCCATAGTTTTCTAAAGTTACTCTCTTTCGGATGTGCCTGACAGTCGCTCAAACTAAAAATAAACCAATATGTTATTCCAGTAACTCCGACAGTTTACTGAACTGAGACCTGTTGTGCTGAGAGAACAGATGAGCACAAGTAGCTCATACTGAGCATCATAGAGTGTACTACCGAATGCGCAGTCAGGTACAGCCATGGTTGCTTTGTTCAGGTGGTATTTATTTATAGCATAGGGGGCGGGATGCTTTAGATTCTAGAGAGCATTTGATTGGACCGAAGATGTCCGTGGTGGTGTCATAGAAATCTGTGATCCATTTTATCGGGAGTGAGAGTCTATACGTTTTGAATGCTTATATCTCATAAATGCTAATTTTGTCATTGTTTTGGAACACGCCAGCTTATTCATAACCTTAAGGCTAACATATTCATACTAAGAGCTAAAAAACTGAAATTTTGATTTCGGGGGTTGATTTAAGGTTGATGTTAGATTGTTTGGCACACTATGCAATTGTCGTATAAACTGAGAATTAGAGCTGCAAGGTTAGAGAGAAACTGGGGGACAGAAAGACAAGGTGAATAAAATAGAAGGGTTACTTGTTTTGAGTGACAGACTGCTGGAGGGCTAGTCATTTCAGTGGAGAAAAGGAATGAAAGTTAGAAGGAGCTGGATAGGCTGATTGATGTGATTTAGAACATTGACCCATCAAGGAGACTGAGACTCTGTGGGTGGGTAGAAAATGTGTTGATATGTACAGCATGTGTGAGGAAAGACATTCACAAAGAGGAAAATTGAATAAGGACATCACTGCTCTGGGATGTCCCTCAGCTCTGTGTGTGCATGTTGTCTCTAATAAGGGTATTTGGCATAGAGTGTATGGCCTCATTTAAACAAATGACGTTCACACACACCTGCTCCATTACGTGCTTAAACACCTGTGTGGCAGTTTGATCACACATGTTAAACAGACTTGTGCTGCATCAGTTCTCGATTTTGCAACAATTTTTTCAGCGTGTACGGAGCAACATGGATAGTCTTTCATCAATTGAGTCGTATTCAATGTTTTCAACAGATCTTTGAGTACTTGGCTGTCAGAACTGAGATTTAGCTAAAATACTTACTGAACAAGCACTTTTTTCCCCAACCCTCAGCCGATTGTCGAGATTTCATTGGTCATGTCAATTTCAGTGCTAATTGTCTACACAATAATGAAACAAATACTAACTTCTAACCCTAACCTTTACCTTCGTATAGCTTTGGTTGCACGTCCTGTTAGATTGCGTTAATGTTAGTTGGGATTGGATCCATACATGATATTACTGAACTCTTAACTTGAATCCATGAAGTCTGAACTTTTCTTGAAAGGTTACAGAGTAATTGAGTTTACCACTGAAATCGGCGGACATCACTGCTCTGGGATGTCCCTCAGCTCAGTGTGTGCATGGTTTGCGCTTAACTTGTTTTTGGGGGAAATCAGGCAACGAGCACACAGAGTGCGGGAGAATTGTATGCATTTAGGGCGTTCAAATTCTGCAGAAGTCTGTGGATCAGATATTGATTTCTATGTCTCCTGCTAGTTACTTAAAGGTGTTTCTTCGACAGTGGAAATGTTTTGGTCCTGTGGACTCTCGTTTACTTTTCAGTCAGTATTGGCATAAAATTGCTATCTATTGTTTTGTCTTGCTAAGACTAATTTCAACACTAGCATATACTGTTGACATCTTCAGTTTTTCTAAGAAAAAAAAATCATGCTTTGAGACTTAAGTCACTAAAGTTGAAGAAACACCCTTAAATTGTAAAGGAAGGTACGATGACATCTACCATTGTTCAGTGAAATTTTGTAATCAAAATTGGATGAATCCAACTCCTGCGTGCCCGAAACGTCACCTTTGTGAGAGTCTGTTAATAAATTACTATATTTTTGGAGCCGTGGTGTGCCGACCTTCAAGTTATATATGGACGAGCACCCACTTTGAGCAATCTGCCTGAAATGTGCATGCTTTTGTTTCGTGTTTCCAAAATCAAATGATTTCAGTAGGAATTCAAATGATCTTAAATCTCGCGAATTTGCTGCGTTGACCAACAGAAAGCTGCTTGGTTTGATTGTGACTTCTGTGTAGAGGTCGACTGATTTTACAATAATGATAACTAGGTTGGACCACGCTGGCCGATAACCGATTAATAAACTGATTAAAATTGATACTGGATGAAAACAAACATAATACATATAATAGTGCTGAACTTTCACACACACACACAAAAAAAAAAAACTGAACCATGAAAATGTACTGTACTTTTTAAATATAAATAAATATTAGTTATACCTTGATCAGTCATGTTAGTTCATAGTGCATTAACTAATATTAAGAGATACAACTTTAAAATGTAAAAATGTATTAAAGGTCAAAAAAGTATTGTTCATTGTTAATGTTATAAATGGACTCTTATTGTAAATTAACTCTTATTGTAAAGTGTTTCCATATAAATCCATACAGTCATGCTTAAAGGTGCTCTAAGCGATGTCACGCGTTTTTAAGGCCAAAACATTTTTTGTCACATACAACACACTGTAAAAAGACGCGGTCTTAGGGGTGGAACGGTACACATAAGTCACGGTTCGGTTCATACCTCGGTTCAGACGTCACGGTTCGGTACGATTTCGGTACAGTGGAGTGAAAAGCAAAACAAAAATGCAGAAGACATTTTTATAAATGTCTTAAGCCTTGTATTTTTTAAATAAGTTTTATTAATAAAGGCATAGAACCAGTTTACTTGTAGTGCACTGACAGGAGTTTTATATAATTAGTTTATTTATTAAATTATTAAAAAGATGAAAAGACCTTGAGATATGTTTGGTAATTGTACCTGAATGAATTTAAAATTAATTTGCTCTTTCAGATCAATATATTTGTTTTCCTTCATTTTTAGTTAACCCTAACTTTATTCTCATCTGAATTATAAATAATTGATTTCCGTATAAAATAATACTACCTTTAAAAACTTTTGTTAACATTTGTAGGTTACAGTTTGACAAGAGTTTAGAGTGTGACAAAAGCACAATGTTGTGTTTTATTGCAAGTGTACACAAAAGTAAACAGTAAACACTTTGCAGTTTTAATGATGTTCTGTATGAAAAAATGACGGAGTATGTTTCCACTGTTGGATCGCGCACGAGAGATCTCTCTCGCACGCGCGCAAACACACACACACACACACACACACAGACACACTGACTGTTCATCGCGCCTCTCTCTCGCACACGCGCGCGCAGACACACACAATGTTCATCGCGCCTCTCTCTCTCTCTCTCTCTCTCTCTCTCTCTCTCTCTCTCTCTCTCTCTCTCTCTCTCTCTCTCTCTCTCACGCGCGCGTTTTTGTACCGTGTATTCTACGTGCAAATTCGTGCACCGAACCGTGACGCCCGTACCGTTTCGGTTCGATACGAATACATGTACCGTTCCACCCCTAGTCTCTGCAGACACCCCAGGCTCCACACACACGGCTACAAAAACAAACTCTAGCGACCCGCCAGGGAACTACACTGCGACCAAAATGGTCGCATATGCGACCTTTTGAAATGCCATTGCGACCCTAAACTTTAATGGGTCGCAAATGTATCACTGACTATTGTGTGTGTGAGAGATAGGACTGGGCGATAAAACGATAACGGTTATCGCGCTATACTTTTTCTCAATAAAACGATATCAAGAGGTCGATAAATGTTCGATAATGTTTATGCTCCAAAAGCGGAACGAAACTCATTTGAACCGCGCGCGCCACACGGAGCACTCGGCTCAAAGTCCAAACGGCAGCGCGAGTTTACTAGAGCAGACCTTTTACAGTCTATGGAGCAGACGCGTCACGCGTTTACTCTGATCGGCCTCACTCACGACTCGAGATCCAGTGAGATGCGCTTGAATTCAGCAAAGAACACACATGTCCAGTTTAAAGGCAGATAAAACAGCGCTGCCGCTGACAAACAGGAGAAACACTGTGAGCAACGATACAGTCAGAATCTGAATTGATACTGAATCCATTTACCATGGATTTACTGTAACGTAACGTTAAGCCTAGTAATATTAACTGCACCATGACATGTGGAATATACATATTGAATTGTATTATATTATTAATGTAGACAATGTATTAAATGTCTAATGGAATATAATTACAGTATTTAATAATGTATTTAACTGTTAGGCTACTGTTTTTCATACAAATACCATAGAAGCTATAGTTATATTTTGCCATGATAGTGAGGTGCTAAGTTATAGGCTATGCCTGGTTTTATCTGTGGATATCATGATCTTCAAATGCATGATACTGGATGACCAATGGTTCATTTTAATAAAAATCAAACAGTCAGAATATTACATTTTACCAAATAAAAATGTGGTCGTTACATACAAAAAAAACATGTTACTGTTTTTGTTAATGAACATAAATTTATCATGGTAGTATTAGCTTTAGTTAGGATGCAGATTTACTGTCAACTCTTAAATTACTGTCAGATGTGCATTTCGAGACAAAACATGTAATTTGAATATTGTAGCCTGCACTGCAAACTGCTGAAGAAATATTTTTCTATTCAGATATTTATTTTGTTAAGGAAAAATGACAAATGTTTCAATGCCTTCTGCATTTTTGTTTTGCTTTTCACTCCATTGTACCGAAATCGTACCGAACCGTGATGTCTGAACCAAGGTATGATTCCAGCCGTGACTTCTGTGTACCGTTCCACCCCTAATGCAGTACAGTTTCATTATTGTTCATTATTATCCAGAGAGCGGCTTACTATAAATAATTTGTGCGACCAAATCATGTTTTGCGCCAGTAACTGAAAAAGTTAGTAGCGCAAGTGCCGCCAGTGGAAAAGGTTAGTGTAGTTCCCTGCCCGCTCTACGAAACATAACAAACTGTTCCAGCCAATAACGACAAGAAGGGTTTGGGGGTGTGGTTTGAGGGGTTAGTGCACGGTTGAGGAGGAGGGATGTCTAGCTAGCCTCCGTTTTGTTTGACAATAGTTCGAACGTCAACAAGAAGTGATGTCACCCAGGATCGCTTAGAGAACCTTTAAAGATGGGCCATTTTAAATGTCTACACTAATGCCATGACATTGCAATTAGATATATATGTATAGTGTGCATGTACTGTATACTGTCACACTTTATTTGTTTCTATTTTAGAACACTTGATGATTATCTAATCAAAATATGCATTACAGTGACGGTTGCTTTTGTATTACAAAAAAAAAGCGTTTCTGATTTGCAGCCAGCTGGATATAGCCTAATACAGATAGATGGCAAAAATCATGACATTAAACATTTGGGTTGAGCCTGTGTGTGTTTTTGTTACATTGTTTTAACCACTTGAGATGCTACTAATGTTAGCATCCTCTCAGTCTTGACCACAAACATACTGCTGTTCTCCACTAATGCAGCATCTAGTCAACAAATTACAGGTTATTACTTTGAAATTAAAAAATGTTCAGTAGTGTACTGTATACATACCGTTTCATTTTAAATCTGCATCTGAAGTAATCATGTCAGGGAGTTATGCGCTCTTTTAAGCCGGGACACACTTAACGACAGTAAGGCCGGTTATGAATGTAATTTGATAGGACTGATCATGCCCAAATGCACTGAGTCAGAGACAGTTTTGCGGTGTTTAATCTGCTCCAGTCATTGGAAACAGTCTGTAAGTGTGCTAAGTTTAGTCTTAGAATGTTTCAGCTAATTGTTAAGCGTGTCCCTGCATTACTGTATTATGATAGCAGACCAAAAACATCTGTGTTTCCTATCTAATTACTGAGAGCCCTCAACTCTAATATGGGTTTGCTTTGACAGACCCTGACATGATCTGTTTGATTATATTCAGCTTGCCTCAACGGCAAAAACAACAACGCTCTGTTTGCATCAACCATGTACCTTCGGGCAGTGGAACTAAGAATGGAATTGATTACGTTGTTGCCACGAAAACCATCTTTAATCATAGATCAATTCCTGAGATTCAATTATAGGAAAATATGAATGTTTGATAAAGTAGGGAAATGAAAGGTTGATAGTAAGAAAAAAACGAGTCAGGACAGGAGTAACGGAACCAATCCATTGGCCAGTGTAAATATTTATGTACTAATGGTCACTATGATAATGCTTGAAATGCTTTTTATGAATTTGTTTGAGGAGAAACGTCAACAGTGCAGAAATCAATGGAGATAAATAGTGTGGGAGAGAAGAAAAGGACAGCCTGAGAGAAAAAGACAAACATAAAACAGGCTAATATGCTCCCCTCACCCCTTGATCCCTTTACATTTCCAATCAATGGGTCTCTCTCTGTTCTCTCAGGTCATTCATTACCAGTTGCGCTCCGTCCCTTGATGGGATGGGAATCTTAAGGAATTGATTGATTCTTTTTCCAATTCTGGTTCTTTAATGTTACTTTTAAAGAAGAAATGTTTGAAAATAAGACATTCAATTCTTACTGCATTTACTGCCTTAAACAGTATGTCGCCAAATGATAATTTCGCATTTCAGTAGAGCTGATATTACAAATCATAGGTACATTTAATACAGAAGTGTTTACACATACTTTTAATGTGGCACAGAGACAGGATAAATTCAATCCAGTAATTGCCCCTAACTGTAAATTAGATAAAAGCAAGCACTGAATAATTAATAAGAAATGGATAGTAGATCATGTGACACCAAAGACTGGAGTAATTGCTGCATTAAAAATATTAAAAAGCCTAACACTTACCGACCCCAATCTTTGAATTGTAAAGTAATATATTTATTTGTTGTCAAATATGTCAATGACTTATTCATAAGTGTGTTTTTTTTCTTCAATACAACGGTTTGTAGACTTAGTAGTGGCACAATAGTATGTAAGTACTTTAATGTTATGTCAGCATTGGCATAAAAATACACATCAGAGAGCCAATAACAGAACGGACAGTCAGGAAAATCATTTGCTACAGAAATTTATGTTTTTAAAAATGGGACCGTTCTGAATTTCAACCCGTTCTCGGTTCCCAACCCTACTCCTCTCTTATATAAGCTAATGCTATAAAATGGCTATGCCATTCTGAACTGCTGCCGTAAGGACCCAAGTCCAGGTTAGCATATTTCTGCATGGATTAGTTGCATTTAAGAAGTTGGTTCTGGCACTTCAGCAAAACTTTTATATCCAGCCAAGTTGCTGACAGCAGCAGTAGCACTACATCTTACCACCAACTCCCTAATGCTCCATTCAGTGGGAAGCCCCTGTGCCACTTGGTCTTTCAAATGGACCTAGTTTCACACTGCATTTATCTTTTTCCTCTTTAAGAAGGCATTGTGCAATTCCAGAACAAACTCCAACCAGACAAAATGCTCTATTTAAGCTTTTTAAGTTTGAGTTTGAGAGTTTATTGACTCAGAAGTGTTTAGGTGCGGGTGCAGTTAAAACTGCCTACCTCCATACCTCTTTCACAGAGATACTCAAATTCCTTTAAGTGTTAAATAAAAAGGCGAGAGAGGTGTCTGATGAAGGCGCTTTCACACAATCTGCATACAGAAGCAGTGAAGGCAGATGAGATTAGTGTGTGGTATTGAGCTGTGAAGCGTCAGTGTAAAGCTGTGCTCACAGGGCTTTATCTGCTCACTTCCTCAAAGGAGTTCAATTGTGCCCTTTGAAATCCACCTGGGTTTCAGGCTTAATCTTGTTGTTACCTTTCCAGGCTGTTTGCTTATTATTTCTAATTTTATTCCAGCTTCTCTGTTTTCTTTTTTCATCTTTGCACTCCCTCAGTTGCAGATACCCTGTACCACAGTTTTTAAGTGCAAACACTAGAGGTAGAAAGAAAAAACTATACAATTTCAAACTATTGCAATATTTTTCTTTATGATACTGTATTGGTATTTTAACGGCAAGAATAAATGATTGTAGTTAGTAGTTATTTTTCACCTTCAATATTTATGGGAAAAAGAGATTCGTCACAACTCAGTATGCATGAAGACGAAATGCACTGTGACAAAAGATTGCTTGTCTCGTTAGACACTTGACTTGCAGCAAAAAGTCTTGGTAGGGTTGCACCAGCCGTTCGTAAGTTCAAACCTAAATAGGAGTGTAAAGTGCAACTAGGGGCTTAGTATCTATTAGCTAGTTTGTAACTGTTTCTGCAATATATTTGGTTACGCCATTTTTTCTTAAGGCAGAAAGTAGCTAGTAGGTTGTAAGCTCTTCGTAAACTATGTATACATTAAAGTATATATATACATCTATAATATGACGTTTACATTCAATGATCCACTAGCAGCCTTCAAATTTGTGAGCAGAAGTTGTTAAAACACAAGACAAAAAAGTCTGTGAATTTTGAAATACAATACTCAAGTAATAACATAATAGGTATTTTATATCAAAATAACTTTCAGAAATTATGTTTGAAATGAATCAGGAGCAATGAATACTGATGAAAAAAACATAAGAAATTAATTTATTATGATTTTTATTTGATATGCACATGGATCGTTTCAACTATGTGTAATGGTGCAAAATATTTAGCAGTGTGTCAAGTTTTACTTGTGCACATGGTGATGTGGGGAAAAATATATTCAGAACAATTTTTTCCCAAAAGTAATCCCGCAAAATTGACATACCTAATCATATTGTATCGCCAGGTGTCCACTGTTTCCCACCCCTAACACATAAAATTAAGGATGTAGTCTGTGGCCATCACTTTCCTTAGTGGTTTCTGTATGTGCTGGTTGGCATTTGATGTTTTATTCTGTTTGTGTATTTGAAAGCCATTTTCTCTTTGTGGTTTCAGACTGCATTGTCTCGGTCTCCTGACATCTACACTCTTTGTAGTTCATTGGCAGCATGTGAACTGTCAAATATTACATGTTACAACTGGGTAGTTGACGTGACGTGGCTTTTTCACCGTCACAGAAGATAAAAAATAATTTATTTCACATTTTCATCATTTAGAATACTGTAAATGGTTAAACACTTTCCTGTTTTACATGAATTTGTTATTTTAATACCAGAGTTATTTTTTATTTTTTTACAACTTTGAGCCAAATCTCAAAATTGTCCTATGGTGTGACGGGGGACAAGATTATTTCATAAATATTAACTTTTATAAATAAAGAAAATAATGTTTAAACATCTTAATGGACACTCCTGGCATGTTTGTGCAAGTGTCTATTTCACTAAGTGGCCATCACTTTTCCTATACATACATTTCTGAAAGTATGGGAATTTCATAAAGTTTGTCACAGAAAAAAATGTCCTTTGGTGTTACGCAATAACCTGATATTATGTTGGGCAATATCATGGCCAACTAAATTTAGTTGAAAGACCCTATTCAAGGTCATGTGACTGAAGACCCATATGAAGCCCATGAGCAATGCACATAGTAAGTATTTCTCTCAGAATTGTTCAAATATTTAACTATGGTTTCAGACCACTGAAGTTGTTAAGTTTTTATGTCCTTTGGTGTGACACCCCTAAATTAAATTTTTTAATTCAAATTTGTATTTTTAACAGCAGGACTATGTAATATTATGCAAATGTATCATGCCAATTGCTAATGACAGTTAAGCTAGCATTAGCATGGTTATTAACATGCCACAAAAGCTCAAATGTCCTTTTGTGTGACAGGAAATGTCCTTTGGTGTGACGCTTTGGCCTGTCACACCATAGGACAAGACCTCCTTAAGAAGCTATTAAAACAAATAGATAAAGTTTGTTAACATAATTTTCATTCTTTTTTGACCAGTTTTAATGATTTTAAATTCAATAATGACTTACATTTTAATGTTTATTGCCATTTTTGGAGATTATAAAATGTTCTGAAGTGTTACTAAAACAACTATAATGTATAATGTAACAACTATAAACAAATATAAAGTACATAAATACAGTGCTACTACTTTATAATGCTACTTAACTTGTTTTAGAACAGAAAGAACTGAGGGAGAGATGTGTGCAAAAGAGAGGACCAGAGAGTATGGAGCGAATTAAAAAGGATCCACAGAGAAAGGAGGCGATCCTAAGAGAATGACGGAGAAAGTAAATCAAACTGAAATGTTGCCATATACATCATATACATCTTAAAATAATTCAGGGATCTTGATGAGTGACTGAACAACTGCTTATTGTTCAGTATCAGAATAGACCTGTGTGAGGTTCAGGTTCAACAATAGTTACATAATAAGCTAGTTTTACAGAATAATAATCTATATTGTGTTTAAAAGAAATTGACAACATTTGTAGGGAAAACACAGTAGGCCATGAGTTCATAATTTATACATAACATTAATTTCTCTGTTGATCAATTCATATATTCTATCATTATTTCAAACAGATATCATGAAAAGAAGGCTCTCGGGGAATTGGATACATTCGACATTAAAGCACTAGGAAGGAAGAGACAAACTAAACTTATGCTATGTTTTTAGGGATTTTATTTTCATGTCAGAAGCCAAGTTTCCATCCACTTTACAATGGAATTATCTGAAGTTCAGTAAAAAACCTCACGCGAATAAAGCTGGTGAAATTGTTTTTCCATCAAACGGCTTTAAAGCGGATAAAAACCTGTGTGTGATGGCGTCACATGCTGTTTTGCAATCAAATTGGTATATCGAATTGATTTGAGACATGTTAAGGTGTTTCCATTCATTTTCTCACTGAATTGCACAACATTCAAGCCAACATTTGCGAACAAAGTTTTGCTAGACAAAATGGATTGCGCCATAATAACGTTTCCATCCGCGTTTATCAAATAAGCCGTATATCGAATAAGATAAAATCCGATGAGACCGAACGCATTTCATTTGAGTCGATATTCATGAAATTCAATTGAATTTTACTGTTTCCATAAAGCATTTTTAATTCGATATCACTTAATGCAGATAAAAACGTGTGGATGGACACATAGCTGTTGTTTCCTTATTGATGGATCTATAAGTATTAAAGTTACTTTTGGTGTGATATGTTTTGCAGTTTATATTGCTGAAAAATAAAAACAAATGTCCTCCTTTATAATTGTTACAATAAACACTTTATATTCTGGCTCTTTTTATGCAATGACTATCTTTGTCCTTTGGTGTGACGTTTTGTCCTATGGTGTGACAAACATAAAACAACAGAAAAATATACTTATTTTAAAATATCTTTTTAAAAAAGAGTCAAGTTTGGCTTTAGGGGAGTTTAAATAATATCTCCTCTTAGATGGGTACAATTTCAAACAGTTTTGTAAGGTTGGCGAAAAAGTCTTATTGATATTCGTAGGGAAAAGTCTATCAAGTTCATCTATTCATGGTGAAAATTATTTTAATTAGTACTTTCATGTAAAATAAATATCACTTTGATTAAAAAAAGTTTTAATAATGTGAACAATTCTCTCAAGTATTTTTTTTAATGTTTTTTAATATAATTTCTTAATACTTTTTAAATGTCACACCATAGGACACATTTACAGTACTGTTGAGTGAAAAAATGAAAAAAATATGTGAAGTCATTGACAAAATGAGTGACCACTACTATTTTCTGAAACTGCAGTTTTCATACTCCATGAATATATGTGTTTTTTCTTAAAAAGTTATGTTTTCCAAAAAAGTACTTTTTCTTGGTCATTTGTCAACTACCCAACTACGTCTTTACATAGTACCATATGGGGTGGTGTTTTCCCTCCCCTATTTCCCATATTTCTCTGTCACTGACTGTACTGTTTCAATAGATTCCCTTGACACTTTATCTTGTTCTCTTTCTCTCTTACACATGCTCACCTGTAGGAATATGACTGGTCTCAGCATGCAAGAGATCTTCACAATGCTTTTCACCTTTCACAGTGTGTGTGTGCTACATAAGTATAGGTTGTTAAACAAGTGGAGTCTCAAACAGTACTGTGATAATATAGGCAGGCAATCTTACAGAACCAGACAGACTGTCGTGGGAGGAAATTTAACTACAGTGTGTGAATTGTGCACTTTTGTGTTTATATTTGTCTTTTGTCTTTCTCTGTGTGCAAATCAAGAAGCATGGACAGCCATACAGTCCATACTAGCATAGTATTTTCAGACTTAATGTAAAGCTTATATAGACTTGTGTAAAGCTCTAAATCAGTGTTTCTCAACCTCTCCTGCAGGGACCCCCTGACAGGCCATGTTTCTGTTTTAACCCTGAAATGGCACACCTGATTCAATTCATTAGAGTAGGAAGAGTAGGAATTAGTCAATTAATCAGTCAACTACTCATTAAGCCTTTAATTAATTGAATCAGGTGTGCCATTTCAGGGTTAAAACAGAAACATGGCATGTCAGGGGGTCCCTGCAGGAGAGGTTGAGAAACACTGCTCTAAATTAACGGCCAGAGCTTTTTATATTGCAAACAAAATCATCACCAATATATTGCTCATCCTTCATTTCTTTGTGCTTGATGTTACAAGATTTCATCCGAAACAGACAAGAAAAGAAAGAAATGGAACCCACCAGAAAAAGGTGACTCACTGAGGCACCTTTCTTCACAGACTCCATTTACGATTATGACCTGTCCATGTTTATAGCCCTGCTCAAGATGACACTGCGATTGCCTGATCCTATAATAGGTGGGCTCTCTTATCTCAAACGAGTAGTCAGAAGAACCACATAAACCACAGCCAGTCAATCACAGCATTTTTCCAAACAGCATTCTACAGACCTCTGATTTGGTATAACTGATTTATTTCTTACAGCTGCTAGACTATTGAATTTTACATGAAAATTAACAGGCATTAGACCAGCAGAGAGCAACTAGAACCTTATAAATGACTACCGCTTCAGAAAACTGTTAAAGTGTTAACCACCTTCAGGCTTCATTTTGTTACCTCAAAGTACGCAAATAAAGTGCATTGCTCATAGTGTTTAAGTAGCTCTTTAGACCATTTGAAGCGATTGAATGACAATTTCCCATCCGCTTCATTGCTTTTTTTAAATTGCGTTTGTAATTCGTCAGTTGTCGGGAAACCGAAGGCGTCAAGTGTGTTTAAACTGTAGTCTAACATTCTCTGTGAAGTCTTGGAGGAAATGGTTTGTGAAAATTGAAGGACACTGACCTTGAGCTGCAGTTGTGTCCTGTGCAGACTGCCCACTCTGTGAAGTGCTTGCAGCGGACACAAAGAGGTCACCTACAGCTAGCCATCACAGATCAGCAATCCGTCAGTAATCAGTGTGGTCTCTCGAGCATGGGACCTTGGGAATGTCATGGCTTTGCCTGCTTGCGCAGTAAACTCACACACATGCATCTCTTGCTTGTTTCTACACACTAATACGCAAGGGGACTTCTTGGTATCGAGTGTGTATTAAAGCGTCAGCAGGAAAATAGAGAAAAATAACATTTGCACAGTTGCAGGCCTGATGTGTATATGTGATGCGTGATAAATGTTTTATGTCAGAGCGTGTGCGCTCGTTGTTTGCACATGCCTGTGCATTTTTTTTTTTTTTTTTTTTTTTTTTTTTTTTGTAAATCATGGGAATGTACATTCAGTCTTTGATTATGTATGTGTGCCTAGTGTGAGTATCTGCATTGTGAAGTATTTGCTGCTTGTAATACATATCAGCTTTTCCCATGAGTGAGTGCTTGATGAGTTGGCAGTCCTGCAGGAAAATTAGTTAAACCAACACTTGAGCTCGCCAGTTTTCTTGACCCAAAGCAATGTACCCCTCAAGTCACACATCAACTTCCTTTCATCCTCCAAGTCAGCAACATCTGGCAGTTTTGCTGCTGTGGATAATTGTAAGCATATTACAGTGTATGCATTTGTTTTGGAGTATGGTACTGTATTTCTGTGCATCACTATTAAATTAATGTTTTATGTGTTTTAAACAGTTTCCCAAACAGTCCAACCGTTGCTTCTGCTGCTGTTTGGACAAATTATATTTTAAAATATATAGTAGTCAATAATCAAAATTGTCCTAAGACAAGAACAGGTATGGTTCAAAATTCATGTATAACTTTGATGAAAGGTTTTGATCCACTTCAAATGTTGACTACTATACTTTATCAATTTATTTAGATTTTTATAATAACATTTTCTTATAAGAAAATAATTTTATATTTTATAAGATGTTTACTCAGAGCCTGTATGATTTTTTTTGTTTGTTTTCTATTTGTCTTTTATAAGATGTTGGCTGTAGACATTTATCCTTTTTTTTTTTATTTCAATGATTCACAGTAGGTCTACATTTTGTGGTTGTGGGATAAGAAAGACTGCTTTATACATTACAAATAATATAATATAATTACTGAATATAATTGGGGTCCTATGATTTTGGGCAAAAATGCAGAAATTGTGGAATCCAGTCATAAAAATGGAATTTACTGTATAACATGAAATGTCACAGAATTTTAGCAAAATTTGGATGAATAAATCAGAAATAAAGGGCTGTACTCTTGTTCAAATCTTGGACTAGTGACCTGTGAATATTAAATATTTGGTTTGGTTTACCTTGATGAAATTATGAATATTATTATTATTATTGTACAGTACTTATCAAAGTAATAATAATAATACAGTTTTTTAAAACATGCTTTTTTAAATGAATATCACACTTTCATGCATGTTTTAATTTAAACATTAAACCAAGTTTCAAAATAAACCTTTCAAATAAAACATCTTTTAATTAAACCATTAAAACAGAATCCAGAACATTGTGAATAGTTATTGGTATCAGCCAAAATTTCCATAATATTTTGTGGAGTCAACCTACGACTGGCTTACTTTAACACTGAACAAAATTACACACCTCACCTTCAAGAAATTAATATTATGTTCAGCTTGAATGGAATGAAAGGTGTGAGGTCAAGCTTTGTCCTTGAGATAAGGCTAGTGAAGGATCTTTGGTAATTAAGTGCTGCTCATGGCGACTAGCCACCTCTCTCTATAGTCTTCAGAGGTGTTCAACCCATAACATAGGAAGATAAGGGGCTGGGGAACATGGCCCCATGATGTGTGAGTTGGTAAATCCCTATGCTTGTTTCAGTGTAAGGTAGCTAGGCTGGGGAGATAGGGGAGACTTAGATGAAATCCTCTTGTTCTGATGGGAGGCAAGGGCCTGGGATTTGATCACCGTTGCAGAGAAGAATTTCAAAGAATATCTCTTTCTTTCTGATTTGTTGCCACTCAGTGACTGTTGGACAATTTTCTGCTCTCTTTTGTTTGGTTTCATGATTTTTGCTTTTTAAGATCATAGATTTATGGTCCATAGATTAAAAAAAATGTATCAGTGGTGTTTTTTTTTAGCATTATTTATATGGTATTTATTCATTTTTATATATTGATTTAGCTTTTATTTAAATATTTTTACTTTCCATTTTAATTTTAGTTTTAGTAATTTTGTGTGCTTTTAGTCATTTTTGTGTGAATTTTATTTAGCCTAAATTTTTAGTTTTATTAATTTTAGTACTTAATCTAATATTTACAGGTTGTTTTTTTTCATTTAACTTTTTTTTTATTATTAAACCATAACAAAGCTGTTTTATATGAATTTGTTATGGATAAGTATACACTATTCTTGGCCCTATTGTGCACAGTCGATTTGGTGCATATTTTTATCAGGAAGAAATAACTTGCTCAGCCTCTAAAAATAACTTTCATATCTCATTTTTATCTAATAGCACAAATAATATTTTTCATTCTGTATGTACCGGTATGTAACCTCCACTTTCTGTGGTCCAATTTAGCCCATGGGCATGTAGTGAGTATGATGGTCCAGCTGATTGATTTACTGTAGTCATATTGATTGCAAGGAAAAAAAACAGAACTAATATTTGGCATACAAGAATAGTACACCCACCCAGACCAGGCGTTTACATGTGTTCAATTGATGCACATGATAAAAGCCGAACATGTGTTAAATCACTGTCCTCTCTGACTGAAAAATCTCTTATTGGTCTCCCTCCCAGAGAGCTGACAACATCATCAATTGCTCTCCCTTCAGGCTCTTTTACCCCTGCTACAAATTTACTGGACTTAAAGCAAAGCAGTCTTTATCCTCACACATACAAAAACGAAAGTAAGGTTCATAAATTCTCAGTGATGTGTACCTGGGTGTTTGTAATTGCTCCCAATGGAGCTCTGTTCAATTCATTCAAACTCTCTTCCCAATTAAACTATAAACACGACAAGAAGAAATGACAGAGACACACGGTGCACTTACCCTCATAGTGCTTGCTGTTTGTTGTTTGACTCTAAAGCATGAGTCTTTTACTGCTCAAGACTTTATTTCTGAACCAGAACAGTTGTTATCAAGTGTGAGTCTACCATTTTTTTGTCAAGTGATCCACTTTTCTTGCCGTCTCCTGCAGATTAGATTTAGTAGCGTAGAGGTTTGTTTCATTGTTGTTGAAGTAATTCCACCTTCCACTTAAGCTTGACATGTGAAAAAGCAGGCACAGCTGAACTAAACTTTAAATTTGGTTTGCACCAAAACCTCTTGTGTAAATGTATATGCCCCTGTACTTACCTTCCTCTCTTTTCTTAAACAGCAAAAAAGACATGTGCTACGACAGACTTTGCCTGTAAGAATGGGCAGTGTGTCCCGGCTCGATGGAGGTGTGATGGAGAACCGGAGTGTCCAGATGGTTCGGATGAAGCAGACTCCACCTGCAGTGAGTACAGTGAGTGTTTGTGCATGTGTTTTTATAATGTTGATTCTGGTTATTTTTAATTCTAATATAAGCATGTAAACCTATAGGGGAATTTCATTTGTAAGTGAGCATCACCATAGCTCTATAATAAGTTCAGTGCCATAGAAACTTGAAGTATTAAATTGAATAAGTACTAAAGTACATAAAAAAGGTCAGTATGATATTTTTATTAATAAAATTAATACTTTTATTCAGTAAAAAATCATTACATTGATCAAATGTGACAGTAAAAAATGTCAAATAAATGCTGTTCTAAACTTTCTATGCGTTCTTTGTTTTCAATATTAATAATAAGAAATGTTTTTTATGCACCATATCATTATAATAATGATTTCTGAAGGATAATGTGACACTGACGAAGTATTGATGCTGAAAATGCACAATTTTTTTTCAAAAACATTAAATTATTACCTCACCAAACTTATGAATCGTAGTGTAAATCTAAATATGAACTAATAATTAGAGCAGTGTTATGTAGCCCTGAATTATTTCTTCATTTAGCAAGCATTACTTCAAGGTTTTTCAGGTAATTATTCAAGGAAATAGTCAAACAAATGTTTGTTGATTTCAAACAAATAAATAAAGAGCAGCGAGTTGCTCTTTAATAAGAGTACTTTATTATCTTGATAAAGTAACAGGAAAATTCTGGCTTATAGCAGTGTTTGTTGGCAAATAATTCTTCTGCATGCATTATTGCTCATTTATTTAAAATAGGATTGATTAACATAATTTGGAATTCCCCCTTTAGGCTTCTACTTTGAAAAGCAGGTGTAAATACTCAGATTACTGCATATATCCTTATATTTAAACAGTCTTCTTTGTTGTTGTAAACCTATTTGTCATGCACATAAACCAAAATAATGCTAGTGGAGTTTTAACTTTTATTTGCATGCATCCAGTTCTTTTTAGTTTGTTTTTCTACCAAGGATAGCCTGTGGCTTTTTGGCAATCTCAATAATTGTTATTTTAAGCTGTGGACTGAGCCCTTCTCTCTGGCCATGTGATGTGATTTTGCCGTTGGCTGAATTAGGCTCCAGCTGCTAATTGGCAGCAGTAATGCTCACTCCCCTCGGCATACTCACTCACTTGTGTACTAGTAATTTGTATTGTCCACTCAGATCACGAGAAAATCATATTTTTTACCCATTATTTGTGCTTGGATTCAGTTGTTACTTCATTACTGTGTCAGGGGCAGTTTCTGGCTCACTTTTCTTTCTTTGCCAATATCCGAAGTATAGTGGAGCTTCCAGTTCAATGATCACAAGATCAGATCTACTGTGATTTGGCTTTTTTTTCTCCCTCTGGCTACAGTATCCTGGCCAGGAAGGGAGGAGTGAGACATAGGCTATGTTTGGAAATGTATACTACAATGACATATCAGTTCACTCTGCACAGTATGTACATTTTCTGTATGCATAGAATATCAGAATGTCCTACCACATTGCCAAAATGTTCAGTTTGCAACAGTGTAAATTGTGCTCAATACTGTACCCCACAATCCAATGCATTTACCTTGAACTTCCCTTGTGAATTTTATAATCTTCTTTTTATAGTTTTTTTTTCAGATTGCCAATACCTAACCTAATGTACCTATGACTCTAATATTTTTTTTCTCACAAAATAGAATTAAAATAAGTAAATAACAGTTTTATTTTAAAGATGATAATGTATGCACATTACATACAAATCAAATCGGTTATTGGCTGATATAAGAGATTTTTAAAAAGATTTTGTATAGATTTGATATTGGATATTTAATTCATTCTCATTTTTCCAGTGTTTACTGTATTTGTATATTGCTTTGCCATCATCTCACAGTCACTTTAAAGTTAATCTATCAATTTTATAACTGTTAAATGTAAAATAAATATCCATTGTACTTTTATCATTTTATGTCTAAATTCACCTACACTTAAAACAAATGATTTTAGTTTTTAATATTTTTATTTATTTATTATAAAATGTTAATATAAGACATTTATCGGTTGTTGACCACAACAATTATCGACATTTCGGTATTGGCCAGATATCTACGAAATAGCAGATACCAAAATATATCTAGTGATATAATTGGTCATGAATCATGATATGGTCTTGTGACAACAATGTTGCAGACTATTTTTTTTTCTTTTTTTTTGCATTTTGTCCTAACAATCATTATTATTAGGTACATCATTCTGCCTCTCTACTTCAGTATGTTCATATTCTGGGTGTCTCTATAAAAATGAAGTGGAATGATAATGACAACATGTGCGAATAAAGGGATATTCCCAAAGACTCATAAAGGGATGGAGGTTTGTGCTAGTTTCAAAGCTCCCACCCACAGAGACTGTCACCATATGATGGACAGGTGTGAAATTATGTGTGTTCTGTAACATTTGTCTCAAGTATGATGTGGATTTCACCACCAAATTATTTTTTGCAGAAACTATTTTTGCTTGATTTGCTTGTTAATGTCCATCCAAATCAGCCTACATGAATATCTAAATGCTAATCCAATGTATTGAGGTAAAATAGCTTGTATGGCTCTGAGAAACATTCACACAAATACATAGATGTATTCCCTAGTCCAAGGTCAAAGCTTGCAGCTGTATCCAGACACATTTCCCAATATCCCTTGTCTGTGTTAGATTGCTTTTCACAATTGCTCTTAGCTTTGTTTGGTGGCCTCTACAGAGGTTTTCCTTCTATCAGAGCAAAGTCACACAGAGTCACATGAATCATAGTTGTTCACAGCTTCTTTACACAAACCTCTCTTTGTGCCTTGAATAGGTCTAGATTCCCCAACATTAGCCTCCCTCTGGTAATGCAGAATATTAAGTACTTTCATACCGTTACAGCATACTATCATGTTGTGCTCAACCTGGTAATATATTGAAAAATGACCCAGGCTCTGTGGTTTCTCAGTATGGCATATCTTGATCAATGGGAACAGCAGGGCAGTCATTATGGTTGCATTAAAACGTAATAAACAGGAGCATTTGGACCTGACACAGGTGCTTGTACAAAACTGAATCTGGGATCATATGCTGGCATGATTATGAAAAATGAGATGGGTTCCTTGCTTTGATTGGTTGGTTATTAATCAGCTTGATGAATATGGGGTTAGAATTGTTGCATTGTTCCAAATAAATATATTGAGATTCACAAACAAATGTAAAGAGATTTCCAAAAACTTATCAAATTCACAAAGAAATAGATTAAGATCCACAAATAAATGTAAAGAGCTTCACAAAAAATGATAAAACTCACAAATAAATAAAATGAGATTTGCAAATTGCAAAAAAACCCAACTCTGCCGGGCATTTATTTGTGAACCGCTTTCTGTGCATTTGTAAATTGCTGCACGCATTTGTGAATTGTTTCTTGTGCATTTGTAAATCCCCTCACGCATCTGTAGATTTTTGAAAAGTTTCTAGCGTCGACGGGCAGACAAATCCCCAAATAAGTGGAATCCACCCACTGTTTACTCAAGCAAATCAAGCCAATCAGATAACGGGCCACATTGAGCCAATCATAGCACGTTCTCGCTACAACCAATCACGTTAGGCTTTACAATCAGGATGGTCTTGCCCTGAAATATTTTTGCTCATTCATCTGGGAAGTATAAGGCTAAGGCCCATATTATTGCTTCATTAAAATATGTTTAAAATTTGGCTTTTGTTAGAGTTAGACCATTAGACTGTGTATCAAGCCAAGACACATTTTTATGAGCCTTAGTAAATGCCAGAGAAACAGCGCTTACATCTCTGTTATGGAAATACACAGCAGGTCCGTGAATCCAATGATCTTTAGAGCATTAAATATGTATCATGCATTTAAAAGTGAAATGCACAGCAAACAAGCGATTTGCATTTATTTATCCGTTAAAACACTTGATCACTCAAATAATATTTCATATGAATCAGACTTAATAATATTTTATTGTAAAAGTTACTTACAGCATCCAAAATAAATGCAAAGATGTATTTTTCAGCATTGCATTATCCACTCAAAACCCCGGTACATACCGTTACATCTTCAATGATGGTCATTTGGGCTGATATTTGGTATTCTACATAATATTTATGTCCTATAGCTAGCTATTTGTCACCACGATTGTGCTTTACAAGACAAAATCATCCGTTTTGTCATTTCTTACATCGTGTCTACCCCGTGCGAGGCTGTCTGCAAATGTGCAAATTATGTGTTCTCCATGTAATTGTGTGTAGTAGCCACTACTTCAGAAGAAGAACGGGCATCATTTACTATCAATAAATCGTGTCAAGCTGCGCCGCGTCCAGTGTATACATTATCACGAATTATGAATTTTCATGTAGCCAGCAATCAGTCAATAAGGAAGATAAGCACGTCATATATCTGCAGGTAAGAAAACATTCGTCATGGGCAAAATGTGTTAACATTGCAAACATGTTAGTTTTCATTATTTGAAACTGCTATGGCAGCAGGGAAGATAATGGGGTATTTTTGGTTTTGGTGTGCTGTCGCACCGCTTGAGTCCGGTGAGAGGGTGTTATATGATGCTTGGGATCCGTGATGATCATAATTTGTGTGTAATCCTGAGTTTATACTGATGGAAATATAAAGAAGCCTTAAACTCCAAAAATCTTTTGGAAACAGGGTGAATGAAGCGCCCATAGATTATAGCTCAATTTCAAGGGTGCAAATATCTTCAAAATGAATCGGATTCAGTTACCGCCCCGAGTGTAAATCCTATCGTGATTGGTTGTAGCGAGAACATGCTACGATTGGTCAGCTCAATGTGGCCGTTATCTGATTGGCTTGAGGAAAAAGTGGGTTGAGTCCACTTATTTGTGGATTTGTCTGCACATCGGCGCTAGAAGTGTTTCAAAATCCACAGATGCATGAGGGGATTTAAAAATGCACAAGAAGCATTTTCTTGTTGACGGTAGTAGTGACATGCCCCCCACGGAAGAACATTTTGAAAAATAATCCCTGAAATTCATACGTTTTATAGCACATTATAAATGCAACTTATTAGGCAAAGTTGCATTATATATTTTTATAAGTTGCACAAAAATTTGTATAGCAAAGTAGGCTCAATCTATATACAAGACTTAACCACTCAGATATATAAAGGCTATCATGATCATTTTGCCAAAAATGAACCATGTATTTGTTTAGTTCATAATACGTTTTATTTTTAACTTAAACAAATTACAAATACGTATTATACGGAACGGTTGGCAACCCATGAGGCACACAAGCACATTTGCGCACACACACACGTAAGGTCGCTCTCTCCCTCTCTGCCGGTTTGGAGCTCGCAAGCTCTAGATTGCAGGAGATTTGAACTAATCTGCGGGCATCAGGGAGCCGCTATCAATATGCGGGAGACTCCTGGAACTTCCGGGAGACTTGGGATATCTGTGAACACATACCTCTCTGTCCAATCATCTTTGAAAACTCTATTTTCTTCATCAACTTTTCTTTTCCTGGACAATGACATCCTCCACACCCATTCAAACGCTTACTGCGGTGAAGTGTCGCGTACTCGCGTTGCGCCCTATGGTTGCGCCCCTTTGTACAGTCTATGGTTGCGCGTGATTACGTCAAAAGTCATACGCTTACTGGATGTCATGGCAACTAAATCACGGAGGAAAACATTAAATATCTCGCCTTCGTTTTAATTTCGGACCATCTCAAAAAATAAACAAATGATTTTAACATGCGTTTATCAAATTAGGAAATCCACACTTTTAATCCCTTACACACAATTAGTGCTCTTGAAATACGAAATGGAGGCGGGTCCGGATTGAATTCCCTCCGGGTCCGGATCCGGACCGGAGTCCGGACTTTGAGAAGTACTGCTGTAGGATATCTGGTCAAACTGTTTGCCTTTTATTGTTAAGTAGAGATACACCGATTACAATTTTCTAGGCCGATTCCGATTTCCGATTTTTCAGAGTTTGACCTGCCGATACCGATTTTAGCCGATTCCGTTTTCATTTTTTCTAACCACTTTACAGCACACACAAATATGTATTTTATCCCTTTTCTTTAGTAGAACTTACATTTTGCATAGAACATTTTTTGAACAGTAAGCGCTATAAAATATAACTATATAAATTACTCCTGGTGTGGGAAATTCACACACATCTAAGTGCAGTGTTATGGAAGAACCATTTCCTTCTTTTCACATCCAATATCCAACTAAAATAATTTGCTCATTTGAAAAAAGAAAATTAATTTCTTTTCTGACATAGCCTACTCCAGTTCTTGTTAAAACACACCAGACATGCAAATTCTGTGCATTTTGGGCACTTTTTGTGTGATGATAGCATATCACCGATCAATCGGTGCATCTCTATTATAGGCCTTCTTTACACAGACCTAAACAAGAAACGTTGTCATAGTGAATTATAAGGATCTAATAATATAGTCAACTGAGATTGAAATGCATTGTGTGCAAGAAAGAGAAACTACAAAAGACTGTTTGCATGTGCGGTAAAAATTCCCCTATGCACCTGACTTAAGTTAATCTAAGCGTACCGTCTCCTAATCGACATTTACGAACTCTAGCGCGTCTACTGGCGACATCTTGCTTCGAGTCTGACAACGTCTCGCCCCCTATGAAAACTATCACTTGGGATTTTTTAAATGGCAGAGTGCATTGCCTTTAGCTTTTCAGATTAGCCTTAGAAATGTAACAACAAATTTCACATACTTCATCAGTCTCAATATGCATCAGCAAATTTTATACTTAGAATGAACTCACTTTATATAAGTGTTATTTAATTTGTTGTGCATAAAAATGGCTTTGTGTAGGTTTCCATTATCAATTTGCAAGACTCTATCAGTGTTGCTTTTATATTGATAGGTGACAACTGACAAGTTTAGCCAGGAAACAAAGACCTGGCCCTATTATAACCTTGCTCTGTAGTTTTCCTACATAATTATTTTAAATATTATGGAGGGATCCAGTCAGATGCACCGGATGGGTTCAATTTCATGCTTCAGGCAGCGGTTCCCTGAAGTAATTTCCCATGTGGCCACACTCCAGGAGCACTGCTGCTGCCCAAGAGCAAGCCCTAGTCTCCCGGCCACGTGCTCCATTCCCGGCTGCCAGAGCGGAGGCATCAGCGCAGCCCGATTGCTTCTTAGTCGGGCGGTTTGTGCTGGCATTTTAATTTAGCGCCCATTAGTGCTGATTTTTCTCACTATCAAACTGAGCTTGAGCACCAGGAATCAACTGCTGACTACAAAAGTTGAATCATTTTTTGATAGGTTAGCGAGGACAGGAAACGGTCAGAAAAGATGAATTTTTGTCAGAACATTTTTTTTTTGTGTGACTATTTGACTTAACAAATTTAGACAAATGTGAATGCAACTTATTTTTCAAAGATACAAATGATGTAATTTTTTTTGTACGCTGAATTCAAAATCCACTTGACTCAGAAATGTGTCAGGAAACATGCCAGTTTGAATAGGCTTCTAATATAGAGGAATAAACCAATTCAGCAATCAATTTAGAAATTCACTTTGTCTTAAACAAAGATGCAATTACATATTAGAATAGCTATTCGAACTCTCTTATATCTTATAATTAACTAATCAGCATTGCTTTTGTTTGTTTTCCCAGACTGTCAGACTAATTAGTGTTGAACTAAACCTATCAAAGACTGGGCGTCTCATGAGAGCAGGTCATGTCAAAGTGACAGTTACTGGCTGTGAAGCACTGTGGGACTATAAAGTGGGCTGCTCACACTGTGCAGAGGACTTTTTGGATTGGGTCAAGAAGCTTCATTCCCTGCAGGCACGTTTAATTGGCCAAAGGCATGAAAACATGAATATTGGGGTCGATATTGCATGGTCAGTGTGAAGGGCAGTTTGTGGGTTTGAATGTCCTTTGCATGTGTGTATCTTGTAGCGAAAGATCATAATGTCACATTTACAAGTTAACGAAAGCCAACACGAGGTCAGAAGGAACAGGAAGCTGTCGACTTCCCATGTAATCTCAAAAGAATAAACATTTGCGGTGTTTGCCTGTTGGACTCCTCCAATCACTCCTGGAGTGATCAACGTGATGGATGGATAGCGTGTTTAATTGTGCCCCACTGGACACAATCTGCAGAAAAATATCAGTCTTATACATCTACCTTAGTAAAAATGCTCTCTGAAGATCCTTTGTGAGATTCCATCAATTTCATTTTACCCATAATTAGTGGCCTTTGATCTCACCAGTTCCCTATTGATCCTCCATCAGTGCCTTCAGCCTAGGCCCAGATCACCATTTCAAGTCTCTTTAGGTCTTAATGAATGTATTGCACAGGGTTTCCATCGAATCAGCACTATGATGTGGCGTCAATATGATGTATGGGGCTAGATTTCTTTGAAAATCTTTGTAGGAAATAGATCGGTGTATAGTATGATATACAATTATTTGATATCTGAAAACATTTCTCATTATACTGCTAGGTGTTCTGAAATGATGATAGTGCTGGTGCTGATGTAAGATTATTGTTGGATGAATAATCTGACTCTTTAGATCTCAGAGTTGTTGCATTGGATTTTTTTTCTATAGGATCAAATACCAGCATGTTCCCAACCATAAACTGCATTATATTTATATAAGGGCACAAAATTACATTGAGTTCTTGTAAAATTATACTAATAATAGGAATTTGGAATGGATATGAGCAAAATACCAATATTCACTCATTCTCACATCATACAGAACAAGATTTAAAAATGGGGAAAATATGACCTTAAAATGCAATTTTAATTAAGTATTTGTTAATTAATCATCACAATCCATTCACAGATCTGTGATATTTTTTTGTCTTTTTTAAAAAGCTTAATGCTAGTTGCTTTTCACTGTCATTATATTGACGAGTGCGAGCAATATAATATATAAATTGTAAATGTTGTGACACGAATAATGTATAATCCAAACAAAGAAAAACATAAGGTATCTGTAAATAATCTCTATAGTGGCTGCATTCATTGTATCCATACATTAATTCCTTTTTTGTACACTAATGCTTCTAGGCACATTTAAGCTGTTTTACATAACATGGATAATTTGTATGGATTGAAATAAGAAAAATGTGATTCAAATTTTCTGGGTGAATTTCTTTGTCTGAGGGTAGTTCTCCAAAGCCAGCGCTACACAATGTTGTAAAAATAGATATACAATTAATATTTAATATATTAAAGGGGTCATATAATGGTACATGCACTTTTACAAGTTGATTGTACTGAAATGTGTGTTGGCAACATGCCACACACATGACACAGCCATCATATAATGATAAAAATCCATCCAGTGGTTTTGTTTTAATCTCCTTATATGTTTTCCCCTGCCTCAAATCGAGCCGTTCGAGCCTGTGACGTCACAGGCTCGGACGCCCCTCCCACGATTGTTGATTGACAGGAGCGTTTCAACACAGACCCGCCCTCGTTCGTGAGCGAGCTGTCAATCATGCGCGCGCGGACCGGTGTTGTGCCGAAAAGTACGCTGGAGCAGCACAGTCTATGAGCAGAATGGAGTCTAAGCGAAGTGGTGTTCTCTTGGGTGTAATAACGAACACAGCAGTTATTAATGTTCCTAAATCCGAACCGCTGAAGACGCAGAGTGGCTGAGTTTGATCAACGTCACGTGCTTTCATGTTTGCGTGAATCATTTCACACACCAGACTGCTTTATAAACAAGGAGTATAAAGCTGGTTTTGCTAAGAAGCTGCTCCTGAAAAAAGGAATCGATACCAACTATTCGTGTTCCTGCACGTCCAGAAGAACTGAAGTGAGTGTAGCGTTTTATTAACCTTTATATTAATATTTATATTAATCTTTCTTTGCATATCGCTAGCTTCACGATGAATGCGGCTAAGGTTTACACTCAGGGTACATTATGGCATGTTTTCTATGTGAGACGTTCTCAATATAATTCATAATCCCACGTTTATAATTAGGGATGCACCGAAATGAAAATTCTTGGCCGAAACCGAAAACCGAAAAAGAGGAAACCAAGGCCGAAAACCGAAAACCGAAACACCGAAAGAAATTATGCCAATTATTAGTAGGCCTACCATTGCATTTATGGCTATGACTGTGTACTAACTTTACTAAAATCAAGGCATTACATTTGCATAAATTAATATTAAAGTTTCAAAGAATAAATCAATTACAAAGTATCCAAATATTTATTTAGCAAATTGCAAAAATGCACAGTATAAAATAAAATTCAGACTAAAATGGTAACTTGACCCCACTCATGTGTAAATTAAATAATAATGTACAGGCCTACTGGCCTGCAGAAAGGTTTGAAAATTAAATTTTCTCTCAAAGTGCATTTAGGTTCGCCACACGTTGATTTTTCTTTCTTTTTTTTACTAAGCCTATTTAAAATCGTATTTGATTGCAGAGCGCCGTAGCTCTCTCTCTCTCTCTATCTCTCTCTCTCTCTGTACCTCTCGCACGCGCGCTCTCTCTCTCTCTCTCTCTCTCGCGCACTCTCTCTCTCCGTACCTCTTGCGCGCGCTCTCTCTCTCGCTCTCCACCCTCTCGCACACGCGCTCTCTCTCGCGCGCGCTCTCTCTCTCTCTCTCCTCTCTCTCTCTGGGCCGTGTTCCTCTCCTATTCAGCGTAGCGATCGGAATGTTTGGATTTCAGGTGATAAATTAAACCCGACGTCATCACAACATTTCGGCCCTTCTGTTTCGGTAATAAAAGTCTTTCGGCCGAAAACCGAAAATGCACTTTTGGGCCATTTTCGGCCGAAAATTTTCGGTGGCCGAAAATTCGGTGCATCCCTATTTATAATGAACAACGCGTTATGGTTTTTGTGTTATGTTACAAACGGTGTACGCACAGAACAGAGGGGCGGAGTCAGCAAAGCTCATTATCATTTAAAGGCACATACACTGAAACGGCGTGCTAACAACAGAGCTGTTTTTGACCAGGTAAAATAAGTGTTTTCTTACAATACTAATAAGAATTTTTAATTAAAGTATATTACAAACTTTTAATTTAGACCCTAAAGAATCATATTAGCTTGTACAAAAATGGCATTATATGACCCCTTTAAGTTTAATATTGTGTATTTAATAATGTATATATATATATATGTATGCGTGTGTGGGGTGTGTGTATGCATGTATGTATGTATATACACACACATACACATACATTTAATATTATTCCAAACAACATCCAATTTATTTTAAAGACTGAAAAAGTGAAGACAAGAATAATGTGCTCATACGCCCACTCTCCTTCTTGTCTATCCTTTTCTCTTTCTCATTTTTTACTCTTGTCTGTGAAAAAGCAGCATTGTGTTGCTGGCGAATTAAAGCGATCAGCCTTTCATAAGCAGCCGCTACTTTCATTTATAGTGTACGTCAGTATCAGTGTTGCAGAAGATCCTTCAAGCTGGATAACTCACCTGAGCGACCCAGGCTGATAAATGTTCCATAACACATGGAGCAAATTAGCGCTATTAAAGAGGCAGCCTCTTTCATTAGCTCAGCTTTTTTTGCGTGTTGAGTCACACTTGTATGGAAACTTAGATGTACCTTTATTAATTTATACATTTATAAAATGTGACCGTAAATAATTGTGTGTAATTTTTTTGTTGAGTCCACACACTCTTGTCATGTGTGTCACGAAACCTTGTTTTCATGTTATAATTAACTAAGCATGTTAAGGTGAAGGGTGTAATTTTTTTTTAAAGCAGCACTATGCAGGAATTCTGTTTTTGTCAAACAGCGACCCCTAGAGTCGCTGTGGAGTACTTGTACTGTCGTAAATATCACTCATGCAGAGATGGCTCTGCACTCACGGCCTGATCCCCTCCCCCTGTACACCGGTACCTGTTCAGTAGGATGGAAGCTGTAACGAGTGGAAATAAGGTGTGGCCCCTTTAAGAGCTGCGCACGCCCTGTTTAACTGTCGGCAGTCTGCATTGTATGTGCGCCTCGAACACCATATGTGACCTGATCCAGCTAAATGAGTCACAGTGACCCAAATTTCAAAATTGAGATTTTGGTATTAATGGAAAGAGGAGACCATACACTTTAAAATGATATCCTAGTCAAAGTCATACCTTAAATGGTTGTAAAGATATACACATTTGAATTATGGTCGTCTGCCCTCTTTTTCCAATTGAAAACCTGAGAAAATTGCGTTTAAAGTTTTTTGCCCATTTTTTGTTGATATCTTTCAAAATCCATTGCATTTAAAGAGATGAACTATTTATTTTACAGCTTAATTTGACCAAAGACATATATAATGCTATTAAACCAGACTGAAGCTCAAATTATTTTAAAGTTTTTATTTGAATAAATAATTTAAAAGGCACTTTTACAAAAATCAGAAAGATTGAACAGAGGTGCTACATTTTTGCTTGTGTGTGTGTGTGTGTGTGTGTGTGTGTGTGTGTGTGTGTGTGTGTGTGTGTGTGTGTGTGTGTGTGTGTGTGTGTGTGTGTGTGTGTGTGTGTGTGTGTGTGTAGGCCTAAGTAGGCTAATGCATTAATAATGCGATGTTAAAAGTGTGTTTTAACATGAATACGTCTAAGAGTGCATATCTGTAAAAAGAGAATCGCACTGGTGACAACTTTTTTTTAAATAAAACTTGATGATAATTTCTGGATTTGAAATACAAATAGTGAGTAAATGTGTGTGTGGTACAGCCGCTGATCAGTTGCGCACAGCAAATGCACGCAGCATGAGCACTATCTATAGCGCGTGCTGCTCCCGCACCGCATACGCACCGCACACGAGTATGTGCACTCTTGCTGATCAGCAGCAGAGCTTAGGTTAGAAGCCTCCAGTGAGTTCAACGCGTTGGTGACTTTGCTCTCTTTTGACAGCGACATTTCTCAAATTAATATTTAATCTTTCTGATGAGATCTGCTAGCTTGTTTACACCGAGCGCGAGTCTGACAGGAGGGTGGCTGGACCGATCGCGTGCCGGTCAGTCGAAACGGGGCTTCCCATTGCCAAATGATCAGCGTTTGTGTACATTTTCTAAGCTTTTTGATTGGTTGTATACAACGTGCAACACCATATTTGGAGAGCAGAGATAGTGACGTTTCAGGGGATACCCGGGAAATGCTCAGAAGTGATGAGAGGAGTTGAGAAAAGCAATAATTTCCAGCGAATTTAGTACAACTTTGTAAACTTTAATAGTCATTTAAATACATTTACTCATTTATATGGACTATGAAACTTCGGGAGATTATTTTTGAATGTCTTTTGAATGAAATTAGCCAAAAAAGTTTTTTTTTATTATTTGATTATTTTTCCACATAATCGGCCCATATCTTAAAATAGAACGTTGCGACTTCCGACTCATTTCGCCAGAGCGGGTCACATATGTATACGGCGCCGGGTTATTTCTGTTTGATGCTCATTTTAGCCGAATTTTATCAGATATTTTTTGCCGTAAAGCAATTCGTTATATCGCGAGACCTGATATCACGCGACACTTCCTGGTGCTGCGGCCGGCGGGTCGCCGGCTCAAAGTTGCAAGTACGTTTTTTTCCGCTCACATGCGATAGGGGAGTGCGACTCGACCACCATTCAACCCGAAAAGAGTAATATAACCATTCCAATGACTCCGAAGCTGATCGGTTGAGGTAAAAAACCTGCATAGTTCACCTTTAAAGTAACACCAGGTAAAATTTAACTTTTGCTCTTGGGGTCCCCCCCTACAGTTGGGAAAAAGTATTGTCCTCTACTTACTGTCGTAAACTGTCATGAATGTAGCACATGCATTTGTTGACAACCATTATAGCCGTGAACACTGTAGGAGGAGGTCACATGCAGGTGTTCTGCTAGCTTGCGTCGCGTGTGAAATGTCTTCATCCCAGGTACAGTGGCATATATTTCAGCATGTCATATGAATATAATTCCATGGGTTTTATTTATTTTTTTCTAACGACAAATGACCGCGATGCTCACGTTTACAAGCCAGCGTCATTATAGTAGCCTAGTCTAGCCTATTGGTTACCGTTTTACTGAATCTATACTTCAATGCAATGTTTGAGTGGTAGATAATAACCATATATCGTCAATATTATAATATCAAGCTATATTATTATATCAATAATGCGGGCGCGTGCGTATTAATGAGTAGGCTACTCTAGCACACTCACGCAAGGTCTCTCGCGCTCTCCTTCTCTCTGTCGTGCGCGTGTAATTAATGCGTACTCTAGCACACACACGCAAGGTCTCTGCTCTCTCTCCCTCTCTGTCCTGCGCGTATTCAATTTAATAAGTCGGGACACTAAAATTAGAGTTGAAATACAGGACTGTCCCGGGAAAAACGGGATGTCTGGTCAGGTCACCCTAGCTAGTATGCAAGCAATATACTTACTAGTCCAAAAAGCATGACAGCCAAGTCTGTATCAGTCGGGCACCCCTCCTCCTCCTTCAGCTCACGCCAGCGAGAAAACGCTGGCCCAATTTTGATCCTTGTTCTGCCTTTAACGCGATCACTTTCTCTTTTGCTTTGCTCCGATAAAACCTTTGCTTTCTTGTTTTTCTGTGCTGCTTCGGCCATGACTATAACATTTGGCTCGCACGTCCGATGTTAAGGAAGTGGGGGTGGTGGTGGAAGTGACGTATATGCCGTAAAGCAGTCAAATTTTGTAGTTCTCTTTGTTCGCCGGTTACTACCCGAAACCTGAAGTTTAAAAGTACGATTAAAAACGCTACAGACCCCGTCAGGCTATGGCAGACGTGTCATTCAACCTATTGTAAGTCGATTTACCATCACAAGAGACATGGAAATATATTATGAAGGTTGAAAAGTTACCCGGTGCTGCTTTAAATGTGAAAATACTTTCTCTTCCATTTTTATGTGTAGTGTCCTTGGGTATTACAATTGTGTAAAATTTCTAATTAATTCTTTGGTAAAGCAGAGATTTGCCCATCTCTTGCTCCACTGTCTACATCTGTGGATCTGCTCACCGTAAATCCGAATCCATTGGTGATGCCCCAAATTAGGAATCCTATTTACATGCCCTCTGGCACAAGACAACAGGGTTCATTTGCTGTGATTTCAATAGCTGGGAATATTCTATGTCTGGCTCGGTTCATAAAATGCTTTGATGCACGCTGGACATCAAAGAGTGAACCGCAGCGCTTGACCAGAACATAAAGCCAGAAGTGGCATGACCAAGTTTTGGCCAAGTGATGCCATTTCACTTTTAAAACTGGCCTGCCACATTATTGATACATGGGACTGTAGTATGAATCTCGTGATTGCAACAAAGGAAATATTGATTTGTTTTTCATGCATGTGGCTTGAAGTGCTGCTACATCACAATCAAAAAATCTTCTTCAAAAAACACTTCTTCAGTTTGTAAGGCTCAAACAAGGGAAACACCAATTTAACAGTCAACAAGTCGACATGAATTATGAAAACTTGATTGTTGAATGTTTCCCTTTAAATCCAAACATTTTTTGTTTCTTTAAATCCAAAAACAAAGTTTTTGTTCTCTCATAGCATTTAAAAAAAATAATTTGAGAATTCAGAAAAAAAAACATTATTTTGGAAAACCATAGAGATTTGCATTCAGATCTCCTTTATTTGCTTGTAAGAATAATTAAATAGTGTTTTTGCCCTCTTGAAGCAATATTTAGTCATGAATTATTGAGCATATCCATAGGGCACTGTGCTATTTCCTTTGCTAATTTCCCTCGTTTTTTTTCCCACAGCTGTTATGATTTCTAATTTCTTTTAAATGTGTCGTTTAAATGTCAGCTTGTTCAGAAACGTCCCCCCAGTGCAATAATCCACTGTATTTCCCCTCT
This sequence comes from Chrosomus eos, assembly GCA_036326025.1. Taxonomy (NCBI): domain Eukaryota; kingdom Metazoa; phylum Chordata; class Actinopteri; order Cypriniformes; family Leuciscidae; genus Chrosomus; species Chrosomus eos. Next base: position 27,139,664 of record CM070828.1, read on the forward strand.
CATTGTTAAGATTACCTCCAGTGGGCCAAATCTGTAGAGACCCGCTTGAGAGCCAGAGAATGTGTAATTAAAGCGAGACCGAGACTATCGATTTACAGCTTATAGGATTCCTGTCATGTGTTTGCCCTAGACATCAATTTGGGATGTGCTTATGTGTGTGCACACAGACAAAGATGGCCGGTCACAATGTGCTGTTTTGTTAGATCGCTGGCCAGTGTGTGTTGGTAGCATAAACCCAACAGTCTGTCCCAGGCACATTGCATATTTTTAGTACACTGGTACGTGTTTGGTGTAGAGTGTGTGTTTTAAAAGTATAGTAACAACCAAAAATTCAAATTCTGTCATCATTTACTCAACCTCAAGTTGTTCCAAACCTAAATTAATGTTTTTTCTTCTTTTGCTGAACACTAAAGATGATATTTTAAAGAATGTTCGTTCGTAACCAAACAGTGGATGGGTCCCATTGACTTCCATAGTATTACAAACATTCTTTAAAATATCTTCTTTTGTTTTCAGTAGAAGAACGAAATTCATACAGTTTTGGAACAACTTGTATTATCTGTAAATGATGACAGAATATACATTTTTGGGTGAACTATCCCTTTAAGTGTCTCACCACATACTAATGAAGCTGTAAATGTGGTTCTGCCTGTGCATGTGTGTTAGCCTGCTATTTGTGCCGGATCAGCACGTCTGCTAACAGCACAGGTTTATTAGTGGCATGTGACGCACTTCATTTGTCTGGAGGCACCCCTGCCCATCCGCCTTTTTATCAGCATCTTTCTTTGTTTTTTTGCTGCATTTTGTTGTACAGTGGTACAGTGATGTCATCAGATAGTAATTAGAGATGCACGATACTAAATTTCTCCGCTGATACCTAGAGCCAATTATACAGAATGATATCTGCTGATACCGATAACAATACCAATAGTTTGATTTTATTAAAGGGGAAAGATTATGCAAAATGCACTTTTATAAGATGTTTCAACACCGATGTGTGTGAGAACAACCACTAACGCCACTATTTTATAAATAGGTATGTTATTGTCACGTTAATCTTAACAGCCCTAAATTCAACGTTTTCCTCACACACAGTACAGTACAATATGAGTAACAGTCAGACTCGTTTCTCCATCCCCTTCGGCTGTTTTTAAACAATCGGCACATCCCTTATGGTTATACCATGGTTCTGTTTTTCAAATCTGTAATCTATTGTGACCTTTTACTCACTTATTTCCTTTAAGTTTGGGGGCGGTACTTTAAAAAAAAAAGTTTTTGAAAATTTAGCTTTACAAGGCTTTGTTTTCTTTATTTGTTTAAAAAATACAGTAAAAACAGTACTTTTGTGACATATTATTATAATTTTAAAAACTGCATTTTATAATATTTTATGCCTGTGACGGCAAAGCTGAATTTTCAGCAGCCATTGCTCCAGTCTTTAATGTCACTTGATCCTTCTGAAATCATTCTAATTTGCTAAATTGGTGCTCAAGATTTTATTATTATTTTTTTATTATTATTAACATTTAAAATTTGAGATGCTTAATATTTTTTGTTGACACTGTTATATTTTTTTCTGAAGAAATTATAATAGTGTTTATTTCAGCGTTAATCCTATAATTTCCTCCTCCAAGTGAGTATGGTGGTATTGTTAATACATATCTGATTGTATTATATTACCATCAGAATTATAAAAACCTTCCCGCCAGCAAATTTTCCTTCTGTCACGAGTTCTGTGGTGCTTGCCCTCACTTTCTTGTTTTGTCTTCATTTTCATCCCTTCATATTTCTTCATCTTCCCCCAACGCTCTGTTGATCTCTGTCCGTTTCTATCCATCTCACTCTGATTTGTATCAGATTTATTCCCTTATGGCTTGAGTGGTGAAGTGAAGTGGAGACACAGGGGAGTTTTATAGATATAAATGACAGCTCTCTCCTCGTGCTGTACAGAGCACGTCTCAAATGGAATATGGAACACAGTGGATTCACCGTCCACTTTAATCTTCTTCCCCCTGCCTGAATGAATGTAGTTGTTGTAATTTTCTATCTGTCATCAATTTAGTACTCTTATATCATTCCAGAAATAATTATGTAGTTTAGTTAATTAAAATCACACACTAATAATTTAAAGTTGTGCAATATACTTAGTGTATTGTTGTCAAAGTATTTTATTAGGCATTTTCACTTCTGTCTGAAGGATCGCAGCTCATGACATCAGAAGTCTTTTTCCCCGCTCCTAAATTGTATTGAGTGTGTATTGATTTGGTGTTATTAGCTTAATTGGTGCAAAGCACCATGGGGACATATTACTATAGCTTCGCTGTGAGTCCAGGCCAGTTTTCAGCATGTTTTAATTATTTTCTCTCATACTGATGTTCTGCTCAGGGTAGAAAATCTTGTTTATAGATTTTTTTTCAACATATTTATTTCTGTTGTTCATAAGCATGACTTTAAAATCTGGTATACTTTATGAATGTTTGATTGCCCAGTAATTTGCTATGGATTGAATCCCAATATGTGCTCAAATTCTTTTCTTTATTTGTTTTCATATTATTTATTTTTGACATGTTTTCAGGCTATTTCAATATTAATTCACTGAGTTTGTAATTACAGTACAGGTGCATGATTGTTTGATTATGAAGTGAGGCATACAAATGATATTTATTTATTTAGATTGCAATCTTAAACTAATCTGTAACATTAGAACATGTTGAGATCCACAGACTGGCTTAGACAATGGCTCTTAGAAACACACAGCACACAAAAGGTAGTTATATTGCTAAGGGTTAGAGAATAATGACAGAATAGACAGAATAATGAGAGCAAAAATACATAAAATAAACTCATATTAGGTGAAATTATCCATTATTTTTAATTAGTTGTAACTATTTTGATCTAAACTTTTGAATTTGAATGCAATGAAAATGTTCCTTTGTGAAAAAGAGCTCTTAATTGAATTGTACGTCAAATCCTAAAAGTATATATTTTTTAAAACTGTACTGTCCAATAATATAATTAAAGACCACTTAAGTGTTCTTAAAGAGTTCACTTTCATGACTGTTTCTTCACACATTTAAGTACACTTTTAAAAAGTGCACTTTGTAATAGTCAAATTAAAAGTTTTACATTTTAATTCCTTATATTTGAATAATATTTTAATCATGTTTGAAAAAGTACACATATTTTGATGATTTAATACTAAATTCAATTGCATCTTCATCATTACAAATATATTTTAAATACCTGTCAAGTTTCAAAATAAATTACATTCAAGTATATTTTAGTTTACCATAAATGCTTATCAGTAAATTTGGCTGTACACTTTAATAATAAAGATGTACGAAGTCCTACTAGTGGGAAAGAAAATGTCATTTAATTGCAGTTAACATCCAATTAAGTGTCCAGAAACATTATCCAGTTCACACAAATTTATTTTTTTGAAGTATATAATGTTCATAAGTAGCTACTCTTTTTAAAAAAGTGATAAAGTGTTTTCACAAGGACTGCAGTGCATGCTGGGAGAATCTACAATTTGTATAGTATTAACAGATGTGTAGCTCCTCCCCTTAGCTCCGTTCATTCCCTCTTCAAATGTAAAAGAGTCACCAGACAAATTGATTAGCAAAGCAATTTCCTGTCAGGTAACAGGTTAGGACATCAGAATTAATCAGGCTTCCTCATATCGTAAAAGAGCTAAATATGACTGGGAGGTTTCACCATGATAAACTCTTAAGTTTCTCCCCCCGTCCCCACCTCTCAGGGAAGGGACATTAGCGAGGCAGTTAATCAAAATCACATTAACATATAGTACAGGCACCCTTAGATTATAGTAGCCCATCCCCACCGAATGCAGAATAGATCCCAGTGTTCCTCCTAATGGGATCAACACGTCTGGGTTTTAGATGGATTCAGGTCAAAACTGAGCCGAGCATTATACCCACATAACCCCACACACACATTCAATCATCTGCGTCAAGTTGTTAAAGTGCATGTTTGTAGCATAAATCAGTATGTTTCCTTGTTTAGTGTCAATAAAATGGAGAAAAGTGAATCAATAGAGTAAGACAGTTAAGATTCCCCACTGTGATCAGTTACTCAGGCTTTGTGTGTGGCACTGTCGATTGAGATGTTTCACTGACCTCCTGTTTACCTCTGTGTTCTGGTAGCAACTAGGGCTGTCGATATTAGTTTAACACATGCAATTTCATTAATTTTCATAGATTTTTTTTTAGTGGCTTGAAAGGATTTATGTCTAAGTTCTGGTTACCTGGACTTTCAATGGAGGCACGGAAACCTCTCTGGTTTCATTAAAGGTCCCATATTGTACACCTTTCTACAGTTGTATTTTGAGTTTTGATGTCCTTAAGAATACATATTTGCATTGTTAGTAAATGATGACTCAATTTTAATATTTGGGTGAATATAGACAGGCAAACACACAGGCGGCAAAATAAACACATTAATCGATACTCGTCATCTGTATATTTGATGGATCGATACTAATCGATTAATATTTACGCCCCTAGTGCTTACTGAAACTGATTGGAGCTGAAGTGCGTAAGTTGGCATTACTTATGGTGAAATTATTTTAAATGAATTAATTTAACTTAAATAAAAACTCAAGAAGTGAAATATCTTCAAGAAAAATGCAAACGGCAGCAAATACTTTACATATTCACAGTTTTGTGTGTTTGAGAGAGGTCACTGTTGCATTTATACTACAGTACAAGTGACATTCACACAAATTGCTGAACCTAATAATTACCACATAAAACTTGGATTGCGGTTCAGAATGCTGCTGGCCTGGACAGAGCTGTATCTGTGGATCAAAAGGGTTCTCCAGAAAGCTGTCGATAAGCACATCGATAGAGCTGCCTCTTCTCGTTGTTCAGCGTGTGAGTGTGCAGCCGTCAGCATTTGTGATAAAGATACTTCCATCGAAAGTCCTGGAGGCTCATACTCTGATTAAGAATGACCTTCCCAAGGACTAATAAAACTTAACTTTTTATAACTTACACAAATTCTTCCCCACCAGCCACACATTTTAATAAGTTTCAGTGCTACAGTACTGGTGCAGAGAAGGTAAGTTCAGGCACAGGATTTACATGACGGAGTCTGGCTGGCAGTCAGCCTTCTAATTCATCCCAAAAACGTTTAACAGAGTTCAGCTAAGCAGGGTTGTTTGCCGCGAAATTCACAGTCGTTCAAAAGTTTGGTGTTGGTATGATTTTTAATTTGTTTTTTGAAATAGTTCTCTATTGCTCACCAAGGCTGCATTTATTTGATGACAAATACAGTAAAATCAGTCATATATTAAAATAATATTTCATACAATTTAATTTTCTTTTTTTTATATTTTAAAATGTTATTTATTTCTGTGATGGCAAAGCTAAATTTTCAGCAGCGATTACTCCAGTCTTCAGTTCTTCTTACTGTCAAATGTTGAAACTGGTTGTGCTGATTAAAATTTATTGTGGAAACTGGAATAGTTTTTAACTGAATTGGATATTTGGAAAAGAACAGCATTTATTTGAAATAGATTTTTTTTGCAACAAAGTCTTTTCTGTCACTTCTGATCAATTTTATGCATTCTTGCTGAATATGAATTATTATTATTATTATTATTATTTTTAAACTTACTGACCCTAAAGATTTGAAGGGTTATGCATATTACTGAATATATCACTGCATAGATTTACCTAAAAAAGCGACGTTTGTCAGGACAAACCTTAATTGTTGGCTTGACAAAGTAAAATTTGGAAAATAAAATAGTTTTTAAAACATTGTTTATGGACAGAAATATCTATGGAACAATAAAATGTTAGACTGAGAGAGACTTCACACTTGATTTTATAACCTTATTAGATATGGATGTAGCTGGATAAATTTTTATGCATTCTTGCTCATTTTTTTTTTCTTACTGACCCTAAACTTTTTAAGGGTTATGCATATTACTGAAAATATCACTGCATATATTTACCTAGAAAAGCGACTTTGTCAAGCCAACATTCAAAGTTTTTCATGACAAAGTGACATTTGGAAAATAAAATAGTTTTTAAAACCATTGATGTTTATGGACAGAAAGATTTATAGAACAATAAAATGTTAGACTGAGAGAGAGACTTCACACTTGATTTTAACACCTTATTAGATATGGATGTAGCTAGAATAGTCAAACCTTTTATTTTGGGGGGTGTCCAGATACTTTTAGCTATATAGGCTCATGCAAACTGATGCAGTTAGGTAAATGAGAAGGAAGTAATGGAAGCTGTTTCAGTGCCCACTTAGACACATATTATTCTCACCACTCACAGAAACGACTGAATTTAGTTGACTGTGAAACTCATCACTCGGACGTTATTGACTGAAACTGCCTCCCTAATAATATAATGTGTTTTGTGCAAAGCTAATGATTATTTCTTTGAGCGTACTGATGCGTATCTGAGAAATTTCATTTACCCAGCTTAGATTAACCATGTTACACCCGCACCAAGAAAATGATTTACATTATTAGGTAAATATGTTAATGTAATCTCATCCGCTCCCTGTGGTTCTTCCATAACTTCATTTTCCCAGGAGGAATTGAATTGCAGTCAGGATGAGTTTAACTGAGTGTAGCTCTTTCTTATTTTGTCTTTATAAGAAATAAACGCATGAATTTGTGCTCTGAGACCTCATCTTTGCTCAGCAAATTAAGCTTGACATTGACTGTATTCATCTGTGCTTTGTTATTGTAGTTTATCCCACTGTCAGTCAGTTAACTATTATTCTTTGAGTTTAGGGCCACAGGCCTTGCGTGGTTGTGTGAGAGCGTCTCTAATCGTCAGGGAATGCATCAGTCTGAACTCATCATCTTTTGAGTCTGAGCTGACCCCCGGCTCGTACTGCCTGGAGAATGTGTTGAGTTCATCTCTTTTTTAGTTGCATCACTAACCATTCATCTAACAGAGCAGTGTGGGTGTTGTTTTGATGGCTCACTGAATTAAAGAACAATCAAAATCTTAAGGTAGTTATTTGGTAGTGGCAAACTTTTTTTATTTTATATAATTGTATAATTTCTGTTTAACTGTGTGTATTCTTAAACAGATGATTTATGCTGCCTGAAAGATGAAAGTGAAGAAGTGAAGTGATATATTTTCCAAGATTGCAAACATTCTGTCTCTAAATGCACCCACTCTACTACTACAGCCATCAACCACTTTTATAACAGTATTTGTTACCTAACTGTTTACTATTTTTATATATTTTAAAACGTAATATATATCCTTATCCTGTCACGGCAAAGCAGAATTTTCATATTCAATTACTCTAGTCTTCAGTGACACGTGATCCTTAATAAATCATTCTAATATGCTGCTCAATAAACATTTCTTTATTATTATCAACAATGCTGAAAGCAGTTTTGCTACTTACTGTTTTTGTGGAAACTGTGATACTTTGAATAGAAAGCTCAAAAGAACAGCTTTTATTTAAAATATATTTTTGTATCATTATAAATGTCACTTTAGATCAGTTTAATATCCACAATAAATACAAGTATTCATTTCTTTAAAAAGAAATTGTGCTGACCACAAACGTGTGTGTGTGTACTTCTACAACTATCTTTGTTAAGACTGGTTTGAGCATTAGACCATCAGAGTGAGGACAAAGAGAGTAAAGTGAGGACACTTTCTGAGACCCCTTTAAAGGCCTGTTTGACTGTCAAGACTCTGTTTTGGGGATACTGTTATAATTAGGTTAAATATTATCTGAAAAACCAGGGGAAAAGGTTTAGGGTAAGGGTTTCGGTTTAAGCACTTAGTTGTGATGGGTACGGTTAGGCTGGAAGCTAGTGTTGTATTGTGTCAATGAATATCCTCACAAAGATAGATGTACAAAAAGGTGTGTTTGAGTGATGTAAACTAATCATTGCATTGCTGAGCTATGAATTGATTGATCGAATTGAATCACAGTTTGAACTGATTTTGTAGAAGTGAATGTTAGCAACTCTAACATTGCTTTTTTTTTCTACTGGAGTTTAAATGCGAGATGGTGTTAAAACAGCTTTGTCTTAATGCTGTCATAAACAGTATGACAGCATTAAGTGATTAAGGAAGTGTAATGAGCACATTAACGTGCTCTATACTACGATGCTGTTGTATGCTTGAATCTGATTGCTTGACGAACGTTTGGCTAAAGTAGTTCCAGGCAGGTCTTAACCACATTACAGTTCCATATCACTTCGCCAAATGATTTCAGTAATTTCAAATGTCCTTACAGCATACAACAGCAAAATAATCAAAACCCACAATGACACTCACCAAGCAAATTATATTCCTTTTTTTGCCACAAAATTACGTTTAATTACGCAAAGAACATAGTAACTTTCTCCCACTCAAATGCACTCATACACTACGGACACACATCCTCACAGAAACGTGTTATCAGTACAGCTCTGGTGATTGTAAAATACAGTAGTTTAACAACTTAAAAGCTATATAAATTTCTCACTAGCGAGGTAATAATGGCCCTGTTCTTGGAGCAGATAAACTTACAGTTTCGCTATTAGTAGAGACGCTGCTTGGGATTAGATGCGTAAGAGATTTGTTATACGCATGAGCATTTTAAGGACAAAAACCTGACAAATGTCTTCAATTAAATCATCTGAACAATGTTTTGAGGTGTGGTAACCTTAGTATAAGCAGAATAATTGACTCCGGGCCATTGAATTATTAGAAAAATGATGCACACCTGAGGTACATTACCCCCTTGGGTGTGCATTATTTTTTTAATAATTCAACGGCCCGGAGTCAATTATTCCTTACTTAAAATAATTTACGATATTCCCAGTGTTGCTTTATTTTACATTGGTTACCAAACCACTGTTAGTATTTTGCTGTGTGAACAAGCAGGAACCAGGGCGGTGAATGGAAAGCCCTGTGGGCACAGTAGTCTTCAGGGTTAGGGAGGAGAGAGAGGAGATGAGACAGACTGCGTTTCCCAGGAGGCTGTGCTATCTGTAGCAGTCAGCCAGACAGTTAGAATGGGTCATTCAGTTTATTCAGACACATCCTGACAAAGCCAAAAACATACACACTCACATAAAAGCGCTGTGAGTTCAAACAAACCCGCTCTGTTTCGTACATTTCCCTAGTCGCGCACACCAACAAGCCTTGTGGTGTTAGGTTAAGCTCTGGCCTTAAATAGGAAAAAAAAATTCTGTCAGTCTCAAATCCAATATGGCTCCCATAAATGAGGATTGGGCCTCAATTTGCAGAACCACAATGGCCATGTGCTGATGAAGAGATATCTCAAATGAGATTCACAGTTGTCTTTTTCCCCATTTCTTCAGAGAAGGCTATACAATAGCAGAGTCCAGCAAGAGACATGCCATTCACTCTTATGATTATAGATAGGGTTCAGGCAACAATGGGCTGCAGACACAGATTTGAGGTGTCAGAGAGAGTGAAAAGGTCTTCATATATCTTCTTTTAAACACTGAAAATTACTCAAAAGACTGAAGAATGGAAGTGAGAGAAATCAGTCTGGCTGCTATTGATTTGTAGTTGAGTTCCCAGACATGTAGAGGTGTATAATTTATGGCACTGTCTTGAGAATGCTGTGTGTAAACTTGATTTTCAGTGAGCTTCAGTTTTGGTTGATTTTAATAAACTTTTTTTGACTCTCTAAGATATTAAGCGGCAAAACTGTTTTCATCATTGATACTAATAAGAAATGTTTCTTGAGCACCAAATCAGCATATTAGAAAGATTTCTGAAGGATCATATTACTCTGAAGACTGGGCTGCTAAAAATCAGTTTTGCCTTCACAGGAATAAATTACATTTTTAAAGATATTACTTTGGAAAGCTATTATTTTAAATTGCAAAAATATTTCACTGTTATTTTCTTTATCAAATAGCCTTGGTATCAAATAGACTTTACAGACCCCCAATCTTTTTTTTACGGTTGTGTGCTAGGATGATATTGATAATTGATTAATTTTGTATGAAAATGTGTCACTCTATTGTGTTTTAACTGTTGGAACACACTACTGCTTAGTGTTTTCTTCATGGAAGCTTTGAGTTTAAAGACCTAAACTATCTCAACTAAAGTCAATATTTCGTGTTAAATTATTTACTTATGTGGCCGTGTTAAAAGTGGGATAATGTACATCCAGCCGATTGTTATTGCAGAATTACCCCCTTCAGAGTGATGCAAGACTTGAATACCCTGTCGGGGTTTATTCTGTGATCTGCTTGGATGTACATTATCTCTTACTTAAAGCTGTGTTTTGTTGTTTGATTAACAATGACAGACAGAAGCAGGTATTTAAAGGCTGCCGTCACTTTAAGACCTAATGCACGGATTCAATATAATGAATACTTGACATAATTTTGTATGTATATATCCATTCAAGCATAAGGAGATGTGAAAGAGGAATCAATTTGATGATCTCTGGCTACTGTATCTGAAACTCCGCTCTAGCGCACGAGTACCGAATTGAGTTCTCTTTTGCCTCTTCTTGTGCTTGAATGGCTTAAAATCACTTAAATGTGTAAATTAACATGACAACAGTTGTGCAAATCCGCAGTGCCTGTTCCGTTTGGATCATGGGTCAACTATGATCCGTTAAACCCCTACTATTAACCAATCAGCATTCAGGAGCTTAATTGCTTTTGAACATTAGTCCATATTTCATCCTTAAACATCTCTCTTTGTTGCCTCCTCTTGTAGGTCGGCAGACATGTCCACCAGAGAAGTTTGACTGTGGTGGCTTAACAAGCAAGTGTGTGTCTTTGTCATGGCGCTGTGATGGTGAAAGGGACTGTGAAAATGGAGCAGATGAGGAGCAGTGTGCTGCAGGTAAGTCCTGGGAGGGAGAAAGAAAGCAGGAGAAAATTGCTAAAAATAGCTCCTGTCTGGATAATATAGTCAGACTTCAGTGTGGTATGTGTGTGAACTTAATGGATTGTTGGTAGTGATGTGTGAGTGAAGTAGCCTACAGAAGCTAACAGATGTTTGATGTTATCGTAGGTGACGGCCTTTTCATTATGTCCTCCTTATGTGTAGGATAGATATTACAGAATCCTCTGGATCTTAAAAAAGGAGCCCCAATTTTTTGTTTCAGACCCCCAACAGGTTCTTGCATTCATAGATTATCTCAGTGGGTGGGAGTGAGTATTATATGTGTTGTGGCTTTAAATAAAATAGCAAAATAGCAATTCTGCTGACACGTACACATTCTCTTTCTCTTCCTTCCACACACACACACACACACACACACACACACACACACACACACACACACACACACACACACACACACACACACACACACACACACACACACACACACACACACACACACACACACACACACTAATCTGGCTGCCAAATACTGGTATTTCAATTTAATATTATATTATAATAAACAAATATTGATTTTGCTTTGCTCTTTGCCATGCAACCTATACAAGCATTGATTCTCCAACTACCTCTTTTATGGAGAGATTATGTATTATACATTTGGCCTTTTAAGGTCCTTCGGGATCTCTATTATTATAACAAACTACTGATGTACATCTGAAAGGGTCACAGATAAAAGTTAACTCAGCATTTTAACTCGGTTTCCACTGTGATAAATCCACTGCAGAGCAGTGGCTTGCTGGCTTGTTTTTTAGTGTGGCTAAATGTTTCCTGTATCGCATACTAAATTAGTGTAATATTGTCTATATTACTGTTTTGCATCCATGTGATTCATGTGATTGTTTATATGTGTGTGTAGAGGATTCGGGTATTCTTTCATGGTGTACACACAGACATACTATTTTGTTTGTTTGCACACTGTTTTTTTTAGTAAAATATGGATAAACTTTAGAGTGAGACGTTTTTAATGACATTATAAATGTTTTTAATGCACCTGTTTGTTGAAATTTTTATATGTAGGATGAATTTAATATCCATCAAAGTCACATAGGACAGAGTGATCATTTTTGATTTGAAATTGAGCTTTTAGTTGGACTCATTTAACAATGCTTAAAGGGGTCATATAATGCCATTTTTGTACAAGCTAATATGATTCTTTAGGGTCTAAATTAAAAGTTTGTAATATACTTTAATTAAAAATTCTCATTCGTATTGGAAGAAAACACTTATTTTACCTGGTCAAAAACAGCTCTGTTGTCAGCACGCCGTTTAAGTGCATGTGCCTTTAAATGATAATGAGCTTTGCTCACCCCGCCCCTCTGTTCTGTGCGTACACCGATTGTAACACAATAACCATAATGCGTTGTTCATTATAAACATTGGATTATGAATTATATTGAGAATGTCGTACATAGAAAACATGCCGTAATGTACCCTGAGTGTAAACCTTAGCCGCATTCATCATGAATCGTGCAGCTAGCGATTTGCAAAGATTAATATAAATATTAATATAAAGGTTAATGAAACGTTACATTCACTTCAGTTCTTCGGGTGCAGCAGGAACATGAATAGTTGGTACCGATCCTTTTTTCAGGAGCAGCTTCTTAGCAAAACCAGCTACTGATCCTCGTTTATAAAGCAGTCTGGTGTGTGAAATGATTTGCGCAAACATAAAAGCATTTATGTTGATCGTGGGGAATATTCCCTTCGAAAACAAACTCAGCCACTGCGTCTTCAGCGGTTCGGATTTAGGAACATTAAAATGACCGCTGTGTTATCAACAATGACCACGCCGGTCCGTGGGGACTATGATTGACAGCTCGCTCACGAACGAGGGCGGGTCTGTGTTGAAACGCTGCTGTCAATCACAATCGTGGGAGGGGCGTCCGTTTTATTGACATCACAAAAATGAACAGCTCAATTTGAGTCAGGGGAAAACATATAAGGAGATTAAAACAAAATCACTGGATGGATTTTTATCATTATATGATGGTTGTGTACAGGCACTGCCAAAACACATTTAAGTACAATCAGCTTGTAAAAGTGCATGTACCATTATATGACCCCTTTAACATTTTAAATTATATGAATGTTTATAAATACAATTAAATCAATTTATTAATTGCAACTGAATGTTCCATAATCCTAAAGACAATTTAAAATGTAAAAATGTATTGGTAAATGTGGAAATTACCAATGAACAATACTTTCATTAAACTTAGTTAATGTTATGAATGGACTGTACTGTAAAGTTTTTCAATTTCATATACAAATCCAAAGATGGCCATCTTTAAATGTCTACACCAAAGCCATAGCATTGAAATTAGACAAATATGTATATTTTATAAATATACATTTTCACACTTTTTTTGCCTCTATTTTAGAACACTTGGTGGTTATCTAATCGAAATAAAAATATATATTTTACAGTGACGATAAAAAAAAACTGAAATCTCATCTTCGACGGCAAACATACTGCTGTTCTCCACTAATGCATTATAGTTAACAAATTAATTACTTTATAATTATATAAAAACACGTACGGTAGTATACTGTATACATAGCGTTTCATTGTCTTCTTTAAATCCACATCTGAAGTGTCCCACTCTATGCTGTGCGCAGTCTCGCATGTCTCCAACAAACTCTACGAGGCGTCAGTGATAGCTTTTATTTCTTACTGTATAATGACAGCACACCCCTCTCAGCCGGCAAATTGGCAAAACGATTAATCGGCAAAACCGATTAATTGGCCGACCCCTACACTTCACAATTTTCAACCTAAATATACTGATGAGATCACACTGATTGATCATAAAGAGCATGTAAAGAGATTGTGTTTCTGTGTTGACCATTATCCTTTAATGTCTTGTCTACAAATACATATTTCGTAATTGAATCGCCTTGTTGTGTTCATAATATGTAATTATCGCACCTTTTATCCAACCTAGACGCGTGTGCTTATTGTAATCTCCAAACACAGCCGTGCAAAGTCTCTTGTCTTTGTGTCACTACAGGCTTACGCTTTCTCTTATACTTAATCATATAATAATGAATTACAGGACACGTCTTTCAACTCTAGCTCGATCTTTTATGGTTTTTCATTTTCTAACTATTAGCACTATGATTAGCACCATGACAGCGTTTGTTTATCTCTGTGGATTTATAGCTGTGATTTGCGTGTCGCACGGTCCTGTGCTGAACTGGAAAATAAGAGCATTAACATCACTGTAATATTTCACTGAGCTGCTGACTGTAATTGATTTCCTGCTTGATGTCTGGTCCTGAGACTTCTATTTTTTTATTATAGAATAACCTGCAGGACTTTTCCTTTTTGATTTATAATTGAAGGTATTAAGACACGGTCTATGAATACATATTACTCTTAATGCTGTACAGCCCATAACTTCTAAAGAATCATGTTCCCACAAAAATCACATTTCAAATCCTTTTCAAATCAGTCACCTCACGTAAACCAGAAGCTCATCAGTCAGGTGTGGCAGAACAGGGATGATTGTAGCGCTTTTGGGGTTTTGCTCATTTATTATGAAACATGCCTAAACCCTGTCAATTTTGCATCACCAGTCTTTAAAATGTGTATTTGATTTATTGTAAATGCATAGACTACCTTTTTTTTTCACAGCTGAAAACAGCTTGTTCTGCTTACTATATTTGTGGAAATATATGTGGAAAAACAATTATTTTCAACTTTCATTCTAACCCTCTGTCTGAAATGATTTGTTTTTAATGGGCGGCTCCTATAACTGTGCATTCACACTGGGCGAGCTCCGGCGAGAGCGGCGCGGCACGTCTTGGACGGTGAGAGCGGCGAGGAGAGTTGAAGTCAGTTCAACTTTATGGTAATAAGCAATGACGTGGTTCGGCGGCAACCAATCGGAATATAGAAGTGCTCCGTTTGAGAGGAGTCCAGAGAACGCAGCCCTGTAACCTTTGGTTCCGACCACATTAGTTCCCAAGCAAAATAGAGGAGGTTGATCATTTGAATTTGATAAAAAGGCGCGCAACACTATTTATAGGCAATATTTTCATGCTAGAACACTTCTTTTTCAGCGGGAATGCAAATTATAGCACTTAACCATGAACAAAAAAGCCACACCACACAAATGGCTTTTAATTTGTTTATTTCATTAGCAAACATGTCACTACACGTTTGATTTTAGCAGTGACACGCTGAACGTTATAATCACACCGGTGATCGTACGCTATCAAAGGGTTCAAATTAATTGCGTTTCGGGGGTGGAGGGGGGATAAAATCGAAACTGAGGGGGCAATGCACACTTGTGACGCCTGCCCTGTGTAGACTGCATCAGTGAGTATAATTCTATTAGTAAAGTTAGGCTGAATGCCAGTGGGCTATGGTGCAATGATGAATTATTATTATGATGTAATAAGATGTGTTCTTAACATCACTGCACAACAAAAACAACAACATAACAGCTAAAATAGCCAGCAAGTAGCAAAATACTAACAGCATTATTTATTCATCCTGCAGTTGCATGCTGGGAGGTCAAACATCAGCAGCATTACTCAAGAGTTTTTCAGAAAAATTTTGGAACACCATTTGGAATAGCATTGGTGGTGTTTTGTAGATTCAAAGTTCTTAGCAATTCTTAGCACCCCGTAGGCTGGATAAAATGTAATACCCTTTGCAGGCCATTATACTATAATACATAATGCTAAAAAAAAACATAATACTGTTTTAGTGCTTTAATTTGCTGAAAGGGTCAGCAGTGCCCTTTAAAAGCTTTACCAGACTCCACACATATGTAAAGCCTGCTGCATCCACAAAGCCCTTTGCCGGGTGTAAAAGGTTGGAAGATTTACATAAAACATATCTTGTGGAGTCACATACATGAATAATATACCTCCTAACATCATATTTCCATTTCTGTAGAAGAAAGGCTGTATTTGCCCCCAAACTCAGCTGTCCTTTTGCTCTCTACTCTCTCTTTCCCCTCTATTACCTTAATCTCCAGATACACTGGAAAGGAAGCTTTTAAGTATAAATTATTATCTGTAACCTGCATTAAAAATGCACAATCAAAGTACCCTTTGCTCTTGTGGAAGCCCTATGAAGAAAGTTTGAAAGGTTTAATTTCTGAAACTGCGTTTAGGCAGAGAAGGACCCCTGCTGAGGCAGAGCTGTGGCGTTTAGCTCATTATGTGGGTGGAGTTCCATGACGCAAGGGGAAAAAATCCCTCAAAGCCTCAAACGTGTCAAGTTAAATTGCTGCTAGTAACCTTAATAATAAATGTCCATGTTTGAATAAAAAAATTCCAGACTTCTTGTTTTGCTTTGCCAAACTAACAACATGAATGTTGGAAATTTTACTCAAATTTCTGTCAATCCATTTGTAAAAATGTACTGATTAATTGACTGAAATAAGCTAAAAACAAATAAAATATACAGTTATATGCTTGCTATATATACTTGCCAGCTCAAGAAAAATTCTGAGTATCTTTCAACAATTTCATATTGGTCACAGTTTATATTAAAGGGATTGTTCACCCAAAAATGAAAATACTTCATTTACTCTTCCTCATTTAGTTCCAAACCTGTATGGCTTTCTTCTGTGGAACACAAAATAAGATATTTTGAAGATTGTAACCAAACAGTTTGGATAAATGTTAACTTTGTTATGCCCAAAAAAAAAAAACATTGAGACACAAAATATCTTTTATGTTCTACAAAAAAAGTCATGAGTTTTGGAAAAACATTAGGATAAGTATCTTCCTCTATTTTATGTTTGGGTGTACTATGTCTTTAATATCTTGTTCATACCAAGAATGAAAACTATAACGATAACTATATTAGCAATAGCATCCACACCAACGGATGCTAAAATTCTGTTTAATATAATTATGTTGTCTGCCGCTTAGAATGCTTGATCTTTAGTCAGGTGGAATTTGATTGTCTGTCAATGTTTTTATTGTTCATAATTGTTCAAAGCTGTAAAAAAATTTAAAAAAATAAAAGTTTGAAAGTGATTCTACCGGTTCGTGATTCGGTGTCGTTAACATAGCTGTGTTGTGCAATTAGCTATTCATAGAGTTAGAACGATTATTAAAACTTTATAGTTATAGTTATCTTCCTTGGTGTGAATGGGCCTTAATGCTCTCACCAAACTGCTATGTTTTAGGTTATCACTAAAGCACAGGGCTGGTGGGAACAACTATGGTGGAGAGGGAGCTGGTGTGAAAACATGCGTCAATTAATTCAAATCACATCCCTCTGTTTGATTTGTTAGCACTGCACCTGGACAAGAGAGGCAGATATCTCAAATGAGCTGTCAATTTCCAAAAGTTCCACTACGTTTTTAGTTCGGTCTTGTAGTATGCCAAGTGAAGGGTCACAGGATGTGATTGTCACTCTTGTGAATAGCTGAACTCTGTGTGGACAGAACAAGATTAAGCTCTCAAACAGAAGAGTGACAACCATATTTATCTGCAGTGTGTACTTGGCAATTAAAAATCTATGACTCCCTGTCACTGCAAATGCGTGAACACGTCTTTAAGGGTGATCTTTTTTTCTCTTTTGTAAGAATAAAGAATTTTTATTGGTGCCTCTCAGCTCCTTTAATATCTATTAAATGCTCGAGTGTTTGTGTTTTATGATGTAATATAATTTGTCGTAATTATCA
The DNA here is from genome assembly GCA_036326025.1 of Chrosomus eos. Lineage (NCBI taxonomy): Eukaryota > Metazoa > Chordata > Actinopteri > Cypriniformes > Leuciscidae > Chrosomus > Chrosomus eos. The sequence goes on from CM070828.1 coordinate 27,157,230, forward strand.
CCGTTAGATTTGTGTCATGCTGTGGGTGATATTACCCTTGAGAACTCATGACTCTCTCTCTTTATCATTCTGCGTTCCCCACCTCTGCCTCTCATTGTACATCCATAGAGATTAATGTACCGCACAGACACCCACTTGATTCCTGCAGAGTGCAGACCCATCAGAAACTAATTAGGAGAGATACTAAAACATGCTAAAGCAATAAAAAAGAGATTACAAAATGACATTTGTGAAACTCATGAGTATGTAGACTTCTGATTGGAAACTTAACTGTTTTACTTACTAGAATTAATGCCTTTTTTCTAAATCGATTTTACACTTTTCTCCAAACTAATGTCAATGGTCTCCAAACAATTAACACAGCCATCCAAACAGACTCTTAGTTTAGAGAAAAAAATAAGAGTAATAAAGTTTTGCATTTTCTTCACATGGCACTTTTAATGAACAGTGGAAGCTAAACTATTGAAAAAGCATGTTTATTACCTCTCACTTTTGCTTTTGTCTGCCCAGAGATTTTCATTCTCTCAATGTTTTCTCAAGCTTTGGATTTAACGAAAGAACAGATGTATGGTAAAGGTTGAATCCACACCTGGGACGCACTTGACTCAATATCTCTGCATGCGTCTGGACGAACACTTCCCATCTACAGGAACAAATCCAGAATTGAATGCAGAAATGGATTTCTATTCTCTCTCTTCTTCCTCTACCCGGTCCCCACCTCTTCTTTGTCTTCTTCCTCTTTTCAACATGGTCCACATTATTTGTTTGCTCAGAATATTTACACATGACCCCTTTTATGCATAGTGAAGTCACGATAGATGTGTGGGAAATTTAATAAAACCCCAAACATTTGAACAGCAGTGAACACTGAACAACGACTCACTATTTGACCTACATTTAACATTTATAACTGATTCGTCCATGAAAATCAAAGATGAATGTGAAGTTGCATATGCAACTCACTCAGGGTCGGAGGAAGGTCATGTTTGCTGTGTGCAGCCGCTAGCACTGAAACGTAAGCATGTTTACTATGACTGGTACTCAACTGTGAACTCATTCTCGTGTAGCTACCTCGGTCACACACCAGAGCCTATTCAATGAATTAAGATCGCATGGAAATTGCAGTCAAGCACTGAGGTGTGTAATGTCGATCATTGCCTTGAGATGACTATGAGAACAGATAAGAGAACCAAGGGGAGCTAGTGACACCCAGTAGATCTTAATGTGGGTGGTTGTGAAGTGCATAGATACAGATAGAAATACTGAGATGGAAGAAAGAAAAGATACAGTAGAAAAGTGAACCAGTCTCATAGTTTGTGGAGAAAGAGGTTATGTGTGGGAGTATATTGTATGCGTAGATGTTTGAGTTTATGTTAATGTGTTATCTTTGCTGTTCTTGGTAAGGCTACAAGCAAACAGTCTTCTCTGTGTCCTCTTTAATATATAAAACGGTGTGGGTGTAATAAATTGATTCTCTCTGTTCCAAAACCTATTGAGCTGTCCTTGCTCTCCAAGCCTACGTAGGCAGCATCCTAAAATGAACCTACTGTAACAAAGGACTCATTTGGGGTCTTATGTGTGGATATATGTCTATATATATTGTATATATTTTTGATAAATAGATTAAGGAAGGCCTGAACCGCGATGTAAATAAAAGAATAAAACCGTATCATTTCGAGATTAAAGTGAAAATATTTTGAATTTATTCTCGTAATTTTTGAATTATTATTATTTTTATTTTGTTTACGTTGCGGTTCAGGCCTTCCGTAATAGATGGTTCAAAGAACATATTTTTAAATAATAAGTTTTTATAACAATGCAAAATATTTCACTGTAACTTTAAATCAATTTAATGCATCCTTGCTCAAATGTATTAATTTCTTTCTTTCTTTTTTTTTGTAAAAATCTTACTGACCTTAAACCTTTGAACTGTAGTGTAAATATTGATGAAATAATCTATTTCACTAAGAATTTAACTGTTTTATTTAAAACTTACATTGCATTTATTATGGTATTGTTTTATTATCATTATTTTGTATTTTTAAATTTAATTTTAAATCATTTTAAAGTCTGTCATCTTGGATGATTTTTCTCAGAAGCTTGTTGCAATGCATTTTGGTGTTGCCTTGTCCATTTAAGGATGTCTATGTAGGCAGCTCACTAGGATTTGCAACAGAACTTCTGTCTTTCTCGCCTTCTTTTTTTCACTTTTCACCCAGAGAAGGCTTTAGCACTTGTTTGGGTGCTGTGAAAAGTCTCATCACTGAAAAACACAACTTACAACACTCAGCCGTCTACACTACAGCTGCTGCTGTACCACTGAGCAGGGCTTGACCGTAATAATGAAGTATTACAGCTGAAGCATTTCCTCAAGGGAGATTCAGAGGGGCTAGATGCAACGCAACCAGAAAATCTATTCATCTGATTATATCAGTATCTTCATGATTATTACCAACAGCTAATGTAATTACAGCAAATAATAAATCTGTTTTCATGCATCCGTGTAAAATTATAATTAAAGCACTGGCGGAAAGTCTAATCCGCACCATGTTTTAGATCTCTATTTGTAATGTTGTTTTTGGTGTTCACTTTATTTCCTGGGTGACATCGAAGATCATGAATTGTCTGATACTGTTAGTCACTTGATGGAAGCGTACAGGAATTGACCATGATTCCCAATGAAATTAATGAATCATTTGATTTTTGATAATGCCATAATGAATGTTTGGTTCATAGGTGTTGATCATTATCATCACAATCCGATGGGTTTTATTTTATTCCTTTATATAATATTTTATATAGTCTATACAGGAAAGCTTTTGCGCTTTAAGACTTTATGTGGGTGGGAATATTGGTTGTACTCAGCACACAGTTGCATAGGCCAAGGTGTTTGCACCGTGTAATTCCAGACATTATGCTGAACCCCTACTATCCCCTGACAATAGCCTTATATTTCTCTTTCATCTGCACTGCCATTTGGTGTAATGAGAGGTAATGCCCCCCTACCACTGGTCAACATATAGCCGCACTTCAGCAGGTGTGAAAATGTCTTTCCTTTCACCGTAAACACCTGAAGGCTTGGTGCAAAGAGGTTTGTCCAGAGCGCTCTGCTCTAAATTAATTTGTGTGGGGGGTGGGGGGTGGAAATCAATCATTTCCAAACTGTATAATAGCAGTTTAGAACATTTCAGCCCCTCTCTATCATTTCTGCACTGTAAAAAGGAACTTGCACTTGTTACCTTGAGGAGCTATTTCTCTTATGAGTCACATTGGGTTATCTAACACATAAAATGACCTTCATTGGTGTCAAGTTTGAGTCTTATTAATTCATTTCTTTGAGTTGGATAAAACTAGTTAATTTAGATGCTGATATATTATGGTTAAGTCCTATGAAATTAAAATAGTAGTTTTTTTGGTGGGGCTTTTAGATCATGTGTGTTATTTATATGCCAATGTGCACCTAAATGTTGACTAAATTTACTTTTAGCAGGTCATGGGCATTTGCAGTTAAGTAGATGCTCTTAGCTAGACTAAATATAAATAGCAAAACAAAGAGTATTTTCGATAGTGTAAGAAGTAGTTAAATGCTATTTGCACTAAATATAAATGGTGTTAGATGCTATTTATACTTCGTGCATATAGTGGCTGATCCCATTTGCACCTCAGTGTATTTTTGTACATTTTAAAACTGTTTGCAAAATAACATATTCAGTGTATATTTATTTATTATTATTATTTGCTGCTTTTTTTGGTCCTCACTTGTTCCTATCCCTAAAGCCCACACCTTCCCGAACCCTAACTATATTGAACCTGCTGATTAGTAAAGGTGTCCTTGAGGTTCTTGGAATGGTTTTGAGTGTGGAAACACAATGACACGTAGCAGAGGATGTGAAACCCGAAACCCCACCCGATCAACACGAGGACATTAAACTATGTATTAATTCCCACTATTAAATACCCATTAGACATTTCCACTTTTCATATTTTTTCTTTTATATATATATATATATATATATATATATATATATATATATATATATATATATTATATATATCACATCTCCAAGATGAAGTGTTATGGGAAAAGAAAGAATAGTCGGAATGGATTTTAACCTTGATTTCACTGAGAATTTCAATTAAACAGTAGCTCACTGCCAGAGTTCTATTGCTGGTTTATTTTCCTCACACAAGAAGAGTCATATGTCAGAGTTACCAAACAAAACTTTGCATTCCTTCTTTACGCGTGGCTGACTAATGAACCAAACTGACAGCTGACAGAATGACTGGCCTTAACTAATTCCCTGTCCTCTTCAATTTCTCCTTTTTGCGAGTATATCCTCTTTTTTTTTACACTGTGCCCACAGGCGCTGTTGTCAGCACTGGGAAAAGCATCCAAAGCATCACAGTATTTAGCTGTCTAAGTGTGTTTGTGGCATCTCATCCCTTCAGCTCAGTGCATCATGGTTACAATCTCTCTCTCCCGGTGGAGGGTAGTCTTTCTCTGATACGGGATACTGTAATATCATGGGCTGAGGGAGGACAGTGGTGAACGCACCATTAACTCTGTGCTGACTTAGTGCCTCGAGCCATTTGCTGAGCGTAGCATGAGCCTCAATGCTAAAGATGCCCCCGGAGGCTTGTTCTCATAGATATGGGGTGGCCATTTAAATAGAAATATCTTTGGTGTAACTGTTGTGTTAAACGTGTTCTAGTCTTCTTAAGCATTGCTTTAGAAGGTGAAGTGTTTGCTGTGTTATATATATATATATATATATATATTATATATATATATATATATATATTATATATATATATATATATATATATACAAGAAGACAATTTATATATACAAGAAGACAATTTTTGACCTAAAATATATATATATATATATATATATATATATATATAGGGGAGACCAGGGACAGTTGTAACACCTTTTGCAATTTTTAGCAATACATCAAAAACCATTTATACTGGAATAACCAATTTGTTATATTATAAACTTCAATCTGTCAACTGCTGAAACAATGTATTTAAGTGGTTTTATGAAATATGTACAGGTTCCAAAATTAATTTTAATACAGTCTCTCCACTGTTACAACCGTCCCAGTGTACAGGGACGGTTGTAACATGTCTAAAATATAGGCTACATAATGAATTAATCATCTAACCTACTCAAAATGGACAATATTATTTATCAGTCATCCCAGCGGGCACCTTGACGTCAATTTAACATCAATATGACATCAAACATTGATGTCAAAATAACTTCACGAAATAGGTCAAAAATGAAAGTCATATTTACGTCAAAGTGTCGTCATTTTAATGTCAAGATTTTGACCTCTGAATTTCAAAACATAACCAACACCATCAGATCACCTTAACTCTGTTTATCTGGCTGTTCACCACTCAGTTTCAGCAGCCAAACAAAATCTAAAGTTAAAAACATTAGGGTCAAGAGCCCAACTAAAGCAAACATTGATCACCAAAATGGTGACTTAAAATTGTGATTTTCTCCTTCAGTGGTTCTGCTTGTTAACATCAGGTGTTCATCAATAATGACCAATCATCACTCAATTAATCACTTAATTATCTCATTAACTTTAACACTTCTTCAGACACTGTTTGAAAAACAGTCAATGTTTGATGTCACATTTATGTTGAATTGATATCGAAGCTTGATATTGAATGATATCAAAATACCATTACAATGACATCAACATCATGACATCCTGACGTCAAATAGATGTAGAATTGACATCAAATGCCAACAAAGCATGACATCAAAATAACATCAAAATGATATCCGCAGAGGTCAAAATCTTGACATCAAATTGACATTGACACTTTGACGTCAATATGACTTTAATTTTTGACCTATTTCGTAACGTCATTTTGACCAATGTTTGATGTCATATTTATGTTAAATTGACATCAAATGCGCACTGGGATGTTATTGTGACTATTCATTTCATATTTCTAAGTAGCCTTAAGGTGCGTTCACACCGGACGCGAATAGCGCGTCAGGCGCGAGTGATTTCAATGTTAAGTCAATGCAAAGACGCGTTATGCGCGTAAAAAATTCCTGCGGCGCGAATAAGGCGTAGAGCGTGGCGCGGTAGACGCGAATTGAGCGTCTGGCGCGTTAAGCGCGAATGATTTAGTTAGTGCTATTTGTGCATTCACGCGTTTGACGCGAATTCGCGTCTGCCGCCCGAGTTCAAAAATTTGAACTTCTGCGTCAATTCGCGCCGCGTTAACCAATCAGGAGCCTGCTTGCTGCTGTCACGTGGTGAAGTGAAAGTTTGTTATTTTCATTATTTTCTAATATTACTAAAATATCTGGTGTGGTTCTAATGCACAACAAAGCAAATCTTTCACATACAAACTCGATTTTAATATATGAGAGATAGTACTCATTTTGTATTGAATGCTATTTATTCCATATCTATTTTAGATTATATGAAACATTATTATTTTAATGTAAAAACAACAAACACTTAGTGTATAAGAAATAAAAAAAAATCACAGGACAGGTTTCACTTTTGGAGGCTGGCTCCATTTATTATCAAAACAAAAATAAATGACAGATTAGGTGGGTGCGGGCAAAGGTGAACCTCGCGCCGGGCTGTAGAGCGCGGGCTCGTCAGGCAGCGACCACTCGAGGCCGAGGCTTTACACGGCCTACGCTGTCCTCGTCAGCGTCCTTACCGTTAGGTCCACCAAACCTAGCTCCTGGAGCAAATGGTGAAACTCCTGAAACCCTCCGGAGGGTCTGGTGGATCCGAGTACAGCGACGATGTCCCCTACGCAGCTGTTTCTGCTCTCCAGAGCAAATACGAGCGGTGACTCTCTCGATTAATGCTACTGCTAATGCTCGATAAACATCTAAAAAAAAGATGGCCGCCTCCAGATTTCGATTCTGACGCGCGTAAATTTCGCTTCAAACTTTTGTTTTTACGCGCGTCAGTTTCACTCTTGACGCGCGAATAGAGAGCCTAAGTCCCTCCCCTTCCGATCGACCACCATGGGACCTTAATTCGGAAAAATATTGTATGGTAGTCAATGGCGAGAGACAACAAATATTTTGATCTCGTTTGAATTGTGCCCTGAATTGCACATATGATGTTTGTCAATTTAAAATATACATTTTAAAGTCAAGAAAGTCGCAGTTTGATGTAAAACGGTTGAGGTATAATACTGAGAAGATACGTAATTACAAAGACTACAAACCCATAATGCGCACATTTTCTCTCAATGAATGAAGCTAACTTTACTGAAGCCAACGTCTGTCATTTTTTCTATATTCTTACGTTATAATCGTAACGTTACGCCGTCATGCCTGTGTGTTGTGTTCCAGACTGCACACATACGAGCAACGGATCTTGCTCGTTGTTTCGCTTCCCGGGAGATGTAGTTCATTGAGCGATTTTCACATAAAACTAAATGTTACTCTTCTGTTTTATGACAAACTGCGACTTTCTTGACTTTCATTATCTTTTAAATTGACAAACATCATATGTGTAGTTCAGGGCACAGTTCAGACGGAATAAAAAGATAAGTTGTCTCTCGCCATTGACTACCATACATATTTTTTCCGAAATAAGGTCCCATGAGCCGGAAGCGGAGGGGCGGGACTTAGGCTCTCTATTAACACAAAGTGGTCAAGCGTCAAACTAGACGCGGTAGACGCGAATTTGACGCGCTATTCGCGTCCGGTGTGAACGCAGCATAATGATTACCCTTTCCAGCATTGGAAATGGGACTCCCCTGTCTGTCTTCCTCGTTCTTATATTTGGCATGCTGTAAGCAATCACGTTTCCACTGACTAAAAGATAATTACCTTAAAATGTGATTTGATAACATTTTACATTTAATTTGCAATGCACAGTGCATATTTTACTTTTAAAGGGTTAGTTCACCCAAAAATGAAAATTCTATCATAGTTTACTTACCCTCAAGTTGTTCCAAACCTCTATGTGTTTATTTGTTCTGCTGAACACAAAGGAAGATATCTGGAAGAAAACAGATTTCATTCCCCATTGACTACCATAGTATGTATTTTTTCCTACTATGGTAGTCAATGGGGAATGAGATCTGTTTTCTTCCAGATATCTTCCTTTGTGTTCAGCAGAACAAATAAACACATAGAGGTTTGGAACAACTTGAGGGTAAGTAAACTATGATAGAATTTTCATTTTTGGGTGAACTAACCCTTTAATTTGCACATTAAATTTTATAGCTTAATTAGTTTTTAAAATAAAAATGAAACTTGGTTGGTGATTCTGGGACAGTTGTAACGGGGCGTTACAACCGTCCCAGTATCACCAACCATGGTGAGCTAGCTTGACTGCTAGTTTGACATTTGTTAGCCATTTCTATTTTTAGCTTACAAAACAGTGATTCTAATAATACTTGTTTGAATTCATAAACATTTTGTCTTATAACAGCATCCAAAAAAATACATCAGAAAGAAAAGTAATTTTTTTACCTCAAAAACAACCTTTTGTTGATAATTCTGTCAGGAAGTTTCTAATGTGGCTCCCTTTTTGACAAAAATGGAGGGAAACTAACTGAGCATAAGCACAGTGAGTGTCATCACTCTAGGTTGTTTCTGATTGGAGGAATTCAAGGTGTTACATCCGTCCCCTGTTACAACTGTCCCTGGTCTCCCCTATATATATCCTATTTCAGTTTAATTTGCAGAGACAAATATACAGTAAGTTAGGAGCATTCTTGAGGCGCATTTACAAATTTTCAGTGAGATTCTGAGATATAGCTGTGTATACATGTGTGTGTGTATATATATATATATATATATATATATATATATATATATATATATATATATATATATATATATATATATATATATATATATATATATATATATATAATGGCTAGTATGATATTGCTTTTATACAACAGTTCAATAAATAAGTTAATATTTAGTAAGGTTGATATATTGCCAGTTTTTATTCTGCCAATGAAAATAATTCCAAATGAAGCTACAACAGAATCAACCATCCTGGTTTCTCTGGTATTTTGGTTGGCACCTCTGAGCAACACACAGTAGTTAATCAGAATAAATCAAACTTTTATTGATTGAATTGATGATTCAGTGACTCACTAATAAAGAGTTACTTTTTCCCCCTCCTTATTTATGAGGGGATTTGAACAAATAGTTTGGGTGGATGACTCCATAAATACAGTAACTCAAAGATAGTCATCATCTAGGGCATTTACATTACCTATAGAAAGAGTCACTTAAAAATCATGAAATGGGCTACTTTTGGAAGTTGGAATTTCCTGCCGTGTGGTGAGCATCAAAAGCTATTTACTGTAAAAGGAATTGTTCTAATTATTTTCTAATTGTATATAATTGTTATTATACAATAGTTAGTTCCGATCAAATATTCCATGTCTCTCAATTAACACAGGAACAGAAAAGCTGTATCTAGTTCACATTCACTTCTCCTATATTTATTTCAGCTCTCTGTTGTTTGCCTGTGTGTGGTTCAAGGTCACAGAGATCTGGCTAATGGAAAGCCCTATCTACTACCTGTCTGTTGTTGGCCCGGGGAATGTGTATTTGACGTTGGTCAGTGAAATTCAATTGACCTGCTTTGAGCTTTTCGTTTTCCCTCTTTTAAAATCTATTCACTGTTGTGCATGACCTCTAAAGGAGATAGCATCAAAATCCAGACATATATCAGTAGCCTTTGAATGACGAAATCAGTCTGGCTCAGAGCTATGTGTGTTTACGATCTACAATATACTGTTTTCTATAGCTTTTGGAAAGGTTGAAATCCATTTCATCTAAAATTGTTCTTAAAGAAACGATCGATTTGTTTGTTTGTGTATTTCTATAGGCCTACTGAGAGTTCAAGCATTGTCTGGCCCAAGAGTCATTAATTAGTAAACACTATTGCCAACAACCTAGCATTGAAATTTCTGTAAGACTATCTTCCTAACTGTTATAATATGTTTACAAACGTATATTTTTTTTTCTGACAAAAAAAAAAAATTAGTGGTTCTTGCCCATAAAAAAATCTAAAGATGCTAACATGCTAAATAGTTTCCAGGACAGTTTTAGGATGTTCTTGTTAGTTGTTAGGGCATTGCAAGATGGTTGCTAGGGTATTGTGGTTGGTTGCTGTTTTCAAAAAAAAAAGAAAAAAAACAACAACCCTATTCTGATTCTCTACTCATGAACAGCACCGCTAATGAATGTTTAGCGTAGGTTTAGTTGTTATGTGAATTTATACATTCAGTTGGCATCTTCTACAGGTGTATATAGCCGAATGACTTGATTTTCATTCCAGCTAGCATGTGACAGTACTGTCTAAGATCACTGGTGTATGAAAAAGCTGTCCATGTTTGTTCTGCTGCTCTTTGAGAAGATGTTGTTTTAGGCTGGTGTCTACATCACAGGCCGAGCCCCTTTTCATTTTCACTGCTGCCCTTCTTCTCCCTCAAGAGAAGAGCAGGGTCAGCCAATCCAATCTCCCACTGCTTAGAGCAAACACAACCTTCCATCCCATGCTCTGTACACACATATAGAAAAACTATATCATCTCCTTTCTTTTAACAACATGCTACGTTTGTTGTCTGCCTTAACCTTGACGGTAGATCATTATAGTAGCTGTTAGTAGTATAGATATCTACATATTTCACTCTTGTCAAATTTGTCAGAAGATTGTCATTCCAGAAGATGTTATTCTACCCTTTCTCCTCAGCTATTCGATAGTCATTGAAGAGACCTTTGAGTGGCTGACAGCAGATGCAGAGGTTGCTTTGCTAATGGACATTGTTGATTAGTTTTTTTTTAGCCAATTGCATGCTTGTTGGCTAATCAGCTTTGCAAAACCACAATTAGTAACATATCTCATTGAGCATTATTGTAATTGGCTTCAAAAGCAACTAGCGTAGGTGGTGAAATACGAATCAACTGAAGTGCAATGAACAACAAGAATGACCTTTCCGTGAGCAGCACAAATAACATTGATTTCGAGTCCAGCAATACAATTTTGATAATGTCACCATTTTGACGGTGAAAGTGTTTTATGAGCCCCAACTGCTCTTTGCAGAAAGTTTGCATATTTACAGGTTTATCGACGCAAAGTCACAAACAGTCAGGATCGATTGCTATCCCATCCCAACCACTCAAACACACTAGCACCCGATCACATGCTCGTAAGCCATTTCAAATCCTTTTACAAAACTAGCCCCCGTGAATGTAATACCCAGTCGCCTTACAGCTCTTCAGGAGCGTTATTCCAACGGGGTGGTTGACCCCATTAAAGAATGGACAGGCGTTTACTACAGCACAGTTAAGCCCATTTAGTGTCTGTCGCCAATGTGGGGCTGAAGTGTGAACCTCAGGTCATCCGCAGAACAGTTGAATCAGTGAGGTCATGGAGCTCACATCAGCACAGAATAGCTCAGAGCTCATGCTACATTTGCCATAAATTTCCAGTGAGCATTACTCTGCGATTCAGTCATTTTACTGTAGTGGTACTTCATTGGTTTGGTCATATTGCAGCGTAGAAATCCATAGTTTTTATCCCATATTTTTATCCACTGATTTAATGGGCATTCCATGAAACCAGTTCCTTTTTCAGTTTGATAAAATTATGAATAAATTGAGGTTGGTGTAACATGGGTAGTAGACAGTTTAAATTGGCATTATTTATAAGGCCATAAAACTACAAGAGGCTTTTCTTTTTTTTCTTGAAAGAGATGTAACACTTTAGTTTAGGGTCTAGTTGTCACTATTACTGTATCATACTAGTAATGCATATTAGGTTTTTGGCTGTTTATTAGTACTTATAAAGCACATATCAATGCCTCATTTTATTATAGATTCCTAATCCTGCCCAATTCCTACCAATACCGAAATGTGGCAACGACCTTACTGACTATTAATCAGGGATGTGATTTTTCCGGATTAATCCGGAATTCCGGATTTTCCGACCTGAAAATGTGACCTACGTGAATCATGCAGATCTGTAAAAAAAGAAACAAGAAGGGGGGTGGGGGTGTTAAGCGAAAAGGAGAGCATAAGAGGAAATCTACAGGCTGACGTAGTAGTAATACTATATGAAGCTATAGTATAATGTGAGATAGAAATGTATATTTAAGTCGTTAAATTCAAGTTCACGTAAACTTTTCCCTCGGCTGTCAGTCATTCTCCATTCAACATTCAAACGGCGCGTCGCGTTCGGTTACAGTCAACAACGATACAACTCTCTCCAAGATGATTCAATGTTAATATTATTATACTTGATCTGTAGATAAAGCTCTATGGTTTCGGATAAAATGACTATCTTGCTGGACTGTATTGCTGGAGCTTAATCATCTTCCTTTCTACCGTGTGTCTGTTAACTTGGATCACAACACTGGAGGAGAGCACTAAGTTATAGCCTCCACTTGTTCTTCACGCGCGCACAGTAAAATTTAAAACTGTTAAAAGAAAAGGCTCAATAAACTATTGCATAGATAGACACTGTATAATACACTACGCATCAAAATGTCTTTCCTTTGTGCTTTTAACTTTTCAAATGCGGACTCGGAAGAGCTGCGCGCTGTGACTCCGTGTTGTTTCAAGCGCGTCATTCTGCGCTCGTGATGCGCATGAGCGCTTTGTGCCGCACTGTATCGGAGCCTTTCATAATCACATCATCATAATCCTTTTGCGCAATGAAAGATTATTAATAGCCTTTTTTTGTTCTGTCCTATCTATCATATGTTGCTGCCTCATTAAACAGCTGTGATATACATTTAAAAAATGTCTTAATTTTATAGTAGACATATATATTATATATATATATATTATATATATATATATATATATTATATATAATTGATCTTTCTGATTTTTATCTTGTTTAAGATAACTAAATAATTACCCCACTAAATAATGTTTTTTTCACTAAATGTTCAGATTTTATACAATTATTTTGCACTTGTGATTTTTCTAGACTAAATTTTACTGCTGAGTTACCCACTAATCTAGTGTATAATATAATTTTTGTCATAGGTTATGATCATATTTTTTTTATTTGTGTTTTTCTTTATAATGAAGTTGTCTGTATTAAGTAGAAGTTACTCTCCCCAGGTTGGCAAAAAATGCATCTCAAAATGCATCAGATGATGCTTTAAAATATGTAATATTTAAAATTTTCTGGGGGGGGGGGGATTGGGTCTCAGTATATTTTCCTGCTTTTTTGTCCTTAGCCAATCACATGCCTGATTAATGAGCAGTAATTAGGAGTTTATTGAGGCAAAAGTCGAAGTTAATAGTTAGTTAATAGTGAGAATTGGACCCTAATTTAAAGTGTGACAGAATTAGATGCTGATATTTCTACAAATATCCTATTTTCATTTATCAACTATCAAACACAAATGTAAAGGGAAAAAACAACATTGAAAGGGAGACTTTAGCTTGTCCTTGACCATTTTACTTCCTGAAGAATGATAATGTCATGATGACAACGTTTTTAAGGAATTTTATAAATATTTATTTATAAGGAATGGTTCATTGACAAAAAGGAACTTTTTGAGGAGACTTGACTGTTTAAGACTTTGTGCTAATAAAGCACACTTCTTTTTTCCAGACGCCAAGGCTTGCCCTTCTAAAGAGTTCCAGTGCCGTAACCGTCTGTGCGTGGCTCCCACGTTCGTCTGTGACGGAGATGATGACTGCGGTGACGGCAGCGATGAGGAGAAGTGCACGGCGGCCACCGCCAGCACCTGCGGGCCGCACGAGTTCCGCTGCAACGACTCTGAGTGTATCCCAGCGCCGTGGAGCTGCGACGGAGACCCCGACTGCAAAGACAAGTCGGACGAATCTCTGGAGCGGTGCAGTCGTAGGACAGAGCCTCAAAAGCCCCATTGCTCTGCAGGGGAGTTTCGGTGCAGGAGCGGAGAGTGCATTCACCTTAACTGGAAATGCGACGGGGATGTAGACTGCAAGGACAAGTCTGATGAGGCCAACTGTCGTAAGTGTACAAGAACACTAAATGTCTTTAATATACTGATCAATGTTATCATTCTCAACCACATGTTTCCTAAGGTATTTACATTGGAGAGGCTTGCTGCATGGTTAATGAGTTAATTAATTGAATTAATAATCAGTTTTACCACTTGGCTGCATTATATGCCTCCTTAATGCTGCATACATGCTGTTCATGTCATTATTTTCATTCTAAATTAATAGCACGTGCTAGAAAAGCAGTAAAGCACACGGTGTACTCGTGGAAAATGTTGTTCATTTAGAATCAGTCCCCTATTGTTTGTTCATTCTAATCTGTTAACAAACATGAATCAGCACGCAAAATTAATGCGCTTTTTTTGGTTCATAGCTTTACAAGGTCAGTGTATAGACTTTGCCTACAATAATATTCACAAAAAATGAAATATACAATACAAAAAATGCTAGTAAAATGAATTTTATTTCTATCTGTTAAAGTACATATAATTAGAAATGTCATTTTAACCTGTTGATTTAATACAACTAAAAAGATTGACGCACTGTTTTGAACATGCTGCACTGTTGACTCCCAAAGCCTCTTTTTGTAATGCCTAATTCAATCCTTTGCCACAATAATTAAATGTCTTTGGAAAATGTTAATTGATACATGCAAATAAGCCGATTAATTAATCATATCGTAATTTATCATGTTTTTAATTGATTTATAATACAATCGAATCAGTCAGTCAGTGTGAATGTTTATTAACTTTATATTTGAAAGATTTGTTTCTCGATGAGGCACTGGGAAACAATCATGTGTTTGTTTGAGCACATGTAATCCTGAACACACAAAACAAGCAGCTGAAATTGTTTTTGTTTTCATATGCATGCTAATGCATGGTGTGTGCCCACAGATGTGTACAGTTTGTTATAGCATGTGTGTGTGTGTGTGTTTGAGATAATGGTGTTCTTTGTCCATGGGTGCCATACTGTGGTAGCAGTATGTTAATGTGCCCAAATCTTGTTGGTTGCTAGGCAACAAGTGTGTTTTGAGGAATGGCAGAGTGCTCTCAGAGTTGTCTCACTGTAGGATTCCTGTAGAGAATTGTGTGCCCTCCCCAAAATACTTTTTTTTTTCAGAATGCAGAGCAAAGTCATATTTTGGTCATTTTCCATTATAATTTATTGGGCTTATATTACCGGTAGATGTTTATTATTTGCGGGTAAATGTTGTTTTTATGTTATTGCCAGTGTTTAGTCTTACGTATGTATTATCTGTTATCTGGTTATCTGCAAAATATTTGTTCTGGTAACACTTTATTTGAGTTGACATAGTTACACGTTACTACATGTTCTTATTAGTAGTAACAGTAAATTATGCATAATTACAAGTAACTAACCCTAAACCAAACCCTAACTGTAACTCTATAGGAAGTTAATGTAATAATTATCACTTAAATATAAATTAAATATAAAATATCACTTATTAATTTTTTTGGAGTAAATACAATGTAATTACATCACATTCAAATTAAGTGTAACCTTTGTTTTGTTTGTTTTTTGTAATATTTTGAATTACGTTTTATTTTTATTTTTTCAGTTTTCATTATCATGTCATTTTTTGTTCAATTTGATAAAAAAAGTAAAGTAAGAAAGATGCATTCATATAGAATTGATCTGATTAATGTAATTGAACTAATATTTTGCTTCTCACTCAAATCCATTTTGTTTCAAGGATGGTTAGAATTTTTTTTTTTTTTTTAGGAAAACAGGGCAAATATATAAGCCAAAAGTATGCAGTGTAGTGGGAGTGTTTATGATGTGTATTGTGTTTTTTTTTTTAAATATTTTTTTATATAACGGCTCAGACTGGTAAGTATAGCACACACAGACATTCGCGGCTGCTCTTTAATTCACTTCAGTATTCACCAAATTAACACTGGAATTTTTTTCAGAAACACAAGTAACATTGTGCATTATTGGAAATGTAGTTAAATTAGCAGCGTTAAAAAAAAATCTGTCCTGAAATTGATCACAGTAGATATTCTCTGTCCGCAGCTCCTCTAAAGTACACTGTATGAAAGATTAAACGGATTTTAAAAGCTGAAAAAATTAAGACCTTTCTTTGCCGAACAGCACATTTTTCTTTCCTCAGTGTGATCCCTTATGTCCCAAAGTAAGTGACTGATTGTTTTTAATGTTCAGAGCTTTTTTCTTGGAAACTCTTTTGCAAATAAGCTATTACTTTGAGATCTGACAGGAGGTAAAAGCCAAAATCATTTTGGAAAACAAAGTAACTTCGGTTACTTATTTGAAAAGATCACTCAGATATTTTGTTGTAAATGTAAAAGTAGTGCTTTACTTTACTTATTATTTGATGAAAGTAATCTGATTACGTAACTTTTGTTACTTGTAATACATTAGCCCCAATACTGCTTATTAGCTGCAGTATAGTACATTGCAATGGACAGATATATGATGCTGACAGATGTCTAAGAGAATAGGACGATTTAATGCAATACAATACTGATATATATTTAATATAATATAATAGAGCAGTGTAGCATGCACAAAATTAGTTGTATTATATAATCATTCAAAATTTTGGGTTGGTAAGATTTTTGTTTTGTTTCTGAAAGTAAACTGTAACAGTAAACAGCAACATGCTGTCAACAGTCGTGCTGCTTAATTTTTCTTTGAAAACCATGATGCAATTTTGTTTCAGTAAATTATTTCCTCAAAATTGACCTATCTTTTGTCACCTGATTGTCAGTTGATTAATTCAGTAGATAACTGACACTAGGTGAAATGACCACAGGAATGATATCCTACATAAACGTGTTTCTGTCTTACAGCTGTGCTGACCTGCCGTCCTGATGAGTTCCAGTGTGGCGACGGCTCCTGCATTCACGGCACTAAACAGTGTAACAAAGTGCACGACTGTCCAGATTTCAGCGACGAGGCTGGCTGCATCAACAAAAGTGAGTAACTTCAACAGTCTCCCTCTCTCTTCACTCTCTCTCTTTTGATTAGCCTCTTCTAACAGCATTTTGAGTGAAGATGAAAGAGTAGAGTGCACCCGGCCAATCTTGTAGCCCCAATCAAGTTTGCATTCACACAAAGCACTACAAGACCAAACAGATGTACTCCTACATGATTCCAGAGTTCAGGGCACACTTCCCATATGGCAGCTTCAATCAAATTCACCTCAAAAGATTAATTATCCAATGGCTACAGAGTATCTGGTTTGTGATGCATAACATGATTTAAGTAGGACTTAGGATCAACATCCTTTGCTGGTCTTGGAACAACATTCCTGTCAACCAATCAATGATCTGTGATTAGGTTTAGAGATAGGATTAAGGGCTATGGTTGGTTGATAGGAAGGTTCTCCCAATACCAGGAAGCAAACAGTGTTTATCCTGGATTATTTCCTGTATAGATAAATTAAGTTGCAAAAAAAAACTGGCTTTACATTCACATTATAGAGCACAGCATCTTCTCACCATGATGCTACCCAGTATCCACAGAAATCAAACTGCCAGTTTGAGGGCTTTAAAGTTTTCCCTGGTGTCTGCTCTCGCAATTTGCTAATGTTTTGTCTTGACGTCACAACAAAAAGGCTTATGACTCGTTTGAAAACCGATTTATTTCATTGACTATATCTTTATATACGGTGAACTTTCAGATTTAAAACTTTGCAGGATGTTTTCATTCACTCAGAGCTATGTTGCACACTACATGAAAGGTCATTTTCAAAAATCCATAATTGGGGCTCTTTAAAGCATATTAAAAACACCACATAAACATATAAACAACATTAAAAACTTGATTCTTACCACAGGGAGTCTTTAAATTACATGCACTACTTTTATTGTGCTTTTATGTATTTGTTTTGAACTTGACAACCTCTTGTCACGGTCTAGTATCGTTGTATTGCAAAATGAGTGTCATTTGAAAATGTGTTTTGTTTAACTCCGTTTCATATTTTGTGCTCTCCATACATCATCGTGTCATTCACAGCCACCAAATGTGAAGGTCCACAGAAGTTCATGTGTAAGAGCGGGGAGTGTGTTGATAGCAGCAAAGTGTGCGACAGTATCAAGGACTGCAAGGACTGGTCTGATGAGCCCGTGAAGGAGTGCGGTGAGTTGAGCCACTTTTACACAAATACACAAATGCATAAACATTTTTTATTATTATTGTAGTTAGTAGTTATTTTACTTAGTTTCAGACTTTGGGACTTTTATTTTATATGATTTTATTTTATTTTTAGAATAAACACAATTATTTTTGTTGTATAGGACTTTTATGTAAGTTGTGTGATTACTTTATTGTTTTAGTGTGGGATGTCAAAGATGAAATTTTACAGAGATGAAAACATTGCATTCCATATGTGTATGGCAAATGAAGTAGCCAGCAGCCAGTGATCTAGGGTTAGTTTTTTCTTTCTTACTAGTAGTAACGTTGAATTTGGAGAGGGAAAACTGATCCTAGACCAGCATTTAAGCTTATAAAATGTGTTGGCTTATTAGGGGCTTCACTTGATCAAGGGCCAACAACCCACAGAGGGATCATTATGATCAAAGTGTTAGTCTTCCCTCAGGCACAATCATACATGGTGAACGTGCCCAGCATGCTCTCCTCCTCTCCAGAGAGATTGCAGGTTACCATAGATCTGTTTTTTTTTTTTTTTTTCTATTTTCTTATCTTTTATCACACTGTGGAAATTGACTTTTTCTTCAGTGATAAGTTGTAGCTGAAAATGCCATCTTTTAAGTGGAGTGTGTATTTTTTTAATGTTACAATGCTTTCTTCTGAGAGTGTAAGTGCTTAAGTGGCGCTCTTTTAGTTTGAGCTGTTTAAGATCTCAACTTCTGGCTCAACTACCTATTTGCGCAAGTAATGGCAGATGGAATCGTTGTTTGTTCATCATACCGAATGCAACTATTTTTCATATTTAGCCTTATTGTAAAGCAGGGTTATTTTAGTATTTGATTTTGTATACAATTATAGTTTTTATTTTTTTATTATTCTACATTTTGAGTGGCTCTTATTTTTAGATTTTTCCGTTTTCATTTTTTTTTACAGAGAGGTGTTCTTATATCTTTTCCATCACACTGCAAAGAAAACTGATCAACCAATAGGATTTGTCCTGTTAGTCACATGCCCAGAACTGCTGCTGTTACATAAAACGATGGCATGGTGATGCTCACAAACAATATTCTGCTGTGCAACAAGCTCAGACAAAAGGCATATAGTGACAAGAATATTTGTCTTGTGCGTAATCACCTTGCAACCACCCAGAACACACTAGCAAGCACCTAGCAAATACTCAAAATAGTTATCTGTTCAGCAATGCCCTAACAACCACCCACAAGACTGTAAAATAGTGGCGGTGAGGTGTACAGTGGTAAAACTACCCACGTTTTCTTCATAAAATTTTAAAATCTAGTCATTTTGTCAGTTCGTTTTAGTATTGCTGACGTATATTGCACACTTCACCTTTACAAGAAAAATAACTTAACTAAATGTTTAAAATAATTGTCTAACACCTTTCATCTGTACGTTAATGTGATCGATATGGTATTTAGGAAATGCTAGCTCCTTGCTTGACTCTCTCTCTCTCTCTCTCTCTCTCTCCTCTCTCTCTCTCTCTCTCTCTCTCTCTCTCTCTCTCTCTCTCTCTCTCTCTCTCTCTCTCTCTCTCTCTCTCTCTCTCTCTCTCTCTCTCTCTCTTCTCTTTCTTTCCCTGGTTATGTTCACTCTTATATCAATCTTTAATGTAAAGTACATCTTCCCACAGTGGCTCTTCAGTATAGTCTTACTTTCCTTGTGTGTCCCTCCACTCAACAGATGAGATTAGTGCAGGCACCTAGCGCACAACAGATGCCCCCCTTTGAGCCCTGTGCACTCTGGACCGGCTCCAAGTGGGCCACTGCAGCTATGCATGCTAAATCACTAGGTCTGGTGCAGGGATTACGCTTATATCACATTCAGTAGTGCATCCTTTACTTGGTATACATGATTCATATATGGCCTGGAGAAAATACTGTTCCTGGCTTGTCGGAGAGGGTCTCTCACTTGATTTTTGAGTGTGCTGCTTTTCTCTTGTTCGCTATCCAGGTCTTTGTCCTACCTCCTCTCTCAACCTGTTTACTTTCATTCTATTTTGTCTTTCCTTTCCCCTATTTCACTTGAACTTCCTGTGATGTCCCTGTCCTCCGTCTATCTCCTTCTGTCAGCTGTTCCTCAGCATTAGCATCAGCTATTCTTCTCTTTCTCCCTTTCTCTTGTTGTCTTTCTTCCTCCACCTGTCTTTTTTTGGTTCTGTCAGGCTGGTTTATGTGTCTCTTGTGTTATACATGCACAACAAGTCACATTAATATCCACAAACAAATAGAATGAATGGATTTATTTATTTAAAAATTATTAACTTTTTATTGGCTTTGTAAATTTTAGTAAATATTTAATGAAGACATTAATAATAGTTTAAATCAGTGATTCTCAACCTTTTTGGCTCAAAGGCCTCCCATTTGTCCAACACAATATTTAAAGCCCCCATTTAGGCTAAGATATTAAGTTATGTTCTTTATTTCTGCCATTTTTATGGCAAAGCTGCTTAAAATGTTTTTATGAACAGAAACTGGGAGTTTTGCTATATTAATTAATCATGGTTAATTTTGTAATTCCAGAACTTTCAATACCTGTATGTTCTTCAATAAAAACAATATAGTACATGAGGGAGAGAAAAAAATGATTGTGGTATTTTTTACTGTTAGTTAATTTAAATACTTTAAGTCATCCTGCGACCCACTTTTAATAAACAATCATTCATATCATCGCTGTTGGGCGGAAACCTTGCACCTCCAAAAATGCTACTTTTCAGGAAATGGAAAAAAACACTTTTAAATAATTAAACACTGCATTGTCAAAATTGATATTGTGGATTTATATATAGTAAGACATTTGCATGTTTCATTATAGTATTATCATTTTACCAAAATCAAGATCAAATGGAGTTATGAGTTTTTTTGACCAGTGCATTTTTAATTGTGAGGTTTTTCAGGTTTAGTCACAACCTCTTTTTTTTTAATACTTTTCAGTAATTAAATATTTGTGAAACCCACAGACAGATGTAATAGATTATAATGATTTATGAAAAAAGTATTTAAGTACAAAATATTTACAATAGACAAGGTTTTGCTTATTTGTTTATTCAGATTTATTATTATCATTCTTCTATGAGAGATGCTGTTTACGTGACATTTGTGGACATGTAAACCTTCATTGAAGGTTTTGAATTTTCAGGATGAATAGTTTGTTAATTTGCTGTAAATTTGTGGTTGAGTCTTAAATGGGTTAATAAAACAGAAGTTACACCTTCTTGTTGTAATTGTGGTAATATTTTGTTGCTTTTTATTGGGTCAGTAAGAGCAGACATACTGTAGAGATGAGATGTGATATATGTGTATTCTCCCTGTCATCTGTAATGGAGGGAGCCATCACCCAAAGCCCAAATGTGTTTCTCAGAGAAGAGTTATCGAGTGTAATAATGGCAAGACCTTTGCCATATTACTCTTGTCAGTCTTTCAGTTAGATTGCACTTACCTCATCACTTTCTCATAAAGTCTTCACACAAACATGAAGCTCAATGTTGCCAGGGTACTTTCAGTCCAATTCCTGCTAGGCATACTGACCTTTGACACCACCTTTCTTGTGTTTTTTTCTGTCTTAGGTCTGAATGAATGTGCCATTAGCAATGGCGGCTGCTCTCACATATGTAAGGACAGTCAGATTGGCTATGAGTGTGAATGCCCCTCGGGCTACAAGCTCCTGGACAAGAAGACTTGCGGAGGTAACATGAATTTTATCTTAGATACCAACATTTTGATGCTGTGCAAGACTACATTTTACCCATTTTCCCAAGAGTCCTCTGTTGTTCCTACATTGTGAACATCTATGATTTGTTTACTCTCAGCGTCATCACTTTGAAATTGATAGTAGAGAAATCCCCAGATGGTGTTTGAAAGCATCATTTATCTTGTCTGTGGACACTGCACTACAAAAGCCTCTGTTCTCGGTGTATCTCTGCTCTGTTACTAATGCTTTTCTGATGGTCCTCTCCAGACATAGACGAATGCGAGAACCCTGAAGCCTGCAGTCAAATATGTATCAACCTCAAAGGCGACTACAAATGTGAATGCTACGAGGGCTACGAGATGGACCCAGTTACAAAGACGTGCAAAGCAGTGGGTAAGACACTTAGCTTACAAAAGCATCTCCATCCATCACTATTCTGGACCAGGATCCAAAATGAACTCTTTTATTCACATACTAATGGTGGGAGAAATTGTAAAAAAAAAAAATATATATTTATCAGATATGAACCCATATGTTGCGTTATTTGTTCTTAAAATGTTAAGTTTAGTTTAGTTTATTAAGATCCCCATTAGCTGCTGCAAATGCAGAAGCTATTCTTCCTGGGGTCTATAGACTTCAACACAAAAAAATGTTCTTATAACATAAAACCATACAAAAAAGGAGTGTACACATTCATACATAACAATACAACAACGTACATGAAAAATGATTTTTTTTTTGTCCATATGATTATAGAATTATTTCACTTATGAAATATATTGTGGCAATATCTGAATTTATGCATTGTATTACACCACAACAGTAAATAATTGCCTTTAGAAATTTAAGAATATAGTGTATATTATCTTAAAAGAAAATAGTCTCTTCTTTTTAAGTATACAACAGTATATTTAATTATGTCTTATCCTTTCAAAAAGGGGAAATAACTTTGAAAATATCTGGATTTCTTGTCAATAGTTGTGACAAAAATAATACAAATTATTTACAGATGTTTTCAAAGTTATGTTTAATCAGATCTAAGTTTTAGGTTGATGCAGACAGCAGAAAATAGACTGGACACATTACTGTTACATTTGTGTGACATTCTTAATGTTATTGGGCACAATAAGCAAAGTAATCACACGCACAAGAATCCGCCTCTCGGAGAGCTCGTAATCCCGATTTTAGTTCTTTTCCACAGCTTATATGGCCAAACACACACAAAATAATGTCAAAATTCCCATCTTTGTTAGTATTCACGTAAACACTGTCAGTTATGTCTTAAAGGGAGTAAACAATTGAGAAAGAAAGCACAAGTGTAACGGTATATTGGATCCGTCCATTAGCTCTTAAAGTGACAGCAGCCTAATAATCCTGCTTCTGTCTGCGTGCTTAATGTTAATCAGAAGACAGACAAAATCCTTTACTGCTCTTGACTGAATAACTTTGTGTAGCTTTAATAAGAATCAGTTTAAATTTAATTAATACAGTGAAGTCTAAGCAGTGTTTTATTTTTACGTTTTATTATTACATTTCTTTTGTTAAAAACCTAGTTTGTTTTACACTGATGTTAAAATTACACTTTTTATGTAATGCTACAATAAAACACTGCTGTTCACTTTTAGAAATTATAGGGATGCTTTCTTCTCACACAAAGGATGTGAAGCATGTATGTTGGTTATATCATTTTCAGTTTTTAAATATAATTAACATTTATTTTACATGCATAAAGCATTACCATATAGAATATATCATTATTTAACAAGTTATTGCATTTTTCTTTAATATCATACAGCCCTATTGGTACTACATGGCATGCTTTGTAATTGTGAGGGTTTTGTGAACCTAATGAAGCTTGTCTTTATTGTCCTTTATTTGCCTGACCAGCCTGTGTAAAACTTCATTGCATTTCCAGCACTCCCAGTAGGCTGGATGACAGCTGGATGAACACTGTCATTAAATGCAATGTGTAAAGCTAGCGTAAAAAAAAAACATTCCCTCGAGCTTAACAGCACACTGAAAACTTGGTGAAGTGATTTCACTCTTCAGAAATTGCTTTCTGTTGTTATTGTGTTCATGTTAGTTATATCCACCTAGTGTTTTTTTTTAAGTTACAGAACTTACTTAATCTTAGTGCAAAACAAGATATTATTTAGTATAATTTACACATTTACACACACTATAATATATATATATATAGCATTTGTGGCTGTTTTTTAATCTCAGGTCAAAAGATAGTTTTTTTTAGATGGTTTAGTTCTGTTCTTTTCTTTATGTGGTTCTTCAGACAATATGTTCTTTAGCTGTAATGTGTGTGAGTTTTTATTCTTTGGTATGATTGATTTAAATTTTGTTTGTTTGTTCCATGATATGAAGTGGAAGTATTGAGTTCAAGATTGCAATTGCAGAATTAAAGTAAATCAGAAATTTTATATTTATCAGCCATACTAAATTCTCTTTTAATACGCTTCAGTGATCTGTGTGTTTTAAATCACACTTCACGCTTTTTCTTCATCCTTTTTGGTGTGCCTAGAAAAGCTATTAAATAATTTTAATAGCTTGATGTTTTTGCCACAGGTATATCTTTCAAAATGTAAAATAACTTTCTCTTTCTTTTTTTCTAACCGCCTGCTCCCTTTCATAAACATATCAGGCAAAGGCACATTAAAGATAAGAGGGAGGTGTGCTTTTATGCGCCGTGTTCCCAGACTTTATTTTCTGGGCATGACAGCCATTTTTTAGACACAATAGTAACTACAAATATGGCCTTTGGGTGCTAATATGGGCTATAATGACTTGTGATATGAATAGAGAGTGCAGAGTGCAGTCAGTGACCCTGTTAGTAAAACGAAACATGACCAGACCAATTTCAGATTCAGGTTTTTTATTCTTTCAACTGCAACCAAACAGAACAAAACAGACAGTGCCTTTCATATGAGATACTAAAGAAATGAGTATCATCGCTCGATACTGCATGCCATATTTTAATTAAATATTCTGTTAGATCTGAATTAACATAATCAGTTTGTTTAGATTTGAGGAGACAAATATTATAAATGAATGGCAAATTTGCGGTAGTCACTCTTTCATTTGTGTACATATGAGCCACACCACCAAATGGAGTCCAAATCCCCATAAAATGATAATTCACCAAAATGTTCTGTCATTTATTCTGTTATTTATAGATCATTTACTTGCATAATAGAAATATATATTCTACAAAAGAGTAACCATTGACGAATAGTTACATCTACATAATAGATACATCATCGCACCATATAGGCCCCACCCACTAGCGTTCAGTTGCTTCACGGCTGTCATTTGCCTACACTGGATGTGAGCATCGTGTCACATTAAAAGCAAATAGAACTCATTATAATCACTGACGTGGTCTACACTGATATAGTGTACTGATTCACAGTTCAGTTTCTGACATACTCCACGCACTCGAGTATGTCGACAACTGGACAAATAAAAGAGAGAAAGAAGATTCACTTTGACTGTCCACTTTAAACAGCTCGTTTGCGTCTCTGTACAGAACTACAGAAGCATCCCATCATCTGAAACAAATAGATGGTTTATTTTAATGATGTCCTGGATAGTGTTGGACAGGATTAAATGTTTGTTCTGAGCATTTTGTTTTGTAAATGAGGCACATTGTAATGGAGAGTTTGCAAAGAAACGTGTTGATAAATGAAGCAGCCAACTGCATTGAATCTGACAGTAACTGCATCCCAAACCTCAAGTAAATGATTTCATAATGCTTTGTCTGTAAATTACAGGTTTATATGAATAATGTTTTCAAAACACTTACTTGAGCAATAGTGAATGGCCGTTGATACGGTTTCATATGCAATGACATTAGCCTATCATAATTGTGTCCGTTTACTTACAACCCTTAAAGGAGCCCTTAAAATGGATAATTTCAGACAAAGGGTTAGAAGGAAGGTTGAAAATAATCATTCATTGTTCAAAAATAATGGGAAGGAAACCCTGTATTATACTATAGAGCAATCTACGTATTGTATCCAGCTCTCTGATAGGCCTGTCACATACTGTCATTATGAGTGTGAGGTCACTCACCTGTTGAGAGTAAATCTGAGCCATGTAATTTGGCTCAGCTGAGTGACATGACCGAGGGGGTTATGTGAAATGACTGGCACTTTTTCATGTCTGTTTCTTTCTCTTTCCTTTGTTACATATCAGTCAGAGTGTTACACCCACATGGATCATTTGATTATCATCATGCTTTCACTTCCACCTGTTTTCCATCACCCCACTTCCTATATATGACTGACTCCAGAAATTGAGAAAACAATGTAACACTGTCTCTGCTCTGCACACTGGGTGTCAGCCAATTGGGTGATGCCTGTCTGCGGTGTGGAACAGCTTATGGAGGATACGTGTTTGGATGTGTCGTGTTGTCTTCAGGACTGATGCCTTGCACTTATTCTGTGAGCTGCCGTTGAAAGCAGCTCAGGAATATTTGAAGAAATGGTAGCAAAAGTGAAGCACAATGTAGACTTGCAGTGGACATTGAGAGGGAGACTCAAAGATCCCGGCGACTGGTCCAGAGTTAATGATGTCTGGGAAACCGAACACAGTGTGTGTGTGAAGGGATGGGACAAGCTGTGCGTCAAAAGCATAAATTAAATGATGGCACATCATAAGAGGATGATAGTGGATCCCCAATTAGTTGAGAAAAGCGTTTTACCATAAAATATTGTAAGGCAACTGTTTGTGAGGGTTAAGTTGTAATTATTTTGATGTTATCTTTTTTTTTTTATACCATCAATTCATTTACCATCCCAATTTATACTAGCATGACAGGAAACTACTTGCGCAGCCAGTAACTACTGACTGATATTAAGAATGGATTATTATTTTCTTTTTCTACGTTCTGACAAAAAAATAAAAACAATAGGCACATCAACTTAAAATGAATTCAATAAAAATGGTAAATGTTGTAATTTATGTAGTTAGTTCACAGCATGTAGTTTTTCTTAACACTTCACCATGTCTCAAGTATTAGAATGAGTTATTATAAGTCCTTTGTTATACAGGGATCAAGGTAGTTTAAGAGTTCATGCCCTTTTGCTTGAAAAACCGTTTAGTCAGCAGTGAATCACCTTTATTGTGAAGAGGCTTATAGCACATACAGTATGGCCATGTGAGAAAGTGCTGATTTATGTGTTTCTCAAAAGAAGCTGTCATAACGCCAAAGACTGTCAGCATGCTGCTTTATGTAAATGTGATGCAGCTCCGCTAAAGCTGGAAGGGACATTGCTCTCTCCTTCTTATTATTTTTCTCTGTTTATTTTTCTCTCTTTCCCACCCTCCCTTTCTAAGATTGATCATTCCAGCAGATGGGTGAGCATGATTGAATCCTGTCTGTTGCTGAAAATGAAAATATTTGCTGATGATACAGTAGTCCATGATGACTTTCTGAAGAGCAGCTTTCCAGCTTTCCATCCACCTGTCCAACTCACAAGCACCGCTCAGCACCTCAGCAAAAACAGTATTTGGCTCAGACTAGATCAAGTATGAAAGAGTGAGATAGGTGGGGAGGGAATGAGGGTGGAGGAAGAATAACAGAGACATAAAATCTCATCCATCAGTTCCATCATCCACCCTACATCACTGCCAAACCTGAGCGCTTTTCCTGCACTCTCACAGTGACATCTGACCACACAGCACCTGCTGCTCATTATTCTCTCTCTCCTCTCTCTCTCTCTCTCTCTCTCTCTCTCTCTCTCTCTCTCTCTCTCTCTCTCTCTCTCTCTCTCTCTCTCTCTCTCTCTCTCTCTCTCTCTCTCTCTCTCTCTCTCTCTCTCTCTCTCTCTCTCTCTCTCTCTCTCTCTCTCTCTCTCTCTCTCTCCTCTCCATGCCCTGCATTATTCTGTTTTCACACTCTTTTTCACTTTCATTTGAACACTTGACCAAAAGGCATCTGTGCTTTTGCTAAAATGGAAACCTGAAAATATTTTCAGTCTGTTAACAGAAATTTTTTCAAAAGGTTGAAATCAGTCATTGTAATTAAGTATATTTTTCACTAAATGCTGTTCATTTGAATGTGCTATTCATCATAGTATCTGAAAAAATGTATCAACGTTGATAATGATAAAAAGCACCAATCAGCATACCAGAATGATTCTGAAGGATCATTTGACACTAAAGACTGGAGTAATGGCTGCTGAAAATTCAGTGTTGCCATCATAGAAATAAATAAATAATAAAAAAAATAAAAAAAAATGTAAGTGTAATATTTCTATAAAAATATAATTGCAGCCTTGGTTAGCAATTTATATGATATTGTATTGAACTATATTGTATTGGGCATTTTTATCTAAGAATGTAGATACTTTTACTGTAGAACTCTTTACCTAACATTGATAGTTGTTGCATTGCATTACATCTCATTTGTGTAAAGTACTGTGTTGCATGAATTTAAAAAAAAAAACTAAATGGTGAAAAAAATTGCATTATATCCTCTACAGTAATACTGATTTGTGAGATGTCTGGACACGATGAGCTTATTAGAGATGAAAAGCTGAATGAAAGTATAATAGAGGGCACAGGAAGGGTACAATGAGGTTTAGAAAGACAGATCTGTTGTAAATACTTATGAGGAATAATTCTTCCTCAGGAACTTTTTTGAGATGTGAGTGGGTGACAGGATGAAAATGAATTACCCCCATATCAAGTGGAGGGAGGGAGGGGAGGGGAGGGAAGGGGGGGTTTATGTAGGACACACATGACTCAGAAAAAGGGAGAGTGCCCTTGCTGTTACATAGAGGATAAACTAAGAGGGTCAGTGATATTCTGTGTTGGCATGACTGAGCACCAAACCACAGTCACTAAGCTGCCCAGCAGTACACACATGCTCATATCTGCATACACATCACAGTGCAGGTAATTACCTGAAAACACTCACACCCACCTTTGCCACCCAGAAACCTGAATCACATGGTCTGCAGGTGCACTGCAGACTAACACACATCATTCATGCGTAAACAAATGCAGTAGTCAAAGTCTACTCTGCAAATGAACTGAGCAATACAAATTTAAATCAATGCTTTTACACGGGTTTTTTTTTCTCAAAATGGCCTAATATTGATTGGTTTATTAGCTCAATCATCTGTTAGGATGATCCCAAGATAACAAATGAGCTGACTGATTAAACATTTTCTGTTCCCCTTATAGGTAATAGCCCATGTCTTATGTTTACTAACCGGCATGAGATCCGGCGTATAGACCTGGTGAAGAAGGACTATACACAGGTTGTGCCGACCCTGAAGAACGCTGTGGCCCTAGATGTGGACGTTACCACCAACAAGATGTACTGGTGTGACCTCTACCATCGCAAGATCTTCAGGTATATCCAACCTTACACAACTAAACAAGTAGTGCAGTGCACATCATATTGCCTCCTAACTTAACAGCTGTTTAATCTTTATTTAAAAAGGATAATTTGTAATTAGTGTTCAGTGCTCAGGTAGGAGGAGAAGGTGCCGTGCTGAAGCCCTCTATTGAGAACCTCTACCCTCCTCCTCTCAGCCGGCTGATATTTAAATTCATGAGAGCAGTTGCCATACTTACTGGAGATTTTCTCACAGCAACCAGCATCATGGATTGAAAGATGTGCAGGAAATTGCTTGCATGCTCATTTTCATGCAGACTTTTTCTTGGGTTTCCTCTGTCTTGTGCTGAAAATGTAATGGGAGTGATGCACTGACATAAGCATCCTCGAAACAAGATAAATTTACTTGAGAAGCAAAATTGTTAAATATATAATATGATGTTTTTACTGATGCAGCCTTTGTGTGCATAAGAGACAAAACATTAAAAAAATATTTCAGACCTCAAACTTTTGAACGGCAATGTGTATTGTATCATGTTCTAACTTTAAGATAATACTGTATTGCAGCATTCCTGTCATTTCCCACTTTTCTCACTTCATAACAAAACACTTATCTTAGGCATTTTTGTCCTGATGAAAGGACATTCTAATTCCTTATGGGAGGTCTTGAATAAGCTCTAGCAACCATTTAACAAAGTCATCTTAGCAGTCAGACAGCAGCCTGTCACAGCCTGCCTGTGCTACAACAGCAGCTGAAAAACTGGACCAGCGTTTGTCCTTTACTGTCCCAGTGTGCATGCTGGGCTGTCATGCTCGAGTCTCCACCTCACTTCCTGAAACACTCGGAAGTCACATCAGCCTCTAGGATCATCTCTAAATCATTTCAACCGCACCATATGCTTCCCATAATTTACCTCCCACAATAAGGCGTCCAATTACTCATCCCCTCTCCCCTCAGGAGGGCTTGTGTTAGGACGGTGTAAGACAGTTCATTATCACTTTATAAACCCCTCAGAAGAATGGAAATACTTCTACTTGTCTGCAGGGAGTTTAATTTAAGTTCGCTGGTAGAGAGTGGCATGAATTAGTAGTTCTAGTGAAGATACAACAGTGTAGATGTCAGTTGACAGCTAAAACCTCAAATGAGGCAAGTACATTTTAAGGGCCATTGTTTGAATCCACAGTAAATATTACTTGAATCCGGCATCTGTCTATTTTGAGGGTTATGTGGTTATTGAGCTGTTTTGTTAAATAATGAGTCTTGGTTCACCTGCACGAGAGCTCATGACTCTTTATGATTCAACATAAAGGTTGATAGATTAATGTTGTGTTGATTGCTTAGATTTATTCCAATTAACATCCTTTCGGGTTAATTTGATGCAAGGCTCTTACTGTAATTAAGATGTCAGAGGGAACCAGAACCCCGCTACTTTAAACAGACAAGATCAAGAAAATCATTGTTTTATCCTTGCGTGAACACAAAACACCCAGTGGGTTGCACATTGATGGATGGTTTGACTAAGTGTTGTGGTGAGCGACAGGACATTTTGTTAATATTTTGGTTATTATTTCTGTTGTGTTGTACTGAGTTGTACTGAGACACTGACACCAGTTAATGGCTGTCATTGTGATAGCATTATTCTTACTGAAATTTCCTCTGTAATTTATTTGTTGTGCCTGGTTAGGACATGATTTTATAGTACTTTTAATAATGTTGCTGTTGAACTTGGTCCATAATTGACCGGTCTAGTATTTTTTTCTTTTCTTTTTTTAATCAACTTTTATTATCATCATAATGAATATAAAAATATGAACCTGCAATTAAGTGGTTGACATCACATTATATTGAACATCTCATCTTGTTTAGTCTCATTGTTAAAGTGCAGAACACTTTATCTCTTTATTTTTTATTATTTTTGTCTCATTTGTGAATCATCAGTATCTGAAAGGGGCACTTTAATATATTCCTATAAATAGAGCTCCTAGTCAAGCACAATAGAAATGTTCCCTGGCTTCTATTTCCTCTGTCCTTGTGATTTCACTTAAGATCCACTCTGAAAAGAGTGACTGAAAGTCCTGTGGCTTATAAGGGGAGATGGCCCATTTTGATGGCTGTTGAGACAGCATCTGTTAAGGGCTCTATGTGACTGCAAATGGAAAATTACCAGGTTATAACACAAACCACCCCCTCACTGCCAATGAAAGATGGGTCATTCTATAAAATGGGTTCCTTTTTCATTTTGATATTAAAAGTAAATCTTTTGTGGATTTGAAGTACTGTAAGTGTTTTAAGATTTTAAACATTCTATTGAACAAATCTACAAAGTTTTAATGCTGGTACTTCTACCAGTAACCAGTTTTAAATTTTCTACCAACATGGTAAAAGTGTTGACAGGATTTTATAGCTTTTAATTTATAAAATGACTAAGCTAAAGGGCCATTACCATAAACTTCAGCTCCATCTGGAGGCTACAGCTCAGCGATTGTAGACACTGTAAAGACAATAACGATGACGTTGATTTTACCATATCAATATGAGTGTGAGTCCAATGATGAAACATTAAAAGTAGTAGTTCAACTCGAACCTCCATCGCACTTGAGCAGGACGTTTCTCATTGATAAGCTACTTAGTTTGATGTACATTATGATATAATGCAACTGTAATTCCTCACCATCATCATTAACAATAGTATGTCCATCAACAAACCGATGTGTATATTTCTAATTTATTGCCGTGCACATGCGGGAACTGTATCAATAATGGTGCATACATTAGCTGAGTGCTAATGTGAATGACTGATGTAACAAACGTTTGTAAAACAAATCTTGCTCCATCCTTTATCTTTACTCAAAGTAGTAAGAACGACAGACAATCTGCGTTAATAGACAGTTTTAAGTTTTAGGTAATAGTGTTTTTTTGTTGGTCGATTTTCAAGGGCCATGTTTCAGAGGCATACAGCAGTGTAGTTCGAGCAACACTGCTGTATGCCTCTGAAACATGGCCCTTGAAAATCGACCAACAAAAAAGGATGGAAATATTCGACCACCGCTACCTGAGACGCATAGCAAAAATTCGATGGTCAGATTTGATCTCTAATAAACAGGTCCGAGAACGCTGTGGGCTAAAGGAGCCCTTGTCCTCTGTACTTACCCGGCGTCGCTGGAAATGGATAGGACATGTATTACGTATGCAAAATAGTCGTTTACCACTACTAACCTTTATGGCCACCCCTGGACCCTCTTGGAAACGCCCTAAAGGAGGCATTCGTACAACAACAAAAAGATACATTTATAAGACTGCTGAGTCTTTTATCATTGTGCCCTTTGGACTGAGCAGAAAGAAATATGACCGGGATTGGCAAGAACATATTCAAACCTTGGCAATGGACCGAGTACAATGGAAATGCATCACAGAGGATGTCGTCCACACCCAGCTAGGGTGAACAGGACGCTAGTCTCGCGTAGCCAGACCTTCAGACTGACGGCTGAAGGTCTGGAATTCACAGCAGCTTTCTTTGGCCAAGGCCCGCCCATACGGCCGTTTGACCGACATGTCAAACAACCAATTACAATTCGTTTCGTTCAGCGTTACGTTTCTGGGCGTGGAAATGTCCCCACAACAACAGACCAGCGTGCAACAAGTCGGCGTGCAAAACTCCTGGACATCTCTTAAAGAGTCTATGCCGTGAACCTCGCATACTTTTGAGAATCCTACGTTTAGCTGATCTTGATAAATGCTCATTGTCACTCATGTAAACACAACAGTTTTTCTTCCGCAATCACACGTCTGCGCTTTGTTTCCCTGCGGACCGAAAATAAACGCGACACTCGCGCCCCCCGGAAATCCGATAAAATTCAACCAATCAGATGACGACTTCGACATTCCTGAAGTGTTTCCAGTTAAGTGTACCATATGCATCAGACTTTAGCCAACGTTCCGTGGGCGTGACGTCTGAGGCTGAGACTAACAGGACGCTAACTAACTAACTAATAGTGGCCCACAGATGATTAGCACAAGTATTTCAGTAAGACAGTAATAACGTGAGATAGCCGGAGACCTAAACAATATAAAACACAAAACTACATATTTTGAACACCCGGTAGAAAATATATGCATCAATAATTATTCATATTTATATGAATAAATACATTGTCATTTTTTATCAATTTAATTGATCTACAATCTTACTGACCCCAAACTTTTGAACTGTATAAAGATTACAGACAAATGCTATATTTTATTTCCATATTGTGTTTTTGTGAAAATATGCTTGTTAGTATAGCAAGGAGGAGGAGGAAACACAGGTCCGGGGACAAGCCAAAAACCCAAAAATATTAGCCTAAAATTTATATATATATATCACTACTGGTACCAGCTACTCAATAGTTCTTGTTTACACATGTACAGTATATAAGCTTTCAAATGGCATCCCTTTTCATCCCTTTTGAATCATAAGATCAGTCACATCAGATTTCACCATGCTTCAAAAGGCAATCATATCTGCTTCACTGTAAATCACTTTAGCTTTCATATACAGGAAAAGATCACAAGAGTCAGCCATTTTGTCCTACAATTGTTATTTGAGAAACATGCAGATGTTGCTTCACTTTGCTGCCTACAGTATGTGTATGTAAACAACAGCTGTGAGTGCCAGCTATTCATGGTGTGCTTATTCACCATGAATCTGATGGATGCGTCAAATGCCTTGTGAATGTTTATGAATAGATAGATACATAACATCTGCTTAAAATGCCGTGTATGTAGATTAACAGTGTGTTTGTTCCTCTTCAGTGCATACATCAACAAAGCCAGCGACACTTCCCAACAGATCACACTCATAGACACTGCGCTACATTCCCCAGAGGGCTTAGCAATGGATTGGGTCCATAAGAACATCTACTGGACCGACTCTGGACACAAAACTATCTCTGTCGCAACTGGCGATGGCAAGAAGAGGAAGGTGTTGATCAACACAGATCTTGGCGAACCACGTGCCATCGCCGTTGATCCAAGACAAGGGTAACAATATAATCAATTATAATGAATAATGTAAATGGGATGTATGTGCATGATCTATGTCTACACACTGAGGTTTTTGCCAAAGGTTCCTTCACTTCGTATATATAATGTGACGTTCATCATGATGAATCTTTCCCCTCAGGGCTCTTTTCACCATATTACAGAAGTAGAAGAGCATGAAAAACATGCAAATGAGTCTCATGCTGGTCAGCATACCAACTAATTGTTGCCTGTGGGTAAAGTGCCCACTTCACTCTTTTAGGGCCAGAGCTATATACTGACTCTTTTTAATGAGCATACACTTACCTCTTCATCCTATTTTTGGCAGGTGATGAGCCATCGGAGCTCCCTAAT
The DNA here is from genome assembly GCA_036326025.1 of Chrosomus eos. Classification (NCBI taxonomy): domain Eukaryota; kingdom Metazoa; phylum Chordata; class Actinopteri; order Cypriniformes; family Leuciscidae; genus Chrosomus; species Chrosomus eos. The sequence goes on from CM070828.1 coordinate 27,191,802, forward strand.
TTCCCCCTTAACTGTATCTCTCAACTGTATCTCATTTGTTTGATAGCATGAAGCTTTTGTGGCTCCAACCCAGGAAGCTCCTTAAAGCTCGACTTTTTTTTTTTTTGTAGAGTTGTAAAGCTGTCATTCACATATCCCTAGTCTTTTGGCTAATTTTAATATTTCCAATAAGAATGGAAAACCACCGTTTTACACATTTTACCCTGTTTAAATTCATTCCGTAGTATTCCACAGATTTTCTCGCTAGCTCTGAAAATGCAGGGGAACAAGATTTTGCATACTTCTAAGATGAAGCCTTAAAATATATAAATTCGACAAAAATTGCATTCAAATCAGACAAGACAACTATAAATCAAGATATTTCTTTTTTTAGTTCAATTTGTTTTCTCTGAAGAACGAGTCTTGGAAAACCTGGATATGTGAGGTAACCTAATTTTAAATGTGTGATTTCTAGATCTGGAAAATGTATGTAAATTAATAAAAATTCTCTAAATTCATGGGCATTTTATATATTTTTTTCTGGTTATGCCAAGCTCTACAACATTTTATTGGGTAGAAAAAACCTTTTTTAAACATTTTTATTCTTAATCCTTATCCAGTAATTCACAAACAAATGGAAGTCATGGGGCCTTTGAATATTGTTGTCGACAATAGGCGACCTTGGACTCGCAAAGGTTGAGAACCACTGGTCAAAATATAGCCGTAATTCTGATCATGAACGTTTGTTTGTTTTGACCCCCCAGGTTCATGTACTGGTCAGATTGGGGAACGCAGGCAAAGATTGAGAAAGCTGGAATGAACGGGGTGGATCGACAGGTTCTGGTTTCAGAGAGGATCGAGTGGCCCAATGGGATTACGCTCGGTAAAACCTTTTGAAAGTTTTGCAATTCAGTTTCTCCGTTCACAACAAATGTATTCACATCTTCAAATATAGTCAAAGTAGAGAAACACACACTAGAGAATAGCATTAAAGACAACAAAACATAAAAGAGAAACAGCAGAAAGCAAAACAAAGCATACCTTACCAAAAAGCAAGACATGAGAGAGCTGCGTTTGCCATCATTTACAAGACACTAACCAAAATACCAGAGGAGAAAGAGAAAAACATTAGGATTGAGAAAGACCAAACAAACACAGAGGCAGAAGGAGAAGAAAGAGTGTTAATAATGAAGAGCAGCCTCCTGTGGCCAACAGGGCTTTGAATCATTCACCTTCATTGTTCCTCATAAATCAACCGTCAGTTTGGGAAAAACTAAATGGAATTGCTCAAGCAACGCTGTCAATATCGCCATCATTTCCCTAGCTCGCTTAACATAAAACCCATTTGAAAAAGCAGTTATGGATAGAAAAAGTTATTGACAAAAAAAGGTTGAATTGAGAATTGCTTTGTCTGTATTGAAACAAAATCATTTTTAATGGGAAAAAAGAGCAAGTAACCTTGCAAAGCTGTATGAGCACATTGTGTTTTTTTTTTTGTTTTTTTTTGTCATTCATTGTGCTTTCATTTCAAACTGCCTTTATTTTTACTTGATATATGAAAAATAATAGAATATGAACTGAAATATGAATTATCCTTTCACATACTCCCCACTATTCAATGCTTCTTTTGACCACTCATATTAAATTAAATGCATGTGTTGTATTATTAAAGCACTACATATACACTACATATCAAAGTTATTTCATCTTCCAGATCTTTCTAGTAGACGACTATACTGGGTCGATTCCAAGCTTCATCTGATATCCAGTGTGGACCTGAATGGAGACAACCGTAGAGTTTTACTGTCCTCCATGGATCATCTGGGACATCCCTTCGCCCTGACTCTTTTTGAGGCAAGCAAATTTATCAAATAGTACTGACATTCTCATTCATCTAGGCACAGATGGAGCGGTATTGACAAAAGCAAGCCTTGATATGTTTCTAAACTTAGTTTGGCTTCACATAAACAAATGTTGTTTAATTGGAGAACAAGGTTCTCACTGTGAGACAGTAGCATTGGCAAGATATGTATGGCTGTGGGTGCTTGGCACCAGCCAAAGACACAAACCAAATTTTTACTTTGGCAACTTCGTTGAAACCTGAAGGCAGGACCCAGCCCAAGCAATAGATAGCCTAATGCCCTTTATCAGGCCAGTCGATGAGCCAGCTCAGTAAGATGGAAACCTGGGGCCAAGCCCTAGATAAAGGAAACAATGTGTTTTCTTCATTCTTTTACTTTTGTCCAGGGCACATGAGAAATGAATGCTACATTACTGCAGTACCCTTGAGGCTGGTCCTAAAGTTCTCCACTTGGCTGTTGAAGTTGCAAAACTGTAATTGACAACTGTAACCAATAACTTCCCCTACCTTTTTGGGTTTCATGTAGATGGTTAGGGTTCATGGGATATTTCTGTATGAAATAGTCATGTAGTCTTTGTTGCAGGAGCCATTTCCAATAAGCTCATTATTTTGGTTCATTATTTTTAATTGCATAATTTCTCATTCCTCCCAGCTCAAATTACATTTATTTTCTACACATTTTTTTTAGGTACTTGATAGCTTAATTGATTAAACCCCAGTAGCAGATATATACAGTTGTAGCTGGGGAAGGTGGAGGGTTTCTGAAAGCGTGCTGCAAAAAGCATTAATACCTAATTCTGGCATGAAACTCTAGATGGTGCAGGCTGATAAATCTTTGACTCATTTGGTAGCGATCACATCATTATCTACATAGCACAGCTGATTGGTTGCTACTGCATCAACCTCCAATGAGCTGCGGCTCAACATTTAAACAAATTCTGGGGTGTTGCTGGTAGCAGTCTGCAGCGTGCTTTCAGAAACCCTCCACCTTCCCCAGCTCCACCTGTATAGATCTCCTACTGGGGTTTAATCGTGTATGTTACATGTGCAGCAGGATCAGCCTGTCTTACATGCTTACAGCAATGTCTGTGAATGTATTGGCAGTAGTAAGTCTCAGTACTTGTTCTGCAGCAGCAGCAATGTAGCAGATCTGTTCCACCAAGAACAAATACATTAACATTGCCATATCCATTACCATGCCGATCTCTATTACCATACCAATCTCCTGAGAGTTGTCATGACAAGAAAGGAATAGTTGACCCAAAAATAAAATTTCTGTCATCATTTACTCGCCCTCAAGTTGTTCTAAACCTGTATGAATGTCTTTCTTCACCTGAGCACAAAATAAGATATTTTGAAGATTGTTGGTAACCAAACATTTGATGGACCCCATTGACTTCCATCAAGAAATTAATACTTTTATTCCGCAAGGACACATTAAATTGATCAAAAGTGACAGTAAAGACTTTCACATTGTTAAAAAAAAAGAATATAATATATATGTGTGTGTGTGTGTGTGTGTGTGTGTGTGTGTGTGTGTGTGTGTGTGTGTTGTGTGTGTGTGTGTGTGTGTGTGTGTGTGTGTGTGTGTGTGTGTGTGTGTGTGTGTGTGTGTGTGTGTGTGTTATTATTCTTTTTTCTCTCTCTATTTAACAATGAATTCTGGGAAAAAAAAACTAAAAATATATACACTGATTTGGTGCTCAAGAAATATTTCTTATTATTACCAATGTGAAAACAGCTTTGATGCTTAACAGCTGTAGCTTAATAATAATAAATGTTTCTTGAGCACCAAATCATTGTATTAGAATGATTTCTAAACGATTTTTTAATTGTAATAATGTTTAACAGTATTACTATTTTTACTGTATTTTTTATCAAATAAATGCAGCCCTGGTGAGGATAAGAGACTTTTTCAAAAACATTTAAGAAATCTTGCAGTTGTCGAACTTTTAAACGGTAGTGTATTTATTTTGCATGTATTTATTTAAATAATAAGTTTTAAAAAAATGCTAATTTAGATAAGCATAAGTGAGAATGTGATATGAGAACTATGACAGAGGGTTTTAGCAAACTAAGTTCAATTTATTTTAGACAATACCAGACCCCACATATTGGCTTCCGACACGGCAGACCTTAAATTGCATATAAGAAATGTACTCCATTTTTCAGTCACCTTTTCAGACAACGTATGACCTTTAATTGCCCTGTCTCATAAAACAGACCAATATCTCTACACCAGCTTTCAAATTATTTCATTGGTTAGTGGGCAGCATTGAAAATGTCAAGACAAATCCAATCCCACAGGGATAGTTGCTTCTTCCAAATGAAGCGAATACTATGATGAAAGGTTTTAATAAAGATGCTCCCCTCACTCAAGGAGTACAAATTTCAGACGTAGACGTTAGAAGCCAGCCTTTTGTGTCATAGATTAAAGCAGTTATCTAGATCAGATATGGTGGCCTCGTTGCCCATGCATTAGATGAGGGCTGCAATGCGGCAGAATTTGAATGCTGTCTTGTCCAGGTTAAGGAGTCCTACTGATCAGCTGCCACCAGCAGAAGCACCTGATGGAGCTCCACTGGGATCCAGCATCCTGACCTTTCCAAAAAAGCACAGCTCTGTAAACATCCTCTAATACTCGGAGCCAGCCGATCTCTTGGGCATGCTCAGTCCGCTCCATCGTCTTTTTTTGTGCCCTCCCCTCATTTTCTTTTGTTACCCCGAGAACACCCCGTCCCGAACTGCCTCATCCATTTCTGCGTCCGTTTGAAAAGGAGATGAATGTCAGGTTGTCATAGTAACAGCCCCATCTACCATGCACATTTGCAATATTTCTGTAGCGGCTGATAAGGACTGTTTGGAGGAGGGAGGCAGACGGAGAAAAGGAGAATGTTGAAAGTGGTATTGTCAGATAGTCGAGCGCGTGCTTTTGGGCTCATGTAGGTGTAGATACAAAAGAAGAGATAGAGCTGCGAGCTTTAATTAGCCTGATGAAAAGGCACAGGAGCCTTTATCTTCATTGTCATCTTCCTCCTTTTCTCTCCTTTTTGATGTATTGCATAAATACATGACCAACCAAACACACCTGCTTTTGATTCATTCTATCTAATTTTAAAAATCGATCAAAAAATACAGTCCGGGTCTCGCAGTCCCGCTATTCGCCGCGTAACAAACAAGAGAGGAGTCAACAAATGTATTATTTAATTCGTTTGTACGTTTAATGTTTTTAAGTATAATTTATTTTCCTAAATAACAATTTGCATTTATTCTTTTATACACACTTTTATCCAAAGCCACTTGTATTCAACATATACATATTATCAATTCTTGCATTCCCTTGGAATCGAACCCATGACCTTGTCATTGCTAGTCCCATGCTGTAATGTTTGAACTAGAGGACTGCAATTGCTCCTGCTTGTGCAGAATTCACATTCTGTATGTTTCTACAGGACCGGGTTTACTGGACAGACTTGGAGGATGAGGCCATTTACAGTGTGAATCGACTGACAGGGCATGATGTGGCAATGCTGGCTCAGCATCTCAACAACCCGCTGGATGTGGTGGTGTTCCACGAGCTCAGGCAGCCTAAAGGTGAGAAATAAGTGTAATGCCAACCGACTTTACATCATAGGCTGAACACTGGTGGGGAGTAACTAGTTAAATGCAACTGTTTACTTAACAATAGAAATATTTTGAAACAATGTAAAATCTTTACTGTCACTTAAATGCATCCTTGCTGAATAAAACTATTTTCTTTAAATTTGACCCCAAACTTTTGAACCGTATAGTATCTTTCAGTCTGTTTTATGTATTGAGCTCAATAGCCAGTGATAGATGTTTTAATGCATTAAAGAACTCGTATCATAAGGAATCAAATTAAAAGACTTGAAACACTGAGAATTTAAAACTTCCTCTCCAGTCTGAAAAGACGATTTAAAAGACCACTTTTTGAAACATGTTTCTGCATGGATGTACTGCTAATGAAACATATCAAGTTCATGGACATCTTTGATTTAAATGAGGAGAGAAAAAAAAAATATGAGGGCGGATTAGAACTCGAACCTCTGACACGCTTAACAAAAGTTTTACCACCAGACCATTAGGGAATACGAATGCCAATCACGGATCTATGTAGCCTATTTATTCACTAACTTGAAGAATCTCGGGACTAACAATATATTATAGATGCAATAGATCAGGTGTGCCCAACCCTGCTCCTGGCGATCGACTGTCCTGCACAGTTTATCTCTAACCCTGATCAAACACACCTGCCTTTAATTTTCAAGTACTCCTGAATACCTTAATTGGTTGTTAAGACCTTAATTGAAGACCTTCAGGTGTGTTTGATTAGGGTTGGAGATGAACTGTGCAGGACAGTCGATCGCCAGGAGCAGGGTTGGGCACACCTGCAATAGATGTAAGAACTAAACTATCACATTAAAAAAAAAAAATTTCAGCAATTGTTATTGTACATAGCTGATATAGCATTGTACTAGCGCACACACACACACACATTCCCGTCTCACCCACTTTTTAAAACAAAGTTACGCCACTGCTCATTTCACATGTAAAGAGGCCATTTCAGGTACAATGGCAAAAACGCCTTCTTAATTCAGCTAATGCCTCTTAGGAGCTAATAGAAACGATGCTTGAACTGTATTCTTTTCACAGTGTCACCTTTTTAGCATTGTTATAATGATGAGAGGCAAATCTTTGCTGACTCTCTTTCCCCCCCTAATAATAGTGGTCCTATCATTGAATAGCATATTTATGGGGAATTGTTATTCTTGAGACAGGCAGAGAAAAGGAAAGAGGCTGTTTGCGACGTGCGTGTGTGTGTGTGCGCGCAGATTTGGATTCTTTGTTTTCATCCTTTTATCACAAACAGACCACATGCAGCGTGCCAGCAGAAGAACCCATTTACAGACTCCTCACATTAATAAATGAGAAGTGCTATTTAAATCTAAATCAAGGAATTAAACGTGTTGCTCTGAAAATGCAAACGAAAGCAGGAAAACACACTTATGCTGAACGAGAAATGATGAAAATGGAATCCAACCGCTTTTTTAACTCAAGGGCCTCTGAGTGAAATATTAATCTGCCATGTATCCCTGCAAAACTTGATTTTATGAAAATGTTTCTTATGGAAGAGATAGACATTAAACATTATTGAATAAAAGAGCTTTCTGAGTTGTGTTTATAGAGCTAAACAAACTTTCATATACTGTAGATGTCCGTGCGTTGCTGTATTTGTTCAAATGAAGACAACATCAAAAGAAAATAAATTTCTGTTATTTTAATATATTTGTATTAAATCTATCCTTTTATCAACCCACAGACACATACATGCATGTATTTCTCTTTTTTTATTGACGTTTAAGTGCAAATATGACTACTAATTCATGATTTGTCCATCTTTGCATACACTGTAGGCTTCCATACACATTACAGTAGAAATGTGTGATCATTGACTTTAGTTAATGTTGCATTTTACATCTCTATTAGGGTATATTAATTGTGGTGTTTATTTGCGTTAAAATAAACTCTTCTAAACTTTGTTGCTTTGTCAACAGTCTTTGTCTCTCAAATATCTAAAGCTGTTCACTTCACTGGTCCCGTTCATTACATCAATGTCAATTAAAAAAAGTAGATCAAATATTAGTATTAAGATGAAATATAAAAATATAAAATGAAAATAATTACAATACTTAAATGTATAAACACATCCCATTCAAAAGTTATCTGTCAGTACGTTTTGTTTTTTTCTTTTGTCTAATATGCCCATCAAGGCTGCATTTATTAGATTTTTTTTTTAAAGTAATATGATTACAATTTAAAATAACTGTTTTCTATTGTAATATATTCTAAAATGTAATTTATTCCTGTGATGGCAAAGCTGAATTTTCAGCAGCCATTGCTCAAGTCTTCAGTGTCACATGATCCTTCAGAAATCATTAGGTGTGTACATGCCATGTCATAATTGCCGTAATTTACGACTTGTAAAAACCACATACATCCTCATAAAACTCATAATTACAACTTATAAACTGGGATTTTTCCAAGAGCTTCGACTTGTAACAGGTGACCGCTGCAGAGTCATATTGGCATATGTTGTCCTCATAATCACGGTAATTACGACATAACATGAACAATCAGCAATTCTCACATGCTGATTTGATTTGGTGACATTTCTTCTTATTATCAATGTTAACAACTGTTGTGCTGTCAAAATATTTTTGTGGAGACTGATACATGTTTTTCAGGATCCTTTGATTATAAAAGTTCAAAAGAACCTAATTTATTTAAAATAAAAATAATTTTTAACATTAGAAATGTCTTTACTGTCACATTTGATCAATTTAATGCATCCTTGAAGAATATAATAATTAAGTAATACAAATCTTACTGACTCAAACATTTGAACGGTAGTGTATATTTAAATTTATGTAATTTGTCATACTCAAAACCCATGAATGAAGTGATTAATATCCATATCCAATTTATACCCATGAACAGCTCCATAGAAACCAATTTTGTGGTAAATTAAGCTGAATAAGTACACTGAACCCTCAACTATTTATTTCCAAACCTCATATGGTACAACTTTCACTTCCAGTGTTTTGTCAATGGGAAAGCATCTTAATAGTCTAATGCTAATATTTTAATGTCTGTGCTCATATACAGTACTACTATGCAACCATCCCAGAGGCTAATACATCAGAATTAAAGATGTTTTTCCTCTGTAGCTCCAGACACATGCAACATGGGAAGTTTGCCCAATGGAGGCTGTGAGTACCTGTGCCTCAGAGCTCCTCAGATCACAGACCACTCGCCCAAGTACACGTGTGCCTGCCCCGACAGCATGGAACTGGGCCCGGACATGCGCCGCTGTGTGACAGGTAACAAAATACAGAGCCCATAGTCAAGTTTACACATAGTAGTACACACTTTGAAGAAACAAACATCTACTGATTCATCATTATGAATAGATGTTGAATGTTGTGATTACAGGAAGTTTCAACTTTTCAAATCTGACTCTTCCATCATATCTATTTTGTTTGTTGTAGTCAAACCCAAAACAACAACTGCTGCAAGTACAACCACTACAACAACACCACCAGAACCTTCTACTACTGGGACCCCTACAACCACTGCTCCAACTACAAGCACCAGTGCACTTACAACCACCAGTACAATCACTACAACTACACCTACAACGACAGTATCAAGGACAACCACCAGCAGCCCCAGCACATCCACTCATTCCAGAACACATCTTTCCACCACCACACACTCCACGGCCACTTCAACAACTGTGACCACTCAGCCCAGCACTACAGCGCCATGGAAACAGCCAACCTCCACTCAGACGACAGCAGATCACAGGCAGACATCTACAACCTTTGCCCACGGCAACAGCATACAGGGGGCCAATGCCAATCTCTCTCATCGAGGTGAGTTTGAGCTTCTGTTTTGTGTTATAAGTCAGTGACATAAAGCTCTTTTTGTCTGTATCTATTTTATTCAAAATTATATTACAGTGCAAATCATACAATGACTTGAGTACACATCTACTGTGATGAGCATGCTTTTCATTTGTATGCATAAAATGAGAAATTATATAGAGACATTAGGCAAAGCCTAATGATTGTGTGTATAGATCGATATGTGTTAAAATATCAGATAATTTGATATTTTTAAAACAAGGAAAGACGGTTCCAGGTTGTAAAATGTCATGTAATTGAGCTCCCCCAAAATGTAATGAATTAATAATTTTTATATGTTAAAATATATATATTACAACCTTTTAAAAAAAAAAAATTGAGGTATAAGAAAAATGTTACTTATACTTGATGGTTACACCATGTGACATTTTTATAATGTAATTGAAACTTTTCTTAAAAATGGTATACATGTTTTTCAAAATCATATGAAACCATCAAAATTTTGGGCATTTTTTAATGAATGTTTTTATTTATCAAGAAATAAACTTATCAAAAATGAGAGTAAAATATTTCAAATGCTTTCAAATATCACATGAATGTGTTGTACTGAACTTCAGCACTGCTGATATTCAGCTAAAGGCATAGAGCTCATATAAATGCTCTCGTACAGTACTTACGAGATACAGTAATCTTAAAAGTAAAAGAGTCTGTGAAAGTTAATGTGTGGTGGAATTTGCTTGCCGAGCATCGCCGGGCCACTTGAGAGTGATAGATGAGGCAGCAGTATTCGCCCAGGGTCCCAGTGTGTGTCTGAGCTGAATTAGAGCAGCCAGCCCTGACTGATGAACATTGCCCTCAGCCTTGTTCCTCTCCACAGTCAGTGTTTCTCTCTCTCACCCCCCACAGCCACTGGGCTATATGTGGGGACGCTCAGGTACACGGCCACCTGGACACAGCAGGAAAAGGGCATTAGTGACTTCAATAATAGGATCTACATCCAGGAAATCCTTCACAAGTTTGTTGTCTTTCAAGCCTTTGTCAAGAAAGATAGAAAAAACACCATTTGAGTCGCCTTTCACCCCCAGCCCACAATCAAAGCGCAGAAGCAGCCATTCTTGATGCTAACCATAAATTTGGGTCTTGCATATTTCATGACCGCTAGCATATTACACGGCAGAAGTGGTGAAGCTCTCCATTAGATAAAACCTGTAAATTGCTGCACTGAGGTAGTGATGAATTATGCCAGCACCTTTTCTGCATTTTATGGCTGCTTGCTAATAAAGACAAAGACTGGTCTGTAGATTCAGAGAGAATTCTCCAAATAGGACTAAAAAAAAAATAAACACTATTGTTCAAAAGTTTGGGGATTCTTTTTTTTTTATTGAAGAAATACTTTTAAATGTTAGAGTTTTTATTGTGTTTTTGATTAAATGAATGCAGCGTTGGTGAGCTTAAGAGACTTTAAATACATTTAAAAAATCTTGCCGACCCCAATATTTTGAACAGTTGTTGTGAATGTAGCTGCAAACAGCAATTTAAGTGTCCAACACACCAGCTGAATCTACCTGTAGTATTTTATGAATATAACACACATTGCGCAAAATGATAATCAAATCATGGGTTGTAAATGTACGAAGTGTGTTAGCAGTATTCCCTGCTCATAATGGATTTTGTCAGTATCACCTGTGAATTGCTTATACTAAAATCATTTCCACATTAATGAGCTTGTCTGTGGGTTTGGAGACACTGCCTCATCTTTTCAGACATATGGCTCTGAATAATGCTTTTGTGGATTTGATAAATTGTTTATCATTAAAAGAAATTCAATGTTCTTTTAATGAAAACAATCCACTTAAACAGGAGCTATACATTATACGGAAACAGAAGCAGATTATTCAAATGAAGTGTTGCCATAGAAACCCACATATAAATAACATGCTCACTGTAGCTTTAAGAGGAGTACATTTCTGACGATATGTTTTCTTCATTGCCTTTCCCTTTATTTGCAATCATTACTGTCTATACTGCATTTCTTTTGTTTCGTACCGATTTTGCAAGCCCTTTTTTTACCCCTCAGGCTATGTTGTCTGTATCTGTATGCCAATGATGTACCATCTAGTCCTCTTAATCTCTCGGCTCAGACTCCATTATCAGACACTAATTATGCTGTAGCTAATGGAGGGGCTTGTGCTAATAGTGGGATTTATTTGGTGGAAACCTTAAGAGCGCAAGCAACAGCGTAAAGAAAAGGGGTATATGAATAGCAAGATATCAAGATAGATGGTCACTTTAGTAAACAAACTGCAAAAGATTCATCTAAATGAAAATGGTGGTGACACAAGTATTTATTTTGATGCTATAAAGGAATAGAAAATTCAGTAATTATTTATTGAAGTCTCAATAATGCAGACATTGCAGATGACTTGATCTGTTATGATCTTGTGATTAAATGGAAAGTTAATAAAGTGTTTCTCTGTTCTCACCCATCTTTCTCTTTCTCTCTTCTTTCTCTCTCTATTACAGCTGGCAGTGGAAATGACCACTTTCTCCTTGGTAGCAATATAACTGTTGCTGTTCTGGGTATTGTCATTCCAATAGGTGAGTTTTAAAGATAACCAAGCATTTTATCCTGCATTTTGAATTCAGCCTCGTTCACCCAGTAGATACACAGCTTTTGCTCTTCTGCTTTATGTGTACTACTTGCTTTGGAGACACTTATAGTGGTCTTAACTAGCCATTTATAAACTTACTACTGCTCCATTTATCTTAACATTCCAGGTTAAATACAACCAGGTTAAATATCAGTGCTATCGACAGCATGCCAATTACTCTGGAAAATAATTTGAGTTTGAAAATACTGTGTGTACAGTATAGCTCTTAAAACAGTTACATGATGTTACATCAGTGTGGCAACACAATTTTCTTCACTTTACAAGCACATTCATAAAACTATTATCTTAATAATAAATATCTATTCTAAAAGATTACTTGGAATAAACTAGTAAAAGCTTTTTCACGGTCACATTAAACACGTGGTCATTCTAATCTGGCATGATAAACCATGTGAAGGACACGCTTCTTAGCAAGTTGAGACATTTAGATATTAATTATTTGTATGAATTTGAATAGCTTTTTATTGAAAGAATTGAATTAAGTTGCTTGTTGCCTTAAAACAACAGTTTGCGACAGTTGATGACAGTTTGTAATTTTTGAAGCAATAAAAAACAATTTGAAGCAAAAAAGTCAATCTATATTTTGAACTATAAAGTCTAAATTGTGCTTTTGAGTTGATGATGACAAATTGTTGCTGTATAGATAATTGTCACATGCGTATAAAATGTGAGGCTGATAAACGTTTCACACTAGTCTGAATGTGGTTATATTTCAGCAATATGTGACAGTTGTGCCGTACCTATTCACCCATAGACTTTTTGTAAGAGCCTTACTGTACATTACTCCTTCCACAAATTCTGTCGATTTAGCTTAAATTGTATTTAAAAATGAAGGGTTTATTTCATAAATGACAGTATTTTATGCGTTTTTAAAAAAAAAAGGTGTGCTCTTTATGAAATTAGTGCTTTATAAATGGTTATTTTTGCTCCTACAAAGAGAAGTGTCACTCATGCATTTTGACTTTGTGATCATTTTCTCAGTTAGTTTATATACATCATCCTTTTGACTGTTTGATTGAACTAAACATATGTATATATAAAGTACAGTATATGTAAATGTATATATCTCAAAGTCTCTGTCAAAAGGACCTGATGGGCTTCATTGATTGTCTGAGCTGTGTCTGTTGAGTGGCTTAGTGGGATTGAAATGACCTTGTCTGTGCTCATATTCAAATGAAAGAGCCTACGTGAAATGCCTTTCCTCTAAAAAAAAAAAAATTGAATAGCTCTGTGTAATTACGGTCACTCTTATCTTAAAATTTTAACTTTTTTCTAAATGCTTTTTTTTGTTGTAGTCTGGAAAAAAGGAATGTAATTCATAGACAGAATGCAATTCAAGTGTTTATAGCCAGACAATAGAAGCTGAGTGATGGAGGAAAACACATCATGAGGAGGTCTCTGCGGCCCCCTCAGACAAAGGAGCAATTAGGGTGAACTTCCAGGGGACCAGAGCAGCCACGGCTGATCTTTTAAACTAGGGAAGGGGTTAGCCAGCCACACATGGTTATCAATTCAACCTGAATATCAATGCTCTCCCACCAACCATTCGCATGTAGGCGTGTGTGCATACACACAGTGCAATTCGATTTCTCCTGGTCCCCTTAGACCCCTGCCTTCATTGAGCAGCATGTGAGCACCCCCTTCACATATCCCACTAAGCCTGTGTGTGCGTGCGTGTGTGTGAGAGAGAGTGAGTAAGTGAGTGGGAAAGGTATGTCTTTGGCAGCCCTAGTTCAAATGTACATATCTGCTATTTTTAAAGTAGCTTTTTAAGTAGTTCTTTTGGTAGTGATATGATCAGACTGTTCTTAAATTATGCATACTACCATTCAAAGTGTGGGGGTTATATGATTTTTCAATGTTTTTGAGAGAAGTCTCTTATGCTGACCAATACATTTGTTTGGTAAGAAAAAAAAAGTAAAATTTTAAATAATTATACTAAACAACAGTCTATTATAATATATTTTTAATTGTAATTTATTTCTGTGATGGCATAGCTGAATCTTTTAGCAACCATTACTCTCTTCAGTGTCGCATGATCTTTCAGAAATCAGTCTTATATGCAGATTTGCAGCACATAATAACATTTCTTATTAATATCTGTTTTTAAAACATCTGTGCTGCTTAATAATTTTGTGGAAACAGTAATACTTTTTTTAAGGATTATGTGATGAATAGTAAGTTCAAAATAACATTTATTTGAAATAGAAAGCTTTTGTAACATTATAAATGTATTTTGTCACCTTATTGCTACCACATATTGCTTACTCTCTTTTTTATTGTATGTGAAACAGTATTTAATTGTTGCCACATATCCTCATTGCATTGCATGTTTAATTCAGTTATTATCAAAAAATAAAATCCAGATTCTCCCAAACTCAATTTAATTGAACTTAGTTTATATTAATTTAATACTAAATTGAAATGTCCTAGATTTTGTTTACAGGGTTACAAAAACTGCAAACCCAATAAAAAATAAACAAATTCAGATTCAAATTCTTTCTGAGATGAAGCGCACCAACATTTCTTCACTGAGCATAGAAATATGCTCTTTTGAGCATAGTGTATCATGTGGAATGCTTTGATACATATTTTTCTTATTCACCCCATATTTGTTGTTTTAGAAATTATTTTAATAAAATCATTTGACCCTGGTCTGCCATGATGCACCTTAAAGGGATACTCCACCGTTTTTTCATATTAGACAATGTTATTCTCTTATCTAAGATGATTTGATACATACCTCTCTCGTCTCAGTGCGTGCACTTAATCGCTCTGTCGGGCGGAGAACTTTGAGAGCAGTTAGCTTAGCCCCATTCATTGTATATGGGCCAAACAGAGATGAAGTTAGAAGCGACCAAACAAACCCACGTTTTCTCTATTTAAATATAGTTACACGAGTAGTTACACGACCAAGTATGGTGACTCTAAATAAAATGTGCCGCTTTTTATAAGCGGGTAAAATGGATAACTATAATGTATGGCGGAATAGCACTTATTGGGAGCACTTCGACTCGGCGCTGTAATATCTTCACTCGTGAAAAGTCCTCTCCCCCTCTCCCTCTCCCTCTCCCTGTCATTTCCGTCAATAGAACCAACGTGACTTTTACCTGTGCTACTAGCAAACTGCAAGAGATCATTTACAATGGCGGACTATGTAGATAATTATGACTTGTTTGTAGCAGACCCAGAGCCATATCTGTTTGAACCCGAGTACACAGAGGAGGAACTTATGGAAGCTTGTTTCCGCCACAGAATGAAAAATAAAAAAGGTAATTGTCGCAGATATAAAGTCGCAATTGCGTGTTATAAAGTCAGAATTGCGAGAGATAAAGTCAGAATTGCGAGATATAGTCAGAATTGTGAGATATAAACTCGCAATTGCGAGTTATAAAGTCCAATTATATGGGGGAAAAAAGACGGACTTTTTTTCCTCTCAGAATAGTTTCTCACAATTCTGACTTTATAACACGCAATTGCGACTTTATATCTCACAATTCTGACTTTATATCACGCAATTGTGACTTTATATCACGCAATTCTGACTTTATATCACACAATTCTGACTTTATAACACGCATTGCGACTTTATATCTCGCAATTGTGAGAAAAAAAGTCAGAATTGTGAGATAAAAAGTCGCAATTACCTTTTTTATTTTTCATTCTGTGGCGGAAACAAGCTTCCATAAGTTCCTCCTCTGTGTACTCGGGTTCAAACAGATATGGCTCTGGGTCTGCTACAAACAAGTCATAATTATCTACATAATCCGCCATTGGAAATGATCTCTTGCAGTTTGCTAGTAGCACAGGTAGAAGTAAAAGTCACGTTGGTTCTATTGACGGAAATGACAGGGAGAGGGAGAGGGGGAGAGGACTTTTCACGAGTGAAGATATTACAGCGCCGAGTCGAAGTGCTCCCAATAAGTGCTATTCCGCCATACATTATAGTTATCCATTTTACCCGCTTATAAAAACCGCCACATTTTATTTAGAGTCACCATACTTGGTCGTGTAACTACTCGTGTAACTATATTTAAATAGAGAAAACGTGGATTGTGTTTGGTCGCTTCTAACTTCATCTCTGTTTGGCCCATATACAATGAATGGGGCTAAGCTAACTGCTCTCAAAGTTCTCCGCCCGACAGAGCGATTAAGTGCACGCACTGAGACGAGAGAGGCATGTATCAAATCATCTTAGATAAGAGAATAACATTGTCTAATATGAAAAAACGGTGGAATATCCCTTTAAGGTTTGAATGTGTGATCTTGTGTGAGCTTGTGTGTGCGTGTGTGTGTGTGCGTTCGTGCGTGCGTGTGTGTGTGTGTGTGTGTGTGTGTGTGTGTCATTATGCGCTGCTCTGTGTCCCCTGGCTGTGTTAACGCCCCTGCCATATGTGCTGGCTGTGTGTTAAACGCATGCAGTTCCTATCCTTGCCACAGTGGTCATCGGCCTGATGTGTACCGGAGGTTACCTGGTGTGGCGCAACTGGAGGAGACGGAATACCAAGAGCATGAACTTCGATAACCCTGTTTACCGCAAGACCACGGAGGACGACGACGACGAAATCCACATCGGCCGCAGCGAGCAGATCGGCCACGTCTACCCACCAGTGAGTGGCAGTGCCAGACAGCCATACCTAGCACTGCCACTGGGGGGCAGTATCCCAGACCCGGCAGCTCATTGGTACTCAGGGGCACCTATGCTGTCCAGTGCAAAGTGAACAAAGGGAGGAAGGCAATAGTGATAAAAACGACAAAAATCCTTAGGAGAGGGCATTATGCTGCCTCTTTTCTCACTCATATTTATACTCATAATTCACCACACATTTTCATTCAAATGTACTTTTTATTAATTTGTGTACGGATTACCATGTGAAGTTTAATTAGTTGTCTGTTTGTTTCCCATATGCTGCGTTCTAAATCACATACTCTCCTAGTAGGTACTTTTTTAATAAAATAAATAGTTACATCATGACCGTTAAAAATACCTTCTATATACAGTAGTATGAATGTAATCTGGACATACTACATTCGCCACGCCAATCATTATTATATGACCTACCAGCGTCAGTTGCTTTGCTTCACTGCCATTCATAAATCCTCTCCCATGGCCTTATGATGCACACTTCAGAATCTCGCTGAAAGTAGTAGGTCTTCTGGGAACTTTTCGCTACTGTTTTATGAATACTGCAATTTCAGGCATACTACTCTTTTTACATACTGTTTTTCCCCTGCCGTATAGTAGGGAAGTATGTGATTTTGGATGCAGCCATAGTCTTTGTTTTTTTCTTGTTGTGTGTGTGTAAAGCTTTAAATGCTTTCCATGTTTGAAAGCTTTGAAATTGTGCTCTCCCATTATCCCATAGTTGTTGTTTTTTATTTATTTTTATTTAGTATAATTGTTTTAGGGATGAGCAATGAGCACCTTAAATGACTGGACAATCTTTTAATATTTTATCATTTATTTATTCATTTAGGTGTTTTGCTGTTTAGGTGTTATATTTATTTGGGTAATGAAATGATTTATTCATATATTCACGTGGCCTGGGCTTTAATAGTAAACAGTTAGTCAGATGGAGGGATTATAACAGTGTGTTGAGCTTCCTGTGCTACAGTCGACATGTCAAGCACAAGCAGAGATAAAGACATCAGTCGTGTGGCAGCAACAGTGCGGGCCGCCCCAGTGGCATAACAGGATTCTCTCCAGCGCCCCACACGCGCACTCGTCACAGTGTGTGTAGGGGGATCATTCTGCATATCGGATGTTTCTCCTCCTCCATGGGCTTTTTCGTTGTTTTCTATGTATTTATTTCTCTCGCTCTTTCTCTCAACACGTGTAACTGTTTTTTATCTGCTCCCCGCAGCGCGTGGCGCTCGGTCCTGATGATGACGGATTCCCCTGAGGGCGATTCTCGCTCTTGCTCTCTCCTTCTCCATCCCCGAATCCATGCGTCCTTTAGTCCTCCATCTCTCCTTCCATCAAGGAGATCGCACGAGACAACGCAGCAAGGCACAGAGAGCCAAAAGGACACAAAAGCACTTGCTCTCCACAGCTGAGAGCTACAAACTGGGTTTGTCTTCTCGTAGTGTCTTTTTCAGCCCATAAACATTCAGTCGGGCAATAATCACTAGTTCTACAATTAAACTACTAGCATCATTCCTGCTCTTTGTCAGTAGTAGTAGGCAGTGCTGTTTAATGATGACTAACCTCATAGCTCATCATGTCAGTAGTCTAGTCGCTAACACTCTTTGGCTCTCCCGCTGCACTCGTGCTGTCGATTTTTACAATTAGAAATAGTTTTATTACAGGTTAAGCTGGTTTGAGCTGAACTGTGGCTGTCACAGGGCAAAGATTTGTTGGAGAGAATTGTTGGCAATCCACCATGTCAGCATGGGAGATACATAGAAGTAAAATATGAAATAAAATGGAGATGGGATGAGGAAAACTCATATTTGCAGACATTAAAAACACAAATTCCACTATGCAGCTGTTATGCATTCACCTAATCTCGCAAACTAAGAATATACCACAAGTAAATAAGTCTGTAATTTCCTGTCCTCCTAATACTTCCAATGCCATGACTGCTGTTCCTTCGTGTCTTCCATGGTCACTCAAATTCAGACTGGACCCTTCTGAAAGATCTGCAGCCACTATCTGGAGATGAAGGGTTTCACCTCCCAACTTTGAGAGGCAATATATTTCCATATTTATTTATTTCACCAGCACTGGGTCTTCCATTTTTCTCAAGTTTCTAAGACCAACTAAAATCTTCCTGCCCAGGCACATTTATATCTCTAAAACTTCAGCTCAGGTCATCAGTTTTTCTAAAATATTAGCAGTTTATCAGTACAATCTGTGTGGTTTGTTATCACGAACACACTAATAGATACGGTAGCCAGGGTTTGATAATGGCTGAAATGCTGTTTGTTCATATCTACGGTCTAGATCGCTCCCTCTCAGACATGCAAAAACACGTGCACACTCACTCTCTCCCAAACACAAACGTGTCTTTTCCGCCCCTACATTCGTCATGCCTGGGGTAAAACTCTTTAGCATTTAGTATGCTGACAAGACGACACCGCCTGCCATATTGGGTGGCTAATGGTGTGATAGATTAGAGTCGTAGATCAAAGCTTTGGTCCTCCGAACAGTCGTCTGTTCAGTGCATGCCACAGGAAATGAGGAGTGCCTGAATATAGGCTTCCTGTACAAACTCTCTCCATGTGATGAATGAGCACTTGGTTATTTCTGTATTACTGTAAGAGGGACACTGACTGATTGGACAGATGTTTAAAAAGAACAGGTTTTGATCCACCTGGATATGCCTGTTGATAAAAACCATCAAACCAGCCACCGTTTTTTTGCTGCTGTTAGCCTAGTCGATTTCAATTGTTTAAAGGGGATTGAAGGATTTAAAGCAGTGGTTGTTAACCTTTTTCACACCGAGGCCCTCGAATCTAGACTGAAAAAAAGATGTTAGTTTCATTGTTGTGCATCTTTATTTTTTGTGATTTTTAGTATTTTAATTAAGAACTTTAATACACCTTAATTTGAGTCATTTTAAGACGCACTGAAGTTCCATTGTGGGCCTCCTGTCCCCTGGTTGTGAACCACTGTTTTAAAAAAAAGCATCAAGACCATCTGAGCGCCAATTTCTACACCAATTTAAACCTGCTAAAAACCTTAGGCTGGATTTTTCTCCAGGGATTAAAGCTTGGCATATTGACAGTATGTGTGACGTTAGATCAGATAGTTTTAAAAAACCAGTCATGTAAGTTGCCCTTAATTGGAGACTTCCGAAAGGCACTGCTGGGTCCCTGAGACGCTTATGTTTGGTTCTGGCCCGCATGTGGGTGTTCTCGCATCTGGAGTGGTTCTTTGTTCCTGCCACCTTTGCTCCTCTCTGCTGTGATGAGGCATCTTATGTGCAGCGCTTGTAAAACATCACTCCACATTTCAAAGAATCCTCATTAAATCACTGTTTTCCATTAGGAATAGAGACAGTGTGGGAGTTTTGTTGCTCAGGCTTTTTTTCTGTGAGGATTAAAGAACTGTAGTTTCTTGTTTCGTGTTTTCTGAATACGGTGGACTGCCAGATGGGCTTGAGAAGACATGATTTGGAGATAACAGGCCTGATATCAATATTATAGTTTATTTGATGAATCTTCATTCATCCTTAATCATTCCTCATATCAAACTGTGTTTACAGTATGGAAAAGTACAGTAAAACTAATAAATAGAATTTATAGATTTTTTAAAAAAATTTGATTACTTTTACATATATCAGTTCTGAAATTGTGGAACTTTAGTTTTTGATTCGAAAATCTCAGACTAGCAATACAGGGTAAACAAACTGCTTCATGTGCTTTTTCATAAATGTCATGTCTTAATTGTTTGATTATTATCAATTTGGTCTCTTCAGATGCACTCTGCTGAAAAACAAAAACTTTAAACCAGCTTAATCAAGTTTGCTCGTCTTATTAGCGCTGGTTTTAGAGGCATTTTTTAGATGCACTTACCACCTGGTTTAGACTGGAAGATAAGCTTTTCGATGGGAGACCAACATAGACCAGGAAAAACAGCCTAAACTGGTTTTAGGAGGGTTTTGAGCACAGCTGGAGACTAGCTTGTTGGCCAGCTAAACAAACTGAAATCCAGCATAGCCAGACTGGAAGAACGGTTAAGACTAGCAAAAAAGCTTAGGCTGTTTTAATCGTTTATTTTCTGAAGGGGAATCATGCACGTTTCTTTTTCCTGACCCCAACGTCATTGTTATCAGGTGCTGCTCTAGAGTTAGCTAAAAAAAAAAAGTTTTTGGGAAAAGTGTTACATTTGAGCTCTCTAGCTTTCAAGGTTTCTACCAACTGATCTCTTAGCGTGTTATCATTTAGAATGTGTGGGACACATTTTTGAAAAATACATGCATGGTGTGATCACAGAAGGTTCTAGAACAGGCTTTTAGACCCTTTGGATTTTCTGCCTCTTTGTAGATAACAAGCAGTACTAAGTGACAGTTGTCCATCATTCTTACTCTATGCACATGTAATGGCGAGTCCTGCCTTCCCATAGCACTGCAGGGACTCGCCACGCTGCTCCTTCACCCCACTTCCACTGTGACTAACATTCGTGGTGTCTGTAACTCCTCTTCATCACTCTCTACCTGTCATCCCCATCAGCCCAACAAGTAGGACATTGCTTTGAAAGGGCTACCATTCTTTTCCAATGGACGATACGCTGGAACCTCTCCTGGAACAGTGCTCCTTAGTTTGGTGGACTTGTAGAGCTGAACCTCTGACTCTAAATGGATGAATCGGGTCCTCCACACCCATGGTAACATTCCCGTCTGTTCTCTTTGTGACCCCCTATGAGATCATGTTGACATGATGTATATTACTTGAAGAACTGTTCATTTTTTTTTTGTATGGTTTGTAGGTGTTAAATTTCAGGGGAGGGGGAAGGAGGGCATGTCATTAGCATAACTGTCATTTGAAGAAACGTGTGTCCCGGTCATTCCATAGTTGTTTGGAGACATTTTGTACGCTGTTTGTTGCACAAACTTTTTCAAGAAGCCTTCTGCACTGTGTAAATGATTACATAGGATGGGGGAAGGATGACCGTTACAGTCAAATGAGTCTGAATCATGATTTGTAAATATGTTTTCATACAGCAAAACTTTTGATAAGGTTTTAAACATTTCTTGTAAAAAGAAGATGTGTATATTAGTCTCCTGGACGAAAAAGAGTGTAGACCATACATGGATTTATTTGTACTCAAGAGCACTGGATTTCTTTACTACTTGATTGTAACTAAAACCTAATAATCTGCCAAAGTGTTTTCATTTTTTTTTTTCTTACTACTGGTCTGAATTTTATTTTTTGCTTTTTAACTGTAAACATTGCAGAAATAGTGTTTAATTTGTGTTTGTACATTTATTTAATATATCAAATTAAAATTAAATTGTAATTCTATTTAATAGGTTACACTCAGTGGTGAAAGAGATGGTTAGTTTAATTTATTGGTGCCTTGTTTGTGTTCATGTATATTTTCCAATAATGTCTTGTTCTGTTTGCTTTTCTCGTGTCTGTGTCAGTGGGTTGGAGGTGGTGGGGATAGAGAGGGTGTTTTAACGTTAGCTAAATTATACTTACATGGAATATCTGTACTGTATGCCAAAATGGTCTCACTCACGTTTCTATGAAA
Organism: Chrosomus eos; assembly: GCA_036326025.1. Lineage (NCBI taxonomy): Eukaryota > Metazoa > Chordata > Actinopteri > Cypriniformes > Leuciscidae > Chrosomus > Chrosomus eos. The sequence goes on from CM070828.1 coordinate 27,213,963, forward strand.
TTCAAGTTGTTGATAAATATCTATATATTGATATATTAAATTGTTAAAAATCTTTTGTCGCTCTTTGTCTCCTTGTCATTCTTCAGCATTTTTACAACAGCTCTCAGTTGTTTCTGGTATTGATCAAATGATTTCGAGTTTTCTCTTATCTTTTGTTCGCTGCATAAATTCACGTTTCCTCATGCCCGGCTCCCCAGAGGAGATGGTGGCTCTGTGTCTGGTAATGGAAAGAGGAACTCCCCCCGTCAGGTGTCAAGCTGTGATTTTGCTAATGTCTGCGGTGAGTATTAGCCTCCAGGGAGACTTAAATAAAATGGGGAAACTGCCTGAACTCCCAGTGGCTGCCACTGGTAGCAGGCAGAATTGATAGATTTTTGCAGTTGTCGTGCTGTTAAAGGGATAGCACACTCAAAAAATTTGAATTCTGTAATCGTTTACTCGCCCTCATGCGGTTCCAACACACACAAATAGATATTTTAAAGAATGTTACACAAAAAAAAGTAATTTTTTTGGTTAACTATCTCTTGAAGCGCAGAACATGTACTTGTAGAGTGCAATAGTTGGGTTCTGGAAATAAATATCCCATTCATTTTCTCCATAGGGGAATGTATTTTTAAAGGCACACTGTGGAACTTTTCAACCTTTATAATATATTACCAAAACCAGTGCCGCTGCTAGCCATTTTGGTGCCCAAAGCATAATTACTTTATGATGCCCCCCCCCCCACACACACACAAAAAAAATTCATTTAGGATTTTCATTTAGGGGGGCTAAGCCCCCAATGAGGGTATGGTTTATAAAAAAAAAATTAAAAGTAACACTTTAGTTTAGGGTCTAATGCTTACTAGTTTCATTACCCATGAATAACCATGGCATGGTTTTATAATCACTGTGGTCCCGAATTTGAGGCAGGTCAGCTAGGGGGGTTCGGGTTTCCACGAGAAAATTTTGGATTTCTCTGAACTACAAATGTGCATTTTAAGATGTTGTGAAGGCAAAAAAAATCGATAACAACAGCTTTAAAACCATGTCAGTGGGCAGCTGATTATTTTTCTCTCCTCATCAGCATCACACTCTTTTTCTCTTTGTTTTTATCTTGCCCTGTCTCTTCCCCTCCTAAAGTTGGCTTTTTTAATTTACTAAAGGCTACAATTTGTATTTTATTCTCAATATGTACACATTCATTATTAATCCTGTGCCTAACATGATGAAATGAAAACGGCTTTGTCTCTTGTCCCCTCACTATGACAGTAGTCTAAACTATTACACTAGGCTACATGTTACATAGGCCTTTTTTCAGTTCAAAATGGCGAAATTAGACAAAACTATATTAGTTTGCCTAATTATTTTTTGTCATTCGTTTAACATTTATGACCTAAAAAAACTGTAAAATATATAAAGTTAAGTTTAGCTACTTACATCTTATCTCGCACTTGACCGTACACTGAAGTGTCGAGTTGCACTGTTAAAATTCGCGCTCAGCGTCTGTGAACATAAAGCCCGCCTACTTTGATTTGATTGGTCATCTCAAATATTCTGACATTGACGAGCAGTGACAGACCAATGAGGCTCAGCTGAACACACACACACACCCTGTCCTCTGTTTCTGACGTGCTCTGCTCTCTGCTCGGCGCCGCTGCGGATTGAAGATGAAGAACGCGCTGAATCTGATTATAAAAAGAAGTTTGATGATTGATTTTTCATTAGGCAATTTTTGGTGCCCCCTCAGCACTTGGTGCCCTACGCACAGCGCGTGATGCGCGTGGTGGGAGCGGCGGCACTGACCAAAACCCATTGAGATGGTACATCGACTTACAATGGGTTGAATGACACGTCTGCCGAAGCCTGAAGGTGTCTGTATCGCTTTTACTAGCACTATGTAACTTCGGGTTTCGGGTAGGAACCCGAGCACAAAAAGAACTACAAAACTCGAACGCTTTATGGCATACGTCACTTCCCCCACCACCCCAACTTCCTCAAATTCTAACATGAGAGCTCAACTCGCGTTTGACTGCCGGCGTCTGTATGTTGTCGTCATGGCTGAATCAACAGCTACTCGGAAGAAAGCAAAGATTTTGTCAGAGGAGACCAAAAAAAGAAAAAGGCAGAGTGATAAACTAAAAGCAAGGACGAGGATAAACATTGGTCAAGCGTTCCCTCGCTGGCGTGCGATAAAGGAGGATGAGGGATTCCCGACCGATGCTGACCTGGCCGTCATGCTTTTGGACTAGTAAGTTAAATATATTGCTTGCACAATATCTCTACTTTTTCAAATTTGTTCTCTGCCTGGCCATGTTACTGATAAGCAGGCAAGGTCTCTCCCTCTCTCTCCGCGCTACACGGTTTGGCGCTGATCGACGCACATACAGTAAGTTAGGCTGTTCTGTCTCGCATGCGCAGCTCTAGATTCTAGGAGATTTGAACTAATTTACGTGTCGTGTTGCTGTTGTATCAGTCAGATCAGCGTAGCACTCAATAATCGGGACAAGAGAGGTCCCGATCGGGACAAATTAGGCCCAAAAATCGGGACGTCCCGGCTAATTCGGGACAGTTGGCAACCCTATCTCTAACCCATTGCAAAGAGATCCTGATCCTTGCTTCAGGTGTGTTTGATTAGGGTTGGAGATGAACTGTGCAGGACAGACGATCGGCAGGAGCAGGATTGGGCAACCCTTGTCAATGCGACTTACCTGATCAGACATTGTTTTCTGCGTATGCTACTTTTTCAATTTGTTTTCTTTATAGGATTTATATTATTAATCTTAATTTATATTATTATTTTGGTCAGTAGTAAATCGATTAACTTTCTCCAACATACAAATCAAATGCCGTCTACACACACATAAAGACACGGGAGGTTGACCGGTTGACTGTTTGTTGACTTTTGCGACAATGCTGCGGCGCTTGTGGCCTCTAGGAGCACTAGACGTGAAAATTACAGGTCGAGCGCACCCTAGTGGCCAAAAGTTCCACAGTGTGCCTTTAACAGTAATTTATTAATCTTTAAAGACAGACCTACTGTGAGCTCTGATGCTCAGAGCTATCAATTATTTGCACTTGTTTTTTTAAATAATTTTTAACAGTAGAATTCCTGATGAAAAACAGGGGTCCCACAGGGGTCAGTATTGGGTCCCTTACTTTTTAGTATGTATATCTATCCACTTGGTCAACTTCTAAGATCTCTTGATCTTAATTACCACTTTTATGCTGATGATACGCAGATTTATATCCATTCAAGACCGGGTCAGCAAGTGGACATTGGGCATCTTTCTAACTGTATTGCTGAGATCAAGATTTGGATGTCTAATAATTGTCTGTCTTTAAACAGCTCTAAAACAGAAATTTTGCTGCTTGACTCTCCTCATCAACTGCGAAAGGCTGGGTCTCTCACTATGTCAGTTGATGGTGTTCCCTTGGAGTTTCAAAGCAAACTCAAAAATCTTGGCGTCATTTGAGCCTTTTGTGCAGAACACGGTTAAGACATCCTTTTATCACCTCAGAAATATAGCACGTTTACATCCCATGTTGTCCTTCTCAGTTGCTGACAGGTTGATAAACTCTTTTATCTTTTCACGTGTTTCACGTTCGTTCGTTTATTCACAATACAATACCTCTTCAAACACTACAATAGTACAGTTTGAAGGTACAGAGTAGGTTAAGTATCATGAAATGGGTCTCCCAAAGAAGCTAAAAAAGCTTATAAATAGGGGCCCATGGTTCTTGAATAAGCAAATAAGCAAATATAGACAAGGTACAGTGAGAACACAGTAAGTGCACACAAGGAGTACTACAACATACGTAATAACAACATAACTCACTCATACAATCGTACACATACATCCCAGTAATCCATGAAAATCAGTTTTTTAGAATTAGATATAGGTTAATAAGAAATTATGTTTTAATTGTCTTTTGAAGTTGGAGATAGTGGGCAACACCTTAAGACCATCATCAATCCTGTTCCAGATCTGCGGCCCCTTACAAACAACACTCATACTGGTGCGCACATGTCGACGGTATTTTTCAATTATAAGTGGTTTGGTTCTCGTTTTGTATGTATGCTGTGGGCTGGAGATAGGAACAAGACTACTCAATCTAGGGTTCAGGCTATTTACAATTTGAAACATTAAACAGGCATTTTGATATTTATTTAGCTCAGCTAGTCGTAATATCTTAAAGTGATAAAAAAAAGGGGCGGGTCGGAGAATTTATTTCCGACCAAGACAGAGCCCGTATGGCTTTCTTTTGCAAGGTTTCGAGTTTTTTTAGATGACTTGTAAAGGTGTTACACCATATCACATTACAATAGATAAGATGTGGTTCAAAGAGAGTTTTATACAACATCATTAGGGCAGACAGAGGAAGAAAGTGTCTGATCTTATAAAACAAGCCAACATACTTTGATAATTTATTTACAAGATGGTCAATATGACACTTAAAGCTAAGAGAATCATCAATGAGGACCCCCAGAAATTTAGTTGTGTACACTCTTTTTATCATCTGCCCATTGATTTTAATCAGGCATTGTGCAGTTTTTTAAAAAAGCTGATTTTTTGTTCGAATTAAATAAAATGAAATTTGTTTTGCTGATATTTAATGACAGTTTGTTACATTTAAATCAAGAGTGAACTTTAGTTAACTCTGAGTTTACTATATCTTGTAACATATGTGGGTTTCTGTGCGATGCAAATAGATTAGTGTCGTCAGCAAAAATTATTTTATGAAATATTTTAGAGGAATTTATAAAATCATTTATGTATATAATGAATAAAAGTGGACCCAAGATTGAACCTTGGGGGACCCCATAGATTATAGGCATACAAGTAGAGTTTTGATCATCGACATGGACATACTGTTCCCTATCATTTAGATAACTTCTGAACCATTCAAGTGCTAGACCTCTGACACCATAGTGATGTAATTTGTGTAGTAAGATATCAAGGTCAATGGTGTCAAAAGCTTTTGATAGGTCCAAGAAGATACCAACACCGCATTTTACCTCTTCAATACAGTCATTAATTTGTTCTATTAAGTCGAGTATTGCCATACAGGTTGTGCTCTTTTTTCTAAAACCATATTGTGAAGGAACAAGAATATCCAATTTGTCAAGATAACCACTAAGTCTATTATATACCACTTTCTCCAGTACTTTAGAGAAAGTGGGTAGAATTGATATGGGCCGGTAATTGCTCATATCATTTCTGTCACCAGATTTAAAAATTGGGATTATCTTAGCAATTTTTGTCATTTTAGGTACAGTGCCAGTAAATAAAGAAAGATTAATGCAATGAGCCAATTGCTCTACAATAATGTTTGCTACAGCCTTCATGATCCTACTGCATATTCCATCTACACCAGCGGAGCATGAGCTCCTCAAGTCCAAAATGATCTTGAGGAGTTCAGTACCGTCTGTTGGCATCATAAAAAATGAGTGAGTGTAGCTACCAGAGAGAAAATGCTTAAAGGTGTTGATTACTGCAATGGTCTCCTAGCTGGTGTATCTAAATCATCTATAGACAAATTGCAATATCTACAAAATTCGGCTGCTAGAGTATTGTCTGGGGTCAGGGCTAGGGACCATATTACCCCTGTCTTGGAGTCTTTGCACTGGCTCCCTGTCAGGTACAGCATTGATTTTAAAATCCTTACGCTGGCATAAAAGGCTTTGCACAATCTGGCTCCTCAGTACTTGACTGATCTTTTAATGCCTTACACACCACGTCGCAATCTGCGTTCCTCTCAGAGTGGTCTTTTGGTGGTTCCCAAGACCCGGCTTCGTTCTAGGGGTGATCGAGCATTTTCCTCTGTTGCTCCAAAGCTTTGGAATTCTCTCCCGGCCATCATCAGGGAAGCAAATACATTAGCGACTTTTAAAATATCGTCTCAAAACATTTTATTTTAGAATTGCTTTTAGTTGATTATTCATTTTACCTTTTTATTTTTGTATTTAAGTGTGTAGTTTTCTTTCTGTTCTTATGTTTGCCTGTAAAGCGCTTTGAGAAAGCAACTTTTAAAGGCGCTATATAAAATAAATGTATTATTATTATTATTATTATTACTCATGAAATATCCACCAACCAGAGAATCTAGGTCAAAAAAGCTCTCCAAGACCACCAACTCATAGGACATGTAGTATAATACTATATATTATGTAGTATGTATATCATGTAGTATAATACTATATATTTATATGTACATTACACACACACAATCCTGGGCAAAACAAATGAGCCAAGCTCAAAATGGCTTTGCAAACACGAAGCTTTTCATAACCACAAATTATTGGTCTGGAAATGAGCTAAATTTAGAACAAGTCCATCCGGCTCATGTTTTGGCCTGGTCAGAGTCCAGATTTCAGCCTTATGGTGAATATTTGGTGTCACATTAAACTCCAACTGGGACAAAATTTCAACTACTCATTAACTGTTTGAAGCCATTAACTTTGAGTGGAATGACATTGACACTTTCTTCCTGTAGAAAAACTCTGCAAGTTTACCCACACAGTTTAAACATTTGTAGAAAACAAAGGGGAAGGCTATTCCGTGCTACATTACTTTACGTGCAATTCTTACTAATTCCCTGACCAATGTTTGTGATTAAAATGGTTAAGACCATTAAAATACTTACGGAACCAAGGCTGCTGAAAAAAGAGGGTGGACACTGTTGCACTCTGTGGTGTAAGACCTGATGATATTGAGGAATGCAGCAGTTTTAAGCAGTTCAGTTATTAGCAGCAGCTCACAATGGTTTGCGCAGTAAACTGATGCTCTTCTATCCAAGTGGATGTGTCCTACAGTAGGGGTCCAAAAGTTGTGTGAGCACCCTGGTTCATCTCTATTTATCATTCCCTTTGTTGGTTCGGTTACTTTGCCCAATGGGCTCCAAAGACAGCCCTTAAAGAGAATTTAATATTGTTATTCTTATCTATAAAATATGGATTTCTTCCCAATCCCTAATCGCTACTGTCCCTCAAGAAATGAGAAGGATATTTTCACGAGAACAGTGTTTTCCTCTTCTTCCAGCTTTATTTTAGAACAGCGGATGACATTTAGCACTCCCTCCTACTGTGTGAACATCCAATTATTATGCAGCCGGTCCAACTGGGGCAAAGGGAGCTGGGTCTGTCTGTGTCATCTGTCTGGGTGAAAGAAGGGACAGAGCATTCGCTAAAAGCTATCAAGACTTAATTACTGCTAAAAATGCATTCTTGTACCTGGGAGTGCATTGTTCACAAATAAACAAGGATCTGGAGAAAGGCATGGAAAGCATGGAGGTAATGCTGATTAGGATGGGGAAATGAGAAGTTGAGTTTGGGATTAAAACCCAATATGCTGCTGTTCCTGCTTCCCTCCTTCCTGCTTTTTTGTTAAAGGGACAGTGCACCCAAAAATGTAATTACACTTTTGTCATTCCAAACCTGTGTGATTTACTTCTGTGGAACACAAATATGAGAAATGCTACTATGAAGCTTTCAAGCTTTAAATTGGACTTAATCTGTGCAATGTGTAATCAAAATATAACAGGACTTTCCCGTGAAAACAACACTTCTCCAGTCATTTAGTCAACTTAAACTCCACCCCTGTAAGCTCACACTCATCTTTCTCCATTTCTGGACATATCAACAACCAATGCAAAGAACCAAGACCTGCTCTACTTTTTAATAATCCGTCACACTCAGATCTTTATTCAAAATACAGAAGAAAAGATACTGCTATTTTTGTTTCATCGTGACTTTAAGACTTTTATTTATGAACATCATTGGTGTGTTCATGAGAAAAATGGTGATGCCAAATTTGTGAATGAATCATTCTTTTTAGTTTAATCTTTTCAGTGTTGATCTGGTTTGCAAAACCGGTCTGAATTTGTTCACATTTCTGACCGATTTGGTTTTGAATAGCACCGACTCAGTGATCTGACCTCCGTAGTTCTTGCCAAATGAAGCTCACTGGAGAGAAAGATTATCAATAAATAATGACTTCAAATGTGGTCAGTTTCTCACACAAAGGTATTGCATAGCTTCAAAAGATTTATAATATTTTCATGGTTGCATTTTTTTTAATGAAATTGTAAAGCTCCTGTCTATGCCTGTAGAAGTGTGACCAGTCAATTATTCATATTTGTTTAGTTCAACAGAAGAGTAAATGATAGAATTTTCATCTACTATTTTGCCGTATAAATCACCATCTAATCATTATGCAGTAGCCTAATATAAGTCAGTTTGGGCTACTTTAGCTGTAGCTATTCATGATTTTTTTTCTTACCTAAATAAAATCTCATCGTCTGGTATTGTCGCGAAATGCTTCCTCTGTCACTTCTTCCTTATGTTCATATGTGCTTCAAGTCTCACATCTTTTAGACGTGCGTCGGCTCTCCTCTTTTATTCTGTTTCGTAGTGAATGACTCTTCCAGTGTGAGTGGAGCCCGCAGCTGAGGGATCTCCAACAACAAGTGTTCCCCCAGAGAGCCGCAGTCAGACACGTCTGTAGAGCAAAGTGAAGCCAAACCGTAAACTCTGCGTTTGGTATTCCAGGAATATTGCAGTAGCGGTCTTTATACGCACTTATGTTCAGATCACTGATCTATATATTGATTATTATATTATATTAAATAATATAAAGCAATTAGGGACTGTTCGTTATTTATTTAAGGGGCCACCGGAGGAGATTTGAGATCTGTAGTCAAAAAAGACTTGACCCTCCCCTCGCCAGCAATAATTTTTTCTATGACCCTCCAAAATGATTGTGAAAAAAAGCATGACCCTCCCCGATAATTTATTGATTACTTCTGTACTGGGCCGGGTTTCCCGATAACGATGTATCTTAGCTCTTAAGAGCGCTCTCTACGTGCAAGGTTACGAACGCAATTCCACGCGCGTTTCCCAAAAATGCACTTAACATGAACGCGCGAGAACGCGCTCTATACGTGCTACTTAAGCATCGCTGTCCATTCGCGAAGTGCTGAAATATAACCTTATATGGAATCGTATTCTGAACGTTTAACCTAAAAATCGTCATTTGTTGTGGATTAGAAATCAAGACAAGTCTAAAGCACCTATACAGGCGGAGGCACTGACAAAATGGCTGAAAAAAGGTAAAATGAATGTCCTTTTAGAGGAGATAGAGCGAAACAAAGATTTTATTTTTAACAGATAATTATAATATTATCTGACTGATATTGTACAGGACACCATACAAATAAGGAAAAACAAAACATCAGGGAGGACATTGCAAACTAACTGCAACCAGCGGTGTTCAAAGATCAGGGAAGGAGGTCCGCAAGAAATGCCGAATAGGCTACATGGCTGGTTTTCGTGCACGTCGGCAAGTCATTGACAATTTTTTTTTAATTCATCCCTATTTTGCACAGTTTTTAAAACATAATTCCCACATTACTTCTTTTATGATTTTTTTTTTCATTCATTTAATTTAGATGTGTATTTCTATTTTTTTCTTCCCTTTTTAATTATTTCATTTATAAATTCTTTTCAAAACACGAGTTAGCCTACAATATTAAAGTGTAGCCTACAATAAAGTACAATCAAAACCTTATATTATACTCACGTTGCACTGTAATCTGTTAAATCTGGTTTGCGCTTGGCAAAGATGTTCAGATAGCCATTGTTTTTTTACAACCATGACAAACGACTAACTCCTGCTTTCTCGTCTTACTAGGGCTGTAACGATAGACCAAAATTCGGTTCATATCACGATTTTTGATTAAAAAAAAAAATCATGTTTTCAGTGCGATGCAGTGGTGACGATGTAACATAAGGGTGATGCCAATAAAGCTGCCACAAAGAACCGGCAAAAGTAATGATTATGAATATGTCAAATATAGCAAGGAGACATGTTAAAGTCTTTGTCAGTGTCGGCTGCAAATATAAAGGTGATGCTGACTCGCGATCTTCGCAGTAGTGAAAGCGCCAGAGAGAAATGCACATTTCATACGGATTACATAAGCAGAGAGCAGTCTGTCTGTTTTCTTTCGTTTTGAATTGTTCTGTTAAAAAGTAGGCATGTCAAGCTTTCTCACTACAGGCCTACGCTGAGTTTCGGATCATTTATTATTAGACGAGTCCAGTTCACACGCAGGCGCTCCGTGTCATTATGATCTATTTTCTACTTACTTTAATAAATCCAGGCAATTGGTTGATTAAACATTGAGTAAAATTAAGATACAATTAATAAAAAACGAAATTCACTTTAAAGAAAGGCTTTGTGCATTCTGTTTGAGGTCTCTGAAAGTTTTAAAGTCACTTCCAGAGCGGTCATATTCCGGACCGTAAAGGAGAACTATAACGTCCTAACATTTTTATTCCCTCTAAATGCGAACACGAAAAATAAAATAAAAAGAATATTTTATCTTATGTGGAGGCCGACCCTTCTTCATCCGGTGGGTAGTAGCCTAGGCCTACTTTTGCTTTGCGCAGCGTAGTTCATAGAATTACTAAAAAATATTTTGCCACCTAAAAGTTAAATATTTTTTGTGACAAATGCATCGCATGTGTATTTCCCTCATATTAAATATAAAACGTGTATAAATGTGTAGACTGATAATTTGTCTGATATTTTTCTAATGTCTGGAGTGGACTCCTTTATTAAGGGAGTATGAATATAAACAGACGTAAATGCATTTTCTGAGAATTTATATTTCAAGTTTTGACTGCAAATGTCACGTCCATAACGCTGGAATTGCCCAATTTTAAAGAATTTATCCTCAACTAGTTTTTTTGGTGTAGGCCTACGTAATTTATTATGTTAAGTTTCAAATAATAGCCCACTAATAGTAATTTAAAAATGTGGTAGCCCCACGTCACATCACACGCACTGTTATGGTGGCAATTTCAGTCGATTTACTCACTAACATTGTTGTGGAAACACAATAAGAATGGAAACTAAAATATGTTAGTATCGTGCTACAGCACACATTATATCAGCTGCAGTTCTGGTGCCTCAGTCCAATACGGTAAAACTCGACGTACATTCACATCACATAATGCAGCGGTAGAGCTATACACTCACAGGACACTGACCTTATTCGCAATCACAAAAGTATTATTTGCTCGTGCTTTAAAGCTTTGCCGGGTAAACATTTCATTGGCCTTCTGTAATGCACTTTTTCTGAGCGCTCGCTGTCAAACAGCGCCAAACTGGATTTTTGTTGGGTCAGACCCATCTGATAGCGATGGGGGGTCGAGAGCGAGAGAGCTACATGGAAAAAATATGCACCAAACAAGCCACTTTGAAATTTTGCTCTTTTCATGAATACAAAAGTTGGGTGACCCTCCCCTAGACTAAAAAAAGTTGGATGACCCTCCCCTCAACAAAGAAAAAAAAGACATGACCCTCCCCTATTTTCCTCCGGTGGCCCTTTCCATAAATACCGAACGGTCCCTTATATAGATCAGTAGTTCAGATTCTGTTCACCTCGATATGCGAAGACCGAGGCCTTTCGTAGGCTACTGCACAACCCTTATGCTATCTCTTGTGGCTCGCTCGAGATTAAAAAAAGGTGTGGAAAAAACAATAAATGACCGTGAAAACGATGCAGCCTATTCTGGAAAAATAAGTGTCTATTCAACACACAAAAAAGCTAAATTTGGAAGAAGTTTTGCAGGAAGTCGATTAGCACATTATTGTAAGTGTTAATCGTTTGTTAATTCAGCCTTCAAATATTTTGGGAACCACGTGAGTAAAATTCTAACTTTATTTTCCATGTTTTAGGATGATGCTAAGATTGGCCAGTCTGGTGTTCATGTCCTCATAGAATTTCACCCTAGTCAAGAAATGAATGTTTACTTTTGTTTCCAGTTATAGGAGCAACACTGACACCTGCTGTACAGCCATATGAATACACCACAATCAAACAAAAAGACCAATGACCACATGACCAATTCAATTACGTTTCAAAGAAACTCTTTTTGCTTGGTATGAACGTAGTCAGATCTTATGAGAGAAACGATGACAGATGAACCAAAAAAAAAAAAAAAACATGAGAAAATACAGATACTTCAAACTAAACCATTCATAGCTTTCATTCAGCATACAATCCACTCAGGTGAAAAGTAGGTGGCAAAATCAGATTCACTTCAGTAATCACAAAAGACGCTATGGACTTGGGTAAATAGTCTGAGTTTAATGAATGAGTGGTTCACTAATTGAAACTGACAGCTATTTGACACACCCTATTATGTTTCTGTACTTAGTTTCCTGAGCTATGCAGACACAGATGACAACCAATTCATGCAAACTGTTGATTCCATTTTCCTTTACCATTTCTGACAGGACTAACCAAGGTCCTAGAAAAACGTAAAAATGTTATCTTAAGGATGGGTTGACATTCTCACAGTGACAAAATGGATAAATAGCACCATTCATTTCTGCTCTGCCTTTTAATTCGACACTACTCGCTCCAGCCTATACAAATATACTCTGTCTACTGGCCTCATGCATCACCAATATCTGATTAAAAAAAATAAATAGCTATCAAATACAAAAATAAGACATTATTTCATATAAAGAGGAAATATCTTCTGAAAATGCTTTGTTAAAAGACCAACATCAACCATTCACTTTGGTCAAATAGGAAATTCAGAAATGAAAAGAATGGAATGTTACAGTGTTGAATTATTCAAAATGTCCCAAATACAAAATGTGTATTTTATCATATTTTTAGATTTTGAATATTTACAGCATTATTCTTCATATAAAACCAAGAGGGCTTTTCCACGGTGTGCATTTAAAGCTAGAACAATGATATGCACACCGAATGACCAAAGTTTTACAATAAAAAACAGTCAGCTGTCAGATATTTCTTTCAAACAACCCGGAGCAAGCATGACAACATTGATAATCTATATTAATAAATAGTGCTACAGAGTTGACAGTGGTAGAGTTACGGTCTGAAGTGAAAGTCTACCGTGAGTGTTTAACATTTAAACTGAGCTCAGCGGCAGTAATAAGAGGACATAAATGTGCTTCATTTGCATCCCTGAAATTCACACACACTTCTGGGCTACCTTCATGCTAAAAACAGATTCTATCTCCCTGCATCAAACACACTCATCTGAGGTCAGGAGTTGTGTGTGCCTGCAGTTCAGTCTTTTTTCTGGGTTCTGATGTCAGATGGTTTCTGTTTCATTGTGGGGGACAGAGCCTTCACTGTCAGTCCTAAGCCTTTTCAGAGGTCGTTCAGAGTGTTCATCTTCCTCCTGTTTGACTGTGATCTCCATGACTTGTGCGCTCGGGCTGAAGGTGTCAGGGTTAGAGTGGGGTGGTGTGTTTGCTATGGAAATATCTGGACACATGGCAGAGCCGTTTTTCTGAGACATCTCATCTCTGACACAGAGAAGGTCCTCGGAGTAATGGTTCCCTACACCTGTGAAATAAAAAAATAAAAAAACATTTTTGTCAGTCATTTTTTTTCCATTTCTCTTTTGTTACCTTGTAGGGCTGCATTTTTTTAAATCTGCTAAATAGTTTGGCTGTATTGCATTGTTGCACAAAACCAACATGAAAAAAGAACTGTGGATTGTGATACGATCATAATCCTGCTTAGGGTAATAAAAACTGTGATTGTTAATCATTTTATTCCACGAATACTAAATTGGTCAAATGATAATTTGAATTGATCAAAATAATAGTGAAGAATTCTGGGTAACACTTTAAATTATGGCATTTGTTAATATTAGTTAACCAACAATTGGCAATATATTTTCACTACATTTATTAACCCTCTGTTAATGTTCGTTCGCAGTGCAATAAAGTTAACAGATACAACTTTAATCTTAAAAATTGATTAATAAATGTTGAGAATCATTAACTAAGATTAATAAATGTTGTAGAAGTTAATTCTTAGTTATGTTAGCTAATGTTAACTAATGTTGACAGAAACCTTATTGTAAAGCTTTACCGAATTCTGAAGAATAAAACTTTATTTTAGTGTTCCTGCAACACGTTACATGTAGTTACTATAGTGATAAAAATAAATTACAAGCAACTAAACCAAAATCAAACCATATAGTAAGTAAAAAGGGCACCTTAAATTAAAGTGGAAACTAAAAATGTCTCACCGTTTCCACAAAAATATTAACAGCACAACTGTTTTTACCATTGACAATAATAAGAAAATGTTATATAAGAAATCAGCGGATTGGATTGTTTTCTGGATAATCATGTGACAGAAGACTGGAGTAATGGTGAGCCTGACCGTTGTGAGCGTTTGAGTCACTCTCTGGCTCTGATGGGTGTTTGCTGCAGTTTGAAGTGGTGGGAGGTGGAACAGAAGATTCACTGGACTCAGAGCTCTCCCTTTCGTCCAAAATACGCTCCATATAATCCCTGTAATGCCAAATAAACACACAGAAGGATATGACCTTACACAGCATCTGATTCTATGCACACAGACTTTAATTAGAGGACTTGTGACCTTTAATGTGCCACATGGTACTGACGACTTGACTTACAAGACACCGGGACGAAGGCTGTATTTTCTTTTTCCAAGCTTGGTTTGCTGTGCAAAGAAATCATAACGCTCAGATTTCTTCCACATGTAATAAAAGGCCACACATTCCCCTACAGATCTAGTTCTCACCTGGAAAATTTTAATTAAGTCAAAATTACCTATGTGAACAATAAAAACAGCCAAGTTCACCAACTGATCACTCTAAATGATTCACTAATCGAACAGTAAAAACTGTTATTCCATCCTAATAGGTTTTGAAACGAGGAGGTGAGGAATGTGACTAAACACTAACCTTGTTTGCTTGTACTGAGCTGAAATTTTTCCCGTAAGCTTTGAGTCCTTGTTCAAACCCTCGACACTCCTCTTCCGTCCAAACTGACATTTCCTCTGAGGGAGAGAGAGATTTGAGTTAAGGTGACACATTCAGAGAATGTTGACTGACATGCTGAGAGCTCCTTTATCACAGGCTTGGATGCTTCTTGCGCTTAAGCTGGTACCTTTTTAGATTCCCAAAAATAACATTCTGAAAAAAAAACATTACTAGATAGAAGTCAAGAGTTTTGAGAAGAACATACTGCTGTTACAAACCAAAATCATGCAGAAGCCAAATAGTTTTACTAAAGCTTGTAATAGATTCCAACTTTTCATCTGATTAATTGTTTAATAATTAGTCAAACAAATCACGCAAAAGGTCCCCATATAAATAGAATTCCAGAACATTATGACAGACCAGTAAAGCATTATACAGACATTATAAAAATGTATATTGGAAGTCAAATATTTCCATCTCTTTGAACATAAGCTTATCATAACAACTTACAGTAGACAAAAAATCATTTTGTTGTAATAATTCCTAGCCTGCAGCAGGTTATATTCAAAGAATGAGTTGCTATGGTTACTTAACCTAAAAGTTACCTTAGTTTTTGGAACCGAAAGCTGAGGTCATCCGTTTTTTTAATCGGAGTAAATTTACCCAGGGATGTCACATGTAACCTGCTTTCTGGGATACCCCGATTGTTTTCTTTACTTTGCAAAAGCACATTGCTTTGTTTTTATTGTGAGTGTACACAAACTAAACAGTTAAAATTATGTCGTACTCTTATCTGTATGACCATAAATGGAGTATTTTAAGTTGTTTCTGCTGTTATAAGGAAACAATTTGCGCTGGCGCCTCATGCAGACCCTCAAATTAGTTCTAGTATTGTTAACTTGAAATCGCAGCCTGTTCATTATCAAAATAAAATAGTCAACCAAACATATAAAAAGTTACACTGCTCAATTGCCGTTCTGAATACTGAGATGTGTAGTGTATTTTTTAACCATGCAGCAAATGTTTTATAATATCTTGAAAAATTATTAAAATTACACATTTACTTAAATTACTTTTTAAACTATTTAACTGGTAGTATTAATCAGTCAAAATTCTTACTCTCGGTTAACAGTTAATTATGAGCATCCCTAATTAACATGATTATGTTAATTATATTATATAAAAATAAAAGTGTTACATACTCACCTTTGGCAGGTTTCACATTAAATTTCAATTTTCTTAAAGCTTCTTCTGCATCAAAGTTGCATTTAAACAATTCATAAAGAGCCTGAAATATGATAAAATAAATTGCAGTCATGTTACAATGTGATGTCAAAAGGCATCAGCAAAATTAATTAAAGGGCAATACGTCATTGGATGGTGACCCGCCTGTTCATTGTCTTTGACGTGAGATCCTTCGGGAATGGCATGGACACCAGCCTCTTCTCCGCTGCGTTTAGAGGCCTCGGATAAAAACTCTACAACCTTTTCCTCTGGAACTAACTCTGGATTCCACAAAAGCTGATCGTCATTCTCATAAACTAAATTAGAAATAAAGAGACAAGCAGATGAAGAAAAACTATACATAGCCTAATATATATATATATATATATATATATATATATATATATATATATATATATATATATATATATATATATATATATATATATATATATATATATATATACAGGTGCTGGTCATAGAATATCATCAAAAAGTTGATTTATTTCAGTAATTCCATTCAAAAAGTGAAATTTGGATATTATATTCATTCATTACACACAGACTGATATATTTCAAGTGCTCCTTCCTTTTAATTTTGATGATTATAACTGACAACTAATGAAAACCCCCAAATCAGTCTCAGAAAATTTGAATATTGTGAAAAGGTTCAATATTGAAGACACCTGCCACACTCTAATCAGCTAATTAACTCAAAACACCTGCAAATGCCTTTAAATGGTCTCTCAGTCTAGTTCTGTAGGCTACACAATCATGGGGAAGACTGCTGACTTGACAGCTGTCCAAAAGACGACCATTGACATCTTGCACAAGGAGCAGGGCTCTATGCTATTTTTTTTCCCCAAGGAGTACATGTGCTCCTAAATGAAAAAAATTTAGGAGCACACAATGAAATTTAGAAGCACACAATGAAATTTTGGAGCACAGTGAAAAACATTTTGATTAAAGTTCTGAATTCATATGGATTAGTTTTATGATCTCTTTATGAACTTTTTGAAGCATCAGAGTGTCAGTTGTGTAGCTGTCAACGGAGGGAAATAAATCTCAGATTTCATCAAAAAGATCTTCATTTGTGTTCCGAAGATGAGTGAAAGTTTTACAGGTTTGGAAGGACATTTGGAAGGACATAATAAATGACCGAATTTTCATTTTTGGGTGAACTATCCCTTTAATAATTATGTAATTATTATTTTTACTTCAAAATGTATAAAAAAAAATGAACACCTCAAAGTATAAAGTTCTAAAAACAAAACAAAAAAACCCGCTTGCTTCTGTCCTTTTTGCTCGGCTGTAACTTCAGTTTCTGCACTTGGTCTTTTTTGGTGAGACCGAAACATTGCTAATAAAATTTTGATACTCATTTGCAAGTATTGATAGTGTGCAGGAGTTCCTTTTTTTTTTTTGCACTTGGTCTTTTGAAATAATGATAGGCTTCATCATACTGTGTTGAGTATCGAGCTCACTGCGCGTTTACTTGACTTTTTTTTAATGGTTTCTAGGGGCCAGTTTATACCTGGTCAGTTTTTTACTGATTTTACGATTCCATTGACAACTAGTGTGTTTTCGCAAAACGGATATAAATCCGATCTTCAATTCCCGAGCTATAATGCAGATTTAATGTAGGCCTATGAGGAGGTCACGTCACCAAAAGCAACAGATATGAGATGCATTTTTATTGATCATCAGCTCATTTTAAAATCAGCGACAGGAGAGAGAGCGACCAGGAGAGAGAGCGACAACAGCACAGGTAATATTTCGTTTCTTTACTATTAATGAAGACGATTGTGTGTTGAGCGTCTGCGACTGAGCTACTTTCACTTTCATTTGCGGCATTTTGCTAGCCTGGGTTTCCCCATACTGCCTTACCGCAGCGCGATTCAATTCACGCTGAAAGGCAGTCTGGATACCATGGCCAGATTTTTCGCCTCATTTAGGGAACCAATCACAGAACGGGGAGGGAGCAGCTAGACGATGACGACATCTATGCGACACACGGAAACATGTCTGTGGAGTGTCCATATATACCTTCTACCCTCATATTTATCTTGCACAAACGGCAATAATCGCTTAACGTCATTGTTTACAAAAAAGATCTTTCCCATCGTCTTCTTCCTTGTCTAATTTCTGTCGCTCTACATACGTCATCTGGTATAATCGAAACGATTGGCTATGAGCTACGTATAGGCATATTTGATAGACATTCTTAGCACCCAATAAACTGCGACGGGCATTCTGAAACCACGCCTCAAATACGAGAAATTGCGCATGTGGTTCCCAGACCCAATTCTCAACGAGATTGGGTCTGGCGTTAGCCAGGCTAGCATTTTGCGCGTTGGCTTGATGAATCGATCGCTCAGCTGCTCATCTGTGGTGTTGCAGTAGCGTCATCATATCTAGCTATAACATGACAAAGCCAATTATACACTCACATATTTTTAGCAATGTTGGTAGGAGTAACACAAGGAGCTTTCCATGTGAAATCAACGGTATGCTTCGCTTCATCACACTGTTGTTCCGTGTATTGAGAACAACCTGTCACTCGCGCACTGTGCTCGTAAATTATTTTTCAAGTTCGCACATATCTATTTTTAGGCACAAATGCGAGTGAAATACTCGCACTGTAGAGCCCTGACAAGGAGGGCAAGACACAAAAGGTCATTGCTAAAGAGGCTGGCTCACAGAGCTCTGTGTCCAAGCACATTAATAGAGAAGAGAAGGGAAGGAAAAGATGTGGTAGAAAAAAACTGTACAAGCAATAGGGATAACCACACCCTGGAGAGGATTGTGAAACAAAACTCATTCAAAAATGTGGGAGAGATTCACAAAGAGTGGACTGCAGCTGGAATCAGTGCTTCAAGAACCACCACGCACAGACGTATGCAAGACATGGGTTTCAGCTGTCGCATTCCTTGTGTCAAGCCACCCTTGAACAAGACACAGCGTCAGAAGCGTCTCGTCTGGGCTAAAGACAAAAAGGACTGGACTGCTGCTGAGTGGTCCAAAGTTATGTTCTCTGATGAAAGTAAATTTTGCATTTCCTTTGAAAATCAAGATCCCAGAGTCTGGAGGAAGAGAGGAGAAGCACAGAATCCACGTTGTTTGAAGTCCAGTGTAAAGTTCCCACAGTCAGTGATGGTTTGGGGTGCCAGGTCATCTGCTTGTGTTGGTCCACTCTGTTTTCTGAGGTCCAAGGTCAACGCAGCCGTCTACCAGGAAGTTTTAGAGCAATTCATGCTTCCTGCTGCTGACCAACTTTATGGAGATGCAGATTTCGTTGTCCAACAGGACTTGGCACCAGCACACAGTGCCAAAGCTGAAGAGGAAGATGCAATACGCCAGACCCAACAATGCAGCAGAGCTGAAGGCCACTATCAGAGCAACCTGGGCTCTCATAACACCTGAGCAGTGCCACAGACTGATCGACTCCATGCCACGCCGCATTGCTGCAGTAATTCAGGCAAAAGGAGCCCCAACTAAGTATTGACTGCTGTGCATGCTCATACTTTTCATGTTCATACTTTTCAGTTGGCCAACATTTCTAAAAGTTATTTTTTTGTATTGGTCTTAATTAATATTCTAATTTTCGGAGATACTGAATTTGGGATTTTAATTAGTTGTCAGTTTTAATCATCACAATTAAATGAAATAAACATTTGAAATATATTAGTCTGTGTGTAATGAATGAATATAATATCCAAGTTTCACTTTTTGAATGGAATTACTGAAATAAATAAATCAACTTTTTGATGACATTCTAATTATATGACCAGCACTTGTATACTACTAGAGGCCTTGTATACATATTAATTAAGTGTAGTATACAAGAAACATCTAAATCAGCATATCCTTCAGTTCTGACACCTTTTTCGTCGTCCTTATATTTACACAGGCCAACGGGAGTCTCAGCTTGATACATTGAACCAACCATGATCTCCTATGAATGACAAAAGAAAAAATCCAAATGTCTGAAATCCATTTAAACTAAAACAAAATTATAAATTTGAGAGAAAATCATCTAGAGTCTACCTTTTTCCAATCTTCAGTAAATATATAATCATCATCTTCGGATTCTTCTTCATCCCCTATAAAATACAAAAGTGAATCAAATGCTTCTAGTTAAGACTCTGAATCTGTAACGCCATCTGCTGGTTCTACTTATCTACTCGATGGTACAATAAGTGGAAAACATCTGTGCAAGTGTACATTTCTTACATTTGAAATAATTGATATTACAAATAATATATGTTTAAGGTCAGTAGTTTTCTTTCAGAAACATGAACAGTCTCTTTATGCTCAACAAAACAGAGAAAACCGTAATATTGTGAAACATTACAATTTAAAATAAATGTAATTTATTCCTGTGATGGCACAGCTGATTTTTCTGCATCCATTACTTCAATCTCCTGTGTGATTCTTCAACAATCATTCTAATATGATTTATTGCTCAGTAAGCATTTCTGATTATTAATACAGTATGTCAAAAACAGCAGTGCTGCTTAATATTTTTTTGGAAACCTTGATACATTTTTCAGGACTCTTAGGTATAAACAGAAAAAGACCAGCATTTACGTAAAATATATATTTTTTAACATTATGAAAATCTTAAAATATGTCAGTGCCATTGATTTATCTCAAGATGCACGTCAGTAATGTTTTTCTCTACGGCACATTTATTAAAACTACTTAAATGTCCTAATTGAACTAAGTCCTAATCCTGGCTTAATCTAATTCCTGTCTGTGAAACAATCCCTACAAACGTCTTTAACTGTCACTTAAATCCATGGCGATAAACTGAATGGTAGAATATGTCTAATAATATTTATGTACAGAGTTCCTACACATTTTCTATTTTGGAATTCCATACTTTTCCAGACTCAAATTTCCAAACATATCTATTTTCTGTTTTTTCTCTCTATTGGTTCTCAAAGTGATAACATATTCTTATTAATTCTATCATTTCATTTCATATTTCAAATATTCTAGAAACACAATTTTATTCCATACTTTGTTTTCTTTCTTTCTATTCTTATCCATTACTCAAATCAAATTCCATACTTTTCCAAACAGCATAGGAACCCTGTATGAACTACAGTAGTCAAAATGCAGTGGATCAAACCTTTCATCAAGGTTATACATGAATTTTGATGATACCCGCTCTTGTCTCAGGACAACTTTGATTAACTTTTTGGATCTACTTCAAATGTTGACTACTGTATATCTGAAACATCCCTACATTTTTTTTATAACATGACAGTTCATACTTAAGCTCTACAACATGCTATTTCACTTCTTGTATAAAATTATCTTGATATGAAATATTGATAATGTAATATTTTTAGAATCATACCTTCAAAGTAACTGGATGGCCGATGCCAGATAAGTTGAGCTGTGCTGTGAGACACACCGCTGGACGGAGGCTCATCACTGTACGACTGCACATCCTCATTCTCCTGATCAGAAAGCTCTCGCCTCTCCTCCTCCTGACATCCACGGCAATAAATGGATTTACATTTATTAACACAAAATCATACTTGGACTATACAATACACATTCAATGTTTTTAATATAGATCTTTACTTTGAGTTTACTATAGCTGCTGCAAGTATTATCTGAAGTATCCTCCTCTTGAACATCTCCCTCCTCTTCCTCTGGAGACCCACCAGTGCTGTAGCCATATAATTTCAGAAGCTCCTCGATGGGCATATCACCCTCCTACAAAACCATAGTTAATTGAGACCTATGAAGGTTATTTAATGAGCCTCATCATAAATTCTAGAAAAGAACAGGAAGCCCATACTCGAGTTAGGTCATCAATTTCGGTGCTGGAGTTCTTCTCTCCCTCCAGCTTTTCCTCCTCTTCCAGAGTCCGCTCATCATCAAAGTCGTGTACAAGCATGTCTGCTGAAGGATCAAAGTCCCTGTCCTCATCCTGCACCACTGGATCTGCTCCTGTTTATCACAGACATTTATTTTATTAATTCATATGTATTAATACAATGCGTGTGTGTGGTATACTACATATATTATTGATATACATTCACTATATAATAAAGTACACATTATATAATATTATACATTAATATGAAAGTGGGCTTTACAGCCTAACGTTACTTGAATTTTGTTATTGCTAGTCAAAATAAATGAATCAATAAAAAATTACTGAAAACTTTACCTTCAGTGCCAGAACCACTTAGGGAGGGCTGAAAAAAAGAATAAAATTAAATGTTCAGGCCTATTATAAAATAATACGTCAACCTTAAGAACAAAAACCATACGAGAACAGATTATATTATGACCTGCTTATGAATTATCAGTTAGAGTCAGAGGCAAATTAGCTAAACCACATATAACCTCGTGTAAAAGACTGTGAGTCCAAATAACAGGATAGACTGGGTTATAACTGATTAACAAGTGTTCGTTTTCCTTAATAAAAACACTGAGGAATAAACTAGAGGTGAGTTTAGCGCAAAGAGGCAACAAGTTAGCGGCTAGCTGCTAACACATTCAAATTGGGCGCCTTAACTTGTTTGCTAACTGTGCAGGGCTGATTGTTAAGAAGCAGCACGTCATTGTTCAAACGTTGAAATTTTAAAATTAAAATTAAGTTACATTTATTAAACGACTACGTTGACCGCACAGGTGCGTTATTTGTTGTAATTTGTAATATTTCTCTCACCTCCGCCATAGTTGTTGTTGTGGGTTCTGTGAAGCCAGCGATAGTAAATGTGTTTAATTCTCAACTCTGAAAATGAGCAGAGCTGCAATATTATTATACTACAAAATAAAAGTCCTGTCCCAGACACTGCGAACAATAGTATTTGGAAATCGTAATTATCATTGGAAGAATATTTCAAAATTAATTTTCTGTCGGCCCATTTTAAAATATATAACATAAAACCTGAAATCAGATGCATCTGAAATCAGACGTGTCGGTTAACTAAATTAACTAATTTTGTTATCCAAACACAGTCCCAAAAATAAAGTAATTGCAAATATAAATGTAATTTAAAAACCAAGTACTAGATTTGAGAATCTTCCAGTATGTTTCAATAGGTTTTTTTTTATTTTTTTATTATTATTTTAAATAAACCAGTGATTCTTATGTCAGTGTATGTTATGTTCTCTTTCATAGGTTCTCTCAACGCTGCGGAAAGCGCAGTGGGATATTCTCTGAATGTGCCGATTGTCTGAAGCCTTATAGAATCACGCCAATTCATTGGCTGATGGCGTCCGCGCAATATGGCTCCGCCCCGACGCTCTTACGTCGCATCATACGTATTCGCGCGCGCGCCATCTGCTCCTCAGATTTCTCTGCCTTCAGAACGAAGCGGTCACGTTTGCCCTTCGCTCGTGATTTTTCTGAGCTACAATTACATTTGGATTATTCTCGGCGCTTCTGCGACTGTTCAAGCGGAACTCTGTTTCTCCTTACGGTGAAGCTGCCATGGATTACAGACGCTGTACTCCGCCATGTGCTCGTTACATCGCTAACGACGACCCACACAGTAAGTGCGTTAAATGTTTGGGTTTTTCACATGCGCGTGAGGCAGTTATAGGATCGTCTAAATGCAAATTCTGTGAAAATTTGTTGCTCAAAACCCTCAAATTGCGGCTCGCGGTCTTTGAGAGGGAATCATTCGTCTCCCCCTGTCGCGCTCCCGAGGCCTCTCGAGGATCCGCGACCTGGGGTTCGGATGTAGAGCTTGAGGATGCGGAGTTCGAGCAGACGAGCCCCGCTCTTTCTCTCCCTCCCTCCCCTCGGCACGCGCGAGACATGCCAGTCGAATTTTCACACGATTATTTGCGCCCCAGCCCGGGAGCACGCGACGCGGTTTCTTTCGGGCTGGAGGATATACTTTTTACCGAGGCTTCCGACTCCGAGGATTTCGGGCCTACTCTCGCCGACGAGGTTATTCCGCCGAGCGGCCAGGAAGCGCGGCCTACTGCGGCCTACGCGGAGCTCGTTGACGTGCTTTCGCGCGCTACGGAGAAGCTCACTATTGATTGGCCCGACGAGCCACGTGAGTCTCAGTCGTCGAAACTCGACGAAAGGCTTCTCAGTGGCCCTAATTCTAGGCCTCAACGGAGGAAGCTGCCATTTTTCAGTGATCTGCATCATGAGATCTCCAGATCCTGGAAGCAGCCTTTCTCTTCGCGCCTCACTAATGCGGCTGCTGCTGATTTCACCAACCTGGTAGGTTCTGTGGAACAGGGCTATTCCGCCATTCCGGCGATTGAGGAAACTTTAGCCGACCATCTTGCTCCGTCGTCTGCGCCGTCCTGGAAGTCGCGCCCCCTTCTCCCTTCTAAAGCATGTAGGACTACTTCCTCTCTGATTGGGAAATCCTACATGGCGGCTGGGCAGGCAGGCATGACCCTGCACACTATGGCCATTCTTCAGGCCTACCAGGCGGACGTCCTGAAGGAAATGGACGAGGGTGACGGTGTGACCCCTGAAGCGGTCAAGGAGCTTCGTAAGGCTACGGATTTAGCCTTAAGAGCCACCAAGCATACCGCACGTGCTATAGGTCGCTCTATGGCTGGTTCTGTTGCGGTGGAGCGCCACTTGTGGCTTAATCTCACGGAGATCCGTGATAAAGAGAAGGTTTTCCTCTTGGACGCCCCCATTTCTCAAACAGGGTTGTTTGGTGAGGCGGTCAACACAGTGGTTGAGAAATTCCGCTCCTCCAAATCCCAATCGGCCGCGTTCAGACAGTTCATGCCCAGGAGGGCTAGGGAACCTTCTGTCCCCCCCCCGGTGCGACCCAGAGAACGTCCCTCTCATAGACCGGAGTTCTCTTCCAGAAGAAGCGAACCAGGGCATCCCCCACCTGCCACGGTTTGGGGAGCCCGCGGTCGCCCGTTTCCCCGTCAACGGCCTCACAAGCGCCTCCAGTTGAAGCGGTCCGACAAACCGACTGCTCCGGCGGCGCAGAGCCGTTCCTGACCCTCCGGTCAGAAAAAGGAGAGCTCCTCTGGTTCCTCAGGGTTGGGTCAGACCGCGCAAGCGTTTCTGCCCACCTCCCAGCTCTCCTTTCCTTGCCCTGTCACCTTCGCCACTCAGAGTGTCTCGAAGTGCAGGCCATATTTCACCTTCTCTACTCAGTCTGGTGCGGGAGGAAGGAGACGCTTTCGGCTTTCTCCCCTCACCCCCCACGCTCTCTATAACTACCGGCCGCATCCTCGGAGGCACTTTCCGTTTTCCTCCGAAGCAGGCGGACCTGGTCACCATGACCCCAATCTCGATGCCTCCCATCACGTGCCAGGACGCCGATGGCCCTCCTGCACAGTCAACCTCTTTACCCCAGGAGCGTCAACACGGCACCCTTACTCAGGTATGTCGTCTGCATTACAACATCCCTCCTCCTCTATCACATTTCCTTCCAGAGTGGGAACGCTTACCAGGGGTATCGTCCTGGGTTCTTCGCACGATTCGGTTCGGCTACACTCTTCAGTTTTGCCGCAATCCCCCCTGTTTCAACGGGGTGTTTCCTACTGTAGTAGACAGCGCCGCTCAGGCTTCTGTACTGCAGCAGGAAATCTCTTCACTCCTTCTCAAAGGAGCAATAGAGGAGATTACTCCAGGGGAAACCGAGCGGGGCTTTTACAGCCGTTACTTCCTGGTCCCGAAGAAGGGCGGCGGTTTGCGTCCCATACTGGACCTCCGCCGGTTGAACTTCGCCCTTTACAAAGGGAAATTCAAGATGTTGACGCTGAAAGCTATCATATCTCAGATTCGGCCAGGGGATTGGTTCGTGACGATAGACCTAAAGGATGCTTATTTTCACATCCAGGTTGTACAGCGACACAGGCAATTCCTCAGGTTCGCCGTTGGAGAAAGGGCGTTCCAGTACAGGGTCCTTCCCTTCGGCCTATCTCTAGCTCCAAGGACATTCACAAAGTGCATGGATGCAGCTCTGGCCCCATTGCGGCTCCAGGGCATCCGTGTTCTAAATTACCTGGACGATTGGCTCATTTTAGCCCAATCCAGGGAGCTAGTGGCCCACCACAGAGACGTCGTTCTGAGTCATATCCAGTCTCTCGGTTTGAGGTTGAACTCGGAGAAGAGTGTTCTTGCTCCGGCTCAAAGCACCGTTTTCTTGGGGGTGAACATGGATTCCGTTCTCATGCAGGCCCGTTTGGCCCCTGCACGGATTTC
This sequence comes from Chrosomus eos, assembly GCA_036326025.1. NCBI lineage: Eukaryota > Metazoa > Chordata > Actinopteri > Cypriniformes > Leuciscidae > Chrosomus > Chrosomus eos. Next base: position 27,240,140 of record CM070828.1, read on the forward strand.
CAGCTTGACGACATGCTTGGCTCGTTTTTCACTAGGCCATCATGTGTCTGTGGGCACCTGCCGCAGGATGCTGGGCCTTATGGCTGCGGCCTCCTCCGTGCTACCGCTGGGCCTACTCCACATGAGACCCTTCATGTGGTGGGTGAAACTCTCAGGGGTTCGACCCTCCGGGTCAACCCTTCGCCTACTGAAGGTATCGCGCAGTTGCTTTCGAGCCCTGTCAGTTTGGCGGGACCCTCTTTTTCTTCGGAAAGGGGTCAGCATGGGTGCGGTATCTCGTCGCCAGATGATTACGACGGATGCCTCTCTCACCGGCTGGGGAGCGGTTTTCGAGGGCAGACCAGCGTGTGGGGTCTGGACCGGAGAGGCTCTCTCCTGGCACATAAACTGCCTGGAGTTAAGGGCCGTTTTTCTGGCTCTGCTTCATTTCCTCCCTCTTCTGGAGGGTCACCATGTCATTGTCAGAACGGACAATATGGCAGTGGTGTCTCATGTGAACCGGCAGGGAGGTTCTCGGTCGCGCACCCTAGACAGGCATGCGCGTCACCTTCTCCTGTGGTCTCAGAGCAGATTCCTATCTCTAAGAGCGGTTCATGTCCCAGGGGTTCTGAACCTCGCAGCAGATTTTCTGTCGAGACAGAAACTCCGATCGGGAGAATGGATGTTGAACCGCCAGACGATGGCTCTAATCTGGAAGGTTTTTGGAGAGGCGGAGGTGGACCTCTTTGCATCTCAAGAGTCATCCCAATGCCCTCTTTGGTTCTCCCTGAGTCCCCCGGCCCCATTGGGGATAGATGCGTTCGCTTACCCTTGGCCAACGCAGAAACTCTATGCCTTCCCGCCCATCAAACTGATCCCGGCGGTCTTGGCCAGAGTGAGAGAGAGCAGAGTCCGCCTCCTCCTGGTAGCTCCGTTCTGGCCATCTCAGCCATGGTTTTCGGAGCTAGTTCCTCTACTGGAGTCTCCCCCCTGGAGGATCCCGGTCAGGGAAGATCTGCTGTCCCAGCTACAGGGCAGGATATGGCATCCTCGCCCAGACATGTGGAAGCTGTATGTTTGGCCGATCAGAGGCCGTTAGCATTAAGCTCTGGTCTCCCAACTGACGTTCAGGAGACTATTGCGAGTGCTAGAGCTCCTTCTACAAGGAGATTATATTCTTCCAAATGGAAGGTTTTTGAGACTTGGTGTTTGGCACATGATAAGAGCCCAGTTAACTGCCCTGCTGGTTCAGTACTGGAATTCCTGCAGGAGAAGTTTGCGGCTGGAGCAGCCGCTACCACTCTCAGGGTTTATGTCGCGGCTATTGCAGCGCATAGGGAATCGGATGAGATTCCCCTAGGCAAGTTAAGGTTAGTTTCTGCCTTTATGCGTGGGGTGAAGCGCCTGAAACCGGCTCGCTCCCCTAGAGTCCCCTCATGGGATCTTTCTGTTGTCCTAGAGGGTTTGACGAAAGCCCCCTTTGAGCCCTTGGAGTCAGCTCCGGATAGGATTCTGACTCTTAAGGTTTCTCTTTTGTTAGCTTTGTCCTCGTTAAAGCGGGTGGGAGACTTACAAGCTCTTTCTGTTAGCGAGTCCTGCTTGGACTTTGCCCCTGGCCTGGTCAAAGTTTCCTTGAGACCGAGACCAGGGTATGTCCCCTAGGTTCTTTCCTCAAGTTTCCGCTCTCAGGTAGTTAACCTTAATGCTTTCCACCCTCCTCCATTTTCATCTGAGGAAGATAGGGAGCTTAACTTGCTCTGCCCAGTTCGTTCTCTTAAGATATATGTAGACCGCTCAGGCGGTTGGAGGAAATCTAACCAGCTTCTGGTTTGTTTCGGTGCTAGCCGCCGTGGGCTTGCTGCATCGAAGCAGAGGATTTCTCACTGGGTCACAGAGGCTATCTCGTTGGCTTATGGGGTGCGTGGCTTGCCTTCACCTCTTAACATTAGAGCACATTCCACCAGAAGTGTAGCATCTTCTCAAGCTCTTTTCAGAGGAGCACTTTTGGAGGATATTTGTGTTGCGGCAGGCTGGTCCTCTCCGCATACTTTTGTAAGGTTCTATAGCTTGGATCTTGACATGACCCCGGGTTCCCAGGTTCTTTCTGTTTGAACTCGTTTCGGTCGTTGTCTCTTTTATCTACCAGTCATAAAAGCGCTCTAGCTTGGCGAGTTTGGTAGTCCGTTCCCACTGCGCTTTCCGCAGCGTTGAGAGAACCTATGAAAGAGAACGTCTCTGGTTACTTACGTAACCTATGTTCTCTGAATAGGGAACGAGACGCTGCGTTAGCGGCCAAGCTCCTCGCGCTGCTGACAGTTTCTTTTCGGCAGAGAAATCTGAGGAGCAGATGGCGCGCGCGCGAATACGTATGATGCGACGTAAGAGCGTCGGGCGGAGCCATATTGCGCGGACGCCATCAGCCAATGAATTGGCGTGATTCTATAAGGCTTCAGACAATCGGCACATTCAGAGAATATCCCACTGCGCTTTCCGCAGCGTCTCGTTCCCTATTCAGAGAACATAGGTTACGTAAGTAACCAGAGACGTTTTACCACATGCAGCATTTTATTTTGCATGGATCAGGTCACAACATGGGTGTTTGTTTCTTGAAATCCCATAAGCAGCCAGTTTGTAACTATAAAACTGCATGAACATTAGCATTTTCAAGCCATGGGCTCTCTTTTGAATTCATGTTTTTAGAGACTTTCATGTTTTCTTCAACAAATTACTCTTACCTCTACCATGATTGTTCCCCCCGATATTAATCTTGAGCGGTTTCATTTGTATTTGTTAGACAATTCATGTCTAGGGAAAGTAGTACACAATTGATTGCCACAGAAGGAATAGACAATGAGAAAAAAAAATGCTTTTCTTTTTGACATTTTTTATTTAACATCAGAAAATGAAATTAAAAGGACATATTCTTTGAATTGAGGTTTTATTTCAAATGTTACACATGTTTCTCACTGATACAACCACTGAGTATTTACAGACATGAATTTGACAGAGGAGTTTCTTGAACTAAACTGTATAAAAACATGAAAAAAATGACCAATAAAAAGAACAAGTTGAACACACAAAATATATCTGCAACAAAAATGCCTTTCAAGACATCAGAGGATAAAAATAAAGGGCAAAATGCACTTTATTTGTAAAACAGAATCTCAAAGCAATGGACAAAGTAGCCTATTCAAAAAGTGGATACATGAATTACGCAGAATACATCAGGATATCCAGATGTATAACATGTATAGCACAAAACATTACTGAGAAACTGTGATGTTATCAAATGGTCCAAATTGACAACACAAGTATGATAAATTATTATTTTTCTCTTTTTGATTTATCCCAACCATAATAATGTTCAACAAAGACAGATAAAAATTCTGAAATGTTCTTTTTAACTAATGTAATGTTATTACAAAAACAAATACTCATTTTAAATCACTGACAACTGAGAAAAGCTGTAAACTGTTAAAGTGCAATTACTACACCATTTGCCTTTAACAACCATGATTCCATCAGTACAAAGCAAATGGAGATACTGCATCCCATTCCCAAATACAAAAGCAGTTATATGAATTTGTCCAGTTAAACACTGTAACACTGACAATGCTTAAAATATATTTGTTCTTTAAAGCTCATCAAGATACTCTTAAGTTGCACAAATGTACCTTATTTTAAACACTCAAACACTCACATTCAATTTACCATTCAGGTTTTAAAAGGAACATTCATGTAAAACGTATAGGGTACCAGAACTGTCAAATAACTGTTTTTTTTTAAAAAGTATCAAATAACTCCCTTTTCATAGCTTGGAAAACATTTTACTCAACAATAAAACCAATGTCTAATCCTTACAAACAATCTCTCATAAAGAATAAATAGTTTTACGGACTAAAACACATATTTAAAAACACTCTTCAATAGGCAATACGACAGGTGTTTTCAACAAACATCTTTCCCATTTTATGACAAGTGTCCAACATGTCAAGGAAAACATTTTATTCCATTAATTTGTAATGGACAACTTCACATTAGTGAAAATTAACAGGCAAATATTTACTCTGGAACAACATATTCCAGTATGTTTGAAGCTCTTTCATTTGAGACGATGTCCTGCCTGCACCTGCTGTTGCTTTTACAGTCAATATCTTCTTCATATCACAAAAACAAACAAGAAAATCCTAGGAGTGACTTCAGCCTACTTTCTCTTGCAAAAAATACAAAAACTTACAGACACAGCTTTGCAGCATCCAACCATTGGTCATACAGCCACTTTCCCTTTGACCTCTAGTTTGTTTGCATTCTCACTCTGTTTGGTGGTCTGCTCTTCTGTGAAGGTGATGTAGGAATACACAAGACTGCCAGCAATACTAGAAAAACAAGTACATTTATCATTAGCGTCACAATTAATTCATGCATCCAGTGTTTCCCCTACCATTGTTTTGGGGGGACGGCCCACCCTGAAAGAATGACCCCCCCCCCCCCCCCCTTTTTTTATATAAAAAGATATATAAAATTGTTTTATTTTACTTCTACTGTTACTTATCATCATGTCATAAACACAGAAACTCAAAGGTCTTAACAGAAACCCGTCTAAATAAAAGTCTGGTTTAACTTGACAAATATATTACTGTTGTACAGTAGATACGTCTCAATGTAATAATAATACTAACACAAATACAAATAAATGATCATCAAAACTTTAAGGAATAATCACAATTTTTCTTCCATGTTTTAATTTTAACAGTAAAACTCAAGCAACACATTGTTTGACAAAAAGTTTTAATTTTTATGATTAAAATAAATTGTTTTGTGTCTTCATTGATTACCAGAAAAAAACACAACACAGAATTTGTGACATTTTCAAAAAAAAAAATCATAGAATTTTTTTTAAATTGTTGTATAAGTTTAATAATTGTAATGGTAAATGGTAATGGTAAATGGACTGCATTTATATAGCGCTTTCATAGACCCAATGGCCACCAAAGCGCTTTACATGTTGCCTCTCATTCACCCATTCACTCACACATTCATACACCGACGGCGGTGTCAGCCGTACAAGGCGCCATCCAGCTCGTCGGGAGCAGCTGGGGTTAGGTGTCTTGCTCATGGACACTTCGACACTTGGTCAGGTGGAACCGGGGATTGAACCACCAACCTTTCGATTTGTAGACAATCTACATGAACCACTGAGCCACTGCCGCCCCAAAATAATTGTAATTGTATCAATTCATGATTTTCGATCAGACATTACTAAAAATTGTATTCAACCATTAAAATGGAGTCCAAAAAAATTAAATTAAAACTGAAAAAACTGATTTTTGGAAAAAAATAAAACATTTTCATAGGGCCCTAAATGTGCATCAGGTGCATTTTGCTTTATGTTTTTAATTAATTTATGAAGACACTTTAAACTTTGTTGTTACATATTGTTAAATTATAATGCTATCATATTTTGTTTAGGCAATTAGCTAGAAAATCCAGACAATATCACTGCTACCTATACATATTGTGACCCTAAACCACCACGTATCCATAACACCCCCGCTCTGCCCCCATATGTTTCCTTCTGGAAAAAGCTCAATTCATACCTGATATTCAGACCAATGAAGTTAGTCCATGAGAAAATGTAATCTCCACCAAACACCATTCCAATATACGTCACTAATATATTCTGCAGGGACAGAAAAGTCATTAATATAGCATAAAAAAGCAGTATCTTGTGTCTTGGTATGTTTAAGAAACATTCTTACCTTTAGGCAGCCGACAATGGTAGTAGTTAGCGCAGAGTTATACTGAGTGCAAAGTACGGTGGAGTACATTAAAATGAACCTGCAAATAAATAGACACAGAAAAAAGAATGAATGTTGCTGAATGATCAATTCTTAAAACCATGAATCTAAAGGTGTGGTTACATTGGCAAAATTTGGCTGGCAAAACAGGTAAATTGTCAATATAAAGCACAGTTAACACTTTCAAACCAAGCAGCTTTTCTGTTGGACAGTGCAATGAATTTGCATGACCAACATGAGCTTAATGTGTGTGGGAAACTTTTTGCCTTAACAGGAAACCCCGAACATGCAGATTCCCATTGAAATGATTGGATTTGTCCTGCAAAAATTTGGTAAATGTGACCCCACTTTAATACTCAATGCGAAAAGCTAGTCAATCCATTAGAATATTTAATCAGGGGCTTTAAGTACGTCTTGCAGTCCAGGAGAAAATGCATTGGATTAATAAAATAATCTTCCTCAGCACTTTATCAACTTAAACACAGCAGCCTACTGTTGCCCACTGGTGTTTGCATTTCTATGATGGGGTTTCATTTTTGGTGATATTTCATTTGTTGAATTATGATGGCAATTACACCATACAAATAGTGAAAATTAAAATGACCATTTTACTGACAATCAGTTTTTTAATAATCACACCAAATTTAATTAAACCGTTATGTCAAACTGCATCAACAGCATTAAAATTTTTTAAACAGCATGCATCAACTTCGACAGTCCCAGTATTTACCAAATACAAAGTTTTTATTTCAACTTACCCCATTATACAAGAGAGAATAAATTGACTCATAAAAAGCACATCTGACCAGCCTTCATAATCAAAAGCCTAAGGAGGGAAAAAATTAATTTAGGGATGCATGAAAAATATTTGACACTATAAAAACATAAACGGAGTATGCCTTAGTTAATCATTAAATTTCACAGGAACGTTTGTAAGGGATATATGTAGGTCAAGATCTTGAATGGTAAAATGTCACACATACAACAGACTTTCCATATTAACCACATTTTTTCATTAAAAATGCTAAAAATCTATTCAAATGTAAGGTTAAAAACAACAGAAATCTATTTAACCCATCTTAAAACAGGTGAAGAACTCACCTAAAAATAAAATACTTAAAGAATAACTTCATAAGCTACTACATTCAATCTGATGGTTACACTGACTGGTATAATGGCAGCTTTGTGCATAGACACACTGCCTCCTGTCCTCTCTCCTTCCTGAAGCAGTGCCTGCCAAATAAACTGGGGCCTCCCTGTGAACAAACTGAGCTAAATAAAATGAGGTATTCATGGAGCAGGGCCCTGTCATCCTAACCTCCCAAACAACTGAGCCTTGTCCTCACACTGCTTATTCAACTAGCACGTTTTGACTAAGAAATTGCAGTTATTTCTTCAAGGGAAAAGCGTTCAGGCAGGAACAGACATGCTGAAATTTATCTCAGTCAGCTTGCTATGTTTTCAAAAGAATTTATGACAAGCGTGCACAGTCGTTCCAAACGACTAATGGTGTGTGTTCCCTGGCAATGTGAGCTCAGCTCACTGCAGCTGAGCAGATGGTGTGTTTGTGTTGCCAATCATCTACGTAGGTATTTATGAGGTTGTGAGAGATGGGACTCTTAGAAAACTAGAGTCCTGGGGTTATTTAAGGTCTGTATGTAGAACATATCTTAAATAAACTGAGCCATGAGCTAATTAACCATGTGTGCAACTAGTTCAGAACAAGAAACATTTTATTAATGAGCCATACCATGAATGCCATCACTAGAGAAATAAAGAAAAAAAAAAATTTTATTATATACAATATATAATATATAATATATATATAAATAAAAATATATAATAATATATATATATATATATATATATATATATTTATTTATTTATTTTTTCTAATGGAAGGAACATAATACTCTATAAATACAAAGAGCAAAAAAATACAAAAAAAAAGATATATAAATGAAAATTAAAGCAAATCAAATTTAAATATTGTCTTAAATTATAGTGCATCTCTTTAGCCAAATGTAGACTAGAGATGCAGAAAGTCCACAAGTCGGGCGGCCCAAGTAATAAAAATAAATAACATCAATTATTTGTAAGTGGGTCACGGGAGGATGATATAAATCACTGATTTGTTGATTTAAAAAAAACAGAACTCTCATTTCAAGGTATAACACAACAAACGTTCGTTACTCTTTTACTTTCGTTTTTAACTACAACATGGGGGAAACCAATCAAGGACAAAATATGCATAGAGCACCTACAACTGGTCATAATATAAAACACAAAGGAAAAAAAACTGTGGGATATTGCTTAATAACTTAACAGCTTTAACTAAAAATGTACACAAGCTAAATTATTTTGATAAAAGTGTTTTACAACATAACAATGAAAATATTAAAGTGTTTAAAGCTTAATTTTTCATAACACTAATTTGCAGACTCTCATTAAGCTAAACAGTTGCGAGATCCACTTGTTTAAAGGGTTAAAGTTCACCCAAAAATGGGCGATTCTGTCATTAATTACTCACCTTCTTCATGTCATTCCAAACCCGTAATCCATTCGTTTATCTTCGACAAATGAAGATTTTTTTTTTTTATTAAATTTGAAAGCTTCCTGTCCCTCCATTGACAGTTCCCGCAACTACCACTTTCAAGCCCCAGAAAGATAGTTAAAGGTGCCCTAGAATGTGAAATTGAATTTATGTTGGCATAGTTAAACAACAAGAGTTCAGTATATGGACATGACAGACAGTGAGTTTCAAACACCATTGTTTTCTCCTCCTTATTTAAATCTCGTTTTTAAAAAACACCCTGAAAAACAGGCGAATCTCCACATAATACCGACTGTGACGCAACAGTCGGGATCATTAATATTGACGCCTCCAAAGATTTGCATATGCCAGCCCATGTACAATGCCAGGCACTGCGCAGCCGAGTCATCGAAACAAGCGAGGATCAGAGGGAAAATGGCAGATCATGGAAATAAATGCTATATTCCAGGCTGTGCAGGGGATGTGAGGACTCTTCATACCCTTCCCACAGAAAAGAAATGTCAACAGGCGTGGATGATGTTTATATATAATCGGATACCGCAACAGTTTAATTCGAAGTTGTTAGTTTGCTCTGCCCATTTCACCACGGACTTATTTTCTAACCTGGGACAATATCAAGCTTCTCTCAGCGTCTCATACTGAAGAAGGGGGTAATTCCAACTATATTCCCGCAACCGGTAAGTAGTGATTTTATTAACGATAATTTACACGTGTGTTAGATCCAGCGCAAGATCCTAGTACAGTAATAGCAAACTCCAAGTAACGAGCATACATAACTAACGTTAAATAATTCTCAGTGAATAAACTATACAGAAAGGGGATCAAAGAACAATCCACACAGCGCGAGTTTATCTCTCTTGCCAAACTCGTTATGAAATCAATGACGCTGTTACACTGCACAACGAAGCTCTTACTGTATGTACATCATTTGTGAAAGCATTAGAGAGAGTGCAAAAACTGCGTTGTCTCGCGATCAACAGACGGTCATCTGCTTGCTCAATGCTCATCACAGCAACATTTTATGTGATGGAAATAGATTTAAATACTTTAAAAACATCTCACGATTCGTTAATCTCGATAGCTGTAATAGTTAAAACGTATATAACAGCTGTAGTAAAAGTATTCGAGAGAGTTTCACATGTCATATTTCATATGCAAGCATGTCAGCCAATCACAGCAGTGGCCGGTTCTCACAGCAGACACGCCCCTTCAAACAGAGTGTTCAAATCAGAGACTAAAATCAGGCTAGGAAAAATGCCTTTTATTTCTATATTATGACTATTTTTGATCTAAAAAACATACTAACATTATAAGGGCAACCCAGGAAACATAAAATAATTAAAAAAAAACATTCTAGGGCACCTTTAAGATATCATAAAAAGTAATCCATGTGACTCCAGTGGTTTAACTTCAAATTTATTAAGTGATGGAATGCTTTGTTTGCGAAAACATTAATTTAACACTTTACATTTATGATGCCTTTACTACCTTTCTGGGGCTTGAAAGTGGTAGTTGTGTAGGCTGTCAATGGAGGGACAGAAAGCTCTCAGATTTCATTAAAAATATCTGAATTTGTGTTCCGAAGATGAACTAAAGTCTTACGGTTTGGAAAGAAATAAGCAATTAATAACAATTTTCATGTTTGGGTGAACTAACCCTTTAAACAGCAATAGTTTAAAAACAAAACAACGGAAAAGAAAAATACCGTGTGGGAGTGTTTAGTCACAATCAAGTGATGGGTATGTGATATGAAATGGCTGTGAAGCGCTGTATATAACAAACTAATAAAGCCTATATTCAGCCTGTATTTGGGCTGAATGTATATATTTATTGTGCTGTGTGTGTGAGAGACTTACCTTGTCCATATCTCCAGTGACATGTGCTAAAAGCAGAGTTGGAAGTATCATAAATAAAGCATTGTAATAGAGCAGGCCATACTTCCCCAGCTCCTATAGAACAGAAAGACAACAAGAAAAAAAAAACAGAGACAGAAATATCAGGTACAGTAATGCCATGTCATGATTCCCTCTACTCTAGCTGCCCTTTAGATAAAATAGAACCAGATTTCAGGAACTGAGCATAATCTCGGCTTCCTTGTTTAAGTTGTCAGTGCTCTAGATAACTATGTATTCCACATTTTTCAATGAGAATTGTAACAGTCATAAAACTACTAGCTCTTCATCTGGAGGCCTCAAATAGAACACATATCAGTCCACATTCAGACCAAGTCAGTCAGTGGGGTAATGCAATAAACACCACTCAGGTTGCCAAGCACTCTCTGTTTAAACAAATTCGACCATAGGCATATCTAATATTGAAGTCTGCGCTTGAAATGATTAGAACATGCATATGTGAACTACTTTTGCTCGGATTGGATGCAGCAAAAATACAGATGAGAAAGCACTCAACACAAAAAAACGATAAAAACAGTAGTTCTTGACAGATTTAAAATCCAAAATGGGTTGCAGGTCTGTTCCGATAGGGTTGAAGTTAGGATAGCAAAAGAAATGGGTTTATCAACTCTTAACAGGAGGACAAAATGCTTCATAATTCCTGTCACATGGAGAACATCAAATTAGGCAGATGCTGGCATGGAGAGGTTGTGAGACATATCCTCAAAAACCATGAACAAAACGATGCAAAGCAAAATAACATTTTGCAGTGAATTAGTTCATGACATTCAGAACATAAATAGCAATTCCGAAAATGTAGGGTTAAAATCAAGATCATTCAGTTATTGCATGGTATGAGGAGTTGCTTAATTTTGTGCAAGCACGAGAACGCAATATTTCTAAATTAACGACTACAGAGAACAGCTGCTGCTTAAGGGAGCACTCAAGGTCTTTGAGTAATCTTAATCATGAATGTGTTGCTTTCTTACCTTAGAGTCAAGTTTCTGTTTCACAAAAGCTCCATTGGCAGCAGTTAAGACATCGTTCATTAAAATGAACATGTACCCTTGCAGGTCAAAAGCCAAGTCAGCACTGCACAAGAAATATAAAGGCACTTATCAAAGACTTGAACATAAGATATGTTATTAAATGTGAGCAGAAATGCTTGCAGTCTTCCCCTCATACTCAATGATTTATAATTAACATCTGTGTTGTGACAGTTTTTGCAAACATTGACTTGAATAATAGGCATACTTAAAGCAAACAAGATAAGGCTGAATTGTACTGGTCAAAACAATGCGTCACCGTGGGAAGAAATTTAGTTTTTTACCTTGCAGCTACAAAGGCCCCTAGAATCATAGTAAATACTGTCAGCTGAACTGGTCGAGAGAATTTCTTCCTGTAACAAGGGACATAAATCAATGATAGTTTTATCATCATAATCAATGTTAATTAATTAGATGTAAGCTATCAGAAACATTTTCATAGTAAATAGAGAACTTTAACTTACTTTAACAAGATAACCTCCGCCAGCATTGTAAAGAGAATAGAAAACCTCCTCAATACTGTAAACATTGGCAGACTGAAGGAAGGAAAAACAAATTGAATACATATATATCAATGTATAACATACAAAAAAAAGGCAGACATGTTTTTAATGGTACTGTATCATACTTAAGTCTTTTTGTTCCAAAGAGTCCTGTTATTTGATTTCCTACATATAGAAGAGGTAGCGGAAACGTCTGAAATTACAAGAAGCTAGATATTGAACAAGCACGATGTGAAGTGAACACCACAATACAAAGCAGCACAAGTTGTCCTAGAATACACGTGTTCTTTTTGTGTGTGTGTTGTGTGTGTGTGTGTGTGTGTGTGTGTGTGTGTGTGTGTGTGTGTGTGTGTGTGTGTGTGTGTGTGTGTGTGTGTGTGTGTGTGTGTGTGTGTGAGACAATGGGTTGTCAACACGTGACAACATGCAGAAATTTAATGAACTAGCCCTCCTCACCTTTTTTGGTATGCTACCATCAAACTCAGGGAAGGTGATCACCCGGAGGGCCTTTCCCACCCGTAACACAACAACTGTTGCCAGCATCTGCAGAGGTAAGTCACACAATGTAAATGCCACTCTGCTTTATTAATGTGTAAAGTCCAAAGTATGGCATTGACAAGTGAGAATAACTTGCATCTGAAAAAAAAGAAACTCACCTGCCCAATGCCAACACATATTGAAGAAGGGAACCTGTTTGGAAAGACTGCTTTTTAGCAAAGACCGAAGACATGGATGTTTGTTTTGCTTGTTTTTAAATGTAAAAGTAGCATAAATACTAACTTTTGATTGCTATTATAAAAATTAGACATCACATGCAATGTTATTCTCCATCAATGACTCGCTTTAGTCCATACTAAAAACATGTATTTAAGAATTGCATGTTTATTCTAAAATTTACACCATTTATACACATTCTTGCAACTTATGTTTAAAAAAATGTATAACATTAATCAGCTTCTTAAATTGTTCTTAAAAAGTTTACAGTTTATGTCAAGATTATGTCCTGGGTCAATTGCTATCAGTCTTATATTTTCTCTCTAATTTTAGGGATAAGTTATGGTTAAGTTCAGGGGTAGGGATAGTATTTTCGGTCAGGAATGTTGTTCTAGGATGAACAAAATAAGTTGATCCAGGAACATGTCTTACTTGGCAAAGTCACAGCGAAAAATAATTCATATTACAAAAATACCGCTAAAGAATAACGTTACTATGGAATTACATTTGGTCTAACGGTATTGGGTATTAACTCCATGTCGGCATAGCAATAACATTGCACTGTTTTGTTACGAGAAAAATACTCAGTTTCACACTGAATTTCCAAATAGGCACACAGAAAACAGCGTTATTCCGTAACAGAATGATGCTGCAAAAACGAAGTTGCCAACTATCCCAAATATTCTGCATAGACAGAGAGTCATGCACTTTAAAATACAGAGTATGTAACTCTAGTTAAAGTCCTCTTACCTGTAATTAGTCAGTACGCTCTTGTTCACTACAACTATAAGGAAAGAGCTGACTCCATAAAAAACAGCGGCTGAAAGTTTGAAGAGTACAGTTAACTTTTGGTCCGCCATCTGTGCCGCTACATTCCCTAACTCACATTGCTTCATTCTGAACGCAATGCCTTTCTTCCTCCCCACGTTGACGAATCTGAATTTCCGCCATGTTTACAGTGTACGTATGCTGTGACGACATATCTAATTTACATTCGAAAGTACGCTGTTCTCTGTCGCCACCCTGCGGCAACTGACTGAAAGCTATTACCCACAGAGCGACAGTATTGAACAGAACTGGCTATACCACACACAAGAAGATGATGATGAACTGGAATTTTGGAGAGATTTGCTATTTGGGATACGTTTTTTCTTAAATTCTTGGACATATGTATTATTGAGTAGCTCAACAGTTCATTAACACAACAAAACAGATTTTATTTTTGCATAAAGTAGCCCAAGCTATATACAAAAATATATCTAACCACACTAATATAAATTTAGTATAAACTTTTTTACATGATTTGGCAAAACCAGTAAAACAGAAAATGCCATTATTAAATGCAGAAATAACTGTCTGAAAGTAGCCTAGTTGTTGCATACAAAAGGCCTACTGATAAAGTAAGAAAGGGTCATGTGATAGACACCCCAATAATTGTCTTGGACTGAAATCAGTCATAAAGAAAACAATGTAGACAACTGAAAGAAAATGTGCAGTGAAACTGCAGTTCCCTTTCGAACGGTCACTTCGTATTGCGTAGCTATACGCAGTGGGAAAACTCCTTTTCCTCGGTTTTACTGAACCTTATGTAAAACGCATTTGCAGCTGCACAGCTGACGCCCTGAGCGTCTTGCTCGCTCACAGGCTGTGCTGCAGCAACTGCATATCCAATGGCGAGGACGACTCTGAGGGGCGTCATAGGGGCGAGCCCTAGGCTATATAAGCCCCTGAACTCGCCAAAATAGCAGATTTTACTCCTTCAGCGACAAACTATACGTCTCTGACTGTTTTCACTGAGCCTTCGCCGTCGAACAAGCCCTTCAGCCTGAGCGAGCATTATTTCAGCGGATTACGTCTCTCAGCCGTTTGTCCCCTGACGCCGTCTCACCTGTGGCTATCCGGCGAAATCCTTATTCTCCGAACTATGTCTCGCTGCACCACGTGCGCGCGCCATCTGCACGAGGCCGATCACCACGCGAGATGTATATCATGCCTGGGACTCGACCACGCGGAGAAGGCCTTCTCCTCCGGCGGATGTGCGGCCTGTGAGAGCATGCCCATTTCATCGCTGCGGACGCGACTGGCTCTTGCCAGGGACGAGGACGCCGCTTCGCCCGCGCCTCCTCCATCGACTCTTCCTCAACCTAGGAGGAAGAAGCGCCGCAGTCAACGACAGCCCGAGAGCATGGAGCTAAGCGATCGCACGCCGGCCACGTCCCCGCGTGCCTCGCCTTCTCCCGCCCGGTTGTCTCCGGTCTGGTTTGAAGGAGATCAGCACCCCCCCCCCACGTGGCGGGCCTCGTCTCCTTCGGCGGGCCTAGCGATCATGACACCCTGTCCATCGATGCTTCTGAGGACGAGTGGCCGGGCTCGCTTGACCCTGTCACTGCTTCTCAGTCAGCATCCAGCGCGCCTGCTACCAGGACTAACTCCGACGCGGAGATGCTTCGGATCCTGACTCAGGCAGTCGCGGACCTCGAGCTCGAGTGGGCCGCGCCCGCCGAGCCTCCTCGGAGTCGGCTGGATGGATGGTTTTTGCCAGGAAACCAACAGGCCCCTCGTCATAAACCAGCGCCGTTCTTCCCTGAGGTTCACGAGGAGCTTACCAAGTCATGGCGCACTCCCTATTCCACACGAGGCGCCGCGGTTTCCGCGACTCTCTCCTCGGTGGACGGTGCGGCGGAGAAGGGCTACGAGGCGTTGCCGCCTCTCGACGAGGCCGTAGCCGCTCATCTATGCCCAAACACGGCCGCTAGCTGGCGGACCAGAGCCGTGCACCCCAACAAGCCGTGCAGAAACACGTCAGCCCTCCTCGGACGCGCGTATTCCGCTTCCGGGCAGGCTGCTTCAGCCTTGCACACGATGGCCGTGCTGCAGGTCTACCAGGCCAAACTCCTCCACTCGATGGACGAGGCGGGCCCGGATCCGGAGGCCTTTCGGGACCTCCGTAGCGCGACGGACCTGGCCCTGAGGGCTACCAAGGCTACAGCGCAGGCGATCGGGAGGAACATGGGGAGCTTGGTCGTGGCTGAACGCCATCTCTGGCTGAACCTCAGCGACATCAAGGGTTCTGAGAAGTCCAAGTTCCTCGACGCTCCGGTTACCAGCACCGGTCTCTTCGGCCCAGCGGTGAAGGGGTTCGCGGAGCGTTACACCGAGGCGCAGAAGGCGTCCCAGGCCATGCGACACTTCCTGCCTAAACGCTCTAGCTCTGCGTCGAGCAAACCCAAACCCGCTTCATTTACGCCTCAGCCAGCGAAACCGAAGCAGCAGGCCTCTCAGCCCCGCCCTGCGGCTGATGCCCAGCGCCCGACAAGAGCCGCGAAGCGCTTCCCGATGCCCCTGCGCCCGAGGCAGCACCGCCGAAGTCGTCCTAGCAGGCGGCACAAAGAGAGAGGGCGAGTGTCCCGCGCTAGCCGGACCACCCTCGAAAAAGCCAACGAGACTTCCCACAACCCCCTGTTCAGTTCAGGTGGATGGGGATTTTATTTCTGTACACAGGCCCGCAGTAAGTGTGTCTTTACAACCAAACGCCGTTTTCACGGCGACCCAAATAAATCACAAAAAGAGTATGTTTCACAAGCACAATGCATGGGTTCACGGTCCCCCTCAGATAGGTAGCCCCTCCCCTGTGATAACACTGACTTCCCCACACGCAAATGCCTGTACAGTCAGTCAAGCACTCGATGTATGCACAAATCACATTATAAGGGTTTCAGATCCCCCTGTGTTAGGTGGCTCCCCCCTTCCAGTGTGTCAATCCCTAGCCACACGGGTTCTAGCCTGGCAATCTATCCCCGGTGTGTCGAGTTGGGTCATAAACATTATAAAGCGAGGCTACTCGCTCCAGTTTGCTCGCAGACCCCCGAAGTTTCAGGCGGTCATCGAGACCTCGGTGAGAAGCGACGTGGGTCACGTGCTTCGCACCGAAGTGCAGAAATTATTAGCAAAAGGGGCGATAGAGTTAATCCCTCCTGCGCTGATGCAAGCAGGTTTTTACAGCCGTTATTTTCTGGTTCCGAAAAAAGACGGCGGTCTCAGACCCATACTAGATTTGAGACATTTGAACAAGGCGCTCATGCGCCGCCCCTTCAAAATGTTGACTACCAAACAGATCCTCGCGCAAATTCGCCCGGGGGATTGGTTTGTTACAATGGATCTGAAAGACGCCTACTTTCATATTCAAATAAACCCTCGCCACAGGCCATTCTTGAGATTCGCCTTCGAGGGTCAGGCTTATCAGTACACGGTTCTGCCGTTCGGTTTGTCGGCAGAAGTGTGTGGATGCGGCGCTCTCTCCCCTGAGAAGTCGAGAAGCGAACTGATAGTTCACAGAGATCTGATTCTCGGCCATTTGAAATGCTTGGGTCTTACGATCAATGTTTCAAAGAGCAAACTATCCCCCTGTCAGAATGTGATCTTTCTGGGCATGGTTTTAGACTCAATGACAATGAGAGCGCGGCTCACACCGGAGCGCGCGCTCGCAGTGCGAGCGCTCGCATCCTCGTTCAGAGAGCGGGAGCGCGCGCCTCTGAAGAAATTTCAGAAGCTACTGGGTCTCATGGCAGCAGCATCACCGGTGCTTCGCATGGGATTGCTGCGCATGCGTCCACTGCAGCACTGGCTGAAACGCCGGGTGCCAACATATGCATGGCAGTCAGGCAGCTTGCGCATCAGAGTGAATCACGGTTGTTTAAGGACCCTGGTTCCCTGGCGGGCGCGGGACTGGTACCAAGACGGTGTGATAATGGGGACCATTTCCAGAAGGAAAGTGGTTTTTACAGATGCATCCAACCTGGGTTGGGGGGTATTACACGAGGGCACGCCTGCCTCCGGCCTCTGGTCGAGCACGGAGCAGAGCTTACACATCAACTGTCTGGAAATGAAAGCAGTTGGTCTGGCCCTGAATGCTTTTCTGTCAAGCCTCAAGGGGCATCACATCTTAGTCCTTACGGACAACATGTCAGTGGTGGCCTATATAAATCGCCAAGGGGGCGTCAGGTCAGGTGGCCTGCATGCTATGGCGAGAGATCTCCTCTTGTGGGCGCAGAGCAATCTGAGCTCTCTGAGGGCTGCGCATATCCCGGGCGTCCAGAATTTGGGCGCGGATATGCTCTCACGGGGCAACACTCCCCTCGGCGAGTGGACCCTGAACCCGCAGACGGTCAGTCTGATATGGGAGGTGTTTGGCAGGGCCGAAATCGACCTGTTCGCCTCGAAAGACAACACCCATTGCAATCTGTTCTTCTCGAAGGACAGGGACGCGTTGGCCCACGCGTGGCCCAACCGTCCCCTATATGCTTTTCCCCCTGTCTCGATGATTCCGCAAGTCATCAAACGGGTCAGGGAGACCGGGTGCCCGGTCCTTCTGGTGGCCCCTCTCTGGAGGTCCAAGCCGTGGTTTCCGGAGCTGGTTCAGATTTTGGACACAGCTCCATGGCCTGTCCCCATGAGGAAAGACCTCCTCACACAGGCGAAGGGGTCGTTGTGGCATCCGCGATGACCGCGGGTCGCTCCCCGTCCACGCTCAAGGTGTATGTGGCCGCTGTTGCAGCTCACCATGTTCTGGTAGCCGGTCAGTCACTGGGAAGGAATGACCTGGTTGTGAAATTTTTAAAAGGTGCTAGGAGGATTAACCCCTCCAGACCTCCTTCTGTGCCATCCTGGGACCTATCTACGGTCCTAGGGGCTCTAAGGGGTCCGCCCTTCGAACCGCTACAGTCGGTTGATCTTAAACTTCTCTCGCTAAAGACGGCCCTCCTGTTGGCATTGGCATCTATCAAGCGAGTGGGAGATCTGCAGGCTCTTTCGGTGAGCCCGGCATGTCTGGAGTTTGGTCCCGGTGATTCCAGGGTCATTCTCAAGCCCAGGCATGGTTATGTACCCAAAGTGCTCTCAACGCCGTTCAGAGCGCAGGTGGTGACATTGTTAGCCCTTCCCCCTTCAACAGAGGATGGGGAGGTTAATTTTCTCTGCCCTGTTAGGGCGCTGAGAATCTATCTGGAGCGTTCTGCGTCGTTTAGACAGTCAGAACAGCTTTTTGTCTGCTTTGGTGGTCGATCCAAAGGGGACCCTGTCACTAAGCAGAGGCTGTCTAGATGGATAGTAGAGGCCATTTCTGTGGCTTACGCCGCAGTGGGCCAAAGTTGCCCTTTAGGTGTCAAAGCCCATTCGACCAGAGGCATGGCCTCGTCGTGGGCGTGGTCATCGGGTTTTCCCATTCATGATATCTGTGAGGCGGCCGGCTGGGCCTCGCCGTCCACATTTATGAAATTCTATAATTTGGAAGTACCCTCCCTTCAGGCAGGGGTGCTTTCGGTATGATTATGGCCCCGACAGTGTCTGGCCTTGTCATTACTTGTTACTGTGCATAATCACATTCTCTATATGTATGTATATAACCCGCTTCTTGCCGGTTACAAAATCTTCATGTTATAAACCGCTAAGGCTGGTGATGTTCATGTTCTTGACCCTGTCAGGAATTACTGATGTATTCATCTAAATCCGACGGTGTCGGGTTTAGTCTATGCATATATATGGTTTATGGCTTGTTCTGTTTGCTCAGGGGTTCCTGAGTTGCAGTGGCAACCAGTTATTCAGTGTGGCGTTTTGCATAGCGTTCCCACTGCGTATAGCTACGCAATACGAAGTGACCGTTCGAAAGGGAACTACTTGGTTACTCACGTAACCTCAGTTCCCTGAGTTAGGGAACGAAGTATTGCGTAGCCGGCCACACTATTTTAACTGGGGTTTGTCGCTTCAGTCGTATAAACCTGCTATTTTGGCGAGTTCAGGGGCTTATATAGCCTAGGGCTCGCCCCTATGACGGGCTCTGACGTGGAGTGACCCCATTGGTCGCGCGTCAGAGTCGTCCTCGCCATTGGATATGCAGTTGCTGCAGCACAGCCTGTAAGCGAGCAAGACGCTCAGGGCGTCAGCTGTGCAGCTGCAAATGCGTTTTACATAAGGTTCAGTAAAACCGAGGAAAAGGAGTTTTCCCACTGCGTATAGCTACGCAATACTTCGTTCCCTAACTCAGGGAACTGAGGTTACGTGAGTAACCAAGTAGTTCTGTACAACCATTGTCATCAACCATTAATTGTGGAATGTAGGAATTGTACTTTGTTATAATGTTCTGTAGCACACAGGGTCTTTTTAACATTTAGCCTATAAAGACAGTTTATTTTTAATTTAAGCTGACTGGTTCTGAATGCTGGTCGATGGTTTTCTGCTTGTTTTGTGGAGGTGACTGCATGGTCCACATCTGTTGAAGGAGCAGACATGAACATGTAACATAGAGCAGATTTTAGAGAAATTTTAGTTTCTTAGAGAAAATCTAAAGACATATCACTTCTGAGTTCTACTTTTTAAATGTGTTTGAATTGAAAAGATTTGATACTCACCACAGATTAAATGATGTATTTAAATATAAAACATATATCCAAAATACAATATTACAAACAGATTCAGTGTTTCATGTTTTGAATAAGTCAAAATAAAATTAAGAGAAAAGTGGGGGTTAACCAAAGCTTCCAGCGGATGAGTGCATGGGCTGAAGGATTCTCTAAGCTCTGTGGTTCAGGTGTGAAGTGCTTATCTGAGGGGCTTTATGGTTCTGGTCCCGTTTAAAGGGATAGTTCACCCAAAAATGACAATTTTGTCATTATTCACTCATCCTCATGTTGTTCCAAACCTGTATGAGATTCTTTCTTCTGTTAAACACAAATGACGATATTTTAAAGAATGTTCGTACATGTTACAAGCACCTTTGGGACAGGCACAGGTGCTCTCTGACTTGCATGGGTGCCTCTTGTGGGGAGACCGCAGGCACAGGTGGTAACCAGCTGGACCCAGAAGGCAAGCATGGGTGCTCCGTGTGTCTTCCTCTGACTCCACTTACTCCGTTGAGGTCCCCACTGCTTCAGTATTTGAATCTGATAATGCCGAGTCCCCCCACTCAGCCTTCTCAGACACGGCAGGCACAGGTGCTTCTTCTAACAACTTCTACCTCCACTTCCTCTGTTGCTCTGTGGTCTTCAGTTTGCATCTGATAAGTGCAGGGACTCAGCCTACTCAGATGCATCACTGAAGACCAGGGATGAGATGCATGAAGTTTCTCCTGCCTTCTTTTTCTGCAAGTGTCTGGTCAGCCAAAATCGAAAGTCCTAGAAACACCAAATTTGGCAGGATGGTCTAGTGATTAAATCTACAAGTATATTACTTAGAAGTGTTATTGTGCTATTTTATTTTTTATCTAAAATGCAAATCTGGTTTGTAGGACAACTTTTTTTTTTTTTTTGAGGTCCAATTATCTGTGCACACAGTTTTGTAATCTGTATACTTTCAGTTTCATTGAGGGTGCACAAATCTGTACATATCAATCCTTAAATTGAAGGTACGGATTATAAATGTGTCAGTACAGTTTATAAATATGGGCACAAATTATTCAACTGAGAGAACTATTTACAAATCTGTAAATACAGTTCATAAACAAAAAGAAGTTGTCCTACAAACCAGATTTGCATTTTAGATAAAAACAAAATAGTACAATAACACTTTTACAAGTAGCCTACTTGTAGATTTAAGCAAGGCACTCACATTCATTGATGAAATCTGAGAAAGTCAATACATTCAAATTAAAGCAATGGAACTGCTAATGATGATTTAATTCTTTGGAAATAACAAACAAAATGTTTTAGGAAATACTTCAATAAACTTTTACAGAATTGACACATTTCAGTTTCGTATTTTTTCTATATTCAGAAATTAACCTATAGATTGGTCAATGCAGACCAAAGACATCAGCTGAATTCACTCATGACACACTGGCTTATGTCCAGTAAATCTGGCCTACCGCAGGAGTCAGGACATATTAAACTCATTTTAGGTTTAGAGGATTTGCATCAGGGTATATGATGCCCCGCATTTGACTCAATATTATTACATTTATCGCAACAAAAAATGAAAGGCGCAATTTCATTAAAGTCAATCATTTATAGCCCACATTTGAGATCGCCCATTAGATATTTTAAACAGGTCTCCATTTTCAAGAAGCAGGTGCTGACTGATTTTCTGATAAATCGAATTGAGGTCAAAAAAACACATTTTGTGCACGCCTGATGTTTTTATGTTACAAAATGAGGACACGTATACATGATATGATTAAGTTGTTTTTTAAACTCTTTCTAGACTTCTTCTCTTCATTCGTTTTATTAATGTGATATTTGATAAATCCATTTTTATAGGTTATGAATCTTTCTCCCCACTTCAAAAGATCTTAAAGTAGTCTAACAGAGGGCTTTTAAAGATAGATGACTCCTGAGATAAAATCATTACATAGGTCAGCAATTGCGCAATCAAATGCTTTGAGGTGACAAAGGAAATGAGTAACTATTGCAAGAGGGTTTGTCACCAAATCTCTGAGTAACACATAACTGAATAGTTTAACATACAAAAAAATAGTTATCTTAATATTTCTTTCTTTTCTTGCTCCTTACTTTATTTAAGACTTGTGGTCTTTCCTGTGGTTTATATGTGCTAGTTTCTTGTGGGTCTGGCACTAACCACGTTGATTTCTTTTGTTTTGTTCATTATTAATTTTAATTTATTTTACAGTAAACAACATGCCAGTCGTCCCCACCGTTTATGTGGAGTTTATTATTTGTATATATTGTTTATTATTATAAACACCTCTGCTTATATACTGTTTATATACTGTTATTTACTGTTATTATATACTGTGCATTCTTTGAATTACTCTGTATCTCAGATTCTCCTTATCCATGTCAGTGGGTTTTCCCCAGAAACACTTTGAAGTTGAAGATGGAAACTAAAGTATAAAAGAGATTAAAAAAAAATCTAGGGCAGGCAGGAAGGTTGTTCTGTGGTGTTGTTTTCACACGCTAAGCACATGTGAGAGGGAACGCATGAGGACTAGCTTATTCTGCCTTTTTTTGGATGTTCCAGAGTCTCATATTTCTGTCTTTAGTACATCCAATTATATTTTTGATATCAACAGAGCTAGTTTGTATGTAAAATGCAAGTTTAAAGATAGACATCATATGTCTTTGTGAGAAGGATTTGCTGAATTAATATGTATTGTTTTCATTTTCCTAGTGTGATGATGTTATGTAAAGCTGTCAGCCCTTTTGAAGCAGCTAATATATATTTATGATGGCAACAGCCGGAGCCCAAATGGAGAAATTACTGTTCTGAGAGCATTAGAAAAGGTTTGTGAAGGTCTTTTTTTACAATATAGCTAAATTATGCCCTTCTTCTGTCTTTTAATGTATATCTTTCTTTCAACAATATTCTGTAATTTGTGACTTTAAAGGCAAAGTTAATGTAATGTCTGCATATTTTAGTTTATGTTTGCTGTACAGTCTGACTGTTTGACAGAAGTTAATAAATAAACGGTGCTGACTAAAAAGGTGGTTTAATAAGTAGGATGCCTAACTGTTGAAACAGACACTCAGAGTTTCAGAACGGGCAAAAATACCACAGATCTAGGTCATTGGCCCCTTAAAAGAGCACAGCAAGTCTGAGAAAACTAGGTTGACATAAAAAAGATTACGCTTGTAACATTAAGTAGCCTATCGCTTATGAGAATGCTGACTGTAGCCTATATCGCAAGTGTATCATTGGTAACGTTCTACTTTGGTGTTTTTTTTTTATACGCCTTTGATATTTGCCTCATGCAAGGTAACCTCATTTCTTTCTGACAACATGCTGGTTTGTTTCATAAGGCAGGAGAAGAAACTTAAGGACTAGGCATGAAGTGTAGGAAAAAATATTCGATTCGATATTCACTGATAATCACAGAGACCCAGAACGGCATGACATGGATTTTGTCTTCAGAGTCTGGCAGTTGGTCGTTTTACTCCTCTTCTGCAGCAAATTCTGTGGTGAGTTAAGTTATATTGATGCTGGTTTAAAGAAGTTCCATGATCAAGCTTATATATTAATAGTGTTTTATCTCTCTCTGCTTAGACTGCTACAGTATCAGATGTGTTGGAAAGTTGATAGTAGATTCAGATGTCATCACCATGGGCTCCAATTTGACTGTAGTCTGCCAATCAGAAACTGAGCTCTGTGGCAGACTCTTTGCCATAGATTACAACGGACAGACCATTTTCGAAGCAAGAAATTGCTCTGTAATAAAAACACAAATAGTCATCAATCAGCCCAAATTTTCACTATTCTGCAAGGTGAAGGAGGGAGACACATGGCACAGTGTTTGCGGCAGAGATCTCCAAGCTGGCTGTAAGTTCATTTATCTGTATTCACACGCTCTGCACCATTTAGACGCAAATACTCATTTTATTAAAGCCAAAATATGTATTGACTGAATCAACCTGACTGAATGTAAATGATTTTTAAGGATTAAAAGAAGAAAAAAAAGGACATTTGTTAACTAAATCATGCATGAAATATAAATATATATGAAAATATGAATCAAAGTTCTGTGACATTTCTAATTATTTGAGTATGCTTGAAATTATAATGTAATAATGCTGTTATGATGCTAATAGTTATACCTTATTTGTTTTTCTTTTGTTCAAAATTATAGATAGTTGTGAACATGACAATTAACAGTTTTTGGTTAATAATATCCAGCTATTAATACATTTTCTTCTTTAGACCCTCCAGGTAAACCGAATATCAGGTGCGTCACATACCAACATTCGGAGTTTGTTTACTGCTCTCTGACGGTCACAACCGAAACACATTTATCTACTAACTTCAGAGTGACATTTCAGTAAGTATGTCCTATTTGGACAGTTAGAAGGCGGTCTTGTACATTTTATATATGCGACTTTTCTCAAACATTAAAGATTGAAACAGCCTTTCTAATACTTTATTCTTTCTTCAATGTCTTTCTCTTTTTGCAAAGCAACAGTACATCTCAGTTTTTCCTGTATAAGATGGATAAGGATATTGTAATAGATACTTTCTCTATTCCACGATCGCTGTTTGATGAGAACATGAATTACACAGTCCATGTAAGAGGTCAAAATGCATTAGGAGAGTCGCACTATAATTTCCCTTTCTCGATTTGGGACATTGGTAAGAGACTAAACTGCACTTACTCATTTCTGAAGCACTTTTCATTTTGATCATATCATGATCTCTTTTTCTTCTGCTCAGTAAAAGTGGTATAATGTTTTGACGTACCAAAAGTGCATAGATTTGTCTAGCCTGAATCATATGTTGATTTTATGACATTGTTTTTGTTCAGTGATTCCAAGCACTCCAGAGATAACACAAGTTGTGTTTGAAAATGGTGCTCTTTCTCCTACAATATACTGGAATGGCTCAGGAGATGTACTGAAACCAAGTATGAGGTTCAGAAGAGCGCATAATGACCAGGACTGGGTGAGAGGATTTGTGAAAAATGTGTACTGGTTGAAAGCAATTTGTCCATTAGCAAGTTGTAGAGATTTTTGATCTTGTATTTGATTAGGACCAGGGAAGAGTAACGGAGCTCCGAGCTGGATGCATTTTGATGCAGGAAACTTTAAAGCCGCTGATGCTCTATCAGTTTGAGCTGAGAGTGTGTGTTACTTCAACAAACTGCAGCATGTGGAGTCATGCCTTCAATATAACCAGCCCCGGAATAGGTAATTCCCTAACATTTCTTTTTACATTTTCAATAGTCAGATGTTAGTTTAAATGTGTTTTACCTGTTTTAAAATGCTCTTTAGCACCCTCACACAAACTTGATGTGTGGAGAGTCATCAACAGGACCAGTACACATGGACTTCAAAATGTCACAGTGTTGTGGAAGGTAATAGCATCACCTACTGGACAGAGAAATCATAATGAATATTAAAGGATTAGTTCACTTTTGCTGATAATTTACTCACCCCCATGTCATCCAAGATGTCCATGTCTTTCTTTCTTCAGTCGAAAAGAAATTAATGATTTTGATGAAAACATTCCAGGAATTTTCTCTATATAATGGACTTCAATAGCAACCAAACGGTTCAAGGTCCAAATGACAGTTTCAGTGCAGCTTCAAAGGACTTTAAACGATACCAGTCGATGAATAAGGGTCTTATCTAGCGAAACGATGCGTCATTTCAAAAATAAATAAAACAGTTTAAGTTTTATAAGCACAAATGCTCGCCTTGCTCTGTTCTGTGATGCACGTTCGTGACTCTCCTGTTCGAACTCGTTCATCAAAATGAACAAATCTTTTTTCGAGTCATTTAGTTCATTTCGTTCGTTGAATGAACGAAATGACTCGAAAAAAGATTTGTTCATTTTGGATGACATGGGGAGAGTAAATTATCAGCAAAAGTTTTTTTTAAAAGTGAACTAATCCTTTAAGGTGGTTGATTTCAAAGGAAAAACTGTACAATATACACGACCGTTCAACAGTTTGTGGTTAAGTTTTTTATCAAATAAATGTTTTCTTTTATGCTCACCAAGGCTGAATTTATTTGATCAAAAATACTGTACAAACACTAATATTGTGAAGGATTTTTACAATTTAAAATAATAATCAAAAATGTAATTTATTCCTGTGATGGCAAAGCTGGATTTTCAGCATCATTACTCTAATCTTTAACATGATCCTTCAGAAACCATTCTAATATGCTGATTAGCTGCTCAAAAGAACATTATTTTCATATAAAAATAGTTGGAAATGGTTGTGAGGCTTAATATTTACACCTTGATACTTTTTCATGATTCTTCGAAGAATAGAAAGTTCAAAAGAACAACATTAGCCTATTTTTAATGCATGCTTAATTTCTTTAAAGAAAATATCTTACTGGCCCAAAACTTTTGATAGGTAGTGTAAATTAAGTTACTTATAAAGCACCTTAAATATTACCCAAACCCCCGACAATCCAATCGGCACATCAGTGTCTGCCTTTTATTTCAAAGCAAGGAAATTTTGCTATTATTCACTACATTTCAGTAAGCTTAATAGATGATGGAGGTTACAATTGGTAAAATTACCGAATAAAACACCTCTCGATCCATTGTAAAATCCATCTGTGACATAATTTCAATACTTGCACCCCAAACAACTTTACTTTAGGACACAGCCAGGTAGAATGAATATAAATTTAAAAATTCCTTATTCCGTACCACATCTAAAGCAGAAGGGGAGTTTAAAGTAGATTGTGAATCCCAGACCAGAAATAAAGACCAGATAACTTTGAATGAACATTCTATTTTGTTCATAAATTTAAGAGAACCTTGACAGAATCTTCTGAGAATTTTCCCTTTTAGCTGGGTATTAGTCTGTACACTCACTTATAATAGCTTTTATGTGAGGAACAGACAGAGAAAATGTTTCCATCCCACTCGAGAACTTCTGCAGTCAGTGAGTTTGTGAACCAGATCAGTCCAGTTTGTAAATGAATCATTCAGTCCCATTTGTGAACCACATCAGGTAGGTCATTGAAAGAACTGACTAAAAATGATGATTTGTAATGTCATATAGGAAGAAAAATAAAACTTATCACGGCCGTTTGCCCTCAACATGAACTCACTTGCTGACTATGTATTTCTCCTGCATCTTCCAGCACTACAAACCAGAAAATTACAGTGGAGATTTGTTATATTACAAGTTATCTTATATAGAAGAAGGCAAGATCCATGAACTGAACTGCTCAGCTCATGTCACCCATCAGACACTTCAGCTGAGCGTAGCAGAGGTTAATGTGAATGCTGTGACATCAGCTGGGTCCTCCCCACCCACACATGTGAGCTTGATGTGGACAGGTGAGAAACAGTTGATTTATTGGAGTTTTGTAGCACCGTTAACCTGACCTGTTTGAAGCATCTTCGCAATCTTTGTCCTCTTTGTGTTTGTTTCACAGATAAACCAGCTCCCATGATAACATATTCAGTTCCAGCAGCAGGGGGCAGTGTGCTTCTAGCATGGAACATGTCTTATTACATTGAGGAAGTGGAGGGCATTCTGGGGTTTGTTGTACAGTGGCAACAAAGCCCAGTGCACTTAGAATGGAAGAGATTAGGAAAAGACAATAATTTTACATTGCTACAAGGTAAGAAATATTTATTTTTTTCAAAATCCAGTTCTATTGATCTTAAAATCTAAGGGTTAAAATAATTAAAATGGGTTTGAAAAACAGTAGCCTATAATATGTTATGTAGATTGATGTAGTTAATTTAATGATGTCCATTATCTAAGTTTCATTATAAAGTCCTTAAACAGTTCTGAACTCGCAGGTATGCAAGCCGGTGTCCTGTATAACATTTCTTTATATGTTGAAGAAGCCAGTGGAGTTTCAAATCCTGCGTTTGTTCAGGTTTATGCCAGGGAAAAGAGTAAGTTCATGTTTACTTGTATATTTGCAGTTATACAAGAAAAAAATACATTTTAAATAAAATTTTACATTTTAATATATTTTAAAATGTAATTTATTCTTGTTATTCTTGATGGCAAAGGAGAATTCTTAGCATCATTACTCCAGTCTTTTTAATTTTTTTTTTTTTTCATATTTATAATATAGCCTATTTACCTTAACGTCTCAGGTTACGACTGTAACCCTGGTTCCCTAAAGAGGAAACAAGACGCTGCGTCGAGACCAAGCGTGCCGCACAAGCCCTCAAAAGTGAAGCCAAAACGTCTCGATCGCCCCCCAGTGACCGGTCCTAGTATAGCCCATAAGCTCCGCCTCCCCATGTTATTCAATGGGACGTGAGACCAACTAAATAATTAAATTACACTTCACATATCTTTTTTCTAAAGATAGTTTCTGTCATTTACTGTAGTTTCTATCACGTTGATGTAATTTCTCATGATTGTTTTTAAAATAAGTTAGTTTTTAGTTAGTTATTTGATGCTATAAAAACGGTGCTGTGACATCATGATTGACAGCTGTGATTGACAGGTTCTCTGTGCGAGGTAGTCACTGAAACACCAACGGACTTTTTTTCATAATGTTTACTATGTGGTTAGTAGTTGTATTTACCTTATTTTAACGAGGTACTGCAATCAGCAGACATCATTGGAGAGGAACGGAGCAGACAGAGGCCACTTAAGAAAAGTGCAGGGCGTGTGCTTGCGATTGATTCAACGAGAGTGGGGGCGGGGCCTTGATTTCGCGGCTTTACTTCCTGCTCACGACTGCGCATGACTGGTCCCGAAAACGCAACTGCGCAGACTCAAGTTCCAATATGTCAGCGCCATATCGGGACTCTGGCGGCTTCAGTTCCCTCCAATGGAAAAGATCGAAGGGGCGTCGTCCATCTTTTTTTACAGTCTATGGTCGAGACGCTGTATGGCAGGGCGATGCAGCGTCTCGTTCTCTCTTCAGGGAACCAGGGTTACAGTCGTAACCTGAGACGTTCCCTTTCAAAACCTCACTAATGTGTGCGGCGAGGCAACCTCCTGCCCATAGACTGTAAAAAGAATGGACGTAGTGTGCGTGACGACACCCGTAGGTTTCTGAAGAGCGTTTTTGAAGCCTAAAGTAGGCGGGGCCAACCGTCGCCATCTTGGCACCGCGTCATCTCTCGTCACTCACGGATAACAGAAAATGGGCAAAGAGGCGGGCCGTGGGAGGAGCTGAGGCGCTACTGGGCTCGCGCTGAAGTGACAGCTGATTAAAGAAGTAAAGCCAACAGTTCAAGTTCATGTTTTTGTCCTTCGAAATAATACTAATAAAAAGACGTAACTAAAAGTGAGACTATGTGTATCGTGATGCATTATTATTCTGCTAGTTAAAATGTATTATCATGCACTTACAATATTGCTCTGTGTGCGTGTGACGGTGTCATACATGTCAGTCAGCGCGGCATCGCACGTCAAGTTCGTAAAGAGCTTTATTCAGTCCATTTTTATATCTGATTTTGGCCGCCTCTCAATTTCTCAAAGATATTACCTCAGAAGTTCAAGTAAATGCATTAGAAATCCGCGCTCATTCAAGGGTGTGCATCTATTGCATGGACGGAGAGAAAGCACTGACACCTGCAGGATATCGTCTGACGGTACTTTTTATTTAAGACTAAAAAGTGAAATAAGCATATCTGTTCCATGAGAGCATCGGTACCGCATAACGAGACTAGTCTCTCTATATAGACGTTTTTAAATCTAACCAAAAAGCAACGAAATTGTCAGACATCCAGGGGTTCTCAACTCCAGTCCTCGCGACCCACTGCTCTGCATATTGTGTATGTCTCCCTTATTTAACACACCTGATTCAGATCCTCAGCTCGTTAGGATATGGACGAGAGTCTACCCTAACGAGCTGAGGATCTGAATCAGGTGTGTTAAATAAGGGAGACATACACAATATGCAGAGCAGTGGGTCGCGATCACTGGAGTTGAGAACCCCTGCATTAGTAACCTGACTCCGCCAGATGGATTTGCTCCGCATATCCATCTGGAAACCTTCCGTTGAAGTAGTTTTGGTAAGGGGCGAAAATACTGGTTAGCTGATTGGCCTATGTTGGTGATAGACGGGCCAAATCAACCAATCAGATCAACGAAGCATATGAGAGCGACGACGAAAACACAACCACAAGCCAGGCTACTCTTGCTGCTGCAGGTAAAGGCTCGTTAGCTCTGTAATTCCGTAATAAGTCTGCAATTCCGATAAAACTTGCTCGATAGCCACACTGATGCTAGTTTCATCCGCTGAAGCCGCCATGTTCTTAAGACTGAACTGTCGCGCTTCTCGTTGCGTCACACCTCAACCCGCCTCAAAGCCAACGCTGATTGGACGTTCGTTTGGTGAACTGCTCCCAAATTTTCTTTAACGGAAAGTATCCAGACTGATCTGCGAGTGAAACCTTGAAAGCTCGCGAGATCAGGATGGTCTCACGAGGCTACTGCATTAGTGCATGCGAGGAAAACAACTGGAAACACAGCGCTGGTTGTTCTCTCCATACTCGACAACGACGGAATCCAACAACGGCGTGGGCGAAGGTATAATGCGTGTATTAAATTGTATGATATAATTCCGAAAAAAGCACAACACGGCAGAGATGGCAAGAACAGCAGCTGCTGCGCTAACACAGACGGCAGACAAACGGCAGTTATCAGCCTCAATCAACCTGTCACTCAAGTAGCCACGCCCTTAATTATGCAGAACTTTAAGGCTTTATATAATTTAAACGGATGAGTTGTAAAATAATTCACCCCCCTCACAGTTGTCATGAAGGGCAAAATTAGCTATATAGACCAAAACCACTTTTTGCTCCAGGCTGTAAACATATTTTTTTCTGCTGTAAAGTTGGGCATTTTAACATTGGGGAGATACAGATTTAACTCACTTTTGCAGCCAGCCTCAAGCGGCCAGTCGATGAATTACAGTTTAATTCACTTCCGTGTTGGTTTCAAGAGAGAGACAGGGAGGTTGCCGCTTGCGCCTGCCACATCACAAACATATTGGAGGGAAACTCCTGACAATAATGTTATAAAAGCAGCCATACTCCTAGTATCTTGGTCTGACGCCTCACAGCGCCACGAAGGAAACGTTACTAGAGGGTGTCTCCCCAAGGATACACCACTTAAAGAGACGTTGTAAGCCCCGTGTACACCTTTAGGCCCCGTTTACACGAAAAGAAAACGCAGATATTTCCCTGCGGTTTGGCCTCTCGTTTACACGAAAACCCAGTTTTTATCACAGAAAACGATTATTTCTAAAAACTCCGGCCAAAGTGGAGATTTCTGAAAACGCCGGTTGTATGTGTATGTGTTACCGTGTCAACTGGGAGAAACGGGGTTTTAGGTTCTCTCGTGTCGATTCTGAGGATTCTGATTGGCTTTATCCTTCTCCCTACACTGCCGCCCATCGGTTTGGCATAGTTATAATGGCGTATTTATGCGGGTGTGTGCACGATGTTATTATTGAAAACGGAGGGGAGGAAAATATTCGTTTCTCTAAATACCCGGCTATGTGTAAACGTAGCCTTAGTGTGGAGGGGGATAGCAGGAACTCCAGCACTGCAACCACAGGGCAGATAAGCCTGACTCGATAGTACCTAATGTGGTAACACTTTATAATAACTGCACGCTATTAATCATTAGTTAAGCATTAGTAAACAGTTAATTCATCATTTATAAAGCATTAATATACATTAATAAGCAGTTTATAAATACAGTTATAAATGATTTATTCTTGATTTAAAAGCATATCTATAATGTTTAATTGCATTTTCATACTTTATGAATGATCAATTTATCATTTCTAAGTGAAGTATTGCATTATTTATAAACCAGTTATTTAAGAGTTGTCAGTGGTTCATAAGAGTGCTTAGGAAGTGTAAGTAAATGATTAATAAACTATTTAAATGTACATTCACACATCTTTTTATTCAGACATATAGTAATAGTCACTTAGTGTGTTAATAAATGCTCTATTAGCATGTATTTATACTGTAATTCAGGGCTAATTAAAGCATTTAGTAGTGATCAGTTAACTATTTGTATGAGCTCATCTAAAGTGAGGACTAGTTATGCTTTGTAAAGCATTTACAAAGGAGATTTAAAGGCTGTTAAATATTTCTATGTTCTGTATAATAGTGTTGCGTTTGTTTCATTTTTCTGTTTAGAAGATAACTGAGTCTTTAAATCTCCTTTATAAATGCTTTACAAGGCATGAATAGTCCTCACTTTAGATGTGCTCACAAAATGCTTTATAACTACCTGAATTTACTCCATTTACTTACACTTTCTAAGTGATCTTATGCACCACTGACAACTCTTAAATAACTGGTTTGTAATTAATGCTATACTTCATTTAGAAATTATGAATTAATCATTAACAAAGTATGAAAATACAAATAAATCAAAAAAGCATTTATAGCTGTATTTATAAACTGCTTATTATTGTCTATTAATATAAATGATTAATTAACTGTTTACTCATCCTTAACTAATAATTAATAGCGTGCAGTAATTATAAAGTGTTACAGACAATCATGCAGGGGAGTTGCCACATCGTCTCGACGCAGCTCGAATTCCCTTGAAAGGGAACTAGTATTTTAATTATATCTGACTCTATTAAGTTATACATTTGATTAACAATATTTCAATTCCTTAATTCAGTAATATAATTACTATTTACTAATATGTTTTTAAAACATTAGTGTAAAAAATTCTTACAAAAGAACCCTCGAAATTGCCACAAGAGGGCAGTAACAGAGAATTTTTCAAAAGTTAGTCAGTTTATGGGTAGGTTGTAAATACAAATAGTTTAAGAATTTATATATCAATTGTTTAACATTTTGCTACTCGGTGATTGAAGATGCACTTAAAGCACCTCTTCTGTTTTTTTATTTTAGAGCCTCTATCCGGTCCAAATGTATCACTTACGACTGTAGGGGGAAAGCAGATTTTGATCCAATGGGACGAGCTCGCTCAAGACAAACAAAGGGGATTTATCACAAACTACACCATTTATTTCCAGAGACATAGAGACAAGAGACTTAGTAAGATCCGTAAGTAAAACAGTTGTTTGTGAGTGTGTTAACTTGGGCTGTGGTTTATGTCTGAATGTGGCTGAGGGGAGGAGTCACGTGGTTTGTACACAGAGAAACAGAACTTTTTTATTTTTTATTATTAACACTTTCTCGACATAAAAGCAATGTTTTTTTTTTTTTTTTTTCAAAACACCTCAGGTGTCTTTAACCTCACCCCACAAGTGATGCAGTGCACCTTCATGCATTTAGCACAGTGGAAAGACTCTACCTGTCTTTGGTTTGAGACTCATCACTGTCACACCCACAGTTTGACAGCAGGGTTTTCCACCATTTACTGAAAAAGTTCACATCCTCTTCCAGTAAACTCACTCCCCTACACTTCTACATTACAGTTTTAAAACAGATGTTCAGAGTGTATTCTGAGCTAATACTGCAAA
This sequence comes from Chrosomus eos, assembly GCA_036326025.1. Taxonomy (NCBI): domain Eukaryota; kingdom Metazoa; phylum Chordata; class Actinopteri; order Cypriniformes; family Leuciscidae; genus Chrosomus; species Chrosomus eos. The sequence continues at coordinate 27,273,475 of CM070828.1, forward strand.
ACATTTAGTGTAAATAAGCTGTGTAAATAAATCTAAAATTGATTTTGGAAGCATCTAACATTGGAACCACTTTTAAAAGGTTTCGTTTTATATCTTCTTGTTGGCGCATTGGTGAAATATTCTTAAAAAATAATAACACCAGCCTAATCCTAAACTGATGGTTTTTCGCTGGTCTCGCAGCCTGCGGACAAGCTAGTGTTCAGCCAGCTGATCTACTAGCCTCACCAGCTAAAAAGTGCCCAAAAACCCATCTAAAACCAACCAAGAGACCAGCTGGACCAGGCTGTTTAAGATTTTCTTTCAGAGATATGATTTACTGATTTTAAATCATACTGATGCAACAACATCTGAAACTGAAGACCAGCTTAGCAAAAAAAAAAACAACAACATTTTAATCAGCTAAAAGCAAACCAGCTTAGACTGGTAGCACAGCAATTTTTTTAAGCAGGGATATGCACTACTGTTTAAAAATGTGGGGTCGTAACATTATTTTTTTGAACAAAGTCTCTTGTGTTTATATTTTAAAATGTAATTTATGTATATTTATGTCATGGCAAAGTTGAATTTTCAGCAGCCATTACGCTAGTCTTCAGTGTCAGATGACCCTTCAGAAATCTTTCTGATATGCTGATTTGCTGCTCAAGAAACATTTATTAATATTATAAAAGTTGGGCTGCTTTTTGTGGGAATAATAATGCATTTTTCAGAATAAATATTTTTAAAGAATAATACGTTTAACAGTTGTGTATTCCACCAGTTTATGTACATGTGCAGTCTTTTTTTGGGTCGTTTTACTTTGCCAGTAAGGCTCAAAAAGTTTCTTTGAAAATCCAGATGACTTAAACTTGATCTACTGCAGTTTGTTGTTATTCATGGTAGTGTTGAGTTAATATTTTATTATTGCAAGAGAAAATAAGTGTTGGAAAAAAGATGTCACTCTCAAAGGGACAGGCCCATTTGTCAGATTTAACTGAAACTGAAAACTATTTTGATGGGCCTCACATGCTTAGGACCATGGCAGATGACTTTCAGTTTCTACATTTATAAAAAAAAAAAAAAAAAAAAAAATTCTGGTGAACAAAATTATTAGAAAGATAATTGCGGTTAAAATTATTCGAGAGAAAATTGTGGTTTATATGGGCTTTCATCCCTGCTGTGCATCATAAGATACATATTCAGAGTGTATCTCTTCCTGTCTTCTATGTTATTTCTGTGCCTTCTTGGCACTACAGCTCGGCTAGAGCGAATGAGACCTAGCAGCTATTCTTAACATGTGGCTTCTGGCATGACAGGAAGTAGAGGCAACAGCGGAAAGCATGTGGCTATGTACAAATGTTACTTTCTCCAACGTAGCTCTAACCAAGCTGTTAAACAGCCATCAGTATCTAAAACATGTCTGTTATGATCCTGTGGTGTGACAATGATGTCAAAAAATGCAGAAGAGACAAAAAAGTACATAATGTTTTTCACTGTGTTAAATATCCCCACCCTGCTGACCAGTTCAATTTCATGTTTCATTCTACAGAGTTACTCTTAGGCATTTGACCCTGAATCATGAAAGTTGGTTTAAAGAGAAACTGTCAGCTATCTGATGCAAATGAATGTTTAATATTATTTTCTGCTGAAAAAAAAACATCCAGTCATCTCCTCATGTTTTGTGTGTGCTCTGCTTGCAGAAAAAGTGCCTAACATATTTCCTAGACGTTTGAGTAGGAATCTGCAGGGTCCACAGGAATGTTTCGATATTCTGGTCTCTGCATGGAATTCTGCGGGTGAAGGGCCCAAAGGAAAACCTGCCACCTGCTGTTGTCCCATCATCAAACTATCATATAAACCCAGTTCAGACAAGACAACAGGTGCATTCTCTAATGAAATAGACGAGAAAGGTCAAGGATCTTTAAAACCAAGCATAGTACTTTGGCTAACTTAGCTTTGCTAACATTCTGGCTGGGTTCTCTCGAACAACCATTCTTCCAGTAATGTTAATAAAATGTTTGTTAGCTGGGGGATTAACTGTGTGGAGAAACTTTAGTTCACTTCAGAATTAAAATGTCCTAATAATTTACTCACCCCCACATCATCCAAGATGTTCATGTCTTTCTTTCAATGGGGATTTTTCTTCAATGGGGTACAATGGTTTGAAGGTCCAAATTGCAGTTTCAATGCAGCTTCAAAGGGCTCTACACGATCCCAGCCGGTGAAACGATCGGTCATTTTCTAAAAAATATATTTATAATATATACTTTTTAACCACAAATGATCGTCTTGCACTAGCTTTGCGATGCGCCATGCATTACTAATCACATTGAAAGGTCACACGTGACAAAGCGTATGTGCAAAGACTAAGAAAAATAAATAAATAAAAGGTAAAACAATGATGATGGACAATTTTGAAGTTGACGGAGTAAATGAGGAGTTTTTTTTTTTTTTTTAAATGACCTTATTCACCGGCTGGGATCGTGTAGAGCCCTTTGAAGCTGTATTGCAACTGCAGTTTGGACCTTCAAACCGTTGTACCCCATTAAAGTCCACTATATGGAGAAAAATCCTGGAGAGTTTTCCTCAAAAACCTTAATTTCTTTTTGACTGAAGAAAGAAAGACAAACATCTTGGATGACGTGGGGGTGTAAAAGAGATGTGGAGAGTGTTGCTATATTAAAATTCTGTCATCATTGTGTACTCATATTCATGTCGTTCCCCTGTACTGCTTTCTTTTGTCTGTGGAACAAGATATTTTGTTTTTGTCTAGTCAAAGTCATTGAGATCCAAATCAACACTGGACCCCATTGACTTTCATTGAATGAGCAAAAAACCCTGAGACATTTAAAAAAAAAAACTTTTTGTTCCAGCGACGAAAGAAAGTCATACTGTCACTTTAAGAGAATCACTATGAGGCTGAGTGCACAATATTACTCATTGTGTAGGGTATGGGTTAGGGCTGCATACACAAGACACTGAATTATATGCATGTATTATTCACAAAGTATGCACTTATAAAGTGATTTCACAGATATTATAAACAGTTAATGCAGAATTGTTCCAACAATACCATTTCATGTTAATGTGTACTTTCCAGGTGGAATGATAGCTGGAATTTGTTTGGCTGCTGCTGTTCCTGTAGTGATCCTCGCCAACCTCATGTACCTGAAATGTGTGCGGCAAAGGTGACATGCTCAACTGGGGGTTTTGATGTTACTAAGTGTTTGCACTTTCGTTTGTGCAAGTAGTTTCACAATGTGGCTCATGCTTGCAGTCTTTCATAATGTTACAGTCACAGTCAGTGTGAAGTGGAGAGTGGAGAGTTCAGAGCAAATTGTTGTGATAAAACAATGGCCATTTTATTTAAAATAAGCTTAATGTAATGTATAGTTGTTAGTAGAAGTTAGGTGAGTGTTTGTTTGTGTATAACTTTTATTTCTTAAAAAATCTTTTACAGAATGATGAAAATGTGCATGTCTATGGGAGTCTCTTGGATTTTTGAAAATTTACCGAAATTCGATAACAGCAATGCTATAAAACTACTAAAGGTATTTGTTTATTTATACAATGTCATTTTACGATCTTGTGTAGTGGGTTTGGTCAGTATCTCACAAGGCTGGAGGGATTACATTACCGTAATTCAGATAGATCAGATACATTGTGATCAAATGGGAAAACGACATTTTCACTCTTCTGAAGCTGTCATCCATCTCCAATAGAAAAACATACTGAACTTCAAAAGGTCACTGAACCTTAACATAATTATTGCATTGATTATATTGTCAAAAAAACAAAACACACACACACACACGCAAAAAACAAAACAGCATTCACAAATCACCTGGATGAGCATAATGAGGAGGTGTCCAGTTTTGCATGGGTACAGATGATCAGTTTAAAAAAAAAAAAAAAAAAAACATTATGAGGCACAGTAGCAGAAATGACATGGTTACGGATGTCCTCAGAATCTGTCAACAATGAATTTTAATTGTACAATATTGTACCAGGAGATTGTCAATATTCACATTTAACACAATAACAGGAGTCATAAGCCTTCTACAATGGCTGAAGTAAAACAAATAAAAAAATTTATTGAGGCCTTACCCCATGTTCATGCCTGTGTTCAATGATGACTATGCAACATGCTGTTTGTAATTGATTAAGAAAAGAGTGTAAAAGCAGACCACGCTGTCTAAAACTATCATTGACATTATGCAGTTTTGTAAAGGTAAACATCGAAATACCCCAACATACTTGATTATACTCAAAGTGCATTACAGTTATGATATGAAATTGCACCTGTTATTGCAACTTTTATTAGATGTTGTCTTCATACTGCATCTCCATACTTACCAATACCATTTTCTTTCCTCTTAGGATGACAGCTATGGCCCCTGGGGACCTCTTTCGGGAGACAACGATCCTCCCTTAACTCCCATTGAGGAAGTCGATCCGTCTTGGGAGAGGCAAGACTCTTATCCAACTGTTCTTCATGTCACAGAGACGTCCACGGCGGACCTGATTTGCATCGATTCTCCTTATAAACCTCAGTTATTGACCGCTTCACAGAGAAATGAAGACATCTCTGAGACTTCAGAGGAAGATCTAAAGGAGGAGGACCAGTTCCCTTTGTTGGTGTCTCCATCACATCATGACTTCAGTTGGGATTTAACCTGTTTTCCCGTGATACATGGGCATAGCTTCTTAGCCATGGATGGAGCACTCGGATCCTTGGGCGTTCTTGAAGGCCTCCTCTCTCCCCCTCAGATAGCTTCCAAGAAGGATGGTAGAGTGGAAGAGAATGAGAGGACTGTAGGAACAGGAGATGTAGGGCAGAGCACTTTCACAAGTCACACTGCACTACCCATCGACCTGGAGAGCTGCCTCAGACAGCCTGTCTTTAATTCCAGCCCATACTCCCCACAAGTGCTTTGCCATAGTTTTTCAATTCCAGAAGAGGGTTAAACGATCTTTTGAACACGTTTTTAAGAAATTTCTTGCGGGCAAGAGTACTGCTGAACTGAATATCAGCATGGATGTGATTCTGCGGTAAACACAACCATATTCAAGCACTTGTATAAGACCATCTTGTACATACAGTACAAACCATGTACTGTACGCATTACGTTTTTTTATGATTTTACAGTGATGATACTCTATTTTCTGTATATTGTCTGCACTTCATCCAATGTGTGGCTTTAGTCAGATGTATATGAATCACTTTGGTTTCGGCACACAAGTATGTTGTATGTTGCTAGGTTATTTTTTCTTAGTAACTTCTTCCTCTTGAATACTGTTTTGATACAAATGAAAAGACACACAGCTTTTTGCACTTAATTGCACCTAAATAATCTTTTAGGTTTTTCAAAATCTTTTAATCTTTTTCATATCACTTATGGACAAAACATCAAGAAACTTTGGAAAAAGAAGTGCGCTTAACTGTTTTGAATGTCCACTTGTATTGTACTTATTGTACTTGTGGATAATATAATATTGAAATAAAAGGCCACTGTTCCGCCCTGCGGCGTTGAGTCATAGTTCCTAGTCGGACTCGGACCCATTTAAGGGACGGACCTGTTCGTGCAACAACGCGGAAATCTTATGAGTCTGCTTCATTACAGAGCTTGGTCAGACCTTTGTCTGTAATTACACGTCAGCATTGTGGTTTATTGTGATAATGTACATGTTTACTTTCAGCAATGTATTTTATTACGTTCGTGACTGTATCGATTATCTTGAGTTACGCTCTCGGTTGAAGCCTTTTGCTTTGCTGACGCACTGTTTTATCTGCCCAGCAAGGAGCCTTGGCGCTTCGCCTCAGGTTAATTAGTGGGTTTGTTTACATCTGTTGATTCATATGGATAATGCGTGTAACAGTGTAGCAGTGAGCTGCGGATGTTTGTTTAATTTCTATACATTAAGAACATCTGTAGTTTATTGTGTAAAAGTATTGATATAGAGAATATTGTGTAATCTTACAGAGTTACTGGGTAACTTTATATTTTTTGTGTAAAGACACAACAGACATTACACTTTTGTATTGTTTATTTTCTGTTTATTCTTTCAGTCTTACAGACTTGAATGGAGAACAACTTAAGAAATAAAACTGAGGAAGAAAAGAGAACAAAAGATAAAACATCCATCCTCAACAAAACTTCTGGAGTTTCTCTTCTTCATTGCTGTTAACTATCTGTCTAGTCGTACAAAACAGACGTCGTACTGCGAGGGCAGAATAGTAAGAAGACAGTAATACACCAAGTTCATCACGAAGCAGTTCAACACTGATTCAGCGTTGCTGACCCATCGTTATCCAAGCAACCAAGAACACAGAAGAAATACATCAGTCCTTGGTGACTAGATCCATCGCCCAGTCAATTAGCAAAACATCAATAGCAAGCTCTGCTGCACTCAGAGCTCGAGCCAGAGCCTGAAGCTGCCCGCATGCAGGTTTCATTCGCTAAGAAAGAAGCGGGGATGGTGGTCAAAATTAAAAAGAGTCAAAATTAAAAGCAAAAATGCACATTCTAAAGGAAGAGGAGGAGGAAGCTACAGCCACTGCAAAAGAGGCAAAAAGTCAAATCAAAAGAGAACTCTTGATTAAATGTCTCGGGCCAGCGTCTAAGGAACAAGCAAAAAGAATCCAGCCATACACAGCCACAACTCAGCTGCAGGGCTAAACATGGTTTGGCAAAGACTAGAAGAGACCTATGGAACCCCAGAGGCAGTTGGACATTCACCCCTGCAGAGGATCGAGGAATTCCCAAGAATCTCAAAAAAAGACAATGTGAGATTAAGAGAGCTTGGAGACCTTTTGCTTGAACTTGAATATGCAAAAGGAGGATCCATCCCTCCCTTCCTGGACTAGCATATCTCGATACGTCATGTGGAGTGAACCCCATATTAGAAAAGCTGCCATTTAGTCTCCAAGAAAAGTGGATTTCCCAAGGGTCAAAGTACAAAGAATAACACCATGTCCCCTATCCACCTTTCATTTCTTTTTACAGTTTATTCGTTCTGAAGCTAAAACCAGAAACGGCCCTAGCTTTATGATATCTCAAACTCACTATTCTGGTCCAACCAAGACAGAGAGACCCACAAAATACAACATAAAGTACCAGTGTCTGTGAGGAAGACTGGCGTGTTTTCTGAAGCTAAAGCAGCTACTACAGGCTCTTTTGAAAAAAGATCTACGGCTCCAGACCGACTAATGCCTATTGCATGACAAGCCTCACGCACTCAGAAAATGTTGCACCTTTCGCAGCAAGCCTATTCATACTTTGCAGTCATGTGACTACCATGGATACCTGGCGGGCAACAAACGCTGACAAAATGGCGACAAACAGTGACCATCATAGGCGTCGATTTCAGTGGGGACGGTGGGTACCACCAGATTTCGTCATGAGTCATTTTGTACCCACCACTTTTGGAAACATTGAGGCACGGATGTACCTAATACAAATAAAACATCTCCAGGTAACTAGCAGAGTATTAATTTAGTTCGCTATTAAATAAGAGATCTAGCACTAAAATGTGTGGGTTTTTAAAGTCAGCTGAAATCTCTGTTCACTTATCAGTTGTCAAACCAGCTGTTTCTCTGTGCTGCTGAACCAATTACGATACTTCGGAAGAACATCTTCAATTATGTCGTACGGAGACTTATTATTTCTACTGATGTAATCAAAATAGATTGCACACAAATTCCCTTGTGTTCAGCAGAACAAATAAACACATAGAGGTTTGGAACAACTTGAAGGTAAGTAAACTATGATAGAATTTTCATTTTTGGGTGAACTAACCCTTTAACTCAAGCTGAGAGCTCGTGTCCACTGCTATCAGTGTCATGATACAGTGTTCTCTGTGGCGCGAGCAGTCTTCACTCGGACGTGCACTTCAATCTATCGTCGTTGCGGAGACTCTCTATTCATTCCGGTGAAATCACAAAATAAAATGCACACAAACGTGTCCCTGCTTGATATAGACTGTAACCAATGATGAACATCGGTTTTGATGAGAGAAAAAAAAAACTATATGAGTGCGGATTAGAACCCGTAAACTCTGACCACTAGACCATTTAAGAACTCAAACAAAAATTGCGAATCGATGCATTTATTTACGGGTTGAGCAGAGAGGCTGCACAGTTTGACAAGTTTGTACCTATTTTTTACAGTCTATGGTTTTTACCCAGCACTTTTGAAAATGCACTTCCGAATGCGTCTCTGTCCCCACCACATTTCAAACCAAACTGACGCCCGTGGTGGCCATCCAGGGGAATTGCAGCCTTGCAAATTACCAAAAATACAATCAATTAACTATTTAGACCATATGTCACCGAATGTTAAAATTAGACATCAAGAAAAGATTAACATACTCGGAATGTGTGATCCATTCACAGCACCCGCTGATGTTTTCATTGCTTTGGAGCTGGCAAAGTCTCTACCAGACTTGGAGTTTGGAGATATTTACATATATTTGATAGAAAATCCGTCACCTTACACCGCACAAAAAATGAAAGCCTATAAAAGTACAGATAGCTATCTTTTTTTCAAGACTGGATGGGTTAACAACACTGTCGTATGGGAGGTGAAAAACAGGAATATCTTCATAATAAAGCAAAGGTCCCTTTGCTAATGTTTACACTAAGTGACATCTGTTCCATCGTTTGATGAAGTCTTCATCTGAATATATACACCCTGCCTGCCGGCGAATGACAGCTTGAACTAAAAACTTTTGCCAACTGTATCATATATGGCTAGCAGGATGTCAAACATTGTAGCCTACCTGCATATCCACTCCACATAGCATCAGACAAAAGACAAGAGCAGCTGGGGCAGCGAAATGCATATACTCCTGTTAGCAATCTGTTAGGCTGTAATGTAGTATATTAATAATAAGTGTACGATAGTATGCATGCAAAGTAACTGTAAGTAAGTAATAAGTAGACGCAGTACAACAGTAACATGTCATTCATTCTCCATGTATTCATCTTCTCATATCAAATCAAATCACGTGCAGATGAACGCGTTCTCACCACCTACTGGTAAGCACGTTTATGTTAATATTACATGATTGACATAGTTCATCCAATCGCACAACAACTATCTGGAATGTCATTTACACCTCAAAACACCAACTTTTGTATATTAAAACTGGCGAAGTCCTGGCAAGATCATGGATTAGTTTACTGGGTTTTGTTGCTAGAGAACGACGTTCTTGCCCGCCAGCCAGTACTTGTGTACCTGTGATGTCACATGCAAAGTATGAATAGAGGAGCGTAAAACTTACCTCAAAGAGAAGAACATCTGCTTCAGGTGCTGCGGTTCGACCAAACATAGAGCAAAAGACTGTGATAAAAAAAATGGTATACAAGAATGTGGCAGCAAGACTCACACAACTTTACATCCTGGTCCAGCACCTTGGGTCTCAGAAGTTCCAGTAGTAGATCAAGGCGAGGAGGAGGAGACCCAGGAGGAGACTCCTGGAACTCTCCCTGCAGCAACATCAAAATGCACAGAGGTTTGTGGGGGAAACACCAATGCCAAATCCTGCTGCAAAGTATGTTTAGTTAAAGTCTACCCTGAAGATCATCCAGGAAAGGTTATTCAGACATATGGAGTGTTAGATGACCAGAGCAATCATTCACTTGCTCGCCCTGAGTTTTTCACAAACCGCCCAGTGTCAGAGTGTACAAGACACACACACAACCCAATGGACGGACATCCATGTTAAGTTCCTGTCCTAACAATATTCAAGTTCAAGAGACACTTAAGAGAAAAAAACACTCACCAACCAAGAATTGTGGACTGCACAGTCCAAGGTGAAGGGACAGAAAAACTTGGACTCACAGTCTTTGACAGCCACCCTGATAATGAAAAGTACATCTGTCGGTTGATGATCAAACATTCCTGAACATCATGGACAAAGAAGTTTATATGGATTAAGCAAACAGCTGGGTAGCACCGCTACAGTTCTTCAAACCCCGCTGCCGTCTTCCTAACAACAGAGAGATGGCTCTGCGATGACTTTTATCTCTCCGACGTACATTAGACAGATGCACAGACATGAAAGAACACTTCCTATGAAAAAGGTATTTGAGAATGACCAAGCAGAACTAGCATCAGAACTTGAGGAACATCAAGAAAAGTGGTGCTTGCCTCTATTTGGCATCTCTCATCTTCAAAAACCAAATCAAATTAGAGTGTTTTTTGATTCAAGCGCCAAAATGACAGTGTGTCTCTGAATGACTTGCTGCTCAATGGGCCAGACTTAAACAATGCCCTGCTGGCTGTCTTAATCCGCTTCCGGAAAGAGAACATCGCAGTCAGCGCTGATATTCAGCAGATGTTCTATGTGTTTGTTGTTCGAGAGGATCATCGTGATTATTTACGGTTCCTTTGGTTTAAGGATAACAACTTAAACAATAAAATCACAGAATACAGAATGAAGGTGCACATATTTGGCAACAGCCCCTCACCATCAGTTGCCATTTATGGTCTAAGAAGAGCTGCACAAAAACATTAGGATGAATACGGCACAGACAGTAAGGAGTTTGTTATGAGGAACTTCTAGGTGGACGACGGAAGGAAGCTATCGATCTTCTAAAGAGGACTAAAAAAATGTTAGCAGCATCTAACTTAAAACTCCACAAAATCACTTCCAATAGCAGCAAGGTCATGACAGCATTTGCCCCTGAGGACCTTGCAAAATACTTTGATTTTTGGTGCAGATCCTCTCCCACTTCAGCAGAGCCTTGAACTGATATGGAATCTGGAGAGTGACAGTTTTGGGGTCCAAGTATCCCACGAAGAGAAACCATTCACAAAAAGAGGCATCTTATCAACAGTTCATAGAGCCTCTATGATCCCCTGGGCCAAGTGGCTCCCATCACAGTTCAAGGAAAAGCTCTCGTCAGAGAACTGTCGTCCAAAGAATATGATTGGGATGATCCTCTCACATCAGACAAGCAAGTGTCCTGGAAGTTGTGGAAAGAGTCTCTCGTGGAAAGATTCTCCTGAAACTAGAGATGCTAAAGATCAAAAGAAGGTATGTGCCTATCCCTCTTGCCTCATTTCAAAGTCGAGAACTCTGTTTATTCTCCGACGCCTCCACTCAGGCTATCGCTGCAGTAGCCTACCTGCGTGTCACCAATGATGAAAACCAGTGCCATGTAGGATTCATTATGGGCAAAGCGAAGTTGGCACCACGTCCAGCCCATACGGTTCAACGTTTGGAGTTGTGTTCTGCTGTACTGGCAGCTGAGATGGCGGACGCAATCTGCAGTGAGATGGACATTGAGATGCATGCCGTGAGATTGTTCTCGGGTACATCCATAACACCTCCAGAAGATTTCATGTGTATGTTGCCAACCGAGTCAAATCGCATCAGGAAATCAAGTCATCCACAAAAGTGGCAGTATGTTGCACCGAACAGAATCCGGCGGATCACGCCACCTGACCCACGTCTAGACATCCTCAGGACCTCTAACTGGTTCTCAGGCCCTGGATTCTTTAAAGGAAGCAGCAGTGAGCCTCCACAAAGCAACAGTTTTGATCTTGTTGACCCAGAACTTGATGTTGAAGTTTGGGCCCAAGTTGCTGTCGACTACTGCAAGCCATCACAAAACGTATTCAAGTAACAAGAACATTTTCCAAGACTCACAAAGTGGATGCTGTTGATGCAAGTTGGTAAGCTAAAACAGTCGTCATTTGTTGTGTCCAGCAAGAATTCTATGGAAAGAGAGTTAAAATATTTGGGAGACGGGATTCAGCTCTCAAAAAAGAGTTAGCTGAGAAAGTTAAGTCTTATCATCGACGAGGATGGACTCCTTCGGATTGGAGGACGCCTTACCAACGTTGACTTACCAAGAGACGAGAGACATCCTGTCATACTACCAAAAACTCATCACATTACAAATCTCATAGTGAGACATTACTATGAGGACGTTTTTCATCAAGGTCGTCATTTTACTGAAGGTGCCGTCCGGTCACAGGAGTGTGGATGGTGGGAGGTAAACGGTTGGTGCCTAGTGTTTTCTATAACTGTGTGACCTGCAAAAAACTGAGAGGGAGGTTAATGGAACAGAAAATGGCACCACTACCAGCTGACAGACTCGCTGACAGACCCCCATTTACCCATGTCGGACTGGACGTCTTCGGACCATGGAGCATTGTCACTCGCCGCACTCGTTGAGGTAGTGCTGAAAGTAAGCGATGGGCAGTGTTATTCACATGCATGAGCACGAGAGCAACACACATTGAAGTGTTAGAATCCATGTCTACTTCAAGTTTTATAAATGCTTTATGAAGATTCTTTGCAATTTGTGGGTCATCCAAACAGCTTCAATCTGATAGAGGCACAAACTTTATTTTAGCGTGCAAATAGTTAAAACAGCCCGAAATACAATGGATGCAGATGTGAATAAAATTATCCAGTCTTTTGCTGTGTTCCACAATATTTTGAAAAGTCATTAAGCTTTTTATCTTAATTGGCACTGTAGCCACGAGCGCTTAAAACCGTGCCTCCCCATATCTCGTGAAATGTCTTCAAACACGGATTTATTTCTGTAACAACCTTGCATTTTTGCCTGCACTGTCTCTTCGCCCCAAACACTCAAAAGACATGAAACCACCGCATTGCTCCACTATGTGTGTGTATCCTTTGTCTTCCATCGCGCCTATAATAAGTCATGTGATCTCAGTTGGTGGTCACCTGACTTGACATCACTTTTTTAATGACATACGACTCGCATTTACTGGGGAATATCCAATTTGTCTGCTTACATGGCGCGTATCCGATTCATATCAGATTTATTACCACATATGATTGAGGCTTGAATCCGATCTGAGAAAATCGGAATCCATGCGTTTTTTTCCTGCTTACACGTTCATGGGTCATATCCGATCTGTGCAACATGAGAAATCGGATTTGGGTCACTTGAACCATGCAGTGTAAATGGGGCCTTAGTGGGTTTGTTTACATCTGTTGATTCATATGAATAATGCGTGTAACAGTGTAGCAGTGAGTTTGGTGATACTGCGGATGTTTGTTTAATTTCTATATGTTAAGAACATCTGTAGTTTATTGTGTAAAAGTATTGATATTAGAGAATACTGTGTAATCTTACTGAGTTATGGGTAACTTTATATTTTATTGTGTAAAGACACAACAGACGTTACACTTTTGTAATGTTTATTTCTGTTTATTCTTTCAGTCTTACAGACTTGAATGGAGAGAAACTTAAGAAATAAAACTGAGGTAGAAAAGAGAACAAAAGATAAAACATCCATCCTCAACAAGACTTCTGGAGTTTCTCTTCTTCATTGCTGTTAACTATCTGTCTAGTTGTACAAAGCAGACGATGTCCGGCGAGGGCAGAATAGCTACTCTAGTGTATTTAAAGAGAGTACACTTTAATGATTGTTTCTTAACACACTTAAGTGCACTTGTAATAAAGTTAAAAGGTTGTACTTAAAGGGTTAGTTCACTATAAAATAAAAACATTGTCATTAATTACTTACCCTCATGTCGTTCCAAACCCTTCAGACTTTCGTTCATCTTCGGAACACACATGAAGATCTTTTTGATGAAATTTGAGAGCTTTCTGTCCCTTCATAGACAGATATATATGCAACTACCACTTTGACGCTTCAAAGATCCCTTTATATGATAAACAGATTGAATTTTGGGCTTTTATTCACATATAAATATTTATCAACTCATACATCAGTTGTGGTAAACAGTAGCTCAAGCATGTTCGCTTGACATGCAAGAACAAATAAGGTTCATTCAGAGAATGTTTAATTGAAGAGAATTGGCACTGTCTGGTTACTTCCGGTTTCTGGACTGGCTGCAGTAACACGTCTCTGTCCATGCGGGGGCGCTCGCGGGCGAGTGCAGAATGAATGGGAGTCTATGGGGTTTCACCCCCAGAAATCCACTTTTCTCAGGATGTAATTTTTTGTCAAGTAATTTGAAAGTTGCATTCAAACGGGAGGGCAAAGATAATACACTCAGCTGAAAGTTGCATTTTTAAGTTCACTTATCTGTTCAAAAATATGTTCAAACATGTGATGACGTCACACAATAGCAGAATGCTAGCGTGTTCCGGCCAACATAGGCCTAACCTGTAAGAAATCGAAAGGACATAAGTACTCGTTCATTCGACTTTTGGCCTATAATCTACATTGAACTTGTGGAATCAACAATAAAATCTATGTTGATTCAACGACAAGCAGGAGAAAGAGACACATTTAGCCGTTTAGCTCCATAGACTCCCATTCGTTCTGCACTCGCCCGCGATCACCTCCAGTGGAATTCTAATGGAACTGCAACCAAGATGATACACAATGGGGCTAATAGGAAGTGCCAAGGCTTTCCGTTAGACGGGCTCTGGTTCATTCTCGTGTCACGCAGCACGTTTGAGCTTCGACAATAACCAATGAGGTTCGTTCTCGTGTTACGTACCACTGTTGAGCTTCCTCAAGAGCCAACGAGGTTCATTCTCATGTTACGCAGCATGTTTGAGCTTCCTCAAGAACCAATGAGGTTCATACTCTTGTGTTAAGCTGCACTTTTGACCTTCTGCAAGAATCAATTAAGTTCATTCTCATGTTATGCTGCACTTTTGAGCTTCTCCAAGAACCAATGAGGTTAATTCTCGTGTTACGCAGCACGTTTGAGCTTCTTCAAGAACCAAAGAGGTTCATTCTTGTGTTACGCAGCCTGTTGAGCTTCCTCAAGAACCAATGAGGTTAATTCTCGTGTGTTAAGCAGCAAGTTTGAGCTTCAGCAAGAAGCAATGAGGGTTGTTTTTGCGCCTCAAGCCAGTTCGGTTGAGCTATGTCAATGTGATCTGATCAATGTTTAAATGTGAATAGTAGCCTGAATTGTTCATCATATAAAGCGATTGAGTATCTTCAGAAAATGTTGGACTAAACCAACAATCTCTTTATGAACTTTTTGAAGTGTTAAAGTGGTAGTTGCGTAGCTGTCAACGTAGGGATAGAAAGCTTTCAGATTTCATAAAAAATATCTTCATTTGTGTTCCGAAGATAGATGAAAGTCTTGGAAGGACATGAGGGATGAGTAATTAATGACAGAACTTTTTTGGGTGAAATATCACTTTAAGTATACTTTAAGATAATTTCGGTATTTAGTTTTAGTCTATTTCCTAGTTGTTTTGGATGAACTAGAGTGGTGGACACATAAATTTTGACTATGGGTCCTGTCTTGACTTTTTGACTATTTTAGAATCACCTCTGACCGCTTCAGAGTGGCTGTCTATGGGCATGCACAAACATCTCCTTAAAACAACCCTTAACGTTCGTTTTCAAAACTGTGCAACTCACCGAGTGGTTAGTGGTGTTCGTTGATGTTCCAAAACAAGTAGCGTAGCAAAATACAGTTTCTGTCTTGTTTTATTGCACAAGTGTTCGAAATTTATTTCCTTTATCTCAGCTTTGTCCAGTGTGAAACGGCTTTTGCTTGCATTCCTTTCCATGCATGTAAGTTAAACATCTGTTCCAAAGCACACAAAACAGACTCAAAGAGCTAAATAGAGGAATTATCCTTTAAGTGGGCCAAAGAAGCACTTTAAAGTTCAGATAATTGCATTAAATATAACTTTACATTGTAATACAGTTTTATTTAATTGCAATTAACATGCAATAAAGTGTCCAGAAATATTACATTCAGTTCACACGTAAGAATATTATTTTACAGTAAATTATTTCCACAATAAGTACTATTGTTAAAAGTATACAATAAAGTACTTTTTGGGTAATTCAGATGAAAGGTCATCAGATCAAATATTAACCCCAAAGACAAGTGACTTATTCAACAAATATTTGAAAATGTGAAAGGAAAATATAATCGTCAAAAGGATTAGCGACTACAGCAAACACAAGACAAGCTGTCTCCAAAAAGTTATGGTTATTAAGGCTATGTGACATTCACATAGAGCTCACAAATAACTTCCAGATATTCTCTGTAGAGATCGTCTCTAAATCTATTTTTTTAGGAAAAAAGTTTGCATGACAACTGCAGATGTTTCAAAGTTCATTGAGCAGGAGCCACACCTTTATATTTCTGTGATAATTTACAGGAACAATGTTAAGTTTGGGGTTTACCACATTTACACTTTCTGTACTCCAGAGGTGTAATTTCTTTACTTGTTTAAAAAGACAAATCGCCATTAACGTCCAGAGGAATTACAAAGCTTTTTAATCAATTCATCTTTTAACCAATACATTTAAATCTAATGCACGTGCATTATTGTGTTGGAGATGTAACTTCTGATAATCTTTTTCACAATCAGATGGGAGGTAGAATGTATTAAAAACCTGTTAAGCTGCGTTTGACGTGTAAAACCTTGTTAACCTGATATGTTATTTATACCATTAGCCAGTGGGTCTCAAGAGGTTAATTTTGGTTCTCAGTTACACTACCATCGTGCTTTGCAGAGACATCTGCACCGCAAAGCTGTTTTTAAAACTTCCTGAGAAAGTTCTTGTGTCACCGTTTAGTATAGTTCAACATCTCACACGTGAGGAGACGTCATCAACTCATTCACAGCATACAAATATTCCACTGCGACACTGTATGACACCTTTCAATATGATATGGGGGACTTTAAGGGTGGATGGGCAAAGCCTGGCCTATTTTGTCCCTTTATGATTATGATTATGCATGTAATGTGAATTAAAGCATAGTGCTGCCATATATTTCACTTGAGAATACAGAAAATGCTTGAGATCAGTGACAACAAGGCATATCTTAACAAATCCTGTGAAAGCTTCCCCATAACTTGGAAAAGACTTTCACGGGTTCACACTTACATACAATTAGAGGGAGTAAAGTTTAATGCGTATTTGGGCATCCGAGGGCTCCGATCCTGGAGTTCGGCCCGAAGTTACCCAGAGTAGCTACTCTGGTTATGAATACATATTCTAGGGTTTTCTTCATTTTTCTTGAAATGTTTCAACCCAAAATATGCACAGCAAAATCCCCAGTGTTAAATAAACTCTCCTGGTGTACATTTAGATCCGTGGACAAATCCGTGTTTCCATACACACCAAGAGAGTTCATTTAACACTGGGGATTTTGCTGTGTGTTTAAATTGATAATCAATCTAATAAACATTTCAAAAGGTTAAAATAATTTGAAAATGACAACCTATTAGGATCCATGCTGTTAATTGTCTCACCATTGTGTAAATAAGTTATAATTATATATAGCTATATATATATATATATATATATATATATATATATATATATATATATATATATTATATATATTATATATATATATTATATATATGTATATGTATATGTATATGTAATATGTATATGTATATATGTATATGTATTATATGTATATATATGTATATGTATATATGTATATATATAATTATATATATATATATATATATATATATATATATATATATATATATATATATATATATATATATATATATATATATATATATTTTTTTTTTTTTTTTTTTTTTTTTTACTGGAGCATCACAAGAAATAAAGTTTTTACAGAACACAAAATGCCCTTTATAACAGTAAAGACCGTTCTGTTTACTGTGTCATAGCCTACTCAAATTGCAGACATGAATAAAAACATTCCTGATTAATAGTAACCTAATCCTGTAGTATACAGAGTACATGAGGTTACTGATGTCACGAGCGCTCATTACTCATTCGAGCTCACGCGAATCAAGCAAGACCACGCGCGCTCTCAGTTCTTCAAGAGGAGAGATAGAGGAGATGCGCTTGACGGCTCTACTGCCCCGTTAAAACCCACAATCAGCACAAATGACTAAACCGAACAGTTTTGCCCCATGTGCAGGGGTAAGTAGCCTATACAGTCATATTACATACCACCAAATCTTTAAAAGTATTCTGGTATTCATCTTTAAAAATTACGAGATAATGACGCGACGCGACAAACGTTCTGCCATTAGGCTACTTCGTTTATGCACTACTGAACTGTATATATCTTCGTTTGTTGTAGAATAAGTATTTTTTCACATGTCTATATGATTCAAGAGTGAGTTGAATTTCTCAACAAGGAAGTAAAATGACAAGGCAACGCTTATAATCTCATCAATGGTTGTCCGCAGAGGGTCTTGTGAGTTTGTGATCTTCAGCACTGAGCTCGATGTCTTCTGAATGTACGTGTTCGCTCCTCGTCATGTTGTGCTTCATCCTGGCTGCAGGTGCACATGGAGGTATGAGTAGGCTATGGCATAATAATTTTGAATTTAACATTTTCTTCATCTTCGGGCAATTTTGTGGCCCACGATTTGATTTCCATTCAAACTAAGTTTTCTCCGTTGTTTAAAGGTCATGCAATCGTCATTTATTTTTGCTACTTTTCAAAAAGCATGAAAACTTTTAATTGGTAGAATGCTATAAAATTACAGCCGCAGCAAGACTAAACTATTTTATATAAAACAAAATAAAAATGTTTAAAATGTTTTTTTTTTCATCCTTGTTGTCTCTACCAACTTCTGTTAAACAATACATAATTTGATGATGCGCGGAAATGTTCATGACTTGAAATTGGCAGAATTCTGTGGTGACGCATGTCATGTGTATTGACTGTTGGATATTGTTAATAGTCCACAGGGCCAAAACTGCCTATAATTAAAAAAAACCCATACATCATGAGATTATATTTGATTTAAATATCAATATTTAGAAGAGCATCGTCAATAAGAATGTGATGTTTTAAGAATAAAATATGACATGCTACATTTTTATTTTTATTTGGCTTCTGCATTCAAATTTGTTTTATTTTCTTTTAGTAGGCCTATTCCTTATTTTTAATTATTATGTATCTTAGTTTCAGGAATTGTTCTGTATTATACTATTAAACCTAAGGATGTAAACAAAGTTTAATATTTTAAAAAATGAACCATCAATAAATCCATAACTAATCTGAATATTGGGTAGGAGGAATGTCTGGTTATGACCCTGGTGCAAACATTATCCTGTGCTATACTGTGATGATCATTTTTGTTGCTCCCTTTGTTTTTCTGCATCTTACAGGAACTGTGTGCACTGTAAGGTCAAACACAGGCAAAGAAGTCATTTTAGGTTCCAATTTCACAATCTCCTGCGTCTTCAAAAAGGAATGCACCAAACAAATGTTTCGGAATGAACAAATTTATAAACAATTCCCCAATTCAAATGAGGTGTCTGTGTATGTCGAGAACTTAACAACTTTGAGCATCTTCACCTGCAAGTGTATGGAGGACCCAGAGCCATGTGGAATTGACATCACTCCAGGATGTAAGCTTCTAACTTTCTATAACATGTTTCAGGGTTCCCACACACATAGAAAGTCTAGATGCATTTTCCAGGTTACTCTGAGCTTTGAAATCAGCTAGAAGCTGCTCTTTGTGAATGCCAGCTTTATATAATGATTTGATCCTAATCTCAAAAGTCTGGGAGGTTCATTGGTCCAAAAGTGTATAGTATCCCTGTTTTACATAATAACACATTACTTCACATAGCTTGAAATATGTCCTTTAGAGATGCAAAATAAAAACACTGAGAGATAAACAAATGTTTGTGAGGAGTTTACATTAATCATTGAAACCAAACTAGTTGGAAAAGTGCAGTATGATTTGTTTCACCCTTTGGGAAGAGTGGAGACTTTGAAACTTTGAAGTGAAAACGAATGCATGACACATTCATGTGCTTCTTTTTCAGACCCTCCAGATATTCCACAAAATCTGACCTGTATTCGAAAAACGGAATTTGGCAATGTCAGTTGCACTTGGACAACAGGAAGGGATACCAAAATCATGACCACATGTCAGTTACGGTTAGTAAAGAGTCAAAAAAGAGTTTATAGATCATATGACACAAGCCAAAGCAGAGACACAAGTAAAAGTCTTGATAAAATGTTTTACCTGTGCTTTTTCAGGGTTCAAGGTGACCCGCACCTCGGCTATAAGAGTGTAATGAACTCTACGGGATTTTGTTGGTCCACATTCCCCATCAAAAGCTCAAAAATGTCACAGCTCATCGTGTCACTCAATGTCTCTAATAGCCTGGGTTCAAAAACATCGGGTCCCCACAGCTTCACCCTCAGGAATATAGGTAAAGAAATTCCCAAACTCATAATTTCAAATATCAAATCAGTGAAATCGTTAAATTGCATTTAGGAGAAGTTATGATTAATATAGGTGACTGATAACTTTGTAATTTCTGCATAGAAAAGTGGCAAAAGTCTGTTTATTTTTTATTACTTTTTTCATCCTTAAAAATCATTAAATGACAAGCCGTTTTCTGTCCACAATGAAGGCATAAATGCTACGCGATGCAAAAAATCACAGGCAGTCATTCAGTGTGTGGAGGAGTTTTCTGTTTGCGTACATGCAACACATTAAAGCAGTTTTGTTCACAACAATATTTGAAGGCCTGGATGTTTAAAAATATTTTTTACTTACAATTTTTACCTGATAAAATATTTTAGATATGTTATATCTAGAAAATGCATATTCATTTTAATAAAATGGCCATGTTTCCATGATTTTATGTTTTAAGTCTAGATCACACTTTTAAAATGATTCTCCTTTGGATCATCCAAGTTCAGAAATATGGGACTAAGGGGCTGAATTAAAATAAGAAATTAGTTTATTTTTTTTAAAGAAATCAAAGTCATCTTGAAGTTTGTGAGAAGCACTGTACTAAAGAATGTAAAACTAGAACAAATACTTGTATTTTCTCAATTTCTGTGAAGCGTCTCCAGACTTTTCATGGTTTTACTTGTGAAATTTACATCACGTAATATCAGATGTTTCTCAACTTCCACATTTAAAACCCTGTCCATGTCGTTGAAGAAGAAAAAAACCTAAGGATAGAATATTTTTTTTTAGCTATTTTTGACTATAAACTGTGCAGAGTTACAAAGAATCGTTTGTTTTTATTGCGTGTCATTTTGCAGTGGTGTGGGTTGGGGGATTCCAAAGAATTCAAATTGGGTCAATTTTACAAAGTTGGCTGTTTTTACACCAACCCACTGGTTGACGTCCTTATCACAGGCGAATTCAGCAAAAGATCTTATCTTGACTTTTATTTAAGAACATATAGAAATGTTTTGTATTTCATCTGTAGAGTTCTGTAGACTGAAAAAGATGCATTGCTTCTCTGTTTATGTACAGTAAAACCCTCAGTGCCCAAAATCATTAATGTGAACTGCTCCTCCCAATGGTGCCACCTACACACAGACCATCACAGCATGGACTTGGTTGAAGTCCAATACAGAGCGGAAAATGGGAACTGGGTAAATCTCCAGGTAAAACGTCTGATTCTAAAATGTGGGATTTTCTTGTTCAGAATCTTAGGTTATGATCAAACCAAAGTGGTATTCAGAAGTAAGCCACTTCTGCTCTTCTATCTTGGCAAAGCTGATAAAGAAAAATGCAGAGTTGCAAACAGTCGATTGATGACATAGACAAAACCCACAAAACCTCACAAATTAGTTTGGTCGCTAAACCACAAGCCCTCCTTGATGACTCAAAGCTGGAATCAGAAATGTCAAGAAAGGTTTTTTTTAATTCTTATCGTTAGGAAACTGAACCGCTGACTGTTGCTCTTCCCACAATGTATGTCTTGATGTATCGTTATCAATGAAATGATTTCAGTAGAATTAATACTGTATACAGCCAGTTTGGGAAGAATACAAAACAATTTCCTATATATATATATATATACACTACCGGTCAAAAGTTTTAGATCGGTAAGATTTTTAATGTTTTTAAAAGAAGTCTCTTCTGCTCACCAAGGCTGCAATTATTTGATAAAGAAAATACAAAAAAAACAGTAATATTGTGAAATATTATTACAATTTAAAACAGCGGTTTTCTATGTGAATATATAGTGAAGTGTAATTTATTCCTGTGATCAAAGCTGAATTTACAGCATCATTACTCCAGTCTTCAGTGTCACATGATCCTACAGAAATTAATATAATATGATGCTCAAGAAACATATAAATAAAATGAATAAAAGTATTTTCTAATTTCTTTCCCCCAAAAATAAAAAATAAATTCTTACTGACCCCAAACTTTTGAATGGTAGTGATTAATGTTACAAAAGCTTTCCATTTCAGATCAATTCTGTTCTTTTAAACTTTCTATTCATCAAAGAATCCTGATATAAAAATGTAAAAAAATGTTTTTAACATGGATAATAATCATAAATGTTTCTTGAGCATCATATTATATTAATTTCTGTAGGATCATGTGACACTGAAGACTGCAGTAATGATGCTGTAAATTCAGCTTTGATCACAGGAATAAATTACACTTCACTATATATTCACATAGAAAACCGCTGTTTTAAATTGTAATAATATATATATGAAGATTTCAGATGCATAAGCCTCTAAATGCCATCTGAAATTTTCTTCTAAAATGATCATTTTTATCAAGCTCGTATATTTAAGTTAAATAATTTCACTTAAATGGCAAAGAAAAATTACCCATTAATTGTCATTTAAGTGAAATTACTGAATTTAAATATACGAGCTTGATAAAAATGATCATTTTTAGAAGAAAATTTCAGATGGCATTTAGAGGCTTTTGCATCTGAACTCTTCATATATAATATATATATATATATATATATATATATAATTATATAATATATATATATATATATATATATATATATAATATATATATATATATATATATATATATATATAAAATATGATATTATATTCATAAAATGTTTCAGTTTAAACTGTCAAGTTTTCCACAAATGTATTAAGCAGAACAACTGCTTTAAACTTTAAAACTCCATCTACTTACATTTTTATGGAAAACAGAAGCTCACATTTTTTTTTTCCTTTTGTGTTGATAAAATTCATGAAAGTAGGTAATAAGTAAATAATGACAAAACTGCAAAGCTTTTTCTTTAATTGCAATCTCTACATAGGAATGGCAAAGAAGCATTCAAACTTAATTTGCCAAATTAAAGAGTTTTAAAACTAAACTAGATAGATCTTCATAATTAAGATATCACAACACATCATATTATGCTGTCTCCGCAGATTAATGCCAGGAGGAATTTAAACATATCCGAACTGCAGCCAGATATCATGTACAAGTTCCATATCAGGAGGAAAATAAACCGTACAGTAGGTTTGTGGAGTGACTGGAGTAAAGAATATGAAGCAAAAACCAAAGAGGAAGGTAAGTTGCATAGCCTACATTTTTTGTAAAGACCTTCTTTGGTCATGATTTTGTAATTATGGGATTTAAAGGTAGTAGTTAATGTGTATTGTATATCTTTTAAAGTCAACAGAAAGGGATTAAATGAATGTTGGTTGTTACGTGTGTTCTGGAAAGAGTACTTGATGGTGTTAGATAAGTTCACTGTAACTGACGTAGGACAGTCAGTATAGTCACACTTCTTCGTCAGCAGACCTCAGGTGTTTAAAATAAAAGGGGCAAAAATAGATGAAGCAAACTTGAGTGGTGACAGATTTAAGTACATTTTGATAACCTTTCAGTGTTACTGGATGTATGGAGAAGTGATTACAGAAAATGCTTTCAATTTTGACGGGAAGTAGCCTACTGACTTCTGTTGAAACATATTTGTCTTTTTTTTGTGGAGATTATTTTACAGAACTATATCCCACAATATATTAATCTTCACCATTTAACTCAATGTACATGTGCAGTGAAAGAAAAAAGCCTTGCGAACTAACTCCTTTTCTCTCTCTCTCTCTCTCTCTCCTCTCTCTCTCTCTCTCTCTCTCTCTCTCTCTCTCTCTCTCTCTCTCTCTCTCTCTCTCCTCTCTCTCTCTCTCTCTCTCTCTCTCTCTCTCTCTCTCTCTCTCTCTCTCTCTCTCTCTCTCTCTCTCTCTCTCTCTCTCTCTTCTCTCTCTCTCTCTCTCTCTCTCTCTCTCTCTCTCTCTCTCTCTCTCTCTCTCTCTCTCTCCTCTCTCTCTCTCTCTCTCTCTCTCTCTCTCTCTCTCTCTCTCTCTCTCTCTCTCTCTCTCTCTCTCTCTCTCTCTCTCTCTCTCTCTCTCTCTCTCTCTCTCTCTCTCTCTCTCTCTCTCTCTCTCTCTCTCTCTCTCTCTCTCTCTCTCTCTCTCTCTCTCTCTCTCTCTCTCTCTCTCTCTCTCTCTCTCTCCTTCTCTCCTCCTCTCTCTCTCTCTCTCTCTCTCTCCTCGTTCTAGCTCCTGACAAGGAGCTTGACGTCTGGTACGAACCGAAACCCCCACAATCTGAAAAGTGTTTCCACGTATTTTGGAAGGTATGTACCCCTCATCTACCAGGATTACAATTTTCCTTTTGTATTTTCTTTTCATGTTTTATTTAGCGGTGCATCCTCTACGGACAGGTCATTTCGCAACCCCCTCCCCTTGCACTTTACATTTCACACAGGCCCTTAAAGGTCAAACCACCACTAAGTGATAGTAGACTTCCTTAGTGTAAATTGCACCTTCCCAAACACATTGTTACTCTGAAACCAAAAGTTATTCGACTGTCAGTTTCAGTTTACAAAAAAGAGTAGAGGCTTAGAGGAAATGATGGATTTGAGAATTCTCTCTTTCAGAGTCATATTTGTGCCTCATGTCTTTAATGTCTGACTCAGTCACATATTTTTGTTAGATCAATGCATTAAGAAATATTGAACTGCATGATTAAAAAATAAAAACGTATTTATTTGTTTTAGGAACTGAATATAACAGATGCCAAGGGCAAGATTCAAAAGTATAATATAACTGTTCTGGAGCAGAACAGGAAGACGAGCTCAAATGCATTTCCACCCAGCAGAAATAAGAGCATTTGCTGCTTTAACTGTTCTGTGTCAGTGTCTGCAGTTAACTCAAAGGGTCAATCTCCTAGCAAATTTATTGAGCTGCGTTCTCCAGGTAAGCCATTTTTTTAACAAAGCTAATGTGAGAGAAATAATTGTGGTTTTGAAGGCTCATGTTACCGGTTTCACTCAAACTCATGAGTAAAATATGCTAAACATGTGGTCAATATAGCAAAGTTAAGCCTTGTTTATTGTGTTCACAGTCCATTCGGGTTTCCTGCGACACAAACTATTGAATAATCATAGCGTTGCCCTCTCCTGGCGGCGAGCTGCCATTGCAGGCCATAGTACTGAGTATGTAGTGCATTGGTATCCAGTTGGAGACATTGAGAGGATTCAGTGGATTCGAGTGCTGGATACCACAGCTAACATTACAGGCAAGTTTGATTGGATGTTATGAGTTCAGACCAGTCAAAATTAGCTGCTTGCTTTCAAGTGAAATAAAAAAGTTTTCTCTCCTTGTACTTTTCTGCTGTCTGTCCAGGTCTACAGCCTCGAGAATGCTATCAGGGTGCAGTTACCGCTCTGAGCTCATCTGGTCCCTTCATCTGGTCCATTAGAGGCATCTTCACATGGCAGTCAGGTTAGAGGCTTAATGGTTATTCTCCAATCCTTAAATCTTCATCAAAGAGGTTTAGGTAAGTCTGTATACAGGCCCGGCTCCAGGACACACGAACCAGGGAGTGGAAGGCTGGGCCTGAATCAGTATGAATATATATCACTACTGTTCAAAAGTTTGGGGTCAGTAAGATTTTTTTCTGAGAATTACTATTTTCTATTGGCAGCAATTACATTTATAATATTACAAAATATCAAAATAAACGCTGTTCTTTTGAACATTTTATTAATAAAAACAATCCTCTAAATATTTGTATAAAGCAGCAATATAATATTGTATTAAGAAAATAGTAAGCAGCAATGTTTTCAACATTGATAATTACAGTTTTTTTTATTCGCTTTGGTACTATTTTCACAAGTAAGGTGTACATTTTCAAAACTCTTAGTACAAAAATCCAAACTGATCACACTTGTAACACAGCTAGTCATTCTTTCAAAACATGGCCTCATGCTTTCATTACAGTTATACATTTTTCAGTCCACATAATTATTGTTTCAAACACAAGATTATTGTAATATGTAATGAGAACGTTTGGTTTAATCACAGAAACACAACAGTATGATCTTCTTTCAATTTAGTACTTTTAACAATCAGTTCATTCAACAGCAAACAATGCAAGACACATGTTTCAAATCACCCTTATTGATGAAATAACTACAGTAATACAGACTACAGTTGTCACATTTAGAAAATACACATGCATTACCTAACTTATGTAATTGAATCCATAATGTTTGTAATAGTATCTGCAGTGAGTTATCAAAAGCTGTGATGAAGTATGACACAGCCATGAGGTTCTGTGCGAGAACAGAGTTTGCTGGCAATACAGTAAATGATTTCACTATATACATTTGACTAAATCTCTACAGTAGTGCACCTTTACAGATGATGGTTGAGTTACAGTAATGTGGCAGTCTCTACCATGGTAATCTGTTTACAGTATCACATGGCATACATACTGTAAAATGCTGTATTTGATGCCATCTGTCTCCCTTCTATTGATGCATCTCTAA
Organism: Chrosomus eos; assembly: GCA_036326025.1. Lineage (NCBI taxonomy): Eukaryota > Metazoa > Chordata > Actinopteri > Cypriniformes > Leuciscidae > Chrosomus > Chrosomus eos. Next base: position 27,299,943 of record CM070828.1, read on the forward strand.
TCAATCTATGTTTTACAGTCATCGACCGTTTATCTCCCTTTATAGACAGGTACTCTATTCTGCTTTACAGTGTTTTTACAAATGAAAAATTTCTCTGTATCTCTTTCACACACAGACACACACATGCTTGTGCACACACTTTGAACATAGTGGTGATTATTATTTCTATAAATCACTTTTGTAATAAGAATTCATTACATTTGGTTATCCATATCGGAAATTGCAAACAAGTTCTATAGAAACTGTCTATACAATCAATATCTACAAGTGAAACTCGAAAAATTAGAATATCGTGCAAAAGTTATAGTTTTGATGAATATGGCTTACAGCTTATGAAAAACCCGAATTCAAAATCTCAGAAAATTAGAATATTACATGAAATCAATAAAAAAAAAGAATTTTACTGTAAATACAGAAATGTCGGCCCTCTGAAAAGTATAATCATATGTATATAGTTATATATACTAAATGTATTAGTTTCACCTTTTAATTTGAATTACTGAAATACATGAACTTTTGCACGATATTCTAATTTTTCGAGTTTCATTTGTATAGAAATCTATAGGTGTACCAAATGATTCATTGATTAACCATAAAGATCAGTTGGGTTAAATAAAAGACAAATTAAACTGAACAAAAAGATTTTGTTTGATAGTAAGAGCTTTATGAAAGGCAGTTACTGTGAATGAAACATGTATGTAGATGAAACACTTATTTTGGGTTGTGAAAAGGATACTTTGTGATTTTGTGAATTGTACTAACACAATTGAAAATGATGAAATGTTTGAAAAAAGTGCACTTTTGATGATCTGTTGTGATATTAGCACTAAGAGTTTTGAAAATGTACACCTTACTTGTGAAAATAGTACCAAAGCGAATAAAAAAAACTGTATAATGTTCCTTAAACACCAAATTAGCATATTAGAATGATTTCTAATTCCCTCTGACCACTGTGCAGGACTTGTATATGTCATTCCCAAGACGAATTGACGCTGTATTGGCCGCAAAAGGAGGCCCTACACCATACTAATAAATTATTGTGGTCTAAAACCAGCTGTTTCAGTTTCATTGTCCAACCCCTGTAGAGGATGGATGGATGGATGGATGGATGGATGGATGGATGGATGGATGGATGGATGGATGGATGGATGGATGGATGGATGGATGGATGATGGATGGATAGATAGATAGATAGATAGATAGATAGATAGATAGATAGATAGATAGATAGATAGATAGATAGATAGATAGTAGATAGATAGATAGATAGATAGATAGATAGATAGATAGATAGATAGATAGATAGATAGATACTCTCCTGATCATAATCCCTGTATCTTGGATTTCACAGCTCCAGAGCAGGGTCCAGTTCCTCAACTAAACTGGAAGAAGAGTAACAGCATGGAGGTGAAATGGTCTGAAATCCCTCATGAGAAGAGACGAGGCTGTATGAGAAAATACACCGTCTACCTGATGGACAAGTTGAAGGACGATATTAAGAATTACAGTAAGGTTACCTTACAGTTAACTTACCAGTCTAGATGTTTACTGTTGCCTCTCTGATGCTTATTTTTACATTTCTTTTATAAAGCAGCACAATATAAGACTTGGGATGTTCAGCAATATTAGTGCTTTTTAATAAGAGCTTTCTGATGCCTAACTTTGATTGTAGATGTGGACTATCCAAAGAGACAGAATGTTATTGGTGATCTGTCACCAGGACAGTGTTACAATCTGTGGGTCACTGCCTGGACAGATGCTGGGGAGGGACCCAAAGGAAGTGATCTCCCTTTCTGCACACTATCAGACGGTATGCATTTGTTCAGGTTATAGCACTGAAAACTAAATAAAAACACTAGACAGACACGGAACACACAACTGGTTTTTGTGAAAAAAGATGTCTTTCAGCCGTTTTGATAAGTGACCTGTCATCTTCTTTCAGCTGAGGAACTACTGTCCCGTGTGATCTTGGCTGGTGCAGCAGTGCTTTTGGCCTGTCTAATCCTCCTGTGCATCTGTCAGTTCGACTCTGTGCACAGAAGGTAAGAAACAGCTGAATGCTTTAAATCCACCGAGAAAAGATTATTATTTATAACACTGCCATGTCTGTTCTCTGTTCGATAGATTCTGCAATTGTTGCCAGTGTACAGCTATTCCAGATCCAGCAAACAGCAATTGTGCAAAGACGTTCACTGATGACCAGGTAAATGTATGGAGATGCTGTATTTTCAAAACTAGTGAGCTAGCTTATTGGAAAGCATTTATGGGCATACAATTCAAATGAGTATTTCACCGAAAAATGAAATTCATTATTCATTTACAGGGCTTCCCAAAAGTTTTTGTCAGCCCAACCCTTTTCAAGTTAATATTTCAATAATTGAACCTATTGCATGTTCATGGTTCTCTGATGTTGGTAAATGGTCACATGATGTGACCATTAACCAACATCAGAGAACCATGAACAACTCGCATGACATGCAAGTAAACAGATCAAATATCTAATCATTTTTGTTCCTCGTTCTATGTAAACAGAGCTTAGTAATCACATCATCTTCTTCAGAACTTTATGATTGGCTGACAACAGACTTCTTGAGTCCGCTCACATGCTCATTCATACCAGTAATATGCTTTGTTCACGCTTAGCATCAAAATGCTAATTTACTGCTATTGTGGTTTTGGATCCTAACAGTCCCTTACAGAACAAAAACTAGTATACTGAAATATATGCATTGACCATTAATGACTATATATTAATTCCTATAAAATATTTATAAATGAAGACAAAAATAGCATTACATGTATAATCACAAATTTATATCATTTATTGTGTACATATATTGCACATACACGTTCCTATATAAATGTGAATGTATGTCCACACATATTTCTAGTTCCCAGCATGCTTTGCTTCTGACTGTTAAAAGAGAAGCAAATATTTTTTGCTCAATATAAATATAGGGGGGAAATCGGTTGGTGTTTAATGTTCTATTATTTTGGAATTGAAAAGGTTTTCTGGTACAGTATGTCTGAGTCTCAGTAGAGCCTATGGTGAGGTTGACGATTGGCAAAACACCATTATGTAATTACTATATTTTAGCTTAAACATTTATTGTGTAAATAATTAAAAACTATAAGAAATATATTACATAAAATATTTCTCTATATTTATGCTGCATGAGTAATTATATATCTGCAATATATTACACATGCGGTACCATATCTGATCACATCTATATATTATGAAGTGTATTACTGAATATATGACATGCATTATGATGTATTGGTAAATATACTGTCACATATTTTCAATATATGAAAAGCGGCAATTCCCTATGTATTATTTAATAATATATATTAACACAACATAATATTCTGTATATTTTCAAATATACTGTTAAACCATTCAATTTATTGATCATTCATAGGGAAATATATTTTCTTTTCATAAGGGGTCCTTGGTCACTATATGGTTTATGTAGAAAATCATTCTCCTTTTGTGTTTCAGAGAAGAAAGCTTTGCAATGACTTAAAGATTAATAAATTGTGATCTTTTTCCCAAACATATTTTATGTTTAAAAATGGAATTGTTAAATGGTGTAAATCAGAACTACGAATGTAAATCATTAATCAATCTCCATCTGTTCCTCTTCCCGTCTCCACATAGGGTGAAACTAAATTATATCTTTACCAAAATGACTTCAGCTTGAGCGAGGAGCCCGAAAATGTAGAGGTGCAGGAAGTTCCCAACCACAGCTTCAACTGCATCTACATCAAAAGCATCTCTCAGGAGTCCAGCTCCTCTGACACCACCCAGATCACCAGGACCACAGATTACACTGAGGAATACATCTCCACTCACGGCGCAATAAGTGGAGGAGAGGAGGAAGAGGACGAGGAAGAGGAGCCGTGTTTGGACGAATTTGAGTTCTTCCCAAGCACTCACAGCCCTTTCCTGGAACCGCTGGTCTTAACCGGAGGAAAGTTGACACTGGATGTTGTGAAAATAGACTGCAGTGAATTTCTGGATTGCACGTGATCTTTCACAGGTTGACCTGACTGTGACTGTAGTATGGATGCTGAAAAATAACCGTGGACATCCCAAAGATAATTTGTCAGTCAAAAGACAAACTTTTATCTTTAAACATCTTACTCTGAATCCCAGCCACAACCGCGAGGAGCTCAAACTGTAATGGAAGTAGCAACAGATATTTGCTTCCATATTGTAACATACATCCGAGTGAAACAGATGAAAAAAAAACAGGAAAAAAGTGTGTGTGGGGAGGGGGGGGATGCTATCTCTCTCTCTTGTTAATTGGATGGAGGCAGAGATGCGAGATTAGTTGACTGCAAGAAAGAGGAGGGGTTAAACAGACCATATGATTGGATTAGTCTGGCATACGTTACAAGAGAGAAGTCAGATGATCGAGTGCTAAAAAATGTAGATAGAAAAATGGACGAATCGTTCACAATAAGATCAATTACATGCATTAAGAAAGCTTGTATGGTTGTGTTTGAGGGATGTGGCAATATGGAACGTGAGAGCCTATCAAGAGTAAGGATACTTAATGAATGTTAGCTGAAAAGGTTTTTAGGAGAGATTTTAGACTCATTCTTTCCACCAAAACACTCAGCAGCTGTCCAACACTAACCCTTCACTTTAACTGTTTCACAATACAGTAATCAAGGAAATACTGCACAAGCATCAATATTGTGGCAGACAGTACATATATCTACAACTTAACTCTAATGGCAGATGTTTGACCAATCACACAAATACATTGTCATCATTAGTTTTGAAACTGAATACTGTTCTAATGTAATGTTTTTAATTGCATGTAAACCTTAAAAGTCAAAGCATCAAGGACAAAATAAATAAATTTTCTTTTCTTTTTTTAACCTGTGTGGTTTCCTGTCATGTCAACTTTAATATTAAATGGTAAATAGGTTTGTGGAGAGATGGATATGAAAACTTTGGTCTATAGATTGTGTGGACCTTTCACCAATCAACCATAAAATAGTTGTTAGTGTTCTGCAAAACTAAACCTAATAAACTCGATTTCTACATTTTCTAGAGTGGAACTTTGCACATCTTTACCTCCACAAGCCGCACAATTTAATGCATCATATCCATAAAACAAATGGAGAAGCACGAGCAATAGAAATACCGAGTTTCCAAATGCTTTTGCAAAATGAACACTTGCAAATTAAAACCCACTCAAAAAGAAAATTAACCAAGGAATCATTAAACATGTGTCTGGTTATTATCGTAACCATTTGCAGTACAGCCTCAGTCATTGACCTTATGACCTCAATGTTAGCTAAAGCATTAACTAATGTTAACAAATAGCAGTTTCTGTACGGTTTTATTGTAATTTCTATGCCAAAATCAATCTGAAACCACTTTAACAAGACCCTATACAGCTAATAAAAGGACCATCATTACAAGACCAATCTGCACGAGAACCAACGTATCAGACAAGAACAAGTCAGAATCAACTTCATCTTTGAAGTATGAGGCCACACAACACCACTGTATGAATCGACCATCTTTTAATTATTGATAGAGGTCTAATAGCAGGGTAGGAATTCACACATTATCATAGCACTCAGCTGTTCCACATTGAACAGGAAGGTGTTTCTTTCAGATCAATTATGCAGTAGAGCTGTTTTAAAAGCAATGGGGCAGAAAGAAAATGTCATTTCTAAAAGGATTATCCATAACCTGGCTCACATTTTTCAGTAAACAGGAGTGCGGTGTGTAAACTTGCTTGTATTTATAATAAAACTTTGCTTAATGAGTATGATACTATCCTGAGTCACCAGAATCAATGGTATCAAAAGATGCTATTTAGTTTACAGTGGTCATTCGATAAAAGACACTTTAAGTGGCGAGTGCAACTGAATCATCTGAATTGTATCTTGGCAGCAAGGTGTCAATCATTAATTGTACATTTAATCAAAATGATAGCAGATTCTGTTTTAAGGCCCGCTTTCAGGGAATAGAGGTGTTTAATAACAATGACCAAAGCAAAATACTCTGTAATTTCCCATAGAAATGCAGCAACCGTTAAGACTTACAGGCAGATCTTATCTCTGAAAAGGGCTGCTCTGTTTCGAGGAAGTTGTGTCTAAAAAGCAAGCAAGCTACAGGACACCCAATGATAAATTGGTGCGTTCTTCACACCTATTTTTGGAAATACATTTTCAAGCAGCAGTACAAAAAGTATCCATGAACAAGGCATAATTGCTGGAAAAAAAACAACAACAAAATAAACACTGTATGAAAACTTCCCTGCTACCTTATTTCTAAATACAAAACCTCAACCAATAATTTGCTTCAGAATAGCAAGAAGTCCGTCCTTTGTTTTGTTTTTTTGTTGTTTTTTTTATTTTTTCATCTTTTTTTCTAAAACAGGTAAAATTCAGTCCTCAGGGGTGAATGGCATGGATGACAGTCTTCCATCATTTCATCTGCTGAAGGATCCATTAGCATGCAAGCCTCGTAGACAAGGACCCGTGGAGGAGTGTTCCTCCTGGGCGAGCCAAGTGGCATCTGGGCAGCTTAAGCCAGGGCTGGGAAAGCCTCTGGGTCGTCCACGTTAGGGACAGACACTCCACCAGCCTAAAAAGCAGATACAGGAAAAACAGGCCATTTGAGTCCAAATTCAGGTTATGGTTAATCTCTGAAGTCATCTAGCAATACCAGCCATAGATGTTAAAGCCAGTCATTTGATTTCCATCAGGCCAGCTTCTTAATGTTTTGCAACCCTAATAAACATCCGTTTTATGTTCTGATTAGTCCTTTAAATCAAGTCACGTACAGAGATTTTAGGACAGTGGTTCTCAACTCCAGTCCTTGTGACCCGCTGCTCTGCACATTTTGTAGGTCTCATTCAACACACCTGATTCAGATCATCAGCTCGTTAGGAGAGACTCCATGAACTGAACTTAGGGGGCTTTTACACTGGGCTCATTTGCTGCGGCCCGAGCGCGTTTGTTCCGGGCGCCCCCCGCAGCGTTGGTCTGGTTTCAGACACAACTTGATTCTATCGAACCCTGGTGCGTTTGTGTGCATATGTCGTCATTGCAAACGTGAACGGCGCATGATAGAAAATAGAACGCGGATCAATATTGTGTTTTTTTTTATTAATTCGCTGCTATTATGCACAGTTGAGTGAACACTACAGGTTTACTGTGCGTGTGTCACATAAGGTGGACTTTCTGCTGCTTGCAAATGGACTCTTTTTAGGAGACAGTTGATTTCCAACTTTGTTACCGTGATTCCACACGCAATGCACGAATACACTGCAGGCTCACTCTCGCTCGTATCCAAGGTAAATCATCAACACTATCCCCTACAAGCGTTTTATTTAACTTAATACATTAAATAAGCTAAAACGCATGTGCAGGTTACTTTACTTCCTGGACAAGTGCGCACCCGAGTCCGTGTTGCTTTCACATTCACGGGAACCGCGGCACGGCTCGGGAGCAACCGAACTCAGACCACCTCTTCCAGGTAGTCTCGGGTTCGGTAACCCAGTGTGCACCCGGGTCCCATGACAGCGTTCACATTAGCTATTTTTCATGCGAACCGTGCCCCGTTCCGAACTAAACTGCCAGTGTGAAAGCCCCCTGAGTGTGTCAGATAATTTCTTAAAAAAAACAAAACTTTTTTTTTGAATGATTCTATATTTAGACCAATATGTTAAAGACCAATCTGCAATCATAATCAAATTAGGTGTACATTACTCTATAATTAAGGTGATTTCCACATTCATTTCTGAATAGATGTGTGAACGCCTCTAAAGTGGTACATGCGTACCTGCAGATACTCAAATGCATAGAGACTATACCTTGTCTGGCCTGCGTTCACGAGGTGGTCTGGCAACAGGTGCCCCACGGGCACCTCTGCCACCTCGTGGTCCCCCACGACCACGCCCTGGGCGGCCCAGGTCCCCAAAGTTAATCTCCAGCTGGGATGTAATGTCATTAGCTGGCCTGCGGAAGTGGTGATCCTCAGCGGCATCATCACCAGAGGCCTGCAGGAAGGAAGTGAACGTACACTAAAAAAAAAACACGCCTTTCTCCATTAAACTGAGATGATAATCCAACAAACTATTAGTATTCATTTCTTAATTGGGTTAAAAAGAACTAAAGCAACAAAAGACAATGAAAGTGGTTAAATGTCTTAATACACCGCCTGAACTCAGGCTGTATTACTCATACCCGCAGGCTTTGCGCTCACACCAAAGGCATGGGCAGCACCACTGATCTATACAAGTGGCACGCACACAAAGCCGCCTCTCAAATATCTCGAAAGAATAAAATGTAGTTTTTCATGGCTTATTGCACTTAACCGACAATTACACAGTTAAATCAAAATGCCAGTCTTGGTTAGTATTCAGGTAAACAGTCTGTTTTGAAACATAAATGGTTATAGAAATGTTTTTTCAATAGTTGATAAAGAAAATGCATGCTGTGTAACAGTAAATTGGATCTGTGCAAAAGCTCTTAATGTAACGGCACCCTAATAAACTTATCTGTCCTGTTAATTAAAGACAGAAAAAATACTCCCTGCTCTTGACTAAATTACTTTACTGTATTGGTAAACATTAGAGGGTGCTCTAAGCCAGTGTTTCCCAACCCTGTTCCTGGAGGCACACCAAACAGTACACATTTTCCAACTGTTCCTAATCAATCACACCTGAATCAACTCATCAGCTCATTAGTAGAGACTCCAAGACCAGAAATATATGGATCAGATAAGGGAGACATTCAAAATGTGCCCTGTTAGTGTGCCTCCAGGAGCAGGGTTGGGAAACACTGCTCTAAGCGATGTCGGGTGACTTCACTTCTTGTTGACGTTTAAAGTATTGTCAAACAAAACAGAGGCTAGCTAGACCCTCCCTCCTCTTCTGCGCACTAACTCCCCAAACCCCACCCCCAAATCATGCTTGTCGGTTATTGGCTGGAACAGTTTGTTATGTTTCGTGGTGCAGCTAGCGGATAGTGAGGAGATGTTTGGTGTATGTGACAAAGTATTTTGGCCTAAAAAATGCGTGACATTGCTTAGCGCACCTTTAACCTGTATTTAATTTTTACAATGAAGACCATCCAGTGTTATTTTACAATTTCATTTCTGTAGTTTTTCTTACCCATTTAATACTGTTAGACCTGACCTGACTTAAAAGCCATGTTTATTTAATTTTTTTTAATTTGTGGTATCGTTTGCAATTTATTTAGGATATTTTATTAATGACTGTTTACTTGTCTTATCTTGTAAATTTAGGTGAAAGTTTCAAACAAAGCCACCCTGTGCTGTGTGTAAGCTATTGAAACCAAATTACCCAGACAATCAAAATAACTATGACATAATAAAAAAATAAATCAGACTGGTTGGTAGCAAAAACTCACATTCCGCATAAAACAGAAACAAAAGAACACAAGAAGTTCAAACACTGTGGTTTTACTTACATCCTCAGCCTTGGACTTGTGCAGAACATATCCTTTCTTCCAATCGGTTCCCTCGTTGGCTTTACGAATGTTGAATTCCACTTTGGCTCTCTCTTTATCCTGTTGGGCTTTATATTCATCCAGAGTCATCTCCTTAGGGCCTTCTTCTTTAACCTCCTCAGCCTCATTCTCCCTGTGAAAACATCACATCAAAATTGAGGAAAAAACTCAAAAAACCCATTTAGTCCATGAAACTCAATTAATCAAATTAGTACTTTGTTCCTTTAGTAACTGTTGAAGACTGTAAACATTATGCTTTTAAAAGAGCCATTGTTCCTAAATCAATACTAATGTTGCATACCACATTTTTTTAAATTACAGGCACAACATATGCTAATAGTGCTGGCAGCAAATAGAAAGACTCGCAATGGCGTGCTAATTCAGAGCTAAAATGTTCTTTGTGTTCTACACACTTGTTCTCTGAGTCAGCAGGTGGATGCTCTTCTCCTTCAGGGGTGTCCTCGGTGACATTTGATTGGTCAAGCTCACTGTAAAGGGAAACAGAAATGTATCCAATTTCACAAATCTAATATAATGAAGCAAAACACCCTCACTGACCAGTCTGTGAATCAAATTCATCTGCGTTTTCAATCTTGGCAGATAAAGCGTCTGTTGCTCCACTGACCTCAACTCATCCTTAACGGTGCCCCAGTTATGCGATCCACCCCCTCCGCGTTTTTCTTCTGCTTTCAGGCTGCTGAAACAAAAATTAACGCTTAGCTTTGAAATGTCACACACGAATGTCATTATCATTGGAGCCAAAATGCGGATGCAAATAACTTACGATCGGTCGCTGCCGCTGTGTCTGTCAAACTCTCGTTTGCCGCGCGAGTCAAAGCCGTCAGTCCTGCCAACGCCTCTGCCCCGGCCTCCGCGTCCTCCTCTGGCACCTCCACGACCCCGGAACGGCCTGTCACTGACAGATCTGAGGAGGAGAGATAATGTAGCTGTTAGATGTCAGTCTTGTTTGCTAAAAATGTTTCTATTTTTTGGTTTCTGCTACTCAATGAATGGATCTTTATGCAGAGAAAAGAATGTAAAACAAGTCGTGATGAAACCGAAGTAGCGACAAAGCTGTTCCTACATATTGTACCATACATACAAATGTAATAGATAATTTTTTTAAAAGTAGGACAGGGACTTTGTTCCAAGCATTGGTTGTCGATTAGATGTTGAGATGTGCAAGGAAAAGTGGAGTAAGATGAATGTGAGCTAGCAGGGGTAGTGTTTAAAAATACTAAATGATTGGAGAAGTCTTGCATGCATCATTAGAGTCTGTCGTGTTCACCGAAAGACAGATGACATTTTGTATAAAGAATATATGGTCATACATATTTAAAATGTAATATTTCACAATAAGTTCAGATAACATGCATATTAATTTTAAATGTCATGCTGACTTTATCAGAGATTAAAAAACAAACAAACATGAAAACAGGCATTAAAAACCAAAGTATACTTCAGCTGGCAAATTAAGTGTATTCAATAAAAAAAAAAAACTTTGTTAAGGATTTACAACACAAAAAGGGTCGATTGACTCACTTCTCCACAGAGAATTCTCCACCCTCAGCAGGTTTTTCATCAGCGGGTTTGTCAAAGCGCCGTTCACGTGGTGGCCTCCTGTCAGGCCGCCTGTCAGCTGGTGGACGACCCTCCCCCTGACCTCCCTGCTGCTGGGGTCCTGGCTGTCCTGGCTGCCGGCTGCTCCGGTCGGCGGCCCATTTTTTTCATGCCTTCAAAACAGAAACATGACAGATTCAACCAAACACCAATACTGACAACTATCAAAGAAAAGAATGGTGAATAAAATGGTCTTATGCTGCAATAAAAAAAAAAAACATCTAGACAAAGGTGTTCCCATAACGTGAAACATTTTAGGCAAGGCGAGGCAAAAATTTAAATGCGCTTTACTGTGAACAGGAAAAAACACTAAAAGTTGTGTTTACTTTAGTTCCCACAAAAGTTGAATTTGTCATTTACTTACCCTTAAGTTGTTTCAAACCCGTTACTCTTCTTTAGAGTAACTCAAAAAAGCATAAAAACAATTTCTATTTCAAGAAAAAAAATGTTTAAAACATGAGGGATGAGTAAATAATAAATGCAACTAATGTATGGACAATACCAAAAAACTCTGAAACAATGTAAATTGTTATGGTATTTTTGTCTGTATTGTTTTTACTTGAATAGGGTACGTATGTTTACCAATAGTTCGTTTTTACATTAGCATAGCAATACAAGTTGTCTTGTCTCCAAAATAATGGTTTGCGCCTCTTGTGACTGACTGATCCCACCCCTCCATCTACCGAAATAGACGACGCTCGCGCTCAGCCCAACAGCTGATCACGCGCCCGCCCGCCCGCGCGCGCACCTGTTCACGAGCCCGCAGCCTCCTCATCCAGATTAAACAACAAGGCCACTGACACCCGGGAAAAAAAAACTTTGACAACCCTACCTTTAAAACTGGCCAGTCTGACGCGAGTTTTGAACACGTAATGAAGGTAAAAACGGCTTTAGGCAAATAAAAATAGGAGGGTTTTCAATTGGGGAGTGTCATGTCTGAGAGGACGGACTAGTATGTTGCCTCAAACACGAGGTTGGAGCTGCAACGCTCGAGCGCTGATTAAAAGCCACGTGATAACGGACGGACTGTGCATTCGGAGACTGTCAAATACACTTTTTTTTTTTTTACTAATGAATGGGAGAGCTACTAGTCTGTGAAGTAAAAAGCACAAATATAGCCGACATTAAACATACAGACTGATGGTTATCATAGGCCTGCACTTCATGAAGGATCTAGAAAAGAATTACGTTAAGTAGCAACAGGTTTTACTAACGTTACATGCGTCACTTAGAAAATGTATGGAGCTAAAAATCAAGTTTGCTAAAATAACGAAGTTTTCGAGGTTTCATAAACAATAGAGTTGTGCGCGACCTCATGGGCTTAGTAGCGCCTTTTGCAGACTGCTCACTTGAGAAAAGAGTGACCAAATAACGACTTTAATACAATATATATTTACCATCTTTCTTGAGTGGAACGGGAGCTTGTGTCTCTTCTTTCTTGTCGAGAAGCGGGACTTTCCTGTCTTTCTGTGTCTCCTTTTTGAGCTGCTTTGCAGCCTGCGCGGCGGTCTTGGCGGCACCGAGAGCTGTCGCGTCCTTCTTTTTTTCTGCCAGCTTTAACGCCTCAAACGGATCGTCTTCATCATCCAATAGCTGGGCGAACCGATTGGTTACGACACAGCCGAAGCCTTCTTGCAGTTGTCCGGGCATGATGGCCCCCTTTCAGCAGGATTCTCCTCCGATTCTACGGGGCTTGTGCGAGCGCTTCGCTGCTAGATGCCACAAGATGGCTGGAAAAGACTCATGCTTCTCTTCCGGCGTGAAAGACATCCGGGACTCTGACCGCACAGCAGTATGGGACATGTAGTCTCATAATTTACCCCAGAAAAAAATAATGCATAGATAGATGATTGCTAATTTCAACATTTTTCAATGCCATTAAAATTTGTTTCAAAAATACATTTTACACAATAAATGTTGTTCCAAAAACATACTGTTATATAGTGTTTTTAGATTGAGTTCAGCCTACAAACTATGTCTACATTTGTTTTTTTTTATTTCTTACTGTCAAAACTTTGTGATAGTAAGGGCCCCTGAGGGACACTGAGGCAGGTCATGGCCCCATGACTGGATAACAAGTATTCTAACCAGCTCAAAATAGTTTTCGACTAATGGAGTAACCCCATCAAAGCAACCATTCAGTTGTCTTTGTGACAACATTTGTGACATGTCACAAGTTAATTATCTGGAAAGCTTGAATTCTCTTTATTTATAAATAGGCTATAGACCTAGAATAATGGCTGAATAAAGTAGTTTGAAGAGGTCAGTGATGTATTTGTTTACAGGTGTATTTTTATGAAGGCCACATCTTCTGTGCTTTCATCATTTATTTACTATGTTCAAATTACTTTTATGTAGGCCTATAGTTTTTTTTTTTTTTTTTTTTTTTTTTAAACAAGTCATACATGTTTTGGACAACATGAGGGTGAGTAAATGATGCCATGGTGAACTATAGCCTACATTCAAACTGGAAGTCGGTTGGAAAATGTGAAAATAGTTATATTTTTCACACAAAAAAAGACAATTGAGGCATAATTTCCACTATAACAATTATATAATTAACAAAGTACACACCTGATGTGTGAAGTAGCAAAATCAAGGTAAAAATCACTTGAGCAGACATGTTCATTCAAGTTTGACATTTTTTAATTGTGTGCATTTACTTAGCTACTTAATTGTCCTTATATAACAAGGCAAATAAGAAATCGGCGATTTTTTTTTTTACTAAAAAAGTCCAATCACCATAATTTCCACAATACATTATTTGAGGCTTGGTTTAGATTAAGCCTGCATTAAATTTTAGTTCAATTAGGACATTTAAGTAGCCTAGCATAAAAGTGCCTGGGGGAAAAAACATTACTGATGTGCATCTTGAGTTAACAATGGCACTGACATATTTTAAGATATACGCCAGTGTAAGTTGCTTTCAGTTTTAACAGCTCAAACTTGCATTTTAGTCTGGGACTTTGTCTGTGAAACTGGGGTAAATGGTCATCTCTTCTGGGATTGCAGTGATCTATGTCAAATGTTAGTCATTGTTTGGTGGATAAATTAAATATTGAGAAGTTTGTTTTTAAAATACTTTTTAGTTTTTTATTGGTATTGCCTCGGACAAAACAAATCCACATCATACCGTTCAAATGAGTTAAATGGAAATATGACTTTCTTCTGGTCCCAATTAAATTATTATTAATATATACACTTTTTTTTTTTTTTTTTTTTACAGAATATTGATTATGTGATCTTTACTGCAAAGTGCGAAACACTGCATGAACTCACTGTCATACGGCAGAAGCAGAGTGATGGTATACTACTGTGCTGAAGGCGACTGTGATTTCATAGACATTCAGCTAAATTTCCTCTAAGTTTTTTTACCGTAATTGTTTATGTATTAGAAGAAACCATTCTTCCGCGCACAACAAGAATGCCGAATGTGGTGACGGAGGCGATTATTGAGTCTTATGCGCTCATGTTTTTGGTGATGTCAGCGTTTTTTGTGTACTTTTGTGGCATGGTCTGGGCATTCTGCAACCCTAAACTCAGTGGCTTCGCTGAAGAAACAGAGTGCGACACGAGCAGTTTTTCACAAGTCCCTCTGCAACAAATATTTGCAGATCCTGAGGATGTGGAAACACATCCAACACACTACTTTTGATGAGCTCCGAATGTCTGGATCACTCGACTTACATCGCTTCGCGCTATATTGTGGATTCATATTTTGAAGTTTAATGAAAACACCACACAATTTGCTCCAGTTCATAAGTTTGTTTACCTGTACATCTGCACGCGTACAGACAGTAACCAGAGAACTCCAGCTTCTACGCAGAGGTAAGATTGACGAGCCAGTGCTGTCGTATTAATTGTTTTTGGATAAAAAAATCTCTAAACAAATTTATTGGCAAAAAAAAAAGAAAAAAAAAGAAAGCTAAGTTGGTCATAGCATGATCGTTTATTTGTTAACACACAGGGAAGTGCTTCTCTGATCTTCGTCACAATGGCAACCCATCAATACCTGCAACCCCCATCCATTGCTAACTCATCTGGAGAATTACAGAATTCACACAAACTCATGTACACACACGCACACCACTGAAAGTACATACACTATTTTTTTCTCCTATTTTTTCCAAACTTGTTCAATACAGAATTTGTTCTACTTTGTTCATTTTTCATGCTCATATAAATGCTTCTGCAATACAATGTACAATTTGTCATGCCAATAAAGCTCATTTGAAGTACAATCATTAGTTTCTGATATGTATGTTTATTTAATGCTGTGTAGTTGAATAAGTTGTAACAACTGCACTTCAACTATTACTTTATCGTATTTGCGTTATACTTTGAGTGTGAACACAGAAACAATAATGTTGTACAAGTCTCAGCACATATTTATCGGCTGAGTGAGAAGAACCCATTTTTGTTGAAAGAGGATTGGATCTCTCAAAGTAAAGTTGAACTGAAATCTCAAGACACATTAAACAGTTAATGCTTTGCCAAGCAATTTATGAATCATAAAAATGTACACATAGTTCCACATACACTCTTATTAAATCAAATAATTGTGGGAGAAGGCCCTTTGGGTGACAAAATAAAAATGGAATAGATAAAAATACATGTCAGATTTGTTATCCCATTTCTGTCAGAGTCAGAGACTGCTGACTGTTCACAGTACTTACAATGGTAAAAAAAAACATTCACCTTGGAATACACTGCAACAAAACTAATGTAAATATTACTAATTATGAATGGCTAATTATTGTGATAAGTAGCTCAAAAAGTAGAGCATAATGCTAGCAACCCCAAGTTCATGGGTTCGACTCCCAAGGAAAGCAATAACTGATAAAATGTGTACCTTGAATGTCACTTTGGATATAAGTGATCTATTGTATTAAATGTAAGTACTTGTTTGTAAATACAAGTAAAAAAAAAAATGTGAAGAACATGATAGTTCATTACAATGCTGGACTACCACATTCATTTCATATAAAGTGTTTCAATCTTCATGAAAAACAAATATTAAGGAATTCCTTAAAGATTTCGTTGTGGGGATAGAATGCATGAGAGTTTTGACTCCATATTTTACATTTAGATTTTTTCTTTGATATCTAGATCCTTCTCTCTCATTGTCTTACGCACTGTCTCCTCAAGTTCCAATAACTTCACATACAGGTCCTCTGAAATAGTTTCATCAATGTCCATCTAAAAAAAAAAAACACATTACTGTCAAATCATGTAGGTATGATGATTGATATGAACATGATCAACAGCTGAGATACATAAAAGTCCAACTATTTCTTAGCAGAACCAACCAAATCACAAAGACTATAATTTCCTATATAAAACTACATTTTAAAAGAATTACAATTCTCTGACTAAAATGCGCATAAAAATAGATGAGTGAGGGAACCCGCTTGTCAGGTCTGACCTTGCGTGGTTGGGTGTAATTGTTTCCAAGCCCAGAGGTCAAACTGTGGTATTTGGCCATCGGGTCCAGTGACTCAGGTTTCTGCATGAACAGCCAAAACTGTGTAATAAAAACAATAGATGAAAACTGAGACCAGGAGAAATCTATGAAGCCAAGTCATTCCTCCAACTGACTTGCAACACGAAGCTTCAAAAACTATTAGTCAAAGTGGTTTCACTTATTTCTTTTCCAATCCGTGTACAATGAAACGTTTATTTTTTGATTAGATGTTTGCATTATCGAGCAGATGAACAGGTCGACCTAATAAAGTGGCCGGTGAGTGTAATGTAATAATTATTCAAGGTTAAACTTGATGATGCCTGAACCATTTGGGGTGATGCTAGTACATACCAAAGCCTCCGCTCCATTGTAAGGTGAGAGGGTAAAGGTGTTGGTGAATATTCTTATCTGATGAGACAGGACAGAACAACAGGACATTATCACATTGTTAAATTTGTGTGTGACATTTCAATTATCGTGTTGATAAACAAGAAGTAAAGTAAATTGGGAACCTACAAGCCACATTATTGGCATGATGAAGGTCCAGAAGAATGATGGTAGAATGCCATAGGTGAGGTTAGTCATGACCAGACCAGGACAGATCACTGATGAGTACAAACCCTGAGAACGGATCAGTAGTATTAATTAATAATTCAAAAATAGTATAACAATAATAAATGATTATGGTATACTATGATACTGTATATAATGTCATGCAAATGTTTGGAAGTTTTAGAGTGTGGCTTTTGTGATGGATTTTCTTTCCCTAAAATCTGACTATCCGCTTTCTTAAATGCTCACTCTGTAATACTCCAGCTCCCTGCGTCTACAATCGACAACCGCTGAGTTTTCCTAATCCTACTCTACTCAAGCTCTCTTGCGTCTACAGTCGACATCTTAGCTTCGAGTTTTGCTGAACTACTCTACTCAAGCTCTCTTGCGTCTACAGTCGACATCTTAGCTTCGAGTTTCTCTTACCCTAACTTCCCCAGCTGCGCAGCTTTTAAATGACAGACAGACTTCAGTAATTATCCCTTAAATGCTTTTAATTAACGGCCAGGAGAGTTCTCGAGCAATACTCTCCCAAGTAAAAACAAGGCCGGTGGATCTCAGACAATTTCCATTGAGAATCCCACCGAAAACACGGAAACCACAGTTTTTATACAATAGGGGGTATGGCATAATGACATTAATTTGATTGGATATTCATTTACAGTCTCTTCTGTTACTGGGTAGAGAATAATTTGTTTTAACCATTACTTCATTTATCACAAGTTCTAACTTAATCATCCCTGTCTAGTCTCATTTCCCATATTTGTTATTTTTACACATAGTCATGGGTTCGACACACACACACATTCACCTAAAATACAGAATGTCTTAGAACATTTTTTCAGAGATTTAGCAGGTCAAATAAGGTCAAATGGTAAAACATGTTTAGCTTAATATTCAGTTTAAATTTTCCACCACATTTCCCCTCTCTGGCCATAATCAAACATGGCCAAAATTAAATTTAATTCTTCTAATCATTTGTCCATACCTGCATGACTTACCTGCTCCACCGAATCCTCCTATTTTAAGTCAGTGACCTTAATACCACCTGTTATCTCTAACCATTTCCTTGTTTCATCTTTTACTTCATAAAACCTTTAAGATATTCCTTCAATCAACATCCTGCTGTAATACAACCAATTTCTAATGTTTCACATACACATACCATCTTCTCATCTATTCATCTCCTTGCCAATATTCTATCTGTGGTAAAAAACTAAACATAACATAGTACATTGCCTTTTAACTTTAGACCTTGAGTCAAGTTTCATCATTTTTTAGCTATCATTTCAATCGCATTGATCTATTAGGCCTTAACATGGTTATAGTGCTTATTAACCAATTTTCTTAATCTTATGTTATTAGCTTTTAATTAAAGCAGGCGATTGTTTTACTTAGTCAGATCTATTTAAGGATCTGTGTAATAAAATCTAACCAAAAAGGTTCTATAATCTTTCATTTTTATCCTTAACACTAATATCAATAATTTTATTATTTTTCAAATTAACTCTGTTTTACACAGCTCTTGCCACGAGATTAGCCTAGCTGAGGACATGCCATTTAATCTTTAATTAATTATCTTCCTACAATCCTATTTTCCAGAATTAACTGACGGACATAACTTATACCACCTCTAAGTTTTTGCAATGTGGAATAGCTCATAATTGATCTATTTATCCAGATCATTAAATCTTTAGCTTCATTGTGAATTTAGAAAGCTTTTCAGATTTTTTTTTTTTTCTATATTAGCAAATACTCTATTTCTCTAAATTGTCTACTGATTAGACTAATTTTAGTTTAAATGTGTCTAGATTTTAACTCTGTCCTCTACATAATTTGTTTTAATATGTTGAAAACCTTTCTCAATAATACAATAACAAAACAATATTTCATTCCTCGAAGCCGGGCTAAATAAGCAAGCACGGTTGCTGTATTCCTAGCTAGCTAGACCCGCAGTCACCTCTCAGATATCAAATATACAGACGTTAGACAATACATGAAAGGAACATTTCAGTAATCACACTGGTAACTTCTTCAACTAATAATAATCCATAAATTAAAGGTTTCCCAAAATCAATCCCCTTTTGAAAGTTTTCTTTAGCTATTTTAGCAATTTGGAACCACCTAAAATATATTTAATGTAGTCATTAATTCATCACTATAGAAGTTTACCCAATTATCTATTCAGACCTAGTCTGGCAAAGTAACTTATCACCTATTCTCTCTTATTAGTGAACAACTATTGCTATTACATTTTAGCATTTATGATATCGGTCTTAGACTTTTAAAACCCTCAAGTTTCTTCAATAATAGTCCCTAGATTATTTATTATTTTTACAGTAATGTAGTTAGTTAAAGTCTATATACTCTTCAGAATTAAGATATTTTGCTCTTTTCAGTTTACGTGTACCTAAAATATTTTCAAATTAATCAATAATTTGTTCAAATTTCAACCCTATATTAATTCTCGGTCCTACAGTTTGATTGAACCAAATAAAACATCAATAAACATCACATTATTGCCTCTGGAAGAACATCACAGAACACCACATTTTTGCAACCCTGTATCACATGAAATACGTTCCGACGAAACCTCCCCGCAATTCGCAACCACGTCACATCCTGGAGGAAATTCAAACAGAAACAGCAATATAATCAACATCAACACACCTGCAGATATAATAACACATATGCATTTAAACACTTTGTTAGACCAGATGTGCTGGTCGTCGCGTTGGCCCCACAGATGTCTGAAACGTTCCATGTTCACCTTGATTGCTCTTTGCGAGCAGTAGCAAGGTCTTTCCCTCGTAGGTAGAGGAGGCACGTTACCAGCACGTCCTTTTATTTTCCCTCCCCTACTTTTCCTCTGGATGGCGGTTGGTGGGGCTTGCAATGTGACACGTGAACCCAAGCGTCACGCTCGGAAACTTTGATTGCTGTATTCGTTGTTAGAATGATCTCATACGGACCCAGCCACCTCGGGTTGTACCACGCCTTGCGTCTGTGATCCTTGATCCAGACCCACTGTCCTGGCTCGTAAGAGTGCTGTGTCTCGTACCTGGAACCGGCAATGCAGCTTTGACCTGTTAAGGGAGACCTTAACTATTTTTGTTAGTGACAACATCTATTAACATAATCTGCTTGTCTGGCCGGTCGTCCTTTCTGATCAGACCTGTGAAATTTCATGATAAACAGTAACAAAACAATATTTTATACATTTGGAACATAATAAGTTCTGTTCGACAGGATCCATCATGACATCCTAGAAAAAGGAAGAAGTTAAATGTGGGGTGGACAGGGCAAGCATGCTTGCTCTCTGCCTTCCCAGAGTTATACGCTGCGCATGTGTGACACTGTTTATTTCTGCCACAACAATAACCTATCTCAGGATAGTTAGCCAAAATCATCCATGCCATTATTTTATTGGGCATATTTCACCATGTGGTCATAATTTACTCTGTTAGTGATATCAGCAAAAAATATTCTATATCTTCAAAAAAAAAACATTGTAAGGAGTTATATTTCAGTCAATCATTTCTCAATACAGTCAAAGAACAGGACGCTTAGTCCATTTGCAAAGTTCCATTGACCAAGGTTACATCCAGTCAAAAGTGTCTTTAGATGATTTGATCATATCGAAAATTTGTCTGAAGGCTACATCCTAAATAAAAGGAAGTAAGATTTATTTTGTTCTATTGTTGGATCTAGAATGGAAAGTTAGTCACCATCAGACATGAAAATGGGAAGTATGATAAGTTTTACCATAAGATAGAAATATACACTCAAAGTTTTATGGTTAGTACCATAATTAATCTTATCTATTAAAATTTCCATTCATTCACATTCACACACTTTCACACACAAACAAACATCCCACCCCTCTCTGGCCAGAGAATCATACCTTTTTGTCTGCCATAGCAGTTTATGAACTGAATGAGGAACATATATTTTATTAGGAGTGGAATACCACCAAATCCGAACGGTAACATCTTTTACGACAGAAGCTACTGAACGTAGACACACTGTGGCATTCCCCTTGCGACAGTGTCTAAACGTTAGGATATTAATTATCAATCGTCCGATGCAGTCACAATGTGTTTGAGTTTAACACAGTGAACGTAAACCTCAAAATCAAATAGATTAAACACTTTAAAATAATAATCATATAGACCTTCGGTTGCAGTTGAGAGATTCAGCTTCAATCCCTCAAATGCAATTTGTCATTAATTACACAATTTCAATTTTTCAAAACTTTTTGTTTTGTTGCTCCTAAGCTATTTAAAAGAAGATTTGGAAATCTTCACACATTCTCGGATCCATGGACAAAAATAAAAACATTTCTATCTCGTACCCCTGGTGATGACAGCATGTGATTTCAAAAGTTTATAATTAGAAACATTGTTCTTATTGAATCCAGAAAACTACCTTTAAATGAAATGGAGTGACCAATAATTTTGCTTTTCTAGCCATAATGTCTCTTTGGGACATTTTGTGCCCTATATTTAGTCATATATAGTCAATAATATATTCTCAACAAATTCATGCTTTTACCACTATTGGTTTAAGTAATAAGCCTCACTATCCAAATCCAGTGTTTTAACTGATTGGTGAGTCACTCTCTCACTTCTGCTATTGAACTTCCTGTAGGGCAGCTGGACTGGTCCTATTTGAAAGCAGATTCAAAGTGTTAGTTGAAGAAATATGAAGAATTGCTGAAACCAGTGGATAATCAAAAACAATAATCAAGTTAATTGATAATTAACTAAATTTGAAACGTTCTCTGTAGTGATCATTGAAATTCAGCACCTGGCCCACAAGTGAGGGGATGGAGGTCTTTCTTTTCTGTGTGGATTGTCCTTCAGTTGACTTGTTAGGCTGATACGTTTGATCATCAGGCTGCAATGGCCCTCTCTTTCTGGCTTTTGATCCACCCTGGCACAACATTTCATCTCAGTTGACTGCTCAGAAGTGTCCACTTCCTCTTTCGGGAGCTGGGGAGCTGAGGGCACCACTTCCTCTTTCTCTCTCTCCAGTCATCCAACTTTTCAAGCCAGGCGTCTGAAACCTTGAACACTCAGAGAACTGCAAAACTCAAATTAAACTTAGTTTAATAACTAAATATCTCATCTGGTTATCAAGACAGCAGTTCTTCATTTTATTAAAAAGCGGTCTTCATTGCGGAAAAAGCAAGCATTCTTCATTGCCAAAATGCAGAAAAAAGCAGGAAAAAACTCTAATTACAATACAGTTTTTTTTTTCTTAACTTCCTTTCTTTGTCTTTTTTTTCCCTTCAAGAATCCAAAATAAAATGACTGTAAGATATATGTAATGTGCTTGTTCAAATCACAATTTATATTTAAATTGGTCACCCAACCTCATACTATGCATAATGCACAAAAATTATCTTAGTTAAACATAAACAATTGGTTCTTCGAATCTCTGCAATGGATAATTTTTTTCTCAAGTTCTTTCACACTGTCTCCAGGGATAACGGGATACAAATTCTAGACACCTTCAGATAGAAATTATAATATTTAAAACACGTGTACTTAATATCTTATTATTTATTACTTTATTTTAAGAGCACCTAATTGCTCAGTCTTATATACTCTATCTCATCTACATAAATAAATCAGAGTTTAACTCACAAAAGTTTCTTTATGATTCAAAATCTTATGTTATCTCAGAATGCATATTCTTATTATAATCATTTATAACTAACAATTTCTGTAATTTCTTAATTGATTTCAAAATGTAAAAATTCATAAATGTTAACAATAGTACCATGTATCTTGTCTCAACTCTTTCAATTGTATCTTTATATTTTCTCAGAATTAAACCTTTATTCAAACAAAAACTTCAAACAAAAAGCAAATTGCAGCATTACAGCATCTCGGGGTATTTTTCCCTCCCGGATCTGGTTTCCAGCATGACAAGTTGCTCTCTTTGCAGAAAGTTTTATTGACACCACAAATACAATACTCAACAAATACCAATTTAGTTGAATTTAACCATAATCATTGCTCATTGTCCTTAATAGACAAGGTAAAAACATTTTTTTTTTCAAAATCCTTAAATCTTTTAATGTGATAGCCAATTTTACATAGGCTATGTATATATTTTTAATATAAATTATCTCACTGTGGTAAATTTAGTTGACTTTTGTCTTCTTCATATGATAATGGGATACATCGTTTAAACCTGGGCTCAGCCAGTGTGTTTTCTCTTCTCTTTTTTTTTTTTTTTTTTTTTTCAGCTAAATAATTTCTCAATTAAATTTCATTCTTCTAAAATCCCTCTTTTAGATTTCTCAGATATGGAAAATTTCAATTTCAACCATCAAAACAGAACAAACTAGAAACACGTTCCAAATTCTTATTTTTTTTTTTTTTTTTTTTTTTAAATCTTTTTTTTTTTTCATACGCACAAAAATGCTTTATTTAACACATTAAAAAGGAAAACATAAACTGAAGTCTGCGTGTCCTACCTTAATAATTTTAAGTCCTTTTAGTCCGTCTGGAATGGGTCCCTCTGTCGAACAGGGTTCTGCAGTCTGGCAGAGTGAAGACAACATGGTTCCTCGTCCCCGTCCATCCGACAGAGGGAGATTCCGAGGACTCCTGGATTAGCTCGCCAAAATGTGATGGATTTTCTTTCCCTAAAATCTGACTATCCGCTTTCTTAAATGCTCACTCTGTAATACTCCAGCTCCCTGCGTCTACAATCGACAACCGCTGAGTTTTCCTAATCCTACTCTACTCAAGCTCTCTTGCGTCTACAGTCGACATCTTAGCTTCGAGTTTTGCTGAACTACTCTACTCAAGCTCTCTTGCGTCTACAGTCGACATCTTAGCTTCGAGTTTCTCTTACCCTAACTTCCCCAGCTGCGCAGCTTTTAAATGACAGACAGACTTCAGTAATTATCCCTTAAATGCTTTTAATTAACGGCCAGGAGAGTTCTCGAGCAATACTCTCCCAAGTAAAAACAAGGCCGGTGGATCTCAGACAATTTCCATTGAGAATCCCACCGAAAACACGGAAACCACAGTTTTTATACAATAGGGGGTATGGCATAATGACATTAATTTGATTGGATATTCATTTACAGTCTCTTCTGTTACTGGGTAGAGAATAATTTGTTTTAACCATTACTTCATTTATCACAAGTTCTAACTTAATCATCCCTGTCTAGTCTCATTTCCCATATTTGTTATTTTTACACATAGTCATGGGTTCGACACACACACACATTCACCTAAAATACAGAATGTCTTAGAACATTTTTTCAGAGATTTAGCAGGTCAAATAAGGTCAAATGGTAAAACATGTTTAGCTTAATATTCAGTTTAAATTTTCCACCACACTTTCAAGTAGTGCAGGGAACTGGGAACTTACCCGGCTGTTGTAGTGGCGGTTTAGGGCAAAGCTAAGTAGATCAGACGCATATTTCGAGGAGCTGTAGGGCTCATGGCCTTTCCGATGCTGCATGTCATCTAGACTAAAGGCTGATCGCTGGGCATTACTGGAAGATGTCCAGATCATTAGAGAATTGTGGTCTGTCTGACATAATAAGGGCTCCAGTTCCCTCACCTGTCACAGGAGAAAAAATACAGTTGGATCAGGGAAAGTACTGCTTCATTTCTGCTCACTAAACAGAATTACAAAAACACTGGTTGTTTTTGTCTTCCATTTGTATGGCCAAACTGGTAACGCTGCCCCAATCTATCACCATTAGGCGAGCCAAAAGTTGACATGTCAGGACACTCAAAAAAATAATCATTACGCCACACACTTTGTCTTAAACAACACAATGAGGAACAACACCCTGAGAACAAAATGGCTGACAAATGAATCAATAATAAAAACATTTTTTTATATAAATGTTCATTAGAAAGTTCAATTTATTTGAAATTGAAAAAATATACTTTTGATGAGTTTAATGCATCCTCCTTTCTAAAAAAAATATTTAAAAAATCTTACAGACCCAAACTTTTGAATGGTACTGTATATTTTAGTTTTTTTTGTTTATATGTATTTGTTAGTTTACTATTTTTAAAATATCCAAAACAAGAATATAAGTGAGAGAGTAAGAGAATAGCAGAGGGCAACTTGACTAGAAACACAAGCCTCAATTGATCCCCCTCACTCTGTGCCGTCTCAGCAGAAAATCGATATGTCTCGTCTAGCCCTCGAGGACACGGAGTGTCATATCTACTGCAACTTTAATGTCTGAGCTTCTTGAATCACAATAACTCCACTGCATAGAGAAGCATGAGGAGAACTCTGCTGCCCTGACTTCCAGCGCTGATGACCAGATGCCTCAGTGCAAATGAATGAGCTCTTCAATTAACATCAGCAACACTTCACAAGGAAGCACAAGCGCTGCAATTTGAGGACTCGGAGACGTTCGGATGAATTATTGATCGGGCAGCTGCCAGGGAACAGGTTGTTGGCAAGAGTGAAATGAATGCTGTGGCATCCATGGATGAAATATTGTTCTTGGTGATCTTTTTGAGGTAGATGATTTGATAGTGTTGCACGGAAAAGATAGAAATACTGTTCTACCACAGCCAAATTATACTACCATAGAAACAGTGGTGAAAAAAACTCTTTGTTTGTAATTGTGTCCGGTTTATTTTTATGTGTGGTCATTGAAACACACTCAAAACTTACCAGAAGGAAATGACCAAAAAGATTAGTGGCAAACACCTCCTGCAAACCAATGGGTGTGACCTTATCTTCCTGAGTCAGAATACCCTCCGCCGTGGCAAACATGTGAACCACATTCCTGATGGGTAGATAAAATGAATTATGATCAAAGACTTTTGCTATAGTCAAAGTAATATATTATATTATAACAGCACACTGCCTATGACATAAGTATATACTATAACCTGCATACTAACTTTAAATGTAGTATACAATACAGTACTAAGTACGTAACAAAATTAATGTTTTAAAATGTATTGAATCACTGGCTGATTGATGCATTACATTACAAGCTATTTTTTATGTTAATCTAGAATTACATCCATAAAATAAATGTGCATAGTATGCACAGTTTGTGTACTGTATTGTATTATTTTCAAGTGTAGTAAGTAAAATGACAGCAATATCAGATTTAGAGTTTAGGGAAGAAATGTTGGGGCACAAACATTTTAGACATTTACTGTGGTATATAAACTATACACTACTGTTCAGAAGTTTGGGGTCGGTGCTGCATTTATTTGATAAAAAAATACAGTAAAACAGTTATATTGTGAAACATTATTACTATTAACAATAACAGTTTTCTATTTTAATATATTTTAAAATGTAATTTATTTCTGTGATGGCAAACCTGCAGCCATTCCTCAAGTCTTCAGTGTCACATGATCCTTCTAATTATGCAGAAGTAACATTTCTTACTATTATCAATGATAAAGAGAGTTCTGCTGCTTATTAACTTTGTGGAAACCATAACACATTTTTTCCCCAGGATTTTCTTTGATGAATAAAGTTAAAAAGAACAGCATGTATTTGAAATAGTAACATTTTAAAAGTCTTTACTTTGACTTTTAATCAATTTAATGCATTCTTGACTTGTTGAATAAAAGTATTCTTTGTTTAAAAAAAAAAATTCTTACTGAGCCCAAACCTTTGAACGGTAGAGTAAATAAAAAAAAAATACTGTACCTAGAAAACAAGCCTTTATAAAAGGCTTTGAGATCTACCCTGGGATTAGGCATGATTCCAGCATTGAGATACAGATAGTCCAATCTGTTGTACCTGTTAAAAAAAGGTATAAAATATTAAATAACGTTTTAATCAACGTTTATCAAATGGGGGACTCCAAATGTGCTTTACTGGTCATATAATACCAGGTATGAAAGTATTGATGGACTAATCTGATTAACTTTGCATGAATTCTTGCAATGGCTCCAAGGGGTTTAAAAAATAATCAAACTTTTCATTACATATAAGTGCATTTTATTTTGTTGGTTTATGGCATGAATACTAGAGTTTAATAACACAAAATTGCATCGGTCAACAGGGAATAATCTCAGAACTTTTGCTAACATTCTGTGAAGGTTAATGTTAATAGAACACTTGTTCTATCTGTCTTTCTTAAGTTTATCAAAACATTGGCACAGAGGTCTTCAACCCTGCTCCTGGAGGCCCATGCTGTGTCCACAATACTTCTCTACAATATAGTATGCGAAAAAGAGTATGCCAAAAGGGTAGTATGTTTTTTTTTTTTTACGGTTACTAAGTATATTCAAATGTAGTACCTACTCATACAGTGTATGCGATTTTGGATGCACTGCCCTGCAAAGTTTTTTTCCAACCTACTTCAGCACACCTGCCTGTGATTTTGAAGCAATCCCGAAAAGCTTGATTAGCTGATTTAAGTGTGTTTGAATGGTTTGGAGCTAAACTCTGAAGGACAGTCACTGAAAAAAAAATTATTTGTACATCATTCATAGAACATTTTTCAAAAATGAAACTGTTAGATGTAAGTCAAACGTTTTTTAAACGTTACTTTCTACTACTTTTTTCAGAAAGTTCAAAAGTAATTTTCCCATAATACTTGCAAAATTATAAAATAGACAAAACATTCCCCTAATGTTTTCTCTAACATTCACATAATCAAGTTAAAAAAAAGTTACAACATTTAAAGGTAGGATAGGTCATTTTCGGAGAGGCTAGCAATAGCGAGCTAGCTTTGACAGCATAAGATCCCACCCTCTCTTAAGAGCGTTCTACAAAGCCACGCCTCCTTCACGTTCATCACATGAACGTGTACAGCAAGGAACAAACAAAAGCGTCACATAAGACAGTGTTAAAGTACATCATGTTCAAAGCAATAAATACAATATAACAAACAATTTAAAGAGCTCTGACCTGTACCACTTGACTGCTGCAGATTCATTTCGCCGTTAATAGCATTGTCACAGAAAAACATAAATTCAAGTCACTAACCGCTCCGAGGGTTTCATATCTTACAAATTACAGTAGTTATGGTGTGAATGCAGCATTATAGCTTGTTGTTTTGGTTCAGGAGGTTTTGCTTGCTCATAGCATGAAACTCATATAGCAAAAAAAAACTAAAATAACGACTTTATTCAACCATCTCTTCTCTTCCGTGTCATTCTCCTAAGCTGTTGACGTAGTGTAACAGCGCAGCGCTTCTGTGTTATACGTCACACGTAGGCTCACTATTGGCCGACGCTGGTCATGTGTGTGATGATGCGTGTGACGTTCAACCAGAAGCGTTGCGCAATAACACTACGTGAAATCTCCAGGCCCAAAGAGAATACTTGAATAGAGTCGCTATTTTTGTTCGTTTTTTGGCTCAAAAATAATTCTCGTCGCTGTATAAACTTAAGATTGAGCCACTGTAGTCACTTGGACTCTTTTAACGATTTCTTTAATAACTTTTCGGGGCTGTCAAGTTTCAATCCTTTAGAAGCCTATGGAGGAGGGATCCAGCTCTCAGATTTAATCAAAAATATCTTCGTTTGTGTTCCGATGATGAACGAAGGTCTTACGGGTTGGTACAGCATGAGGGTGAGTATTTGATGACTTAATTTTCATTTTTGGGTGAACTATCCCTTTAAACTAAAATAATTCAGGAAGCATAACAGCATGAAGTCCATCAAAATGATAGTGTATTTTGGTAAACTGCGACTGGGATGTCTTACTTTTGCTTGAACTCCTCAGCAGCCATGAGCACTGAGCTCATGTTGCCCACATCTAAGTGCAGTAGAGAAACTTGAGCTTGAGGGTGAGACACTAGAAGAGCCTGTCGGGCAGCTTCAGCTCTCTGCATGTTCCTGCAGGCCAGACAGAGCTGCAGCTGGGCATCCTGGCTCAGTAGACGCTCACACAGGGCAAGGCCAATACCACTGAACACATGACAGCAAACAGGGTTATATGCAGTGAACATTAACTTACCGAGTAAAGAGATGCATTGTGCAACATGCCAACTACTGGCTATATGAGAACACATACAGAATAATACAATTGATTCTAATGCATTTCTTTCAAAGATGTCTTTTGGTTATTTAAAACAGAAAGATAATTGAAAAGGCATGACTAAAATGACAACAGAATGAAGTTTAAAACTGATGTCTAACTGTTAGCCAGTGAGTCTAACTATTATAAGTTATAACAGTGATGTGAAACTATAAAGAATTAAATACACACAGTTTCGTTACCTGTTCGCACCGGTTACCAACACTACTTTCTTCATCCTATCTTCACATTCATACAATATATGATATGCTACCTGTGATATTGTGCTTTCCCTTCGCAACAGTTTCTAATGTGGTATTTCTCCGGTGTGTACGGATGATGGAGTTTGCACTGCCGCCATGGTGTGATTGGAGGTCACACTTCTATCGGCCAATCAGCTGTTTCCTTTCTGTGACGTGACATCTATTCTGACCAATCAAGACTTAGCTACTGTCAGACCAGGCTAACCAATCAGACTCAGAAACCTACATTATTATTAGAAACTCAGTTTTAAAATTAGATTTATTTAGGGGGAAAATACGTTTTAAAAAGCAAATAACGAGTACAGACAACGTCAAAATGAATAAGCTGCGCACAAACGTCAAATTCACATACAAATACACATTTTATTATTGTGAAAGTATGAAATCTGCTTTTATAATAAAATATCTAGACAACATGTTTAGAGAATTATCAATTTATTATATCTTATGTACATTTTTTCTAACAAATAGGCCTACATGTACAAAATGGTATTAGTGGAAAAAAGACTGCTATTAAAATAATACAGCACTTAAACATATAGAATAGAGCATCAAATGAAAGATGAAAGAAAATGCATTATATTTTTCATATTGATAAAAAATAATCCAGTTTCCCCTTCATTGTGATAAGATATTGTCAATGTAGAATATATATATACAAAAGTTTTTCCTCTGCTCACAAATACATGTTTTATAAAGTGAATGTTGAATATTTCCAGGTTTTTGTAAACCAACTCAAAGTCTCAAAAATGACTATAGCCTACTGTTTTGTGTTTATAGTATGAAAGAAGAAATTTGATAGACTTGCTGAGAAAACCAGCTGATAAAACATTTAAACAGTGCAGAATTAGAATTAAAGCATATCTATAATGCAACTTCATCAGTCATGTCAAGAATGTTAAAATTAATCTATACATGTAGATAGAGACTTTCAAATCCACAATCAAAACACTTTTAGTCAAAATTATAGTCATATACAATGACCATACAAAAATGATTTACAAGTATACAAGTTAATTACAAAACAGATTTCTGAGTGTCCCATTTGCAGCACTTTTCACATGCGAAAACACATCACAACTTACTGTAAACCATCATAGTGCATCTGTTCAATTCAAATCCAGTATTTATCCAACAGTTTAGCAATTCAGCACCACTTAGAATATACTATAAAATAAAAGAAAGGCAAACAGCTTTAAAATAAGCTTATTTTCATCTTTGATCAACAAAACTGATAATAAATGTACTTACAGCCCCATTCGGGCCTACTTTGAGAATAGATGAACACACAGGACAAATATAATGGAAAAATTTACAATTAGTATTAAGTCATTTTACTATATCGGATTTCATCCAACTTCATGCAAATATTGTAACAGATTTCTGTAAAAGGATTATGGCTATGTATAGCTCATTATGCTGACATTTCTGTTTCTTGATACAAAAGTTGTTTTGAGCAAAAAAAATAATGAAATGGACTTAAATAATCACCATTTTCAAACAAGCTAAACACGTATGTAAAGCAGTACACTTAAATATAAGCACATATATAGGTAGTTGCAGGATAACTATACATTTTACATTTACAATTTTAATTGAATTTTTTCTGATTTTGAATTTTAAATTCTGTGGCAAGCAGATAAACTTATGTTTCACTTGGTTGAAAGTGGTCTTTGCAGTTTACTACAGAGAAAAAAATTAAATATGCAAATTAACTAAATACTTTAGCTTTTTCAATAGATGAGATGAACATGTACACAAACCTCAAGTGACATCAAGATAAAAACCAAAGGTGAATCTGAATGTCAATTAATGATTCTTATTTACATTCAAGCTGTCTTCGGCCTCAAAATACTGAAAACAACATTAAATTGGAAATAATAAAAGGCCCATAGCCAATACCATGTTTTAATGTCTCTTTCTATTCAGAAAAATATATTTTATAGATATTTCAGTTAGAATAAAGTTATTTGAAGAAAATACACAGTGTGTAAAATCCAATTCTTCTGTGTTAAAGGTGCCTAAATTCATTGCTACATTTTCTTTTGCCTAGTGCTGCATACAAGTGTTGTATGCCAACCGCAGGCACTTAGTTAGGGGGCGTATGGTTTCAATCATACAATATATATATATTTTTTATACATATATATCAGTTTGCCTTTGCACACTCACAGTGAAAATAGCTACAGAAAAAACGATAGATTCTGACCAACTTCCTATATATGGGAATGTATAAGTGCGGGTGTCGGTGTGTAGTTGACGGGAGTCCTGTGGGCGAGCTGAAATGTCTCTGGGAGTGCCAAGGTTGGCACGTAAGTGGACACTACGGCTTGCACTCCAGTAGTGTGTGATGAATCTCCTGGAAAGATGGACGCTCTTTGGTGTTCCTGTGCCAGCAGCTCAACATGAGCTTGTAGACGGGGTCCGGACACATTGGCGGTTGGGGCAGGTATATCTGAGGATAAGAAAATACTCAGAACTATTAGACGTGGTTTAGATTAATAAGATCAGTTTAATCTCATACACCTCTCCATAATAGCAATTAAAGGGTTAGTTCACCTAAAAATTAAAATTCTGTAATCATTTACTCATCCTCATGTCCTTCTAAACCCTTTGAGGGTTTAGACTTTGGTTAACCAAAGACTTTGGTTATTCTTCAAAATACAAATTAAGATATTTTTTATGAAACATGAGAGGTTTCTGTTCCTTCACTTGAAAGGTATAGGTAACCAAAACTCAGGCATCGTAAAACAAATCCATATGAATAAAGGGGAATTAATTATCCGCCAATGTTTTTAAAAACAGTGGGTAACATGACATTTTATAATGTGACTTTTTAATGTGTATGTGGAGTATTTTCAGCAATGCATATTAATACATTGTTGAATGTTTGCTTTTGTATGTAAACATAGTAGTTTGGTATGCTATTTATGCAGTATATTCCAGTTGAACTATATGAGATAAAAAATAAGGAGGTGTCTTGTTGGGGTTAGTCTTGGGCATTAAAATCCTGGGATGAAAATGGACATTACCACTCAGCCCAGCCTCCCTAGCCCACATCCACATCCTGCCATCATCAATCCTCGTAGTGACCCCACCTGCCTTGGAACTCCTCCCTCCTTCCCCACTCCTCTAGTCTCCTTGATTTATTTTTAATTAATGATTTATTGGTAATAATTAATGTTAACTACTGCATCTAGATCCAGCCTCAACTCATGTTTGCTGCAACCACCAATGCGGACTGTCATATCATATAATGCATTCTGATTAAAGACACAAACCTGCATTCCATATGAAGGAAAACATTTGACTATCTTTATGTACTTTACAACAGTTTTTCAATATTATTTGGCAAAATGTGAAAAAAACACACACACAAAAAAAAACACACACGATCAGAGGATTAATCAAAAATGTGGTAGGCCTATTTGGAACAACATGAAGACCAGTAAATGCTGACAGAATTATTGGGTGAACTATCATCCTTTTACCTGTCTCCTTTGATCCCGAAAGAACTCTCCCTGTGTTTTCAATGACCTGCTCATCTGAAAGCTGCGAGTAGGGCTGCTCTTTGCAGAAGGTAAGCATCTCCCAAAGTGTCACGCCAAAAGCCCACACATCACTGGATGTGGTGAATTTCCCCTGTAAAGGACAAAAATCATCCTGTGTCAGACTTTTATAGACATAGAATCTGTTTTAACATACAGCATGTATGAAAAATAAGTCACTAGAATTTTTTTTGCAGACAGAAAATACAACACTTATTTCCTTTGTCAAGTTTATGTGTGTGTGTGTGTGTCTGACCAGAAGAATGCTCTCCCAGGACATCCAGCGGATGGGCAGCACCGCTCTTCCCTGGATACGGTAGTAGTCTCCACTATACAGGTTCCTACTCATTCCGAAGTCTGCAATCTTGATGGTGTAGTTCTTCCCTACAAGGCAGTTGCGGGTGGCCAAGTCCCGATGGACAAAGTTTAGTGAAGATAGATACTTCATGCCTGATGCGATCTGTGTGGTCATGTGGTGAAGGTTACTGTAGCTGAGACAGTAAAAACATAGAATATGAGTCATAACCTGGTTAAGATCACTCCTTAAAATTAAATTTAGCAATGAAAAGTCGCTTATTGACTCTATTTCTGAAATTCCGTACACTTCCTTTGTAATAATGTGTTCATTTTTCATTGGGATTTTAAAGTCCCAGTCCACCACTATAAATGCACTTCCAATCGCCATTTCTATACTTAAATGTAAATGTTTAAAAATATTTGGTATCAACCTGACTGTTGGAGCGTTGCTGAGGAGAGCGATCATGCCCTCAGGCTCATGGCGAGACAGGAACTGATTAAGGTCTCCGTTCTCCATGTATTCGGTGATCATACACAGAGGGTCAGAGCTCATACACACTGCCAGCAGCCTGATGATGTTGGGGTCTTTCAATCGTGACATGATCTTTATCTCCTTCAAGAAATCATTCCTGTAAGGTATTGTGAAAAAGAGATATGGCAATTTGGCAGGGGTGTGTTTATTTTAGATGTTACAGATGGAGGGATGGATCAATGAGAATTAAAGGACCAGTTAACCCAAAAATTAAAACTATTTTTTTTCATCTATGAAACAAAAAAAAATAAATATTTTCTGTCATAAAACTAATAACAGCATATGGATGTGAAACAACGACATAATTGTCATTTTTGAGTGTAGTATTTCTTTTACATTTTGATCATAATATTAAAGTTTGTGTAAGCACTGTTACGGCTTTTGTATTTTGGTTTTTGCATGCATTTGATGTTCATTAAGATGTAGTGTCAGTGTTTTGCTTTAATTTATGGGAGTCATGATTGTGACATTTGGGCATGCGAACCTAGCGTTTTTATTGGCATCCGCTCGAAGCATCTTAACAGCTACAAGCACTGTTTGGTTTTCAATGACATCGAAGGAGAAGTCCTCATCCATGAAATCTTGCATGCCTTCTGCTTCACACAAATGCACCTGGCAACACAACAGCAAAAACAATCAACTAGTATATTCAGATATCATTTAATGATTTTGTAATTTTGTATTATTATTTAAAAGAAATTAATACTTTTATTTAGAAAGCACACATTAAAATGAAAGTAAAGATGTTACGGAATATTTCTATTTCAAATAAATGCTGTTCTTTTTAACTTTCCATTTATCAAAGAATCATGAAAAATCTGAAATTCAGCTTTGCCATCACAGGAATGAACAGTAATGACAGTAAAAAAAACACATGATAAAACATAGGACAGGAAATTCTTTCATAAACTGAGCTATACAATCTAAACAAAAATGAAATGAGAATTATCATTCTTTCCAAAATATACCAAACTGACCTCTCCAAACTGCCCTTCTCCCAGCTTTTCTTTAAAGGTAAGCAGTTTCCGAGGAAATTCCTCCACAGCGACATCCTTCCCTGACAGCAGGTCCATGGTGAGGGCGGGCACAGCGTAGGTGTTTCCTCCAGTCACACCCTGCAGGTTGACTATGTCTGCCTCAGCATAATGTGGGACACCCTCTTGCACACTCACTGGAGGAGACTTGGAAGCTGTACTTGTTGATGCTGCAAAAAAAATACAAATATATATATGTATATATGCTATGTATATATACCTCCCCCACCCACCTTACATATTCCAAACATCACTTCTGGAACTCACCGGTATCCTCGGATGTTTGGGAAAACTCCGGCAGTTTGCGGACCAGACGGGATGGCTCTTGGTAGTCGGGTCCCAGAGGGAAGATGCGCTCATAGGTGGAGTTGGACTCCTGCTCGCTGGACACTGAGGAGGGGCTGTTGTTGTTGTTTTATAGGTGAAGGTCTCACTCTGTATTGACAGACTAGCAGTTAGTTCATCGTCCAGCATCCTCCGAGACACCTGGAATGAAGGATGTTTAGTGAAGAATGCTAAAAAAAGTCTAAAAAATATTTACTCGTAGTTTGATTATGCATCTATAAAATCATATTCACAATCCACTTATGCATGGCTTTTTTCATTCATATAAACACTGGAAAATAGCATCACTCTATGGCCATGCAGTAAGACTACAGTAACAGTTTGTCATAATCATCAACCTTGTTTATTACATTAAGGTCTGGTGCAGAATGGACGTTTTTTATGCAAGAAGTTCATGTGGGAATATTCTGAGACAAATACATAATTTAAAATCAGACTTGTACACATAATTAGACATAATTGGACACTCACAGTACTGCTCAAAAGTTTGGGCTCAGAAATGTTTTTAAATGTCTTTTTGAAAGAGGTCTCTTTTGCTCACCAAGGCTGCATTTATTTGATCAAAAATACAGTAAAGCAATAATATTGTGAAATGTAATCTCTTTTCTATTTGAATACATTTTAAAATATAATTTATTAGTGTGATGACAAAGCAAAATTTTAAGCAGCCATTCGGTGTCACACGATCCTTCAGAAATCATTGAAATATGCAGATTTCTGCTAAAAGATTTTTTTTTTTTTTTGTGAAAACTGTGGTTCTTTTTTCTGGATTCTTTTGATGAATAAGCATTTAAACAGCATTTATTTGAAAAATAAACTATTTTATGTGTTCATTCAATGACTCCGAACTTTTAAAAGGTAGTAGTGTAGGTCATAGAAGTCTATTTAATCACATTTTAAAGCTATATTTAATTTCTGCCTGTCACAAATACATAAAATAATCTACATGGTTTAAACATTAAATTAATTTAATTCCATCTCACCTTCTCAAGCATCTTTTGCCACACTTGTCTCCATAGTATGATAACAATAATGGCCACTAAGATGAAGATGATGGCGACCAAGCAGCCGATCAGAATCCGAGTATTGCTGTCATCTACTTTGTGGGTGGGGTCATCCTCTAAGAAAGAGGAAAAGAGAAAAATAACCTGTAAAGTGTCCTTGAGCTATGGCAAGGTGCTATATAAATTAAACATATTATTATTGATGAAAAGATTAATGAAGTTCATCCAAATGGCACAGAACTCAGGGACGTGCATAGGAGGGAGGCCCGGTGGCTAGAGCCACTGTCCCACTGCCCTCATCGGCTGAGGTGCCCCTCTTGACTGGATTAACCCTTAAATCACCAGATAAACATGATTTCCCTTTTTTTGGTTTGGGCCACTGCCCCTCAAAATGTCTGTGCATGTCCCTGAAAAAAACTGCTGGTTCTCAATATATGACCCAACATCAGTGGGAAATCTGACCTGGTTGATTACTGGTGGGAGTACCGGGCTTCGGGGGAGCCAGAGTTGTGTTGTACATGGCTGTATCTGAAATCATGGAGTTGAAACGGTCATTTATCCAATGACTGCGCCATTACGAAACAATTTTGAACAGAGTCGATGTCTTTTTACTAACCTGACTGGAAGGTGATTTCACTGAACATCATCCAGATGTCAGAAAAGTAGTACTGGCACTTAATAGCACTGGCCATGTGATTGTAGAGTGAGACGGTGACGAAGCGGGCACTGGGATTGACATCATCCATCACAGGGCTGAATGATATAGGTGTGGCCTCCCAGTCTGACTCTGAGCGGAAATAACACACCACCTTCTGAAAGGTCTTTACCCTTTGGGAGAACATGTTGTTACAGTGCACCTGAATCAATTGGGATTAAAAGGGAGAGAGAATGAATATAACAGCATTATTATGGGTGTAATTTAGGAAGAGTTGGGTCATTTAAACCTTTAATCTTTACAATATGCTTAATTATAGTTAAGTTTCAGCAATTACATAGATTGCACCTTTAATAACACCCTCCTATGCTTGCTTGCTAGAAAGTTCGTATGGCAGAAGAGGAAAGAATCAGCGGTGTACATGACAGACTTTATACCTTCATGGTAGTGAAGTTGCGGGTTCGGTCAAACTCAAACATGATCTCAACATAACCATTGGGAAAGCTCTCGTTGGTCCAGCCGACATAGTCATAACCAGGCCATACGTTGTATACGTGACTGTGTGTGAAGTCATCGAGACCACACATGCCATCCGTCAGTTGTCCAAGTCCTTCTGTCATACTACAGGGGAGAATAAACACAGAATGTATGTTTTTGTGTGTATATATAAATATTGTGATGTTATTTCCATCAAGAGGTGCATACATTTTTGGTCAGATCTTGTATTGACGATGCAAGAGTAAAGTCTATTCCAGCACATCTTAAAGACTTTCAATGAATTTAAGACTGGACTCAGAGGTGCCAATTCATGTGAGAAAATTAGCCTTTATGCTCCCTCCCAACCATTATTTCACAATTTGAGCCTGATAAATATAGCCATGATGTGTCTTCCTAAATGGTTGTTAAAGACATGAAAAGCTACACATTACATCAATTAGGGGTTAAGAACTGTTAGAAACACAATAATCACTGCAATAATAATCCAATCAGACTCTTAAGCATTTGCCTATTTAAATCCAAACAGTGACAGCAACACTAATATATAATACTACAACTCAAAAGTTTGAGGTCAGTAAGTCATTCAAAAATTCTACTTTTTTTATTCAACAGTAATGCATTAAAGCTGCAGTCCGTAGTTTTTTCCTCTTTGTCACCAACTCGGTCGGTGGTGAGTGACACCCAGCCGACGGGGTGTCATTGGTTGTTGCGTTAAATCTTACCCAGATACAATAGTGCTATTTTCTGATTGGCTAACAACAACAGACGAACAACACCAGAGGAGAAGCGCTTGATTCCTGCCGGTTCCACAGTGAGAGCGGCGCGGCCAGAGTTTTGGGCGCTGCGGCATATTAAATATATTACAAATAGTTTTTCAGCATGAGAAATACAATGTGTGGCGGGAGAGCGTGACCAAAGACCGAAATGAGTGCTGTCACGCTCAATGCGTGACACTTGGAGCCCTGGTCATTTAATGCCCTTCGGATATTATCCTTGTTTTCGCATGGGCCTGGTTGCAGTCTCTTTTTTGTGTAGCCACTCTGAAGTCCGAACCAAGTCTTTTGCATTTTACAACGAGAGAATCTCCAGTTTGAACCTTTCTGGATCCGCCATCAAATTGATAAGTTTAATTATATCAAGTGCTGTGAGAAAAGGCTATAAATCTCCACCTCCAACATCCTCACACGCAATATAGCCTACTAACCGAGACTCCTTCTTTATGTGTACAGATGTGACGTAATGACATGCTCAAATTTCCCGCGGAAATCCACCAGTACCAATGGAATTAAAATCATTATTACAAGCTTACCGTTTTGAATCGAGCAAAGGCAAGCGATAGTTTGAACACTGGCTGGTTATGTACTTGCTCAAAAAATTATTTGGTTTCAAATAAATTCTGCTTTGCCATCACAAGAATAAATTACATTTTAAAATATATACAAATCCATAAGGCTACTTTTTGTTGCAATTCGTTAATTCAATATATAGATAATAATTAAATATTAATAAAATAAACAAATAATATTAATAAAAAAACAATAATAACGGATTACTCATTATTTGCAGGTCTCTTACAGATTGATTTTATTGACCTGACTAAAATTGTGTGATGGATGTTGGCATATTTCAGAATATTATGCTCTGTTTATATAATTTCACCACTAGATGGCGGCATTATATAAGCCTTTCTCTTATTTTTTTCCAGCAATGACATTTGTCAATCTTGTGATAATTTAATGACTATGCATGTGTGGATTTCTACTTTGCGGTTTTCTGACAGCTCTGTCATACGCACACAAGAAGGTAAACATACTTTGCACTGTGTCATGGAAGGTATTGTTCAGGGAGCAATGAGTCAATTTCTCCTATGAACATTGTGAAACCACTGTGACTCTCTCCAGTCCTAGGCCTGGCGCCTTGTTGTCGTCATAGCAATCAAGCAACAACAGGCCAGCAGTTAGCCTGTATTGTGTAAATGATTCGGGATCAAATTTTCCATGTGGAAGCAGGCATCAGGTAAACTGGTCAGTTCAAACCATACTGATACTGAATTAGTCGTCAGCGGACATATATTGTCATTTTAAGCTAAACTAATTTTACTATACACTCAAACTTCTCTAAAGTATAATGTGTTTAGGAGTATCCAGTATCTTCCTAATTTATTCTCAAGCTTGTGAAAAGTGTACTGACCTGTAACTCATGGCTCCATCATACACAGAGTCATTGAGATAAATAGACTGTCCATTGGGAGTCATCTGCTGGCCAAGTGGAGAATTATATGAAACCAAGCCA
Source organism: Chrosomus eos (assembly GCA_036326025.1). Taxonomy (NCBI): domain Eukaryota; kingdom Metazoa; phylum Chordata; class Actinopteri; order Cypriniformes; family Leuciscidae; genus Chrosomus; species Chrosomus eos. The sequence goes on from CM070828.1 coordinate 27,339,560, forward strand.
TCTAGAAACAGCCACAGGAGAACATTGTCAACTCATTTTTCTTTTGTCAGGTGTCCAATAATGGAAACGTTCAAGGAAGTGTTGTGAAGATCAATATCATATACATTCTTAAAAATATAGGTTCCAAAATTGGGCTTTCACAGTGATGCCACAGAAGAACCATTCACCTTTCAGTGAAAATGTATCTTTTTCTTGGTGTGAAGAACATTTTAGTAATCTAAAGACCATGTGTGACATGCGTAAACGTAAATGTGTTAGCTTTGAGGCCATCTGTATGCTATTGTACTCATAAATGTTGCCTAATTTTTTTACAGATTTAATATGTTTAATTTACAGTCGTTCTCTTCCAGAAAAATTGATGACTGACTCATGTTGCACCACCCAAACTTCCAGTTTTCATTAGGATATACATCCACACAGGACAGAAGACCGCATCACGCAATTTCATGGGCCTTTAATTAAACTGCGTCCTCAAAAGTACCGTAAGCGATTTCTGAGAAATCAGACAGAGCACCACAACACACTTGTAGCCAATTAGCAGTAGAGGGCGTGTCCACTCATGATGAGAGAAGAGAGAATGAGCAAGAGGGAGGTTTGAAGAAAGACTATAGAGAGATGGCTGAGAGACATTACAAAAGAGAAAAGGTCAGAGGAAAATCATTGGAAAAAGAAGGGTTCTTATCAGGCAAGAGCTTTAGGACCTGGAGAGACCTAAGCAGGAAGGGCTGAAAACAGACTCTGAGGTTGCGTTATTTCTACTCCATACGTGAGTAACATTGGATTGCTCTGTTTCACAGAACCAAGATATGCTATTTTTGTCAGGACAGTTTTGAGTGTCATTGTTTTTTCTGGACCTGATGTGCTGCTGGTGACTAACTAGTAATTATTGCTTGTATATACTCAGTCTTGTGTACGGTTTGTTCATTGTTTGTTCTTCACCAGACAGCAACATAGTGTCGGCCCAGATCCGGCCCACATCTGGTACTCGTGGAATCTAGATCTGGGTCAACACTATGTTGCTGTCTTGGGCCTTGTCGTTCATTCATAATCTTTGAATTATTTTCTTCACTTCAGCTATGATAAAGAGATGTCCACTTCACTCCACAGGGAGGGGGGTGTTTTTTGGGTTGATTTTAAATATGTGTTTCTCAGAAATGACATGAGGGTGAGTAAATGTTCATTTCCGTGCTATTTCCGGGTAATCCCTCTAAGCATTAGTTGATTTTCTTTTGACTAACCTTTAGATAAAAACAAAACTATTTGAAGCATTTAACTCACTTTAAGTTCAACACTTGACTTACCCAGCCACTCACAGCCATAAAGTTCCACACGCATGCAAACGTTCATTGAGTGATCGATGACAGGCATGAAGCGGACAAAACGTGCAATGATGGGCGGCTCCATGTCCTTCAGCACAATGTCATATGCGTTCCTGTTCCCCTCAATAACCTTCACAACAGAAAGACTTACATTTAGATTTTCCAGTGACATTCTAGTGACATACAGTACACATGGACAAAATGTGGATGAAAGCAAATTGCTTGCTTAACATTTAATTGAATAATCATGAGCATTAGGGAGCTAATCGTTGCACTTCTGGGACAGCTTTGCTCTCATTCAGACACAAATGTATCAGTGAGGTCAGGCACATATGTTAAGAAAAGGGGTCTACGGAGATTTTATGTACAGGAAGCTTGATTTTACGCACATGTTAGTCAAGTCAACTTTATTTATAGTGCTTTGTACAATACAGATTGTTTCAAAGCAGCTTTACAGTGATAACAGGAAAATTATGCATTAAAGCTTTTGTTCAGTTAATGTTGGTTCAGTATTGATTCAGTTCTGTTGTAAAGATCATCAATTATTAAATTAGTTAATTTTATCTATAAAGCAGTTCTGCAAAACAATATGCCATCATCCAGCTCAGTTCTCATCCAACAGCGTCCGTACAGTCAGATCAATAATATTGTTGAATAATAAGTGTCCCCAACTAGGCAAGCTAGAGGTGACAGAGGCAAGGAACCCAAACTCCATCAGGTGACAGAATGGAGAACAAAACCTTGGGAGAAAGTAGGCTCAGTCTGGTGGCCAGATCTCCTCTGACCAACAAACCAACAATATATGATTATGATTCAGGCAGCTTCACAAGTCAAATTTCAGTAATAGGTGTAGTAGAAAAAGTCAATGATGTTGAGTGGTGCCCACATAGCCTACTTTTGGCCATGTTGTTTTTGACAGCAACATCGCAATATCTATATTACATCACATTCAGATGTGACTTATGAGTTATGTATATTTTTAATAATATAATATAATACTAGTAATTGCTATTACACCAGTCTTCAGTGTCACATGATCCTTCAGAAATCATTGTAATTTGCTGATCTGGTGCACAAGAATTTTTTATCAATGTTAAGAGCAGAGCCATGACATTTTTTTCAGGATTTTTTGTTGAATAGAAAGTTCAAAACAACAGCATTTATTTGAAATATTAATAATTTATTTTTGTAATATAATATATAATATAATAATATATTAATAGTGATATGTAATCAGCTGAATAATGCCTATCATGGAATTTTGAAAATTACCTTTCATGTAGTGTGTAACATAGATCTAAGTGAACAAAAACATCCTGCAAAGTTTTAAATATGAAAGTTCACCGTATACAAAGTTATTGTCTCTCAAAAGTAAGAGTCGACTCTGAGTCGCTGATATGAATCGATAGACAAACGATGCATTTTCTCTAACTTTCGTACGTCACTTGTACAAGTTATTTGAATTCGACACGCCCACTCAGTGCGCGCGCCGAGCAGACAGAGAAACCTGACAACATCATGTCGACGAGACTCTGTTCTGAAGTGCGAATCAAAAGCAAACTTTTTTTTTCACTGCCCAGGGACAAGCATGTGAAGACTCAGTGGCTAGAGTTTATATTTACAACTATACCACACAAGTATAGCCACCTTGAGCTGTGTTCGCGTTATTTTAATGACGATCGCTTCACAAACACAAATGCTTTCAAGTGTGTATTCGCGAGTCGCCTGATACTGAAGGAACGTTCAATACCAAGTTTATTTGGATCAGCTTCCTCCTCCGAATCACAACCTGTAAGTACTATTAATAATTGTTGCTTTTATGTGTGTGTGTGTGTGTGTGTGTGTGTGTGTGTGTGTGTGTGCGTGCGTGCGTGTGTGTGTGAGAGAGTGAGAGTTACGCTCAGCAACTTCTAGGTCTCCAATGTCATTTTTTTTGTTTTTTGAAATATGTGAAATTATGTGAAGCGTATTGTAGTACTGCAGTGCTTTATCAATATGTTTAAGCTTTGGGCTAACGCAAAATATAACTGACTGCGTCATCTGACCAATCACCGCCGATTAGCGTCACGCAAAGGAGGGGTTTGGACAAATGATGTCGTCAAACGAATCATTAGGGAGTCGGTGAGCAAATCAGGTAAAAATAAATGCATATTATAAGACAACAAAAGTGTTTTTTTTCATTGCATGCATGTAAAACTGTTGTTGGGGACTCCCAGAACATTATTAGGAACATTTTAAATGCCATAATAGGTACCCTTTAACGACTGAACACACTTAAAGCTACACTGTGTGATTTTTACCCCCATCTAGTGGTGAAAAGGTATATGACCATCCAGTGAATATTAGTTTCTGTTCCTCTCAATTCCGATTTCATTTTAACTCCTACGGTGGCCAATGTAGTCCAAGATTAACATGGCTTCCAGTTCGAGTGTTAGGCAGTTCGAGTGCTAACCCACACGTGTTAAAACGCGAAAGGCGAGGCGTGAATTAACGGGGTACGTCCCTCTTTGGCTAATGTACTTTCAAGATGGAGGAGACCCCTTACCCGTATGTATTTTCAATGGCATATTATACACTCACGAGAATACTTTATTACTTGAACAAAGTAAATATACATTAATGAGCACATATATTTTTGAAAGAACTAAGTGTTTTTAGCTAAGAATAAACTAAAACAGTTACACAGTGTAGCTTTAAAGACTGTTTCCAACGACTGCAGCAGATTTTAAACACCGACCAGTGTATCAGTACGTACCTCTTTGCCCTGCCTGTTGCGCCAGGAGATCCAGCGGCTGCCATCGCGGCTATATTTGATCTTGTATGTCTGGGCAAACTCATTACCAATGCCCCCTGCGTGACGTCCCTGAGTGCCCACCAGAGTGATGAAGTGCAGAGAACGCAGGTCAATCTGCAGGAACTCGTTCATATTCTCAGGGTCTCCTGCAATCTCAGGGCACCATGCGCCATCTCCTTCCTCACAGTCCAGCCTGAGACACACGGAAAAATACGCTCGGTTTCATTTACAGCAATCCCTTTAATTCTTTCTTTGGTCTCTTGACTGCATCATAAATCAGTCTAAAATGGTTCATTTTGGGTGAAGGGGAATGTGTTGGAAACACTTCAAATCAGTGAAAATGTATGTGAAAAAGCAATATGGAGAAAGCATAATTACATCATTTTAGTGAGGCTAAGAGGAGGCCACCCACAGTTCCCCAGATGTGGTTTGCTCCCACCAAGATAACCTGCACTACAACTCACTAATGTGTGTGTGTGTGGTGTGTGTGTGTGTGTGTGTGTGTGTGTGTGTGTGTGTGTGTGTGTGTGTGTGTGTGTGTGTGTGTGTGTGTGTGTGTGTTGTGTGTGTGTGTGTGTGTGTGTGTGTGTGTGTGTGTGTGTGTGTGTGTGTTTGTTCATACCTGCCATACTTTGCAGCTGTGGAGTCAGACCACTGACTGGAAGCTGAGATGTCTTCATCTAAGATCTGGCCTCTGGACATTCCTAACGGGGACCGACACACACCTGTAAAAATGTAGTTAGTATTTATTTGCCCATCAACTTTAATATGCAAATAACACTGTAAGTCACAACTCATAAGCATGCAGACAATACTTAATATTCACACATAACTTTTATATAGCATTTTTTCTATTCATATTTTCCTATGCCTATTTTATTTCTATGTGTTTCAGTGGCTTTCCATTAATTGCCTACATGAACAGTAGAGAATTGATAATTACTAAAACTTAAACATTTTTAGCACCTGAATTTTATGATTAATATTTCATATTACAGATTGATTCACTCCATGAGAGAAATAGACAGAAATGCAAAGGGTTTATGATGTTAAGATTATGATGTTTTAGTAACAAAATATGTACAGAAAAATGCTTTTATTACAATATATTGTCATTATAAATGATAAAAACATCAAATATTCATATTGATTCATATTCATAAATATTGTGTTCAAACATAGCATGTAAAACATGTAAATTATTTTATTACTATTTTACATTTTATTTTGAATCTAGAGTACTTGGCAACAGTGGATGATTGGTTGAAAAAAATGATAAAAGTGAAAAGCTGAACAAGCGCAAAATTCACATAATACTGCAGAGCAAGAAAGGATATAAATCTTAATCTCTCATAATATCTCTCTGAGTGTCTGTGTGAAGATCCGGACATGTAAAAAATAAAGTGTACAAGGACACTCCTATTCCAAGTGGCCCCTCCATCTCAACAAAATAGGCTTTGTGACCTGCCAGCAATAGCAAGGATAGTGGTGAAGGACTTTTTGTCTCTCTTTTCATTTTTTTTCTGTCTCTCCTCCAAATGTTTGCTTAAAAGTCAAGATGGGGGAAACCTCAGAGGCTTGGTTTTGGCAATGACAAGCTGATATAATCCAAAACGAGCTGAATCCCCCAACAAAAAGCTCTTCCAGATGTAACAGAACGGCATCCTCCTCCCCCATCACTCTCTCTTTCTTTAACACACATATGCACTCTCAAAAACAGGCATATACACTTTAACATGCTAAGACTGGGCAATATAGAGAACACTAACAATGTATTACATTTTTCAGGGAGTATCAAGTTAAGCAATATTTTATATTGTGTATATTTTGACGCATTTTTAAAATATTGCATTAAATGTTATTTTTAATGTATTCAAATGTTTGTTAAATGTTTATTAAACATATATGTAGGTAATTTCTTATATTTATTTATTTATTATTATTATTATATTATTTTTATTTTATTTATAAATTTAAATGATATATTTTACTTGGCAACAATGGTAGGTTTAAACTCTCTGATTGAGAAAAACTTTTTTATTTATTTAAAATAATATGAATTAATATATTTTAGTATTTTATCATATTATGTTATATCATTTTTTCCCCCAAATTTCATAAATTACATAATTTTAGCTGTATCATTTAGCTCTTCTAACACACACACACACGCACCCACGCACACACGCACACACACACACACTATATACTACACATCGTTTTTATATAAAAAAAAATATATATTTTAAATATTTTAGAAATAATATATTTTCAATAAATTGAATAATTTTAGCTGTATCACTCAGCTTAACTATATTCACACACAAAAAGAGAAAGAGAATGTGCTTTTGTAATTCAGGGCAGAGTTTTCATCATAGCCTTGTGAACGCAGGCAAAGCAGTGTTAGACGATTGACACAAGAGCGTCACATAGATAAAATGTCTTTCAAATGTAGGCTACTGTTCGGCTGCTGACTCAGGGCTAACAGATGATCTCACAAGGTCACAATAAGAAAAAGCACGGCAAGGTAGTAAAAGAAAACGCAAATATATGAACATAAGACAGTGTATTCTCAATGATGAAATTAACAAAAAGATTTGTAAAGAAAGTTTGTTCCGTTACATTTACAGCACTGTGTATTTAGTCTCTGTTTTTCTACTCTCCCGGAGTGGACGGTTATAGCCTCAGTATCAGACGGAGTAAATATTCAGTCTAAAAATATTCCTCACTTCAGAAAGGTGGAAAAATACTCATGTTGTGTGAAGAAACTGTGGCTTTTGGTCTTTCTTCTCTTTCTTTCTCTCATGGGCCACTCTGGTCTTGTGCAGTAATTCATTGGTCCGAGTGGCGCTTATTTCCCCCTCCTGCCAACCTTTTTTTTTTCCATCTTTAATCCTTGTGAATGGCACATTTGTTCCACCATGTTTGCTGTCTAACTGCATGGTCCAAAGCCTTGCACGCGCACAACGCACCAGCCACACCACACACACACACACACACACACACACACACACACACACACACACACACACACAACCCCACACACACACACACACCACACACCACACACGCTTGTATAGTAACATATACACACTTTTAATCACATGTAAACTGCTGGAGGAGGTACTTACATTTTTCTTTCTTTTTTTAACAGTAGAAAAAAGTAAGAGACTATAACTCAAAGTGGAAAAAAGCAGAGAGTAGGATGGTATAACTACAGTCTTTGGGAATTTTAAACAGAGGAAAGTTGGCAGAAGAGATCTCATAGCTTCTGAGTTCAGCAACACACTTTTCCAGAAGTAGGAAAAAATGCAGCTTTATTTCCAGCGGAAATATGAAGGAGCAAAACTGATATTTAAAGAGGTTACAGCATCTCTCTCCTGGAACAATGGAAAGCAACAATTTATTCAATTTATCTGAAACACTGTCATTAACTTTTGTCACTATCACTAAGGTCAACTAGCTGAATACCAAAACGATCAAATTGTAAATGTGAGAAAGTCTGCTGCCGTGACATATGAGCTGCAGAAACAAATATCTGAAAAACACACAAAGCCTTGGAGCAAAAAAAGAAAAGAAAAGAAAAAGTAAGAAATAGAAGCTGTTTCGATATTCTTTCCTGTTGTCAAAATGTCTGGTATGTACAAGCCACAGACTCCAGTCTGATTGTTGAATCCATTGTAAAGAATCATGCTTGCGCTCCTGCTACATTCAATAATAAACTCAAAGCAAGGTCACATCACACACACAGAGCTCACACGCAGCTCAATGAGGTTTGAGTGATGGACTTATCCTGTTACATTTCACCACTCCTGTAGCATGGTGTTCTTTCCTTTCTAACCCCCAGCCTGTACAAAAAACAATCTAAACTGAAGATTTTTTTAAGTGTCCGTGATGAGAAGTAATAATATTAGGCGGGAATAATGGGATACCATGATATATCACATGATATAAGACAGTGTTTCAAATCACTGTAGTGTATTGATCCCAACTGTAAAGCACAGCGCAAAAAAACAAACAAACAAAACACAAAACAAAAACAACAACAACAACATGCAAATGGTAATGAATGGTGAGCATGTTGTGATAATTGTCATTATAAATCTGTATTTTCAATATGAAGGGCAGGAGGCACCCTTCATTGATGAATGAATCTAATGAAAATGTCAAGTCATGTCAAATAGATAAATAAGAGAGATATTTTGCATTGTGACATTTCCATTTCAGTAAAGCAAAAAAAAAAAAAACTTTTTAATTATATATATGTGTACAGTATACAGTATATTTCCTTTTCTTTTGCCTATTTTAGGACCATTAGAGTTATTTTACACAGGAACTCGAATAAGACTTTCTTGAGATTCATTTCTCAAGATCATGTTTCTGGAAGGAAGGAAGGAAAGGAAGGAAGGAAGGAAGGAAGGAAGGAAGGAAGGAAGGAAGGAAGGAAGGAAGGAAGGAGGAAGGAAGGAAGGAAGGAGGAAGGAGGAAGGCAGGAAGGAAGGAAGGCAGGAAGGAAGGAAGGCAGGAAGAAGGAAGGCAGGAAGGAAGGCAGGAAGAAGAAGGCAGGAAGGAAGGAAGGCAGGAAAGAAGGAAGGCAGGAAGGAAGGAAGGCAGGAAGGAAGGAAGGAAGGAGGAAGGAAGGAAGGCAGGAAGGAAGTAAGGCAGGAAGGAAGGAGAAGGAAGGAAGGAGGAGGAAGGAAGGAGGAAGGAAGGAAGGAAGGAGGCAGGCAGGAAGAAGAAGGAAGGCAGGAAGGAAGGAAGGCAGGAAGAAGGAAGGCAGGAAGGAAGGAAGGCAGGAAGGAAGGCAGGAAGGAAGGAAGGCAGGAGGAAGGAAGGCAGGAAGGAAGAAGGCAGGAAGAAGAAGGCAGGAAGAAGGAAGGCAGGAAGGAAGGAAGGCAGGAGAAGGAAGGAAGGCAGGAAGGAAGGAAGGCAGGAAGGAAGGCAAGGAAGGAAGGAAAGGCAGGAAGGAAGAGGAGGAAGGAGGAAGGAGAAGGAAGGCAGGAAGGAAGAAGGCAGGAAGGAAGGAAGGAAGAAGGCAAGGAAGGAGGAGAAGGAAGGCAGGAAGGAAGGAAGGAAGGAAGAGAGGAAGAGGCAAAAATGGAAGTGAAATGGAAATGAGGAAAATGAATGATATGATGACAAAAAATCAACAACTATAATTCATTGCATGCAGGTGTTGTACTTTAGTTTTGTTTTCATTTATGTTTCATTATTTTCAATGATGATTCTTCTTAGGATTATGTCTTATGTACTTAAATAATTTATGTAAATTAATTAAATATTGTATAGTTTTATTTCCCATTACAGTAGAACGAGATTTATTTTTTACTTTAATTGTCATGAAAATAGTGTCACAAATTAAAATCTTAATGTTCCTAATAATAGCATATTTTTCCTCATGCACAACATAATTTCTTTCCTCATTTCTTTCTTTTGATTCTGGGGTAAAAATGCTTGGGAGGGCCACTCATGACTCCTTCACCCACTTCTCTCAAACACTTTCAAACCGGAAAGTAACAATCCAGAGCGTTCGGTCAGCAACAGAACAGCTGAGTGTAATTCTGTTATTTTGCATGTACCACAAGGCTTTTAAGCAATTTAGACTCCCTTTACATAAACCACACAAGGATTTTTAACAAACCATTTTACATCGGCTATTCCATGTATTCTTTGAAACAAGCCAAACATTACTTTGTAGTTTGACCAAGCAAAGCGACAATTTAACGATCTGGATGAACTGGTATCCTCCTCTACAACACAATATGGCTTCAAAATAAACCATTGAAGAACATTATGCATTTCTTGCCTTATCGCATCGGCGTGTGTCATGTTAGGCTTTAAGGTCATGCCTTCCGTTCATTTTTGTTAAATATGGAACAGAAACTGACACAAGACCAGAGGAAGGAAGAAATGTTACCTTGGTTAATCAATCTCATCTGCTTCATAAAGGAGCACAGCCCAATATAGTACAAGAGCACAGTGTGGTTTTCATCCTGGGGGATCCCAGAAGAAACTGTCTCTAGCCATGGTGGTATTAGCTGCTTTCCAGACTTATGCTTTAGTCTCTACTGTACGGCTGCTCACCATGAGCTGGCTTCTGGTTTCCTTGTAAAATATAATTGAACCTCACATTGACATCACACTTTCCTCCCCACAAACCACCCATGCTAGAGAGAAAAAGCTAGAGTTGAAAGACACAGACAAAGAGAAGAAGCCATGAGAACCAGAATGAAACCTGGGCATCTTCCAAACCTTATTCAGACCTCAATCTGAGACTGATCACCACTACAGTACAAGGGTGCTAGTTTCAACCTAGCATTGCAATTTGCAGCAAACTGACTTTCAGAAAAACTTAACATTCATGGACAATAAAAGAGAGAGATTGTGACCACATGCTGTTAGTGGTACCACAACAACTGATTTCCATAGCGACTTGTCTCATAAATTTTACCCCATAGCAAATTTATGTCACCAAATGTTGTTCAATTAATATATATTGTAGACTACTAGTTAAGATTTGGGCTTGAGTTCAAACTCTGAAATTCATCATTGTCCTGTTGAGTAAGCCATTCAATTCCAAGTCGCTTTGGATAAAATGATCAGCTGAATGACTTTATATTGTACAGTTTACAGCTTGAGTCATTTAATCTCATTTTATACAATGCAAAAAAAAATAACATAACTACCTGGATTTACTTGAGACTTGACAGCTCCTGATAGGTAAAGGAGAATGAGGAGCGGAAAGAGCATCTTCCAAAGTTGCTTCATCTCAGGCGGAGATGGGACTATCATTCCTGGAGAATGAGACACACGGTTAGAAAAAACTCATGACTTCATTTCACCACAGACATCTAGGAACTGCTCTAACATGATTTATTTTAAATAAAACTCAACAAAGAGAGGAATCAGCTTAACCTCATCAACACTTGAGTAAATTGCAGCCCAGGCTTCACCCTCAAATTTATGATGTTTCAAACTTGTATGACTTTCTTTCTTCAGTGTAACACAAAAGAAGATATTTACCAGAATTTCTCAGTGTTTTTTTTTTTTTTTCGTACAATGAAAGCCAAAGCCAAAACCTTCTTTAAAACATCTTCTTTTGTGTTACTGCAGAAAGTCATTCAAGTTTGAAACGGCAATAGAGTGCTTTTCAACACAGTATGCTGCCCAAATGCTCATGTCAATGGCTGGTCTTCATCCTTTCATTCAGTTGTTATTCTTTCATTACAAAAAGGCACTGAGCCATGACACAAGTTTAATGGGAAATCAGGTTGTTGTTATTTTGAGGCAATGGTTTTAATTTGGTCAATAAAAATGCAATAATTGCCTGCAGAGCATAATGGAATTCCCATATATTCATTATACTGACTTGAGAACAGCAACAACTGTTGGGAAAACTTCACAAGGCATTGTGGCTGGAGTTGAAAAAAATTACAAAGTCTCTGAGTTCAAAGAGAAAATACTTGCTCTCTGGGTTTACTTCAAGTGCTGACCATTAAAACTTTTATGAAGGTCTGCTTTGGACATACAATTTTGAGCAAACAAAGACACAATAAAACTAGCCAGCACATCTTAACATTCATATTTACATAAATGAAGTATGCAGATGCTTCTGTTTAAATTATGCTATCTAAAAAGTTAAGAACAAAAACAGAATATTGGAAAAACCCTATTCTTATTTTGTAAAGTGATATGATATTGTAAAGTCCATAATATTGTGGCATGAGATGTAAGCTCAGATATTACTAATAAATAACTTTTATTACTAATAAATACTAATAATACCTTTTTTAATATGTGAATGTGCACTTGTATTTTAAAAGTATTATTAAAGGGATACTCCACCCAAAAATGAAAATTCTGTCATCATTTACTCACCCTCAAGTTGTTGCAAATCTGTATGAGTTTCTTTCTTCTGCTGAACACAAAGGAAGATATTTTGAAGAACGATTGGAACCAAACCATTGATTTCCATAGCAGAAAAAAAAAAATGCTATGGAAGTCAATGGTGCCAAAGTTCCAATCGTTCTTCAAAATATCTTGCTTTGTGTTCAGCAGAAGAAAGAAATTGTAATACATATTTAAAAAAATAAAATTGTTTATATAACATTTCTGCCACAATAACGGCCCATTTCAAATGTTTACATGCTTCAGTGCAACAGTTATTGTTCGGTGCTCCGCAGTGGTCAAAAAGGATTTAAACAGTGAATTTTTAAATGATTTATTCTTGTAAACTCAGAGATGTGTATTCGGACGGCAGTTAAATTACTACACGACCTTGGTGTTTGTAGAAAAACGGTAGGTAATTCGGCAGGGGATTTTTACGTGGCGGGTGTGGGAGAAAAAAAACACAACTAAAAACAAAAAAAAATAACATTCTGTATTTGGACGGCAGTAAAATCTTCGACTAGCCCCTGTAAATGTTGAAAATAGCTTCTGTCCCAATGAGAAACAATTACCGTCCAAATAGGGCTTTAGGGTTCGTTTACGTAACAACAATGTACTAAAAACAGAAAAGTTTTTCCTTTGCGTTTTTTTGTGTACAGACGACCAAATTGTCAAAACGATCCAAGTTCACATGGATCCGCGAAAACAATTACAGTTTTTCTCAATTGCTAAAACACTAAACCCTATTGTCTAAACCAAATGCTCAGTTGCCTGAACCCTCTGATTGAATCAATCATTCTTTTGGCAAAACCATAAGCACTTTTCACCTGTTTAGACACAACTTGCCAACACATTTTCATTGTGATGCACCCGTGCTGCATAATGGTGAGCACAGGTGACAAAAGTCAAATACAATTAAAGCACATGTATCACCACTTGAACACAACATCTCAAAATTGATCACACTTGTGGCAAATGATGTGAGGGAACAAATACAGTAAGCCAGTTCAGAGAGCACTGGTTTGTGAGGCTCTACAATGGATAGAAATCTGAGAGGAAGAGTTCGTGTGAGAGGAGGTCGAGGTGGTCAACGAAGACAAAGAACAGTAATATCTGATAAAATAGAGCTACTGTGATTGAACATGTTCTTGTCCATAGTACTGTATGAGCATGAGGGAGGCTGGACAAAGGGTACAACCAAACATCAGTAGATTCACTGTGTCCACCATAATCCGAAGATTTAGAGAAGAGAACAGGTAATTACCTTTTTTGATGTAGTACATTATAGTCTATTTATGTAAATGTTGACAGCAATTACTGTATGGCATACTATATAGGCCTACTGTACCACAGTATACTGTAAGTAAATATATGTTTCAGTACATCACTGTACCAATGTACTGTAGTATTGTAATGGAGAGTTGGTCGAACTGTTTGTAGGCCTAGTATTCCATGTATATTTTTGTACTTTATTTTTACATGGGCTTACTGTACACAAGTGGCAAACGCATATGATTTCTGTTTGTTTTTACAAGTGCTATGTATAAATGCACAAGATTTCTGTTTTGTCTTTTTGTACAGGTGCTAAATGCACAGGTTTTTTTGTTTTTGTTTTGTTACATGCATTTAGCCTACAGTGAAAAATAAACATTTATTTTATCCAGCTTCATGTCCTGAGCATTGTGTTTTCTATTTTTCTACGTAGTGTTTAGTGACTGTTCAGTAGTGTTTTTAATTTTGATTGACTCGGGGCACGATTTGACAACATAGTTCAGTTTTGAGCACAGATTAAACTGTTTTGAGGTGAAAGTTTGGTTTTGCAAGAAGAGTCTGAGGTTTTGTGAATGTAGCTTGAAAATTGGGTTTTGTGTTCAAAGTTTAGAGAAAAGGAGAGCAGCTTTCAAGAAATGTGTCTTAGCAATCGAGACAAACTGTAAAACTACTGTATTATGCATGCCAGGCCAGTAGTTGGCGATATATCACTTTGTAAAGAAAAACTACACACCAATACTGAACACGTAATCAAATGTGATTGTGCATGACGTCACTATTTTCACAAATTCACGTTTTTGTAGTTTACACAAAGACAATATCGGTATTGTTTTTAAAACCTTGCATTTTTCAAAAACTTTTCAGGTCCCCAAAACACCAATATCATGTAAATTAACGGACAAAACGCATACAAAGTTTTCTGGTTTTAGTTAATGGTAAAACACAAATGAATGCAAACATTTACTTGATCATGCATCGTTTCTTTCCTAAATTACATTCTCAGCATTAAAGGGTTAGTTCACCCCAAAATGAAAATTAAGTCATTAATTACTCACCCCCATGCTGTACCAACCCCGTAAGACCTTTGTTCATCTTTGGAACACAAATGAAGATTTTTTTGATTAAATCTGAGAGGTGGATCACTGCTACATAGGCTGCCAGGGAATGAAACTTGACGGCCCCGAAAAGTTATTAAAGAAATCGTTAAAAGAGTCCAACTGACTACAGTGGCTCAATCTTAAGTTTATCGAGCTACGAGAATACTTTTTGAGCGCAAAAAACAAACAAAAATAGCGACTCTATTCAAGTATTCTCTTTGGGCCTGGAGATTTCACGCATTGTTATTGCGCAACGCTTCTGGTTGAACGTCACACGCATCACACACATGACCAGCGTCGGCCAATAGTGAGCCTACGTGTGACGTACAACACAGAAGCACTGCGCTGTTACACTACGTCAACAGCTTAGGAGAATGACACGGAAGAGAAGAGATGGTAGAATAAAGTCGTTATTTTAGTTTTTTTTTCGCACAAAAAGTTTTCTCGTCGCTTGATAAACTTATAGTGGAGCCACTGTAGGCACATTCAATATTTAAACATTTTCTTTAATGACTTTCTGGGCCGTCAAGTTTCATTCCCTTAGGCAGCCTATGTAGCAGTGATGTACCTCTCAGATTTAATCAAAAATATCTTCATTTGTGTTCCGAAGATGAACGAAGGTCTTACGGGGTTGGTACAGCATGAGGGTGAGTAATTAATGACTTAATTTTCATTTTTGGGTGAACTAACCCTTTAAACATTGGCCGCAAACATGTTTATAGCGATTAACCTGAATAATGGCACTGACATTTGATTTGTATGGAACTTTATCGCCTCTTGAGTACTTAGTTTTGGGATAGCTCATTTGCAGTGCATTGGCTGAGCATTCATGTCTGCACGTACCTACTTGCAGAGTATGTTTCTGGCCTGACATCGCAAGAAAACAAAAAAACTGACCAGGGGATGTGGACTGTCTGACTGTGGGTCAGACGTTACCTCAGAGAGTGTGTTAGTGCCAGAATGAATGACCAGTTAAGTCAAACTGTCACCTCCCCCTTAACTGATCATACTATGAAATAGTACTCGCTGATTATCACACAACATTTATGTTCTCAAACACCAGCGAACAACAGAAATACTTGAATTAGAATAAATGATTAGGAGAATGATATGTCAAGACTCAGGATATATTCTACAAAACATGACTGTTTCCATCAATCAGTCAACTATATTTATTTTTCTAAAGACAGATGCAGCAGACTAAAATTAAGCTTGCGGTAATTATAATGGAGAAAATATGATGTATGCTGGATTGTAAACAAGCGCAGGATTACTCACTGGTTTTGACTGTGCATGACTGTCCTGGTTCTTTGAAAGGTCTCAACACATGATTCATGATGTGTTATATAACATGAAGAGACACAAAGACAATTGTACCATCAATTTACCCTCATTTCATTAGAAACCCACTTGAACCCACTCCCTCCCCCCCAAAAAAAGTTATTTTCCATGTAATTACATAGATTGTCATAGCGCCTGTTCATTGTCTTCAGCTCCATCTGTCAAAGACAACAATGGATGTGTTATAGTCATCATTTAGCAGAGGTTTCTGTGACTGAACGTCTTTACCGCCGTTTGTGCACACATAAATTGATGATGTTGATTGCATTGGTGCTGTCCTGTCGTAACCTTCCTTTTCAGTCAGAAGTCATGTTTCAAATAAGATGTGAAAGCACTAAAAAAATATGAAAGTTGGTCTATACATAAATATTTGTCATAGTGCCCATTCATTGTAATTGAATGGAAAAGAGTGAATTAGTTTATTTCAATACACAATATCTAGTAAACTGTACTATCAATTACAACCAATCTTGTAAAACCGTAAAGTGCTAAATTGTAAAAGCAAAAACTAGAAAAGCTTCATTAACCAATCCTTGTTGTGTCACTAGAAAATATTTTGAACTAAACATACATTTTGTAATTGAAACAGCAGCATGCATATTTATGAAAGTTATATAAGTTAATCTTAAAGTTTTATACGGCTGGAAAAAAAGTGACTTTGGATCTCTGCTGGATGCCTTAAGAAGCCAAGAAAAGCCTTTATCATTAGCCAAACAAAACTCTCCTCACAGGATTGGAGCAGGAGTGCCCTATATACGAACATGTGTGATCCACTGCCTCATTTAAGGTTGAGCACACACCAAATTCAGTGCCTGAATTTAATTGCATTTCATAAAATAGATGGTTTCGTCCTTAAAGGGATAATTCACCCAAAAATGAAAATTAGCCCATGATTTACTCACCCTGAAGTCATAGGTGTATATGATATTCTTCTGTCAGACGAATACAATCGGAGTTAGGCTATATAATAAAAAAAATGTCCTGGCTCTTCCAAGCTTTATAATGGGTAAATTTTTCTGGAAGTCCATCAAAGCTGACAATCCATGATAAAAGTGCTCGAAACGGCTCTCGGGGGTTAATAAAGGTCTTCTGAAGTGAAGCTAAGCGTTTGTGTAAGACAAAAATCCATATTTAAACCTTTATTGACTAAAATAACTAGCTTCCGGCAGACTACCGTCCGTAACTCGACTTGCGCCAAAAGTGTAATGCGATGACGTATGGCGTAGAATGTAGGAGTTGTTGTTCTGCAGCGTGCTTTCAGAAAACCTCCACCTTCCCCAGCTCCACCTGTGTGGATCTGGTACAGGGGGTTACATGCATGCAGCTGCAGCCTGTCTTACATTATCACAGCAATGTCTGTGAATCTATTGCTAGTAGTAGCCTAATTCTCGGTACTTGCTCTGCAGCAACATAGCAGATCTATTCCACCAAGACCAAATTCATCATTAACATTGTCAAATCCATTACCATGCCAATCTCTATTTACCATACCAATCTCTCTGAGAGTTGTCATGACAGAATTATAGTTATCTTTATAGTTAGCATTCTTGGTGTGATCGGGCCTTTACTGTGCTAATGCTGTGTGTTGTGGAGTATTTGTGTTGATAAATGTTGCATAAGGACCACATTGCTTGGTGGAAGAATTATTATTTGTCAACTACATTATTGCAGTTTGTTTATTTTATGAAATCTTGCTAGGTGGCCTAAAAAGAAAACCAAACCCCCCCTGAAAGAACTGCGTAACAATCAATCAAGAACCCTGGTGTATTTTTGCAGGGCTTTGAGAGCTCAATAATGAAAAAAACAACTAACTCACTTCTTCCTTTTTATGGTGTCTCTTATAAATGTGCTTTGTCTCGCCAGGGACAACCCTATTTGGTTAACACGTGTGACTCTGCAAACCTCTCTGTGAACTCCCAAGCAGAGGGGATACCACACAGGGTAAAGCACAGTCATGACCTGGGTTACAAGGACCCTCAATTACTCACTGCAGTGCATACCGGGGTTACGACGCAGTGGGGAGAGGATTCTTTGGTGTGTTATTATGCCAGCATTTCCCAAAGTCACTTTCCCAAGATCAAAATACTTTTAACACTTCGTTAACAATCAACTTCAGAGATATCTTTTAAGATCGTAAGTTAATGCAACAGAGGCATTTCAAAAGGTATTCCTGTACTGCACAGAAACATACAGTAGATGAGGTCCCTCAGTTTATGAACATATATTTTAGGCAGAGTGTGAACAGATGATCTAGGTCACAGTGTGACTGTATTAAACATATGGAATTACTGGACCGTTGCCTTTGAAGCATTCATATGTGCTCCACACATTTACAGCATAATATATGATTAAAGAGCTTGTGGAGTTTGAAATTGGTACCAGTCCTAAGAGGCCATTACTCAACTTTCACGTGTCATGGTGTTCACACAGCGATTCTGCAAGGAGGCAGATGAGAATAATAGAAGGGGACAGGGGTATAGACGGGGCACAATGGGGGAAGTAACAAGAGATTTGTCTCTTTAACCAGTCGGTGCGTGTATGCTAGTGGTATACTGCATTATGAAGCTGTCATGACCTAATCACATAAATTGAGAAGACAAAGTACCCAACCACTTCAGAATATGGTTTTTAAATTTTCAGACATTGCAGACTTTCAGACAGACTGACAGATTATATTTAGCAACTTTTAAAGTTTCTCATTTGTGGCACTCAAGTACATTGGAATGTTTAAAATCATTTTACCAGCGACTCTAAGGAATTGTAAAAGAAAGCTCCAGCTGTAGCTTTCTAAATCACCTGCCATGCTTCATACTTCATGCTTCAAAGAAGACATTATTACTTATATAGTCTGCATTAAAAGTACAAGTACTTAAATCACACACTACTGTTCAAAAGTTTGGGGTACAATACATTTTTTTAAAGAAATAAAAAAGTACTTTTATTCAGCAAGGATGCAATAAATTGTTCAAAAAGAAAAGTAAAGACTATTACATTGTTATATATATATATATATATATATATATATATATATATATATATATATATATATATATATATATATATATATATATATAATAAATGCTGTTTAGCAACAAGGATAATAATAAGATATTTTTCTTAAACACCAACTCAGCATAATGATTAGAAGGATCAGGTGACATGGACTGGAGTAATGGCTGCTGAAAATACAGCTTTGCCATTACAGGAATAAATTACATTTAAAAAGGATATTAAAATAGAAAAGTGTTAAATTGTAAAAAATCTTACCGACCAAACATTTGAACGGTACACTCTAAAAACTGCTGGGTTGTTTCAACCCAACTTTGGGTCAAATATGGACAAATCCAGCCGTTGGGTTAGATTTTTACATTACATTTTTAACCCAACGTTTGGGTTTGTCCATATTGCACCCAAAGTTGGGTTAAGACAACCCATCATTTTTTAGAGTGTAGGTTAAATACTGTACACTTGTGACAATCTCCCTGAAGAGGTTTGGATCAATAACTGTCAAGCACTGCGTTTCAGCCACTATGCTACATAAGTATTATAGATTATAGAGTATTAAGGGGAATGGAATTAGGACACAACATTGGGCAGTTTCAAATCTGTGACTCCCACATGTGCACCTCTGTCTCTCTGTGAAAGAACATCTCACACCAACGTAAAGAAGATCTTAATGTGAGGAATATTCCACATTACAACATGGAATTTTTGAGAAAAAAACCTTTTGCCATCTTAGATAAAATGATGGTTCTACTAACACTCAAATGGAGATCCACTTTCAGTGTATTAAAGGGACTTTTAAGTTTTGTTTGATTCAGACTAAGATGCTTGCATAAAATTAATTAATTCTCTAAGCTTATATTTATTACATTAGGATTGGAATAGATAAAATAGACATAGCTGGAATAGCATATTGCCATGAAATGACAAGGCCATAGGTCAATTCCCGGGTATACATGGACTCATAAAATGCATATTGCTAGCCACTTTGGGGGAAAAAGTGTCTGCCATAAGATTTAGTGTAAATTAATAATAGTCATCATAAATATCATCTGAAATTTCACTAGTAATGGTGGATAAGGAAAAATAATTTGTGAGTAAAATATCAAAAGCTTGAAAAATATTTCACATTAAAATGCTTCAAATAAATTAAAAGTTGAGTATTTACCTCACAAGAACTTTGCATTAGTTTTTAACAAGATGATTAATTATATGAAATAAGAATGAAACATTTTGGTGGGCTCAAGTTTGCAAAGAGCAGCGTAGCCATTAAAAATCTTTCTTTCAAATATGATTAAAGGGCCGTTCACACCAAGAACGATAACTATATTAGCGTCCACACCAATGAATGACAATACTCTGTTTATTCTCTCTTTATCTCTCTTTGTCCACTTAAACGCTTGAGCTCTTCAAAGTGGAATAGATTCTGATTAGCTTGTCAATGTTTTAATTATTAATCAGAAAAAAAAATCATTCTAAAAGTAAATCCAATGATATCGTTTCTCTGTGCCTTTATCGCCATAGTTGTGATGTAGACTCTGCAATTTGTTATATTTAGAACTTTATCTTTATTGTAATCGTCCTTGGACTGGCCTTAATTCGGAAGATTATTATGCTCAACTGCTCAGAAAAAATATTTCTTATTATTTTAGTTAAATAGTAAAGCATTTAAACATTTAAGAGTCCAGTTTGATTATTTATTTTTAAATAGCTTTTTTCATATTTTCATAAATAGGAAGTATAAATAGGAAGCAGCCATATACTATAATTAGTATAAAGAAAGCTTAAACTAAGAAGGGAATAAATATGTGTTTTGTCCATTTAACAGAAGTTTTGTGGTGAGAAATGCAGTTTACCAAAAGCAACAATCCCAGAGATTATAAACAGACTCTAAGTAACACACTAGAATACTAATTCCAGAAAATCACACTAAAAAACCTTTTTTATCTGATAACAGCATTTAAAGAGAAACCATCAGTGATTTGAAGGAACTTATTAAACATAACACCTCACAGCACAGAGCGCCAATAGTGCACAAAAAGGCCGTGCCCCTCGCGAGACCTCTTAGAGTAAATATAGTTGGATTTAGCTGATTCCAAACCACAATACTGGCTCTTCAGTGCAACCTGGCAAAACGACTCAATTACACGTAACACGCCGTCTTCTAGGCACTTTAGTCAACATGATTCACATGTGATAGGTGAAGATCACTTTTAAAGTAAAACGTGGCCTCGCACAGAGCCTGGTTACCTCATAAACAGCATGAGGCCCATATCAGGAAAAAGGAAATGAAAGTCAAAAATAGTGTCAGTGATTTTGCAATGAGGACACAGTGTGCTCTTTGAATTTAAATGCATAGTGGGGCTCACAGCAAGGTATCGCAACAAGTATCTAAGCAAAAGCTAGTCCATTTTTACAGCAATTTTTAGTTTATTTTCCAGGTAGGCTAAGTGATATGAAAACCACAGCAATTAAGAGTAAATGGCATTTTATATGCAAACCTTTCATCTTTATGCACTTTTTCCTGTGCCACATTGAGGATATTGAGTCATGAATAGTAATAATGTTTAGAGCATGTCTTTTTCAAGTCAAGGACTTTTTGGTGGATATAGACAGAAAACAAAAGGAGTATCATATTAATATAATTACATATATGATGCTTACATTACATTGTCTTTAAAACAATTAATATATATTATAACTATTATATTATATTACATTTTTTTGTGTCACTTGTGTGTCACTTGTGTCACACTTATTTTGTTTCCCCACAAAAATTCCCCACATATAAAACATTTTTAAAAATAATTTACAATATAATAGTTTATGCAGGTTTAATAGTCTCCATAAGCTTTGCTCTGGACATAAACAATTCCTAGATAATCAGTCTGTCATTATTGAATATAGCAGAGAAGCTAATGACAGCTTCACATAGATTGGAGGACAGACAGGTCATACATTATCTAAAGGCCTCAATTAAATATCATCACACATCAGTGTCAAAATCTGGTTTCAATTTGTGGCCCTGTAAGCAAGAGCTTTCCCAGATCTGGGATCGGCACTTAACCAACCAAATAACCAGAAAATGACAGCGAAGGGCTGTTCAAAACGGCACCTATCAAGACGACTATATGAACTTTCGGTTACGATTGAGAGCCTCACTAAATAACTGTTAAGATTTTAATTATATGCTGTAAAAATGATGCCAGTTCTCATAATGATGTATTTAAATATTCTGTGGAGTTTAAGCATTCGTGCCATTTCAGGACTGTCACGGGTGGTCGAAGGCAAACAGACAAATATGAAGAGTAGAGTTCCAACATGACATTTAATGACAAAAAGGCAGAGCAACACACACTAAAGTAGGCTAAGCGTGAAAAAACACTGAAAGACTGAAGGAAGAACTTAAGTAGTGACTTAAACAAGATAATTAAATTACGTGCACCTTTACAGAGTAAACTATAACAGTAACCATAGTGTGTGGAGTGGCGGGAAAATCAAACCAAGGAACACATGAGATGAATGAAAACAAACTAAAGTCCATGATAACTAGGGGCTGTTTACACGACACCGCTTTCAGCTAAAAACGTAAACAATATGCGTTGTGGCCGTTCATTTACATGACAACGGCATGCCTGAAAACGCAAACTTTACAAAACGGGTTTCAAAGTGTAAGTTTTTGAAAATGGTTTCCGTGTAAACAACAAAACCGTGAATCTGTGAAAACGATGATTTCATGCACATGCGTATAACGTAGTGTTTCATCGACATAACGACTTGGCAGCAGAATGCAGCTTTTTCAGACGTTTTCAGCCGGGATCGTTTTGACAATGGTGTTGTCTGTATTCATAAAACTCAAAGTAAAAACTTCTCAGTTTTAAGCATATTGTTGTCATGTATAAACGTACCCTAAGACAAACTGAACATAACTGTGACAAGGACATTCATTCCAAACATTTTTATAAGAGTTTATCTCTTTGTCAAAGCTTCAAATGAGCACAATTACAGTGTAAAGAAATTGCTGCCTTAAAGGTGCCATGTGTAATAATTGAGGTAAAAATATCCAAAAAATGAGCTACACGCATCAAAAGAATGAGAAGAAATAAGGGCGATGATGTCATTAAAAAAATGAAAAGTTATAGTGTTGCAGAGATATCAACCTAAATTAGCATTAGCATTACTAGCCTCGGCCCGACAGGTGTTGTAATACCAGTTTCGGCCATGGGAGGCGGTATGCGGGCAACATACATAACCACCAGCCAAACTGCAACACACGAATAACTCGCACTGCTTGTATCTCTTTAATCTCTAAAAATCTCCAAATGCTCCACGTGAAACTGCGGTCTTACTATCGTGTCAATTGATTTGATTAATATGCTCGAGGGAGAGAGAGCAGGACCGCTCTCGTGTTGTTTGAAGACGTGAGAGAGCGCGCGCGCGGCCGGGGCTCGCTCTCTCTCTCTCTGCTCGTAACGCGCCCTGTCAAGCGCAGCGGCAGCAGTCATTCTAGTCTACATCCCTTACCGAACAAAATAGGCTTTGGCGGGACAAAGAGGACTATTTGACGGTTTTAGAAGATTAACAACCTGAAACTAAAAAACAGACTAGGCAAACTTTCTGGAGGTATACTGCCCCCATCTGGTATGGAATATGTGGAGTATGAATTGATTTTTTGACATAAGGCACCTTTAAATTTTTAAGTACAACTTAAACTGACTTAAAAAAATGAGTTGAATCTTGTTTACCTTGTATAAAATTTGAAAGTTGCTTAACTTATTTTGATGAGTTAAAGCAATGTAAAAACACATGTTGTCATAATTTATTCATCAAATAATTTTTCACAGTGTAAAATAGTGCATTTTATTTGGCATTCAACGTTAATGGATCTTATTCGCCAGGCTGATATTCACACGCCTGTAAATTTAGGTATGAAGAGACCATGTGTTTTTCATTTGAAACCTCTTTCATTCCTCCCTAAAGCAATGGTCATAGCATTGCAGATATTTTACTTTCATGGAAATATATAAATCCAAATGTAAAACGTAGTTCCAGTAGAATTAGAGCCAAGTGATAGCAAAAACAGATGCAAGTGCAACGACACATGTTATATAATCATGAATTTTCGTGATGAGCAAATGTTTTTAATCTAACCTAAAAGCACAGGTGACTGAAAATGTAATTCTAACAAAGGCGTCATATATTTTACAGTTAGCATAACTGCATAGTGATGCTATTAGATAATTAAAGGGGTGGTTCGGAATTTTGCATTTACATTTACAAGTTAGCCTGTGTGTTATTTACCAGTGGAGTCAGTTTTCGAAAATGTTCACCCAGTCCTTCCAGTTGCGTAGTTGGCCGGTGCTAGGCTAGCACGAGTCAAAGGTATTGGTTAGCCTGCCATTAAAACAGTTTTACCCACTCCACAGTTAACCAAAAGCACATCAATTATAACGCCAGCATAATGTTAGAAATCAAACTACTCTAAAATGTAAAATGTAGTTTGACATATCAAAATATATTTCAATGATCGCATTACATTTACAGGAACTAGTTTCTCAGCAGCGCCGGAATTTTACTCTCCTCTGGGAGTAGTACTGCGCCGGAAAGTAAACACAACAGAATGGGCTCCTTGCACGTAACTACTTCCTTACCGGAAATGCGGCCTCGTCTTTTCCGGCGCTATTCTACACTATGAGATGAGATGTTTAAAAGAGTTGCCGAAATTAACAATAACGGACGTATATCGCCTTTGTAAGAGAATGGCTTTAAAATGCATGCCTCTTCATATATCAACGGATATGAAGGTAAGTCTATATATCTCAAACTTTATGGCTTCCGTTAGTTTGCTAGCTTACATTAGGCTAATAAACAACCCCGGGCTGACAGAATATGCGTGTTATAATGTTGTACTGTTTTCTAGTATTAGGCGGAAAATGTCTACGTTGTGTATGTACGCCTTCAGACAGGAAGAGAGCGAGCCGTATTTACCCGTTGCGGATATGACGTCAGGTTGCTATGTGCAAGGAGCCTATCGCACTACGTTACAGTCGGAACGTCAAGTTAGCTAGTAGTAGTAATATCACTCCGCCGCTGCTGTAGACTATGCTGACAAATAGAGGGAACAAAGTATAACTATTGCAATGCGATGAAAGGCTAGTTTGATTTCTAACATTATTCTCTCAACAGACATTTACATCGATAGTCTGGCGTCATAATTGATGTGCTTTTGGTGAACTGTGGAGTGGGTAAAACTGTTTTAATGGCAGGCTAACCAATACCTTTGTCTCGCGCTAGCCTAGCACTGGCGAACTATGCAACTGGAAGGACTGGGTAAACATTTTCGAAAACTGACTCCACTGGTAAATAACACACAGGCTAACTTGTAAATGAGGCCCGATGTCCAACATTCCGAACCACCCCTTTAAAGAATCAAAGGCCACAAACAGTATAAAACAAAGTCTGCTTAGATGGTTAGAAAATGCTTTGAAAAAAGAAAAAGCTTATTATGAAAAAGGTTTTTTAAAAGGGTCTTTGTGAGACAAAAGAGCCTTGGGGCTTTGCACAATGATATGCAATTTAAAAATATTTAAAATGTAATAAGCACTCAGCTGTTAGAATTCTTAAGTTAGAGCTGAAGATCACGTTCAGACTTTTAGAGTGCTATTTACCATGTAAAGCTATCTGGTCCAATGGGTCATAGTTTGAATGGTGAACTTCATCTGTGCACCTGCACAAAACACACTGGAATGTAACATACACTCTCTCTCCTGAGCTTTCAGACTGAAATTACACCTAACAACTCCGCCAGTGGAAAAATCCTTTTCTATTTCCTTTTTGAAAAGCAACAGTCAGTTTATGAAGTGTCGCATGAATCATACAAGACTCAAAGCAAGCAGTGGGCGCTCTCTTACTAAAAGTCAATGTACATTTATTTCCAAAAGAGCAGATTTGCACATTAACAAGGGAAAATTTTAACTTGCCATGATCAGTTTAATCAAAAACCATAACTGCTAATCAACTTTTTATATATATATATATATATGAAGAGTTCAGATGCAAAAGCCTCTAAATGCCATCTGAAATTTTCTTCTAAAATGATTATTTTTATCAAGCTCGTATATTTAAGTTCAATAATTTCACTTAAATGGCAAGAAAAATTACCCATTAATATTAATTTAAGTGAAATTACTGAATTACTGTGTGTGTGATTAAGTTATTTAAAAAACGATACCATGAAAACAGTCTGTCAACGTAATACAAAATATAAATCAGTTGCAAAATATGGGTTCCATTCCACAAAAGGGTCTTTATAGTGAAAAAAAGGTTCTTTAGATTTTTTAAATTTTCTTCACACTAAGAAAAAAGTAGCACTTTATTTTTCCAGCATGAACATATGCACTTATTATAGTAATTGCAATAACTGTGTAACAACTAAGTACTAATCCTAAACCAACACCTAAACCCTGTAGTTACCTTATATTACCCAGTACTTTCTTAGGTAAGTACTGTAAGTAAACGTACTATAAAATAAAGTGGCAATGCAAAAAACATATTCTCTCCTGTTATCCAATCGAGATCTTGAATCAATGTAACAGTGAGAAAAGTGAGATCGTTTCTGATTTTACAGTAATACATCGATCTGGGAAGTGGTATCACAAGCTGGGATTTCTAGTACAGTGGGACTAATGCAATTTATTGACTTCCCATGAATTGGACAGGTTAATGCCAATTGAACTAAACTTGTCCCAGTCAGCTTAGATAACAAAATGTCTGCCTCTGTTTAGGAACAAAAATAAATACACTGCCAAAAAAATTATTTTGCCTTGTTTTCCAGTACAAATATCTAAACATTCTTAAAACAAGATACATTTACTCAAGAACCAAAATGATGTAATATCTTAAGTCTTGTTTGGAAGAAAAATATCAAAGTGATTAAAAAATAAAAAAGATCTAACAGTGGGGTCAGAAAAATAACTTAATTCAAAAAGAAAACAAGATTATTTTTCTTACTCCATTGACATTTTGTTTTTAACTCACTTAATTCAGATACATTTTTACCCAATAATTTTTTTTGGTAGTGTACCTAGACTGAGATGTAAAACAAATCTAAAAAGCACAAACATAATATTAAATTACTGCAGCCAAATGTAAAGTTAAAAGGATAGTTCACCCAAAAATGAAAATTCTGTCATAATTTACTCACCCCCAAGTTGTTCCAAACCTCTATAAATGTCTTTGATCTGCATTAACCCCATATTCTTCAAAATATCTTATTTTGTATTCAGCAGAAGAAATATACAGGTTTGGAACAACTTGAGGTTGAGTAAATGATGACAGAATTAATTTGTTTGGGGTGAACTATCCCTTTAAGGTGAACTTCAGCTAATGATTTCATTGTTCCAAAGTAAAATAGTAAAATGTAATGTACAAGTATATGACTTAAGAATTATTATTTATAATAGCTTTGCAATGTAATCATCATAAAAAATATGTATTATATATGCCTGGCTTAAATGCAAAAATGTAGCAGGGGGTCTCAGATAAAAGGGGTCTTTATCCACTAAGGAGCCTCATTATAGCCTTTTTGTTATCAGAACAAAACATTACAAATATAGCACACACAAGCTTTGGCTGCAAACAAAGCTCTAGCGTCTTTGTACATAAAGGCTTACAGAAATTTAAGAATGTTTATAAAGTGACTATTCGCAGTTCAGATAAATCCTGTGTTGAGGTCTTGGAAAGGTCATCACTGTGTGATGCCGGTAGTGATTTCATGAACCACGTCCTACGCGAGCCAGGTTGATTTGCACAGTGGGAGGATATACAGTGTTTCCAAAAGTGTTTGGACAGTAAATCACACTTATAAAAATGTCAAAACAAAGGACATTTTCTCATGATTAACCAAGTTCAAGGTAATTTTTAGAGGATGTATAGGCCTAAAGTCCATAAGTTGTTTTAGCAAATAAACCACAAGTGTAATTCATAATTTATCAATACTAATACTATTGAGCAGTATGTTTTATCATTTAAAAGCTTAAAACATTTTTAGACTTGAAAGACGTTCTTATCAAAATATCAAAAAACTATTTAAAGTGTACAAGACTGACTCAACTGTCCAAACGGTTTAGGGATACTGTGCTTTTTTAAGGTTAAAAAGGTTAAGGTTACGTGTTTTTATAATACAAATATTGCATTCTTAATTTGACAAAAAGGGCTACATTTATAACTTTACAAAGCTGTATGAGAAAGACAGTCCCGAGGACATAATGCTAAACTAATACCATACAATATGTATAATTTTCAAGCAGAATTATATACTTTAAGTACA
The DNA here is from genome assembly GCA_036326025.1 of Chrosomus eos. NCBI lineage: Eukaryota > Metazoa > Chordata > Actinopteri > Cypriniformes > Leuciscidae > Chrosomus > Chrosomus eos. The sequence continues at coordinate 27,367,601 of CM070828.1, forward strand.
CTAATATGACATTTAACAAGCTAGAACATGTATGATGGCTTGTTAAAAAAGTAAATTCAGAACAGCTGGTTTGCAAAAGTCCACTGGATCAAGTTGCTCTGCTATCCGCTATTTTAGTCTGCCATGCAAACAGTGACTGTCCAATGCAAGCCTTAACACAAAGACAACGGCACAGCACTGATACACTTTAAATCATCTTAAAACCTTCACAATCAGTCAAATACACATTCTTATTAATCAAACTAATTACACAACTTCTTTAAATTGAATAAAAATAAAAGAATAAAAGAAAAGAAAACAAAGAAAATTACAAACATAATGCAAACTTACTGCTTGGGTTGCTTTTTTCAAACCATTTGTCCAAGGCCTTTCTAATTCCAAGTACTGTATGAGTAATAGAAAGATAAAAACTAGGATTTTTCTTTCTCTCCGAAGTTCTCTCAGTTCTTACATTCAGGCACAGTAAGCTGATGTAAGACACCGCTGGATGAAGGAAAAAAAGCGAGAGAGAGAGCGAGGAGAGAGAGAGGAGAGAGAGAGAGAGAGAGAGAGAGAGAGGAGAGAGAGAGAGAGAGAGAGAGGAGAGAGAGAGAGAGAGACTAAAAAACTTACATTCTGAGGATTCTTGGGAAAATGCCAAAGTCCCAGAATTCTTTCTTGCCATGCAGAAGGTTTCAATTAAGTCAGACTCCTTTGACCAATCAGAGAAGATTTTCTTGAACATTATTTCTTTTATATATAGGCTAGTCCAACAGCATCTACAATACAATAAATATAATAAATAATAATAATTCAGAAGTGAAGTGATAAGTGACAGGTAAGTTCATGTCATGTAGTTCATATGATCAGTTATTTTCCACAGCAATGTGTTGGCGCTCACTAATGTTAGTAGGAGGTAGCTTCATTAAAAATCTATCAAAAGCAGTGAATTAATGTACAATTGTTTGCATTTATCTTGCAAACTGTTATTTGAAAACATTTTTATAAAAACTATGAATTAATTATTTGAGTACTATGCATAAGGTGTTGGCTATCAGTTAGTTCTGGTTGTATTGATTATTAATTGAGCTTCACATAGTAAGATGGATTTAAAATACCCTTATCTTTTTTTCAACTATTAAAAAAGTCTGTTATTATTAGGTAGACTTCTTTGAATTTAGTTTGCCTTCCCCTTTAAATGTCTCCTCCATCTCTATAGTGGAAAATCAATCTTCAAGATAATGAGAAAAGCAGTCACAACTTTTTTTCTTCACCATTAGCTTTGGCTATAGAGACAGGATACTAAATAATAATTTATAGATGGAAAACTTATACAGAACAACTGTTATAAAAGAAAATGTGTGCAATAAGAACTCACAACTTCTCCACTCATCTAAAGAAACAGTTCTATATGCTGGCATGGCCTCATATGGTTACCACTAAAAAGCAAACATTTTACCATAATTAAAAGCCTAAAGAATGGCCTCGGAGTTACTACTTGTCATTATCTAAAGCCAGCTACAGTGCACTAACCTTCTGCATGGGTTGATGCTCTTCCTCAAGGGCACAAAGGTGACAGGATACGAAGAGGATAGATCGCCAAACCCAGATACATCACAAATGTTGATCCCAATTCCCAAACCATCAACACTTGTGCGAGTGGCGTAGATATAAATCTGAAAGGCCTTTCATTTAAATAACCATCCCCTTGATTCCAACACTGCACATTCATTTGCAAGGGCTTATTCTCTAACTTCCCAACTTTGTGGGATTTACATGATTGAGAATAATGATGCATCTAAGTCAAGGCACATTTCTAATAAATTTCAACCAGGTGATTTGTATAAAAAGATACGTTTTTCATTTCTCCATTGAACTTTTTTGTATTGTAGGCCTACACAGAAATAATCTCAGAATTCATGGAGAACCAAAGGAAGTGGCAAAAACGGATACTTTCATTGCCAATACAAACCAATGCAAATCTAAGAATTCCAACAAAATATTTTTAATGTACTCGATGAGTGGAGAATCATGCTTAAGATATTTTGAAATATGCCTGTTTATACTAATCACATGCTTCAATTTAGGAAGCATTTGTCTCGGCGAAAGTCAATGCGAAAATTGCAGGAATGTCGACATTTCCATCTTCTCAAATGTCAAATTATACACAATGCAACTCTCCTATTTCCATGCATCTTGTACAAATGTAAATCAAGAAATTCCGTAATCAATAACTCGTTACTGAGAAAAGCAATGAGTATGCAGAAAATAAAGTAAACAAACAAATTAATCTTTCAACATGATCAATTATTTAATACATTGATATGCACAAATGAACTAATCGGGAAGTGAGAGAAGAGAAGTGCTAAAGACTGCAAGTGAGATACTAAGAGTGTAAAAGAGAGAGGAGAAAGAGTTGGTGTGAGTGCACACTCCCTAAAGCAGAAAGAGACTCCAACCAATCAGAAAATCTCCCATAAACCCTGTGCTGGAAAGTCTGATGCAATGTTACATTCTCACTCGCTTTTAAAAACGGACATTCACTTTGTTTTGTATTTTTACAATTTTTCATGCAACCTGCAGCACTGTATATATCATTGTGTATCATTTGATGTATAAATTAAACAGCTAAATTCACGTTCCAATTCAAGAACAAAAGCAATGCACATTGCTATAAAAATAAGTCTTCACAAAATAAATAGTTTGATCATAAAATTCGTTTGATTGCGATTAGCATTCTGCCCCCGTTCCTTCAATTTATTGTACAATAATTTCACAGTTTCCTCCACCCTGGCAGGAAGTGAGATGAAGATGATAAAGAGATAAGAGTCTTCATTTTGGTTTTAAGTGCAGCAGCCGGCAGTACGTTCACAGGCCGTTCTTCACGAGTTCATGGACGCCTTTCTCATCAATGACCAGAGTGGACTGGAAAGCTTGCCCGTTCACAAGATGCTCCAACCCCTTTGGAATCAAGAGAGACTATTAATTCCTCATTCTTTGAAACAGAAACTTGCAAGTAGAGTATATGGCTTAGAATGTATTTTTCCCCCTTGCACCTAAACCTTATATCAGGTAAAGTTACTCTGGGATTATTACTCTTACCTCACCACCATAGGACACAAGAGGAGAGATCTCACATTTGATTGGCAGGTCTGTTCCATCCTTCAAGCTGTGATAGGCAGAGCACCAAAATGGGTTATATATATTTTTATTTGTATTAATGACTATGCCAGATCAAGCATTAATCGAGTCATATATGATATAAAATGATTTTAGAAAATCAGACACTTCATATAAAAATCCCATTACAAATGATTCACCCATTTAAACCGCCACAATCACTTTATGCAAAATGCAACAATTTTTAATGCATTTAAATATTCATAATACAAAATTCAAGAAAATTTGATCATAAGCACCTACACCAGATTATTTGTTATATTGATGAGCAGCCTTGTTCTGTTCAGCATGCCGGATGCCCATTTCCCAACATGCATATTATTCTGCCTGTTAGTAGCTGCTTTTTGGGTCAGAGCCAGTTAAAAGATGCCAACCTTTACTACGGCCTGTCTGGGATTGGACATCTTCCCCCTCTGAGCTCTAACAGCTACACGGAATCTACTAAGAGCGAAGCCCCATCACCATGCATTACATACGACAGTGAGAATAGTTACTTCTGGCTGACTTCAGGAGTGACTGTCCCTGCTGGTCCATGTCTAGAAATGTTACACAGGAAATATAGTGTGGTTACACTATAACTGAAGATAAATGGGAGTTAAATTGAACACAGGTGGGAAGGAAATGTTTAAAACAATAAAAGACTGGACTGGAGACAATCTAGGTTAAAGTAAAATATAAAAATAATCCATAAGCCTGCATCCATATGGATAAGAGCCGTGTGAGGACTCCTTAGAAATTCTCATTTTGAGTTCCATGGGGGGGAAAAATGACACCAGAGTTTAAAAAACAACATCAAAGTGGGTAAATACTGACAGAATCGTCATTCCTGAGTGTTCGTCTCACCTGGGTATAGCAGGTATGCGGGTTCCATTCTCATCAACGAAATGTCCTCCTGCATTTAAGATCCAGCGGTGATGCAGGGACATGAGGGCGTGACGGGCTGTAGTGGGGTTGTCCTTCCCATCCTGACTGTCTGCATTCTTCAACGGAGAAAACTCATCTTCTCTTAGAACTTCGTATACCATAAACTTTCTGTCACACACACACAAAAAGTTTCAATAAGTTATAACTAATTGAACATGCCTGAAGCAATACGTTTTAAGTTTTTTTTTAAAAGATAGACAATTTCCAATCATTTATAGCTTTCATGTGCCGTCACACCCTTACAGTAATGCCCACCTGGAGGGACTTTCCTCCATAGAGTGGTGCAGGGATGACGTCAAAACCTGGAAGACTAATTCCTTGAGATTTTCCTATGGGACTTTATAAAGGGTTTTTTCAGTTTATGAGTAAAATAAAGCTGGTGTAAACTTGGTGATACTTTCACATTTTGTTCTACAACAAACCACCACCCACCCACACACTAATCTATTTACTTATTAGAAACATATATTTAAAAAAATGCTTCAAAATTAACATTTTGGTATGGGTGTGTGTAATTTACATTGTAGAGCAAAACGTCAAATTATCAAAGTTAAGTTTATCACTAACAGGCTTTCTTTTTCTCATAAATTAAAAAAAAAAACATCATAAAACCCCACAGGAAAATCTCGAGGGTACCAGTGGCAAATTACACTTCCGGGTTTTGACATCCCTGAACCACTTTTTTTTTTTAAGGTTGGTAAAGAAACAATTTGAAAGCGTTTGATATTTTTGTTTGATTTTGACAATTTTAAGCCAGTTTTACTAGAACTATAATTTTAACTTCTTTAGCCTGCCGAAAATATGCTATAAATAACACTTATTTTGCATATGATTAGCTTTAATTATAGTCTTTAAGAGATTTTGGAGGCTCTTGGATCTTCATATCTCATAATAGTGTGAGCCAGAGCAGAGGTGTTGTTGACCTTTTGATAGCTACTTTTGTGTTTCAAAGGGTACAGAAAAAGAAAAAACTGCACTGTCTACAATGTGCATATTGTGTAAAACTTGTAGAATCTATTTGAACTCAGTCAGTTCACTGAAACGTGGGTAAATGAGGACCATTCCAGTCAACAGCACACATACTGAAAACAGGAATGAACAAAAAGTCCTGACACTAACTTGGCAAACTGGAATATGTCGAAGACAAATTTTTCCATCTTAATCCCATTGGGTTTGTCAGGTTTGATTAGCTGCCCCTGTGTGTTCACGTAGGGAATTTTCTTCTGTGCCACATGATGCTGCAACTGTGGCTCGTGAGTCCTAAAAGAAAGATAGAGAGGTATAAAGACAGAGGGATGGAGGGGCAGACAGTAACAGACAGAAAAGTGAAGCATGTTCTTTCAGTTAAAATTTCATAAAAATGACAATAAGAGAACACGTCTGGCAAAGTCATCAGTGTTTAAAATACCAGACACTCAAAAAAATGCAGATGTTCCTCTCCTGACTTTACCTCATTCTCTGCGCACATTAAAGTCAGATCCATCCTGTCTAGTATTTACAAGATGGCAAAGCTCATTGGAAATAGCTAATAGAAATAGCTGTATTGTTTAACATGTTACGGAGATCATTGCCTAGCGACAAAATATCATCAAATGCTGAAAAAAAAGCTGTGATTCATAGATAAATAAAAAACCCGGCCAAAAAATTAATAAAAATATAAATTAGTGACATTAATAGCGGACTCATATAATTCATGAGGCACTCTCTGAGGATTGACTGACCTCACAATCTCTTTGAGGAATGTGAGGGTGAAGAAGTGATTCGCTATGTTGCCAGCATTGAACATAAGTCGACCATCAGCGCTTCGCTTCTCTGCCGTTGCCAAGGTAATCTCGCTGTACTCCACTACTTGATAAAGCCCATCCACCTTACAGACCACGCCCACCGCCTCTGTTGGATTGGTCTTCTCCACAACCTGCCAATCAGAAGTAGATGCATGCGTGACTTCAGCACAACATTGAGGCATTTCAAAATGTCAATGCATTCAATACATGCAATACCTGCAACATTAGTTTGCCTTCAAAATCACTTAGGTCACGTCTTGTTTTTTTAATTTTTTTATACATATAGATCATCTAGAAAGTGAATCTTTAGAAACACTAACACTTAATAACGGTAATAACTGAATTACTGTTGAATGTAATATAAATGCACATCCAGTTTTATAATGCTTTGGTGCTTACATTTTTTTTGTTTTTAATTTTTTTATAGAAAAAAAAGAAAAAAGTGTACAATTTATTATCAGCCATTTATCGGCAATAACAAGAATATCTAAAGAACCACACTAATGTTCAAAAGTTTGGCGTCAGTAAGATTTTCCTTTTTAAAATACCTTCATTCATTAAGGATGTAATAAATTGAACAAAGGTGGCCGTAAAGAATTTTTAAAATAAATGCTGCTCTTTTGAACTTTCTATATGATATATAATATGATGGTTTTTACAAAAACATTAAACGGCTTAACTTATTTTCAAATGGGATAATAATAGAAATGTTACTTGAAGACCAAATCTGCATATCAGAATGATTTCTGAAGAATCATGTGATTCTGAGAAATTGCTGCTGAAAATTCAGCTTTGTCATCACACTTAAAAAAAAATAAATATAATATATATATTTTATATATTATTTTACTGTTATTGATCAAATAATAACAGCCTTGGTGAGCGTAATAGACTTTTAATATATATATATTTTTTTTTAACTTTTACCAACCCCACACTTTTGAAAGGTAATGTACATTATGATGTTTTGATGCCTAAATTCAATTAAGGGGTCTCCATCCCCATCCCTATATATGGCAAAAGTTAAATCAGTTATGGGAAATACAAAAAGACCAAAAACAATTTACTGTAACAAACCCTGTAAACTCTTGTTAATGATTACATTTGATTTAGTTTGCGTTTATCAGCTGTCATAAAGATTGTACCAGGTCAACTGATAACAATTGTCACAACTTGTCAAGTAATAAAACCATGTCTAAAACAGTTAGTTTAAGATGCCTTTTTAACATTTAAATGAATTTAAATTGAAGACACATTTATCAACACTGAAATGTCAAGTACTAAACTAGCTGCAGTGTTTGAACAGCCCACACACTCCTGTGTGCTGTGTTTGCCTGAGGTCTGTGTTAAATTACAGCAGAGGCAAAAGCAGAAAACCCTTTCCATTCATCCGAGTAACAAATTACAAACTTCTCAGTTGATGAAGGGTTAGCATTGAGGAGAGGCTTCGAGCTAAAGCCACTTTAAGTGCATGCTTCAGAAATGATGAGGGGTGGGTGGGTCCAGATTTTCTTACCATCGTCCCCCTGTCACGCAGAACCGCTTAATTACTAGCAGCTTCGGAAAGCTCAGAATTCAAAACCAGCTGTTGAGTATTTACATCTGAACCAAATATCACATGCAAATACTTTCATGAATCACATTTCGTACGCCAATGATTCAGTTTGAGGCGGAATCAAAGGCAGCTTAAAGCATTTTGTTCACACTGTGAAATACAAAACCGATTCTTCGCTTTCACATAACAACCAATAAAAATATCCAAATTCAGAGAGAACAGAGAAAAATAATCAAAATCAGAGAAGAATAAATACAGCAAGAATACGATAAAGTAATATTTGTTTTAGGCGTAACAAAACAAGCACTTCCAGACTACATGAAACTCTATGGTCATTACTAGTGTGTAATGACTAACTGGTCACACAAGTAAAACATGGTGAGTTTCATTCTTGTGTTAATGCATACTCTTCAGGAACACACCTACTGTCAAGTGTCAATCATTTCATATGTATTGGATATCTGAGTTAAATGAATGTTACAAACATTCACTATGATAAAAATGGATCAGCTTAGCAATTTGGTGTTCATTGCATCATAATAACCACTACAATACGTCAAAGACTGTGAGGTTACACAGAGAATAATGGCTAAATTAATTGGTATCCTGCATCACCAGGCTGGTTATATAAGAATTTTAAAGGCAATTAAGCTCCTGACTGGAGACCATTTAAAATGTCCAGAATAACCACTGTTCCTTGTAAAAGTATTTGCCTCTTCTTGCAGTTGTGTACGCAGACTGCAAAAGCACATGTGAACGTGTTACCTGAAACTACATTCTAAGGAAGCACACTTCATTGCTATAGGATGTGCGGCTAAGCCCAGGGTCCCATCAAAACATTCCTAACGTATTAACATCATTAAACAACTAGGTTAACAATTAGATGAGAATAGTTTGGTACTTAAGTAATACAATACTCAATACTGATATATTCTCAATTTCTGTTTTTATTTCGTCTTTCAAAACCATACTAAACCATGCAAATTCATTCCAATGTGTAAAAAAAACTAAAAAGAAATGCACAAACTAATGTTAAAAGGTTTAGGACCAGTAAGATTTTTTTTTTTGGTGGATTATTTATTTTATTCAAAATATAGAAAAAAACTGTCATTTTACAAGTTACAAGGGCGGTTTTCTATTTTAATATCTAATTTTTTTAACGGCAAAGCTGAATTTTGAGCATTATCACTCCAGTCTTCAGTGTCACATGATTCTTCAGAAATTATTCAAATATGCTGATTTGGTGCTCAAGAAATAGTTGTGTTGCATTTGTGTTGTACAGTGATACTTTTTTTAAAGGATTCTTTGACGAACAGAAAGTTTAAAAGAACAGCATTTGTTTGAAATAGATATCTTTTGTAATATTATAAATGTTTCTACATTCACTTTTGATCAATTTAATGTGTCCTTGCTGAATAAAAGTATTCATTTTAATCAATCGTACTGACCCCAAACTTTTGAATGGTAGTGTAAATTCCTGTACATCCTGTTTTTTTTTTTCTGAGCAGTTGCTCCATCTAGTGGACTAGCAAAATATGTTTTGTTTTTAAATATGTGACATGCCACTTTTACATTACATAAAATAACATTAGAAACTAATCAGATAAGGAACAACCACCAATACAGAATAAAAAACGTGCACAAACTTAATGATAATACACCAAGTACACATTCGTAATAGAACTGTATTTGCATGTTTTCTGCATTTTGCATAGAAGAGGAAATGCATATAAGGACAGGGCAGGGCTAGGTATGTTAAAGACTGACCTTTGCACCACAGTCTGCTCCTTTAAGTGTACAGAACCAATGAAAGCAGGGTCGGCCACTTTCACAAGAATGTTGTCTACGCAGTAGACGTGGATATAGGAGATTCCTCTCGTCTCCATGTCCTTCACAATGTTCTGAGTCCCCAGAGCTTTGTATAGCCCGCCGTTTCCATCTGAATTATGCAGATTCAGAGAAAACAAACAAGTGCTGAATATTCACAGTAGTTCTAATTAAATCTTGGTAAGCTAACTGTAAGGCTAGTTAACCTGTAATTCCTTTGGGAAATTTCTGATAGGTTTTTAGAAAAGTGTTTTTTTTTTTTGATTTATGAGCAAAATAAGGTCTGTGATTAAGATTACTGACGTCCTGTATACTATTTATAGTCATAAATCATATGTGAATAAAAAAATAAGAAGAAAATTTTAAAGTTGTCAACATAATTGCTAATCTTGCTTTTAAAAACTCACCTGGTGCCATTGCCAGTTTGCCTTTGCCCTCTAGAATAATTTTCCCGTTAAAGTCTACAGCGGGAAGCATGCCTTGCTGAAAGAAAAACACATTCTCTTCCTTCAGGCCGAAGTAGTTGTGTTGTTTGAAGAAGTTTTTGGTCATGTCCATTGTCCTGCCACTTGTCATAATGTACCTGATGTATCAAAACATTGACCATGTCATTGCTTTAAGTATGAATACACTACTGTGAAAAAGTTTGTTTTTGAAAGAAGTCTCTTATGCTCACCAAGGCTGCATTTATTTGATCAAAAATAAAACAGTACAGTAAAAACAGTAATATTGCAAAATAACTTTTCAATTTTAAAGTGCCCATATTACACAAAAACTCTGTTTATATACAATGTGCAGTGTTTCCGTGACGTCCAAAGCACTTAAATATAAGAACGTGATTGACTGTCTGTTGTAAAGCATCTAGCTGTAACATTCGAACACCGCATTATTTCACACTGTGCAAGTTTGGCACCGCAATGCAGGGCAGGGTTAACACGGGAAAACCCAGGTTAAAAGCAGCGGTAACGCCGCAGTTTTCACAAATTCGCATTTTTGTAGTTTAAATGGAGACAATCAAAAATTTAAAAAAATTCAGGCCCTCCACTGTTGTGTAAAACGCATAAAAAGCTTTATGTTTTTAGTTGAAAACAGTGTCCTGTAAACGGCCCCTAAATTACAAGTGTGAAACGTTAACCTGGGTTAAAAGCGTGTTTGGTACGATGATAACCCAGGGCTACACGCAGTGTGAAAAGCCCTCATGAAAGGTACCATTCATAAAATGGGCACTTTAATATATTTAAAATGTTATTTATTCATGTGATGACAAAGCTGAATATTCAGCAGCCATTACTCCAGTATTCAGTGTCACATGATCCTTCACAAATCATTTTTATATGTTGATTTGCTGCTCAAGTAATAAAGTCACAATTGAAAATTGTTGTGGTGTTCATTTTTTTTGGTAGAAATCATGACATTTTTGTTCATGACTCTTTGATGAAAAGAATGAACAGCATTTATTTGAAATATAATAATGTAGATACACACATTTTCTGTAAAGCTGCTTTGAAACGATATGTATTGTGAAAAAGCGCTATACAAATAAATGTGAATTGAATTGAATAGTAAAAAAAATGCAATTTTTTTTTAAGTATGATGGAATTAGAATGTTTTTTTCTTCCTCTGGATATGGTACATTTTGTATCCTAAAATAATGGTAACACCATCATGGTAAAGAACATGGCGTTCTTTACAGTATGTTGGCATAAGATTATGGCGATCATACAGTGATATAGTATTATAATCTGTCTATAAATAATGAGTTAAAGTTAGAGCTGATCATTAGGGAATCATGTGTATGTGTTGTGTCAGAGGTCAAGTCTGTTGGGTAGAGACTGGCTCTAAAATTATTTTTCTCGATTATTTTCCTCAGGATGACATGCTGGTTTCATGTCAGCCCAATTTCACACCGACTAATCCATGCACTGACATTCATAGTGTGAAGGTCACTTCCGTACGGTAAAAGGAGGGAAACTTCCTCAAGATCAAAACAAGTCTGCTAATCCAAGTAATTGGATTCAACAATAGTTAACTCAAATTCCTTTCCAGTGAAATTAAAAGAAACAGATTTTTTTATTATCCACTGCTTTTACTGTGAGTGCGCTGTAACTGAATGAGCTTTAATTGTGTTTAATGATCATCTTACCATGGAATGCAGCACTTCCTTGAGTGCTTTTTTTCAGCGAGCTGTTCCAGTCTTTGGATGCGTTCTGCCTGGATCTGAAAGAGGGTTTTGTGGGAAGGGAGGCCAACGTCATACATGCCTTTTGGATATGATACACCCAACCGGTCCCTTGACCTCCAGCCAACAGAAGAACCGCCACTTTGTTCTCTGATATACAGCGCAGGCCTGCGTGAAATGATGGAAGGTTCGGTCACTTTAGCAAATAGGTTTTTAAATATTATGTCATACTATTCAAGGTATAAACAAAAATAGGTAATTGTTGCCATTACATGAGTTCTTAATGTAAAATATAATGCATTAATTACTTTTACAAAAATAAAATATCCAAACTAAGCAGAGAATAGAGATGGAGGTTGTATAAAATATCTGGCTTCTTAAGCAACAGTTTACTTTTCAATAAAAGTAAACTTTTCAAACAGTCAATTTTCAATAATTGCAGATAACAGGGGCGATTATCCTAGACTTTTATGAGACCCACTTTATCTAACATAAATTACTTTTACTATTTATGCTTGATGTTACTTCACCCACAGAAAGCCTTGAACATGATCAAATTTAACTTTCATGTGAATTATTCAAATCAAAATGATTGAATTAAATGAATAAAAAAAAATTAATGGGACAAAGTAGACAAAAGGAACAAAGAAGGTTTTAGGTACCATACAATGTGGTCAGATTAAAGATGATGTGATTCTGAATGAGCTCAACATGACTTCAGCAAAGAAATTACGTCAGATCTAACCAGGACCAGATGTTTTCAACCCTTTTGGAGCCATCCTCCCAAAAATGGAGTACAGGGACAAAACAATGTTTATTCAAATCTGAAACATATTGTTACAGACTGGCTTGACACTGGAGAGAAATCGTCTATCTCTCAGGGGTCATGATTTCTTAGGGGTCCAATTTGGCATTGAAGATATTGCATCATTCATTGTGTTTTGTTGTGCAATATTTCTTAGCAACATTTCTGCTCAACAAAGACTAACAAAAATTACTATGACATTCGTGTTATAAATGAAACATAACCTCCTTCAATTTTGTAAATGGCCTCCTGTATAAAATTCCGCTGGAAAAAAAGGTATCTGGTCTCCCAGCCTGACCAAGTTGGTCTGCTTTGCTCAGGTTTGGGGCATTTGTCACCTGGCCAGGCTGGAAAAACAAACTGGTTGACCTGCTAAACTCCAGCTTGGCCAGGTTGAGAGCAGTTAAACAAACATGAACCAGCAAAGGACCTCAGGGCACTTTCATGTTTGAGATGAAGTCCTGTGAAACATTACAATATCTGAATTCTGAACTCACCCTCTTCTTCCCATTCTATAAGACTTTCACGATCACGTGTTACACTCCCCAAATGTTCCCGGGGCACCGGTTCCATCCTGTTGTCCACTTTCTCCTGGGAGCTGTGCCCAGATGTCTTCATGGCATTTTTAAAGAAGCTATTGATCTCCATGAAGTTCATGCTCTCCAAATCGACACTAATCTCAGCTTGATCCTCAGGGTTCAGCTGATCCCAAAACTGGAGGACATGAGACTGCCCGGCTTCAGCGAGTCTCTTAGCCAGTTTGCTGATGTCCATGGTCTCTCCGTTAGATCTGGACGAGTCAGTGGTGAAACAGAGGCAGAAGAAAAGTGACACTGATTATGTAAGGATCTCTAGAACTCCTGGCAGATCCACCCATTTTATCACAACCATAAATTGATAACCACTCTGTGTACGTGCTCAATCAAATAAACTCAATGAGGTATAGGCCAAGTCTAAGGTCAGGGGTGATCTTTACCTTTACCTCAAAGATCAATATATGATTTTTTTGATGGGCAGGGACAAAACCAAGTTTGATAGATAACCAAGTTTGATTAAAGATTGACACAATCCCCTATTCCTGATTTAAGATCACACCTGCTCCAAAAATTCCTATTCCAATTTTTGCTTAAGGTATCAACATTTGTCATAGTAGCCATTTATAAAAAATAAACATAGTATTCAGATGTAATAACCTGTAAGAATTACGCATATCTGGACATTTTTGCCCTCAAACACAAATCGATAGACTGGTAAAGTAAGTTAGTGTTTGATGAAGAGTTTCGAGGAATGCCTTGACAACAGTTAAACTTCTCCGCCGAGCCAGGCCTTGCGAAATGTTTTATGACGGTAACGTTAAAAGTAACAACATCATAACATTCTTACCTTTGGAGCAGCTGCTGATCATTCAATACTTCCCTCTTACTTCAGTAGGACTAAAGACACGGCTTCATCTCCTGAGAGTGCCGCCTTCCTTCATTACCCGGGATGAGATCCTCCTCCGACCGTCGTCAGACTGACGTGGCAGGACACACACGGAAACACCAAAGTCAAATGAAACGCGCTACTTTTCCATATTCCTGCCTCTATGCAGCCCGTGAATAGACAGGAGAGTTGTCATTCATATCATCGTAGCCAATAGTGAGACAGAGATCAGGTCAAGGGCGGAACTTACAACGCAAAGGATTTTTTTTGGGTTACAGTATTTATTAATTTAATCGATTCATATATTTGCCCAAAGTCACAGATGTAATAATGAATTAACGTACGTTTTTGATTAGATTTGTCATTTTGAAGGCACATTGTGGAGAGCCAAATAATAATATTTTAATAATAATAACAATAATAAATGAATTATTTATTGATTTGAATAATTTTAATATCATACAAATGTACTACTTTAAATCATATAATTAGGGGTTTTTTTTTATACGATTCCGAAAGAAAAAAACAAAACAAAGGATTAATAATGGTTTAATAATATAGAAATTGACTACATTATCCGTTAATTTAACAGACTGTATTAAAGAGACATGCGCTTCACAAAAAAATGCTCTACATTTTAAATATAGAATTCAACTATTCAAATTTTACATTTGCTCGACCGAAGAAAACACGGCTTTTAACAACAATGTTGTCATTTCCGGTATCATGGCCACCAAAACAGTGCAAGAATGATCAACTCGGTCCAGAAATGGATTCGCTGAATCTCTGAGACGCCACTTCGGCTTTTCGGATCTTAAAGATGCGACTATGGCGCGGCAGATCGCACCAATTTATGCGTTTGCATTAAAATAGTGCGTTTAATAACTTGTTCGTCATCCGTTGTTAGTTAAGTTACCTCAGCTGTAAACTTTGGCTTTTAGACAAGCACTATGTATGCAAAGATCATTTTAGGGAAAAGTTTATGCAAATGGTAGCCTAACTAATGAAGCAAACACTATTATGAACCTGATAGTATTTAACTCACATTATCATTGATATTACGTATGGCTAGCAGTTCTGGCTCCAATGCAAAAATGTCCAGCCCAAGTGTCAGCACACCGGGGACGACGGTGAGCCCGGGGGCCGTGGATCAGTTGACGAGCCCGGCGTTATTTGAGATTTACGGAAAGAACTGGAACGTGCAGGCTCGTTTGGGTCAGGGCGTCTCGGCCTCGGTGTACCGGGTGAGCTCCGGCAGGGCGAGTTCCGCAGTGAAGGAGTTTCAGGCGGACGCGCAGGGTGGAGATTACGGGTACCTGAAGGAAAGCTCTGTGCTGGAGAAGATTCAGGGACATAAAAATATCGGTAACCACGTACAGGGATCAAGATCAGCTAAGAAACAGATTTAAACCAGTGGTTATCAACCAGCCACTCTGCAGACTTCCCCCAAGTCTTACAATTATTTACATTTAGTTATCATTAACATTAGTTACTATTCACATAATCTTAATTAAAAAAAAAAAAAAAAAATAGAGATGTAAAACATAAAACTGACATCATATTTTTGAGTTTTTATTACTTATTATTTTTTATTATTAATTTTATTACAACAGCTGCTGTACCATAAGTACATATCAGCATAGATATGAGGGCTTTTTGAATATTGTCTTGGACAAAGGGTGAAGTGAAGTCAGAAAGGTTGAGAACCACTGATTTAAACAGCTCTATATACCACTAAATTGGTATTAAAATCATGTAAAATGACATCATTTTGACTTATGTTCAGTTCTTTGTAGTAAACTACTGTGTGATTTCCCTCCATTACACAAACTTTCAAAAATTGTGACTTAACATTATTTGGGCCCTTTTAACACCATGATTGTTACACAGATTGTCATATTAATTGACCACATTCATCCTGCTCATCCATATCTAAATAATTTTAAGTGCAAAAAGATCAAACAAATATAAAGCAGCACATGCATTTTAGTCTGGGACTAGGCTTAAGCATTTTCTGTGAAACCGGGGGTCAAAGTTTAATTTCCTTGGTTGTATAACTTTATAGTTAATATGGTCATGACTATGTACAGTATATATTAATAATTCAGAAGAGGAGCACACTGGCATATACACTAGTGTGTATATATTATTATATTTAATATATACTATATGTGTTTGTGTGTGTGTATATATATATATACATACATATATAATATACATAAACATGCATATATATATATATATATATTATTATATGCTTAATATGTGTATGTTAGATTTTACAGCCCTACTCCTGGAGATCCAAAAGCTGTTATTTTCCAGCATTAATCCCAAATTTAACATGGGTATTTTCTCTGTTGTGTCTCTAGTGGCGCTGTATGGAATGTTCACCAATCACAACCCGTTCGGTGTGGCCACTCATTGCCTGTTGTTGGAGCTTTTGGATGTGAGTGTGTCAGATTTGCTGGTCAGGGCGAGTAATCAGGGACACTCCATGTGGTTGATTCAGCACTGTGCCCGTGATGTTTTGGAGGCCCTTAGCTTCCTGCATGGAGAAGGTTATGTACATGCTGACCTCAAGCCCCGCAACATTCTCTGGAGCGCTGATGACGAGTGCTTTAAGCTCATTGACTTCGGCCTTAGCTTTAAAGAGGGACACCAGGTGAGGAGTTGAAATGGTTGGCATGAGACACCTCATCATTTGCTGTCAGAATTTATTCACATGCACAAAGAAACACTAAAGTTCCAAAATTTGGGGTCGGTAAGATTTTTTAAATATGTTTGAAACAAGTCTCTTATGCTCACAAAGGCTGCATTTATCTGATAATTATTTGACAAATACAGTAAAACAGTAATATTGTGAAATATTACAATTTAAAAAAATGTTGTCAAAACCTCTCTGGAGATGTTTATTTACTGTTGTTTTAGAATTTAAAACTTTTATATAATATATATTTTAAAAAATATTTAAAAATGTCAAAGCTGATTTTTCAGCAGCTTTCAGTGTCACATGATCTTTCAGATATCATTATAAAATTCTGATTTTGGTGCTCAAGAGTACATGTTGAAAACAGCCTTATATATTTTGGAAACTGTGATACGATTTTTTTTTTCAGTATTATTTGATTAAAGGTAGGGTAGGCCATTTCGGAGAGGCTAGCAATAACAATCTAGCTTTGACTAGTACCACCTGACTGCTGCATAGGTTTCATTTCAGCGCGATGGCAACGTCACGGGTTGCCATCTCGTAATTACGGTTACAACATAGCGACCGAATGCAAAGATTAGGCAAACATTTTTTTTCATCTTACTGACTGCAAACTTTTGAATGGTAGTTTAGCATTAATGTGTCTTATTTTTAGATATAGGTTCACAGTGAGCCTCAGGGTGTCTTGTCTGTTCCGCACAGGATGTGAAGTACATCCAGACAGATGGATACCGGGCACCTGAAGCTGAGCTGCAGAACTCACTGGCCCAGGCGGGTCTGCAGAGCGACTCTGGCTGCACAACTGCAGTGGACATGTGGAGTCTGGGCATCGTTCTTCTGGAGATGTTCTCAGGAATCAAACTGAAAGAAACTGTGAAGTCTCAGGAATGGAAGGTCAGCGGATACCCAAGCAGCTGTGAAGCTGAACTCTACCTTGAATGTTATTTATTTTTAATAACAATTTGCTTTCAAAATTTTCTCTGTGTAATGTAATTGACTGTTCTTGCTAAAATGATTGTGTTATGTCTCTACAGAATAACAGTTCTGCAATAGTAGACCATATCTTTTCAAGCAATGCTTTGGTATACCCGGCTATCCCTGTCTATCATTTGAGGGATCTGATCAAAAGGTAGTAAACTAAGCAGTGCAGTTGTGTGTTCTTTAGACATGACTAGAGTAAGTAATATGTATCTTTTCATTCCCAGTATGCTCCACAATGACCCGAAACTCAGAAGCACAGCTGAGGCAGCACTAATCAACCCTTTCTTCAGCATTCCCTTTGGTTTGTATCACTCAGCATCTCAAAGCATTGTCTGCGTTGCTTGGTGTTTGTGTGAATGAGAGACTGCTTTGGGTTTCAGCACCTCATATTGAAGATTTGGTTATTCTGCCTACATCTGTCCTGAGACTTCTAAACGTAATAGATGACAGTCACCTGTACAATGAGGATGAGTATGAAGGTGAGTCTTTGTGTCTACATTTTCCATAGCAAACATACTTTTTTCTGCAGAACTCAGTCACATTTACTTCTCGTCTTTCTTAGATATAATAGAGGACATGAAAGAAGAATGTCAGAAGTATGGCACGGTGGTATCCTTATTGATCCCAAAAGAGAATCCTGGAAAGGGACAGGTGAGGAAAAATCAGTGACTACGTTTACATGCAGCCAATTTTCGGGTTATGGTCGGGTTAAGGTCACTATTCGTGTTTCTGAAACATTAGGAATAACATGCGTTTACATGCGTGAGCAGAGAGAGTTTCTCCTGTATACAAGGAATTGCAATATCCCGATTGAAACGGCGACGCACGGTTAGCGTCTGGACGTACGGACAACCTTAAGACGCAATATGCGTCATTTACGATTCTTCTTCCTGTATCCAAAGACGACAACAACAGCAGCATGCGGATAATGAATAGTTCGGGGTGGATAGCGATCGCCTTTGTTTGCGCTTTGATGCTGGTAACGTTAATGACTTCGCTCCAAAAGCATGCAGTGCTGCTTCTCGCCATGTTTACTTCCGGTATACTGCTCGCAGGTTTTTTTATGCGCCGAGAGAAGTTTCTCTACTCAAAAGACCAAGATTCCTTGCGAATAGAACATGCGCAGAACACAAATCACTTTGGGGATATGCCGATACGCGTTAACATGACCAAAAATTCGGGTTAGAAAAGGGGTACCCCAGGTATAATATCCCAGTTTTTAAAATCCGGAATATGAGCATATTCGGGTTTTTGCCCGTGTGTACATGGCCTGTGCGCGACCGGGTTATTGCTAATATCCCAGTTTTGAACGGGTTATTGGCTGCATGTAAACGCAGTGAGTGATTAAAAGTGAATATAAATTAGTCTAGATATTTTCTTTACCTAATAAATTCATTGTATAGGAAATGACACTGGCCACTCTGTGTGTACAATAGTGGGCAACATTGATGTCCGGAGGGGGTGTTTGTTTTTAATGACTCTACAAGCTCAATTAAACCATTTAAATATGAGGAAAATATTTGTATTGTTTTAAATATGAGGGAAGAAAACATTTATTGTTTATCTGACAAAATTTAAATGAAAAACTACAGCTACAGGTTTTATTTTACTAAAAAAAAAAAAAAAAAGCATGGATAAAAAAATTCCAAAAATTACATCTACATAATTTTGCATGTTTCATTGTGTTATCATCAGTAATAAATCAATTGACACCAAGCACAACGACGCAATATGATTACAAAATCTTTTACATATTTTACAAATATTTTAATAAAGTGTGAAGATGTACATTTACCTGGGCAGGACATCACTTTTGGCCACTACTGTATGTGCAATAGAATGACTTGTCAATTTATTGTCTTTGTTTTTTATTATTTATAGACCACTCAAATATATTCATATTATTCAATAAAAAAATCTGAAATGTATTATATTACTATAATATAATTTCCATTTACATACTTAAACTTTGTATCTCTTTTATCTTCACATTCAATTCTGTTTGGAAGCTCACAAAATCTAATTTCTTTTGTCATGTTATTCGAAAAAATCTAACCTTTTATTGAAAGATAAAGATTGAAAGTGGGGAAAATCACATTATGAAATGTTTTTCTCCAAAACACGTTGGCCATATTTATTTGCACCCCGTGTTGCTTTCTGACCCGAAACAACAGTAACAGAAGAAATCAAATTAGAAATAAGTTATTGAATTAACAGGAAAAAAATGATACAATGAATTTGAAGACTCATCGTTCATCTTGTCTTGGCAGGTGTTTGTGGAGTATGCAAATGCTGGAGACTCCAAAGAAGCCCAAAGACTGCTGACAGGCCGAACATTTGATGGCAAGTTTGTGGTCGCTACGTTTTATCCACTGAGTGCCTATAAGAGAGGTTACTTATACCAAACCGTGCAGTAAGGTTGCACACACATCTCCACACAAAAAGTGTAAATTACCTGCAAACGTGTGACTGCTTTTAAGATCATGTTGGGTGTATTAATCTATTCTGCTACCTTTAATATATGTCACTAAGATTGTTGTGAATATAGGCACACATGCAATTATCTTGGACAAAACAAGGGGAAAAGTTTTAGTGCCTGCTTCCTACTTTTTTACTAAAATATCAAACCCACAATAAGACAATTATATTTACCGTGTGATAGCTGGTTGCCAGACATTCAATACTTATGCTTCCACGTTGTCATTTTGATTATTTCATTTTTTGCAGTGGTATTGATGCACTGCTTTGGTTTACACTGCCTTCTAAACAACAGATCACTTTAGAGACTAGGTTTACATGCTCTTTGAATGTCTACAATTCCAAAATTCACATATTATGTGGCCTGTTTTCTTCCGTTGTTAGTTTTAGTGATTTTTACTGGGAATTTCCAGTAATTATGCACATATTTATAAACTACTGGTGAAATACACTGGCCTGCATGCACTGTGCCGTGCTTAACATTTATGTTCGACTTGACCATGAAAGCTGTTTAACTGCATTTAAAGCGAAGATGGAAATACATCAGCATCTGCCGAAAGAGCACAAATACGACAGAGTTGGTAGATCATTCTTAAGTGACTTTTCTTTGCTTATTCAGAGTTGACTGGAATGAGACTCCATGTTTAACCCAAAAGCCACAATCGGTGTCTCTTCCAAAATGTTTGTCAAAATCTCTCTAGAGATCTTTATTGAACCATTAACTGTGTGTTTTTACAATTTCCATCTTGAATTCCAAAGTATAATATTGGTTGTGTCTGGAAACTCATCAAGAGCATGTCAAGTGGACTTCTTGACTTCTGAAACTACTCAAGTCTTAAAATGTGTGATATGGTACTATATAGCACACATTTGTGAAGATTAAGGAGCAAATAATCTACTCTGTATCTTCCTTAAGCTGGACTGCCCTAACACATGGATTAGTATTATGTTATTAGTATTATTGTAAAACATACAACTGTGTTACCTTACTATCTAATACACAGTAACACAAATTGTGTAGCACACCATTTAATGTTAGTTCAGAAAGGCTTTTATTGGCTTCTTGTTAAAGCTGAAATGTCTTCTACAGAACTGTTAAAGTCAATCGTATCAGATATTTGGATAGATTTGACTATGAGTGATTTTGAAGTTATTATTATTTAACAACATTATTTAAAGTTTTCTGGTTGTGGTAGGTATAGTGTTCCTGGTATCATTGTGCTTTTTGTCTGTGATTGCATGACATGTGGACTCTTTATTAGTACTTCAGAGCTGACACATTACTTGTTTGTAAGCGCATTCTCATTTAAGAATATTGTCTGAAGGGTGATTTATTTTTTTTATTCTACCGTCCAAACTGCAATACTATGGAGCCCCACGTGGCATGACAGGGAGAAAAAAATATATTTAGTCATGAATTAAGAATTCGTTCCCACAACTTACTAATATGTCAGCACGTAGTACGTTATAATTTGTACGAATTCTTAATTTTATGGCCATATATATGTATATGTCCTGCAGTCTAGAAACATAAAATTAACTTTATTGCTCTAATATTATAAGTGCACAAGACAATGTGAGGAAAGAACAGGCTGTTTTTTAATATTCAGATGTTAAAGAATTTGAAGTTTAAACTTCATTTTACATTTTCCAATTTTTTTTCCTTCTAACTTTCTAGATGAGGTGTGGATTAGATAGCATTGTGGCCAATAGTTTTTCTTTTTATGAATGTTTTCTTCTTCTTTTTGAGTGTGTGTCATTCCAGATCTGTGCAATTTACTGAAATTCTGACTGACTCTGAGCATTGAAGAAATTGTGAGTGATCTCGATTTTATGCACTCTATATCTCTCTCTCTCTCGCTGACTCTTTCACTTCAATGGTGATGACATTTGAGAGAATAATGGAGATGGCAAGCAAGAGATATTTTAGTATCCTGCTCATATGAATCTGGATTTCTGCCACTGGAAAAAGTGGCTCTTGTTTACAAAGATTCAGTTACTAAGCATTTGAGCTTGTCTGTGTTGAAATGCTAATGATATGTGTTACATGTTTGGATAAACTTCCCAAAAACAAGGGGAGCCAGTATATATGAACTAAATGAAATAGCCATGGCTAATGATTTACAATAAGGAGACTGTTTCCTTGTCTTGCATTATTTCTCTTCCCGTTGAAGCCAGAGAACGCCTACGGTGAGCAAATAATTGACTTTTAAGATGTTGAATAATTCTTTCTAGTTATTGTTTGTTACTCAGTTACTCAACAACAAGCATTTATAATACTAATTACAATATTACAAATTTATATTATGATAAATCTAAAAAGTAGGTTATAAAAAATATTTGAAGTGATTTTTTGTATGTGAAATACTGTGTAGGTCTAATGGATAATTGCTCACATGCATCAGACCATTAATGAGAAACTGACTTTTGTGTCATTTTAATAGATGTGAAAATATAAAAGTGTGAAAAGGAAGGAAGTTTTACAATCCAAATTGACATTGATACAAAGTCTTGAATGGATGACATAGATGCGAGAATAGCAATAGTCAGTTCAAGTGTAGTCTTGTAGTTACAGAATGAGCCATCCGAATGTTTAATTCAGCCCAGTGATCCAAAATAAAATGTATGACACCAGGATGAAGGCCTACTTTTTCCTCAAGCAATATCATCAAAGCTACTCAAATAGAGCCTCGAGGCCCCTTCTAACTCTTTCAGAAAGCACAGAGATTTCTTTCCATAACTAACTAGAAGAGATGGGTGTCTGTCAGGGATCATTTCATGCTGCCTTAATTATTTTTGTATGCTGTAATAATGTCACAGTCAGTGAACACCAGATTGTGAGAAAAGTGCCAAAATTGCTTCGAAGTCTTCTTTTCTTTCCCTTGAGAAATACTTAACTCTGCAGGGAAGCCATATGTGTAAATGCATGTACATGCCTTTAGATGTGTCCAGAAACCTTCAAATGTGGATGCCAGAGATCACATGAACAGTAAAGCACAGTGCTGGAGTTTGGCTGGCTTTTGTGTTTGTGTAGTGAGTAATGGACCTCCCCAGAGAAAACACTGCAGGGTGTAACCACAGATAGACATGGGACTGAAACGCTCTTTGGGTCTTAATAACTCCAGAAAGGTTGGACAACTAAATGCCGCTGAATGGTGAGAGCGATAGGATCAGGAATGGAGAAAATGCTTGCAAATGCCCTTGTCATCTACCTTCATATATATGAAGATTATTTCATTTGTAACTCTCTTTAAAAATATATTGGATATATATATATATATGTAATCTGCTGGTTTATTGGTTTCTATATTGAAGTCATACATATCACATATCTCATAGCTTGCACATGACCTTTGACGTAAAAGAGCAAGGCAACTCACCTGACATTTAATGAGGAAGTGTGAACTTAAAGAGCAGCGAGGCCATAGGTTGACATGAATCATGTATAGATATTAAGATATATGGGTTATAGTTCAGAGAGAGGCTGGATATGTGAATTTGCTAAGGTGAAAAACAAGCAAGAAAGATATATTATGAAGATCGGGCTTTGTTACAGGATCAGAGGTATAGATGATTTGACGTTTTGAGTTTCATGTGGAATCTACTGTTTGTAGTGAAGTCATGGTAAACATGCTTACTTGGAAAAGGAGTATAATTGCATATAGTAACATGGTCAAAAAGTTTGCAAAAATAGTGTTTACAGTACATTTGTGGTACAATACAGAGGGAAACGTGCAGGGTTTATAGCGTGAACGCAGTAAGGAGAATGATGTGAATTCTGACGAAATGTCTCTGAATGTTTTAAATGGTGATTTACAATGCTTCTCTTTAAAATGTGCTTTTCAATTTGAAGCTTTGCCAATGATTTCTTTGTTACTGAAAATATGGATTTTCAACAGTGAAAATCCCCTCCAAAGCATTAAAAAAGTTGAATAGATATTCTTTGATTAACTGATCTGCATTTGCATCCATAATGAATTTAAGTATATAATGAAAGTCTAAAGTCATCAAATTGAATAAGATGAGATTAAAATGAATTGCAGATAAATAATAATAATTATACATCAGAGGTGTGGTGGCCTGTTTTACCATTTCTTTGCTCCGTGTTAAGACAATCCTTGTCCTTGTATGACCATCCTCATTTCCCTAGTCTTCTTATGCCTGAGGCAGAGATGTGATTGGGTAAAACTTAACTTCAGATAACTCTTTGTGAAGCTCTGCCTTAAAGTCCCATAATATGTAGCAGGGAAAACAAACCTAAACTTGAATTTGAACGTTACAAAGTAGAAAAAAATTGATCTTGAATCAAGCAAGGATGAGTGTTTTATGTATACGGTAGAATGAGTAGAAAGATGTTGTTGATGTTTTTTGTCAAATGTAATTTGAGCAGATGAGTCGTCCGCCAAGGATCACGGGAGACTGTGACTTAAAAGCTTTGGAGGGAATGAATAATTGTCATGTTTCTCACAATAAAATGTTAATGTCCATCTCATGACCTTGTGTTTTTATTTCATGGGCTTTTTTTCTGATTAGTCAAGTCACCTTCATTTATATGGCGCTTTTAACAATATGGACTGTTTCAAAGCAGCTTTACAGTGATAATAGGAAATTAAAGTAACAGATTGTTTTGGCTTTACAGCAGCTCTAGATTAAAGTTATTGTCCAGCTAAAGTTAGTTTTGATCGATTCACTTCTGTTGGAAAGATCATTAGTTATTAACTTAGGGGCCGCTGACACAACACCGTTCTAACAGAAAACCCTTAACGTGCTCCGGCCCGCTCATTCGCACAACAACAGTGCCTGGTAGATGCTACAACTTCATGAAAGAATCAAATCCTTGAAGAAAGTGTTACCAACCATTAGATGGCAGCACTTCCTTTCAGACAGCTTTTAAAGTCAGTGTGGAATTGGATATCATTACTGAGGCATTAGAAAGTTTGCCTCTGGATTTATGCACATCATACCTGTAAAAAAAAGTAAATGAGCTGTTTTTTTAATTTTTGTTTTATTTTTTCATTTTTATAGACAAATGTATAGAGTCATTATTGACTAAAATATGTTGGCTTTAATTATTTTTTTTTCGTCAACAGGTTCCACATAACTGGGTTACGTTAAACAAACTTAATTTGTTCATGTAACTGTGATGTTCATGTAACATCATGGAATCAAGTAATTTTAAGCGAACCAATTAAAGTAGTCTCAACGTGAGTTTTTAAAGTGACATAATTAAATTGATAGACTATAGCTAGATATTTGCTAGAAGTAGCACATATTAGCATCTTAAATACTAAGATTTGCATGCTTTTTCAACAAAATCAGTACTTGTTAATAATTTAATTAGTACAGCCAAAATGCTCCACTCTTCCCCACAATGGTAACCCACTGTAATTTAAATATTCTAATAATTCCAATGTAATTGAACATTAAACACAATTACACACTATTAAATCTTCTCCTTTTCTCATTTTCTCAAAAAAACATAAAATAACACTTAATTTTAACATGTATTCTCTCTTAATTCAACCATATGCAAAGCATGCTGGGAAGTGGGAACTAACAAGCACCGCACAGTTTCAGTTAATCCAACACAAATCAATCATGTAATCCAACACAAGCGGATTAAGTAAACTTAAATTTGAAATATATTTAAGCAGATTGAACACAATCAAATTAAGTTCGGGCAAAATGGCAGTTGGCGTCACACTATACTGCCACTCTCTGGATGTAAGAATTTTTTTACTTAACATAAACGGTTTGTGTTTAGACGTAGTTTAAGTTGAGACATAATTACGTGGATCTTAATAGAAAAAAAAAATTTCAAGTCAAAACCCCCAATTATTATAAGTAAGCTAAATATAAATATATTATGTAAAGTGCACAACCTATAGTGAATTTTTTTGAGTGGGATATATAATAATCTACACCGATGTTTAAAAGTTTGTGGTCAGTAAGATTTTAACTCTAAAAAAAAAAAAAAAAAAAGTTTATTTACCAAGGATGCATTAAATCGAACATTGAATCGTAAATTGCATTTTTAAAATAAACAGTTATTTTAAATGTTTATTATTGTTTGGTGAGCATAATACATTTCTTTCAAAAACATAAAAAAAACTATGAACAACCTTGAACTTTTGAACAGCAGATTCCAGAGACCCCCATCTGTTTTGTCAGTTTCCAGCAGTTATAGCTCCACATCCCTGCCAGTATAAAGGTTCAGGAATTTACTGCAGTTTAATAAAAGAGGCCTAGTACAGGGCTCTCATTGAGGTAGGCAGTTTCCCAACACTGTCAACTGAATGAATTACAAAAGAGGAGCCGTTTTAATGAGGCAGTATTAATTAGTGCAGGAGAGCTTGCTCACATCCAGGAGAAGTGAAAGATATGTGGTGTTGAAAGCAAATGTTAACCTGCGTTGCAGTCTTTGCACTTGAATTTGCAAAACACCCATGCATGGCTGCACAATCTTGTTTCAGAATATGTATGGCAGAATGACAGAGGAATCCATGGGATGTTATGGTTTAGGCTCACTGCCTTCTGGATACCCAAGTGTTTATCTTCGTACTGAAGACATGCACATGCAACACAGCACATGTGACTTTTAGCACAATTAGCATGTTCCCTAAAAGCAAACATGCTTACGCCTCTATCCTCAGGAATTAAAGCCTGTTTCCTGTCAACAAGCTTTGCCTGAAACATAGCAGGGAAAAAGCTGTACAACACAAGGGTGTATTTCGCTCAATGGATTTTGAAGGAATATCCCATTTAAAAATCATAGCATAGGGCAGCATTTCTCAATCCTGCTCCTAGAGTCCAAGCACATACATTTTTAGTGGTGTTTTCTAAGGCAAGCATCAATATTTCTAAAGCTCATACTTGTGGTTCAAGATTTCAATAAACCCCTTAACCTTTGTATTATCTTCAGCACACACACCGCATCATTTATGCCACAGATATAAATGAAACCTTATGTTGAGGAAAGATGAACTATTTGTTTTGCACAGTTTTATTTAATTTATTTTGTTAATATAGAAAATATGATATGTTATTCGGTCTATATACCGGTAGCTATATATATATATATATATATATATGTATATATATTTATCTATATTTAGTATTTATACTTTATACTGTTTGATATTTTGAATATTTTTGCTGCATATACATAGTATATATTCCTGATTAAACGTTAAACATAATGGGTCTGATTCAACTCCCAGTGAATTCCTAAATTGTTAACATTTGGATATTCGATTAAACCTTTAAACTTTGACAAGTACTGATCAATCCGAAAATTTAAAGTGCGTTTGCGCTTTGGCTTGACCCTAGAGATGAACAGTTGTCATGTATAAGGATACATCTAATGTGGTGACATATGCATTTAGGCCTATTAATATATCATTATCATTCCCAAAAGATTTGTTCAAAAAAGCTGTCTTTATGATCGAGTCATTGAATTATTCATTCAATGTATGCATGCGCGCACACACACACACACACACACACACACACACACACACACACACACACACACACACACACACACACACACACACACACACACACACACACACACACACACACACACACACACACACACACACACACACACACACACACACACACACACACACACACTCTCACACACACACACACACACACACATATATGAATGAATGATGATCTTAGAACTGGACCCAAGCCTGAATGAAATATTAGAGCTTCATGCCTTACCACACTTGACTGAACAGCAAAAATGTAAAACATTGCCTTTGGTTCTGGTGGAATCGTAAGCTGCTGGGACTAGCACAGGTCTGAGGCAGCCAGAAGAGTGGATTTACTTTGCTGCTCTATTACCCTGGCCATTCCTTACTAATGCCAACTATTTTCACTGTACTGATGATTTTGAATTGGTTAAAAATAGAGCAGACACCCTCTTTCTCTTCCTTCGACTCTTTCGCTCTCTCACTCAGACGTAGCTTAACATGCAAACCCAGAGGAATACTATTCCCCATGAGATAAAAACAGGAACCGACTGGAGAAAAAGCTCTTTACCAAACATTGCTCCTTATCTGAAACGAACACACACACACACACTAGTGTGCTGTACTGTGACGATCAATAAGACGGATAAATGATAACTCAGTGGGTTGAAGCTGAGTCATACAGTCTCATTGTGTTCTCTTTACCACTCGGAGGTCAGGATATCACTGATGGGAATCTGTGTGAGACCCAAACATCAATGGCTGTTGTGATTAAAGGGAAAGATGGCCATACCCACATGGTCAGGAGTCTTATGCATTATAACACACTGCATTCAATGATGGCTGATTGTTATCGACGTCGCTGTCTCCAGATCTCAGGTACATTTATCTTAACTTTCCATCAGTTCCCAGTCCTGACATTCTTCCCTATTTCTGGTAAAAAGTTCCAGTGATTGTGCGTTTTAAGTTTAAAAGGATA
Source organism: Chrosomus eos (assembly GCA_036326025.1). Lineage (NCBI taxonomy): Eukaryota > Metazoa > Chordata > Actinopteri > Cypriniformes > Leuciscidae > Chrosomus > Chrosomus eos. The sequence continues at coordinate 27,395,885 of CM070828.1, forward strand.
CTGTACCCAATAATGAATATTGTCATTCTGATTTAAATTATTGTTTCATTGTTTACTACACAAAGCTATTACACTGTAAAAAAAAAAAAAAAGTTGCTGCCTTAAATTTTTAATAACAATCAACGATGTTTGTAATTTCAACTTAAATTACATTGAACTGACTTGAAAAAATGACTTGAATCTTGTATAACTTGTATAACTATAAATAAAAAAGTTGAAAATTGCTTAACTTATTTTAATGAGTTGAAGAAGCAATGTAAAAATCAACTTATTTGTCAAATAATCTTTTACAGTGTATGGTTTTAGATGACTACACATATACTGCACAAGTCAAATGGACCACTCACTTTTATGATGCATTTGTGTCCTTTTTGAAGTTTCATACTTGAGTCTTGTATATAGTCATTATTAAATCATGACTTAGAGTATAGTGCATGAGTCATATGACTACTTTATGATACTTTTATGGTTTTCCATATTGGCTTACCAGTAGAGTTGTTCAAAATTTCTCCTTAGGCGTCATTGTTCATTGGATGATTCTTGTCAAAACAAACATTTATTTTCCCATCGCTTTTTATGCAAGTGGTAATTTTTGATTTTTGCTCAGTATATGGCTGCAGAAAGGCACAGCGGTGACGGTGTCACCATAGTAACACAATAACAAACCGAACTCTGTTCTTCAGGATTGTGCCTGCAGAGTCTCTTCACACAAACAGTGTTCTGGGTCTTCTCTTGGCAGACAGATGAACGGGAGCTGGAATGTAAACAGGAGGCAGGATTCGTGAATACTAACGCAGGATGTCATCTTTGTTTAGCACCCTGCCTGTGACATGATTATTTTTCTACATTGCACAGTAATAACCCTCCTGGTTACATACTGGACATCTAGCTGAGTATTGTTATTGAATAAAGCGTCATGCAGGCTGAAGACTCTGTAGGGCGTCTGGGGAAATGAGCCAGGGCTACAACAAATAGTGTGATTGAAAGTACTTTGGAGTTTCTAGTTTAAAAAACAGAAATGTTGAAAAGAATAAGTCTGGAGTGACTAAACTTTTTTAAAGGGGGCCAGATTCGTGTTGTATTGGACACACATGCGACACCTAGAATGGCATTGTGGTAGTTAGTCTATAAACTAATTATATTTAGTATAAATACAAATGAACAAAACTGCTAGCTTATAACAAAAATGTCTGTAATTTGGCCTATATTTCATTACTGCTTTAAAGGGATACTCCACTTTTTTTAGGAAATATAGGCTCATTTTACAACTCCCTCAGAGTTAAACAGTCGAGGTTTACCGTTTTCAAATCCGTTCAGACGATTTTCTGATATTTAGAAGAATATCAGTAACCAGACAGTTTCTGGTCCCATTGACTTCCATAGTAGGAAAAAATATATACTATGGAAGTCAATGAGACCAGAAACTGTCTGGTTACTGATATTCTTTTAAATATCAGAAAATCGGCTGAATGGATTCGAAAACAGTAAAACTCAACTGTTTAACTCTGAGGGAGTTGTAAAATGAGCCTATTTCCAAAAAAGTGGAGTATACCTTTAATACATGTCTACATTAATAATACAATCAAATTAGATATGAATATCCAACATTTATGCCATACCACGGTTACAGTTAGTGTAATTTATAATGGCAGATACAAAGTCTTTGAATCTAAATTCAAACCTTTATTTTATTTTATTTTATTTCAGTAGGCTATTTTAGGATTTACTTGGCAGTTGAAACGATCTGTTCTTTTCCACATGTGCTTATGGAAACCCTGTTAAATACTGCTTATGGTTATGTTTAACAATTCATATTATTTGGTACTAATAGTGTTCTTGAGCACCTGTATAGCTTCTCAAGTTGATGTCTGCTGTTTTTTAATTAATATTATTATTTATAACATGTTCTAGTAAATGCTGGGTTGTTTCAATACATGTTTGGGTCAATATGGACAAACCCAATCGTTGGTTTACATTTTTTAAATTACATTTTTTATCCCAACGGTTGTTGGGTTTGTCCGTATTTGACCCGAACATGAAACATTTTTAGTGTATTTCAAATGAAACCCATTCCTAATTCTGGCTAGGTTACTGGGATGCTGTTCATTAAAAACATCATTCATACATAATGAAGATCCTTTACCTTCATGAAAATGAGCTCATCTAGGAAAGACTGATCTTTACATGATGTCAATCAAGTTTAGATTAGAAAATTGATGTCTAAATATACCAAATATTCATTCACTTCAGTGCATGTCAGACTCTAGCATTATAAGGCTCATGCGGTTTAAGTATGATCAGATATACTCAATGTATTTATCTTAGGGCTCACTTGTGTGTCTGTTGTACAGTACATCAGCCTCATAATTCATAATTTCACTGCTCTAGATGCTCACTATCAATAGACTGTTGTATAAAGTGTTTCTGAGTGCAAAACTTGAATGAACAAAAACAAAACACTAGTCCCAACATGCTACTATATACTCACAGGATAATGCAATTTATTTGGATTTTAGAAATAAAAGGTTTGTTGGCAAGGTTTTTTCGATTTTCATATTTCCTTGTGTATTATCTTAAATACAGTTTACTTTGACAGAGAAGTTTTTTTGAGAGAAATTTACATGAACAAATACAGTATTCATTGCTCATGTCTGTGGACATGCATGATGTGAAATGAAGTCACAAGGTTATGACATACTACCTGTGCTTTTAGAATGAAATTGAGAAGATTTTGAAACCAGTTTCTGTGTTTTTTTAAGCACAAACTATTAGCAGACTTAAAAGGAAAGTTCACCTAAAAACAAAAATTCTTTCATCATGCAGTCGTGTGTTGTTTTAATTTGTATTTGATTCAACAGAACACAAAAAATAGGTATTCTGAAGAATGTTGAGGTCCAAACAACATTGATTATCACTGTATGAAAAAAAACAGACTTAAAAAAAAGAGTTTGTGTCCTACTGAAGAACGAAGGTCATGCTTTGAAACGAGTGAATAAATGATGAGAATTTTAATTTTTATGTAAACTGTCTTATCACAAGCTTCTTGAATTATGAATTTGGCTAGATCTGGGTGTCCCAAGGTGCAGTGTAATGAAGACTTGATAGCTAGGACTGTAATTGTAGCTAGTTGGGATAGGTGACCACCGTGGTGCATCGGTAAGAATGCAACTGAATGCTCTTCTACTCTTCAAAGGATTTATTGACAGCTTACAGATGATTGTCGCTCTTCATAAGTGTACAGTATGTGTGTGGTTCTACAATAAACAATAAAGAAAAGAAAATATCAGCATAAAAGTAAACAACAGTGCTGTCAGGATGCTATTAGTAAAGCTAATAATCGGTATTAGTATAATTTTCCATTCAAGTAGCTTTAGCTGTTTATCAAATAACCAAATAATATACTAACACACATTAGCTGCTTATTAAATTAAAGAACAGCCTTCTTACGGCTGGGTCTCAGTAACAGCAACCCAAAAAACATAGTTATCTACACCACAATCATTGTAAACACTCCAATAATAACTATACAGTATCAGGTGAATACACACATAAGCAAAATAATAGTGTAACACTAATAATACTAAGCATTAGCATGATGCTAGCGAAATAAATGCTAACATACTGCATTTCAGCTGAGTACCTCAGAATAAACAACACTCATAGAAAACCTAATACACCAAAACTATACATATTTAAACATTTTACCAGGGTACTCACATGTTTCTGAACGCACACCTGCACAGATAGCAACACAGATGACAACTATTTACTTCAGAAATATCTACGATATGATTCCCGGCAACTTTCACTACTGACTAAAAACGAAACTTATCAGTCAGCGCAAACCGGTGTCTTCTCCGTGACCCCAAACAAAGGCGCTGATTGGCTGATCCCCGTTACTCTGAACATTAATAGCGGGTCCTTCTTCACAGCCGCCCCCAAATTTGCACTGTCAAATTTGCTGTCCCATAGAAGGACCGGTGGTCTCAGGTACCGTCTCAGGTATGGCAGGAAGTGGGACAAGACGGGTTGTTAACGGGTTGTTGTTAACCTGGATCTCCGCTGCCCTTATCCTCCCATCTGCACCTGGGATAACCTTTGTGATGCGGCCAATCGGCCAGAGTGCCCTCGGGAGCTGTGGGTCAACGATCATGGCGACAGCACCAGGTTGTAGTGGGGCTACTTCTTTCTGCCACTTGGTACGCGTCTGCAGGGCAGGAAGATAGTGCCTAATAAATGTCCTCCAGAATTGGTCGGCAAGGACCTGCGTATGCCTCCAGCGGCGGCGGCTCAACAGCTCGGACTCCGGATACAACACCTGAGGCAGCGATGGGTCGGGCCGCCCCATCACAAGCAGATTGGGGGTTACTGGTCAGGGTCTGCGACGTCACTAGATACATACCCCAAGGGCTTAGAGTTTAGGATGCCCTCTATCTCGATCAGGACCGTGCGCAGGACTTCTTCTGTCACAGTCTGCGTCTGGATTGTGGCATACAGGGCAGCTTTGATAGATTTTATTTCCCTCTCCCATGCACCACCAAAGTGAGGCGCACTTGGAGGGTTGAATCTGAACTTGATCTGATGTTTGGCCAGTTCTGCCTGTAGAGTGGGGTGCAGTGCCTTGAAAGACTCATGGATTTCCCTCTCACCTCCTCTGAAATTTGTGCCCTGATCCGACAGAAGCTCCGCTGGTTTTCCCCTGCGTGAGATGAATCTGCGGAGGGCCATCAGAAAGGAATCCTGGTCTAAACTAGTCAGGACATCTATGTAGACAGCTCGGGTAGTAAGGCACTTAAATAATATACCCCAACGCTTCTCATTGCGCCGTCCGATTTTAACCATGAAGGGCCCAAAACAATCCGTTCCTGTAGAGAAGAAAGGTGGTTTCATCAACCGCAGGCGGGCCAGAGGTAAATCAGCCATTTGTGGCACTGCAGGCTTCGCTCTCCATCTCTGACAATCAGGGCAGGAGTGCTGGTGCCGCTTCACAGCTTCTCTTCCACGGAGAATCCAGTACCGTCTGCGAAGTTCCGCAAAGAGTCGCTCTGAGCCTGGATGACGGAGGTCTCGGTCAGCATCTTGAATGATGAGTTTAGTCACCTGGTGAGCTGGGTCCAGAACTATGGGATGAATGGCTTCTGTGTCCAGCAAGTCACTGCGACGCAATCTGCCTCCAACCCGGATCAGCTTCAGTTGGTCATCATATTCAGGGGCTAATGTGATCAAACGGCTGGTGGAAGGGACAGGTTTTCCTTCTGAGAGGTGTTGAAAGTCCTCCTCGAAGCAGTCTACCTGGACTTTTCTTAGTAGATCTCTCTCAGCATCCTGGTAGTCTTGTGCATTTGGCATTGACTGGCTACCTGCCGCCCCGTGACCGGACCTCACAACCGCCTCTATCATGTCCCTGAAACCATTGAATTGGCTGGCATCAAGTAAGGGCGGAGAAGGAGTAGTGGTGATAGAACCACAAAATGTGGCCTTGCGAAGCTCTGTGGCATCCAACTGCTCATTCTCTGGCTTAGTAGGCCAGTGGGTAGATGACAAGCACAAAAATGCTGGGCCGTGCTTCCACCGGCTCTCCCCTGCCAGCTCCATTAGGGTCTTCCCGCGCGTAATGTCATCTGCGGGATTATTTGCAGAATCCACGTACCTCCATGCTTGAGCCTCAGTCAGCTCCTGGATCTCAGCGACTCTGGTGCCCACAAACACCTTAAACCTACAAGAGTCTGACTGAAGCCACGTGAGAACTGTGGTGGAGTCAGTCCAGAGCACCACTTCATGCAGAACCAGGGTGAGTTCACTCTGCAACAGCCTTGCCAACTGAGCTCCAGTCACCGCTGCACATAGCTCTAATCGAGGTATCGACTGCTGGCGCTTGGGAGCCACTCTCGAACGTGCAGTCAGAAAGGCCACCTCCACCTCGCCACCTGAACCCTCCGTACGAAGGTACGCAACTGAACCGTAAGCTTTCTCAGACGCGTCACAGAATATGTGGAGGCTTCTGACAGAACTGGGGTGGTCCAGAGGGGGGCTTGAGTAGCATCGTGACAAGACAATCTCTGGAAGGTGTTGCAGCTCATTCTCCCAAGTTAGCCAGGCCTTGAGAGCGTCCTCTGGCAGCGACGGGTCATCCCACTCTCTCTCTTTGTTCCATAGGTGCTGCACAATGATTTTGGCCCGCGTGGCGAAGGGAACGAGGAAACCTAGCGGATCAAAAAGCCGTGCCAATGTACTATAGATGTTCCTCATAGTCGGTGTGGGACGGTCAGTGAGGCTGCACTTGTATGCCAGAGTGTCTGAGGCGCAAAGCCATCGGAGTCCAAGTGCGAGCTCCTGTGGATCCTCCATTGACTCTGTGAGCCATAGCTCGCTGCTCTGGGATCTTGCCCCTTTTGGAAGGTGACTGATAACTTCTGGGATGTTACTAGCCCACTGACGCAGCTCAAACCCTCCTGAGGCTAACAACATCTTCAATTTGTCGACCAGCTGTCTAGCTGCTGTAGGGGAGGAGAGGCTCTGTAAGTGGTTATCTACATAAAAATAACGCTCAATAGCCACCCGGACGTCCTCCTCTGGCTGGCTGTGGTCTGTCACATGCTTCTGTAAAGCAAACGTCGCACAGCAGGGGCTGCATGTTGTTCCAAAGGGGAGGACCTGCCACTCATAGGTGTCGGGTGGCGCCTCTTTGTTCAGGTCCCTCCACACAAAACGAAGCAGAGATCTGTCTTCTGGCAGTAACCTAACCTGGTGGAACATGCCTTTGATGTCACTACTTATAGCAACAGAATGCTCCCTGAATCTCAGCAGGACACCTAACAGGCTGGAGGTCAATGTGGGCCCCGGTAGTAGAAGCTCATTTAGGTTATAGCCCTTGTATGCAAAGGAGCAGTTGAATACGAGTCTGTTTTTCCCATTATGACTCACCATGTGATGAGGTATAAACCAGGACTCTGTTAACAAACTCAGCTTTTCCTCTGCTACCTTCTTCACATACCCCACCTGTTCCAATTTCAGGATCTCTGCTGCATAAGCTGATGCTCGTATTGGGTCTTTCATCAGACGTCTTTCGGTGCTCCGCAGACTCGCCAGTACAGCATCTTTGGAGGTATAGAGACAGGGCATGTTCTTTACACGAAGTAAAGGGGTGGCGTAGCGATGGACTCCATCAACTTCAACCCTCACTGTCCTGGTTTCCAGCATGTGAACTGCCTCTTGATCTAGCTTTGAGCGGATCACCATCTTCTCACTCCTATAAGGCAATACGTCCATTTGCCAGAGCTTCTCCACATGATAAAGGAGCTCTGCAGAGGGTGACTGTGTAGCTATATGCAGACACTGCTGTGGCTGGAGATGATGTCGGAGGATTTTGGTTGGGCCCTGAATAGTCCAGCCCAATTTGGTCTTTACAGCAGCTGGTCCTCCAGGCGGACCCATGCGAACCGGCTCCACTGGGGTGATCAGGTGCGTGTAGTCTGACCCAATAAGGACCATGGGATGAACACATTCCAGTGTTTGTAAGGGGAGTCCTCTCAGGTGTTTATATTTGCGTTGGAGCGTCTTCACCGGTTGGGAGTGCTCGGCCAACCCCAGCTGATCGGCAGTAAAGGCTCTCTGAATCCTGTAAGTCTTTTGGGGGTGTCTGGCAGGAGAAATCGAGAAGGAGACAGACATACCCTGTAGAACTCTAAGATCCTGGCGCACTGTCCTTAAAGCAAGGTTCTCTGGCTCCCCTTCAAGTTTAAGCTCTTTGGCAGCGGCTGGAAGTAGCATAGTCCTCTCTGACCCGTCATCCAGTATCGCGTAGGTCTCCATGGCCCGCTCTCCATTATGTAGCACAACCTTTGTTACCTTCAGGAGCACCTGACTGCAGCCGGACTGCCTATCCAGGTAGAGAACTTCATTGGCAGTACTCACTAGGCAGGATGTGTTCTCCGTGGCTGGTGTCACTATGGCTGGCCTAATGTTAAGGTTGTGGAGAGCATCCAGATGCCTGCCATCACAATTCTTGCACCTGGCCTTTAGTCTGCACTGTGCGGCCTGGTGACAGCGACCACAGCGCCAACACCGCCTGTTTCTTTTGACCCAATCTCTCCGCTGCTCAGTTGTTAGCTGGCTGAATTTAATGCACTGGTTCAGGTAATGCAGGGCATCGGTACAATATGGGCAGGGCAGAGTGACTTTGCCTTGTGGATTGGCACTGGTGGATGGGAATACTGGAACAGTCGGGCCACTTGAAGATTGTTCAGCTCCATGGAGCACTGTGGTTGGCCGGCCAGACTTTGAGTCCTTCCGTCTTTCCCTTTTACCGTCTGGGTGCTCTCTGGGTCGAGACTCATATACATACTCCTGAATCTGCAGCTCAAACTCCAGCCAGCTGGCAAAGTCTAACAGCGTAGGGACACGGATGCAGAGGGGATGCAGGTATCTCATAAACCCAGACCGCATGTCTTGTGGGAGCTTGGACATAAGCCTAGTGACATGAGACCCACACTGAAGCTCAATATGGCCTTTCTCTCCAAGCTGGTCGAGCATGCCAACCAGGGCTCTCACTCTGAGAGCAAATCCCTTAAAGGCAGCGATGTCCTGACTACGGATGTTAGGTGCCTCCATCAGGTCGGCAATGCGCCTTAATGCTAGCTGGTGAGGTTGCCCATAGTGCTCTGTTAAAGAGGCCATGGTGTCAGTGTAGGGTTGAGAAGAGTTGGTATATGAGTCTGCAATGAGGAGTGCTTCTTCAAATTTGAGATGGTCAACTAGAATCTGATATTTAAACCTCTCCGTAACATTCTTGGGGAGAAGATTTTCCAGGGAGGTCTTTAGCCTAGCAAACTCGCGTGGGTCCCCTCTACTAAAGTCTGGGATGGTGGGTTGAGGACCACGATATATGTACTCTGTTGCTTGGCGGGAGTGACAGTCTTCGTGTCTCTGTTCGTCAGCTGCGCCTGGCTCAGGAGGAATTAAATGGGGTGAGATATGTGGACGGACGTGTGGTTCCGTCGGCTGGTGTGACCTCACCATCCACCCGAGATGCAACCAGCTTACTGTTACCAGATGCCGACACTCCAGGAAGCTGCTCTTGAGTGATCCCCATCTTCTTAAGGCATGTCATCAGCTCTGCCACTAACTCTGTGGGCAGTGTGGTAGTGGATAGCTGTGGCTTCTCCTCCTCATCTTCCACTGGAGGGGGGGGGAGGGGCCAGTCTTCATCATCCACTTCTACTTTGCTGGGCACTTGCACAGGTGCTAATGTATTATGGACGGGAACCTGTGGTATGGGTCTTGGTAGGCTAATGGCAGCGGCGTGCACTGGGGGCTGAGCGTGCAGGCTGTTCTCCGTGGGGGAGAGAGCAGTGTGTTGTGATAGATCTGGACCTCTACTTGAATTAAGCTGTGTTTGCATCTCCATTACGATGAGTTGAAGCCTCTGGTTATCCTCCCTGATCTTTTTCAGCTCATCTAATATCTCAGGTGAAGCCCCTGGGTTTACTCTGAGAGACAGTGGGTCTGGGGTGCTCTGATAATGGGGTCCCGAGAACGCTGACTCTCCGGGATACTTTGGTCGAGCACCAGTCTGGTTCCACTGGTCAAAGAGCTGGGAGGTGCTCGTTAACTGGTCGATCCTCTCACTACTGTAGTAGGGCTCCTGCATCTGATAGGGAGACTGTGGGGAGAGTGCTGCAGCCTGGGGGGGTCTCTCCACAACAGGCAAGGAGACTTCATAGTCAGCAAGCCAGGTTGGAGGACGTGTCTGACGTCTCGGACGGGTATCAGGAAGTGGCGTTGCCTCATCTCTTCCATATGGAAACATTCTTCATGCACAGCAGTCACACACTCCGGCTCGAAGGACCAATTTGTAATGAAGACTTGATAGCTAGGACTGTAATTGTAGCTAGTTGGGATAGGTGACCACTGTGGTGCATCGGTAAGAATGCAACTGAATGCTCTTCTACTCTTCAAAGGATTTATTGACAGCTTACAGATGATTGTCGCTCTTCATAAGTGTACAGTATGTGTGTGGTTCTACAATAAACAATAAAGAAAAGAAAATATCAGCATAAAAGTAAACAACAGTGCTGTCAGGATGCTATTAGTAAAGCTAATAATCGGTATTAGTATAATTTTCCATTCAAGTAGCTTTAGCTGTTTATCAAATAACCAAATAATATACTAACACACATTAGCTGCTTATTAAATTAAAGAACAGCCTTCTTACGGCTGGGTCTCAGTAACAGCAACCCAAAAAACATAGTTATCTACACCACAATCATTGTAAACACTCCAATAATAACTATACAGTATCAGGTGAATACACACATAAGCAAAATAATAGTGTAACACTAATAATACTAAGCATTAGCATGATGCTAGCGAAATAAATGCTAACATACTGCATTTCAGCTGAGTACCTCAGAATAAACAACACTCATAGAAAACCTAATACACCAAAAATATACATATTTAAACATTTTACCAGGGTACTCACATGTTTCTGAACGCACACCTGCACAGATAGCAACACAGATGACAACTATTTACTTCAGAAATATCTACGATATGATTCCCGGCAACTTTCACTACTGACTAAAAACGAAACTTATCAGTCAGCGCAAACCGGTGTCTTCTCCGTGACCCCAAACAAAGGCGCTGATTGGCTGATCCCCGTTACTCTGAACATTAATAGCTTGTTTTCACGTGACGTCACGCCACTGCGTTGCCATGGCGCGAAATGCAGATGGAGGGCAGGAAGTGATTTTCTATATTTAGGAAGCACTATAACAAACTCAAAATGCCTATGTTTTGCGTCGTTTATGGTTGCTCAAATCGATCAAACCACGAGGAGTTTTTATCGTGTGCCAAAAGTTGTTGTTCATAAGGGGGAAAAATACAAGAAATTGACAGAAAAACACCGGGGAAAATGCCTTGCAAACCTACGTCTGCGGTCGGGAGGAGCCGAATGAGAAAATGCCCGTGTGTGTGTGTGGCAGTGATCACTTCGTCAAATGTGAGTTAATACATTATTTATGTGGCTTATAATTACATAATTCAGGTGTTTAAATACACTTATGTGGCTGTTTGTGTAACGTACCAGTTTCCAAACTTTGTAAAGTCAAAGTATGTCTGTAAGACGAGGTAGTTGCTGATATCTACCGCCTCGATGGCAGGCAAATCTCTCAATTCAGTTGAAAATCGGTCCTCTTCATAACGTAAGGATCATGTCCAACATATGTTTCGATTTTCTGTTTATATATTTCTCTTGTAATAGCCTCAAAAGTAGTACAGTACGGACTTTCCTCCATCTCGTCCATTGCGCTCTTCACTTCCTGCCCTCCATCTGAATTTCGCGCGTCAACACAATCACGTGACTGCAAACCACCTATAGCGGGTCCTTCTTCACATGCAGGTAAAGAGAAGGAATGAAAAAAATATGTGAATGTCTCTAATAAAGTAAAGTAATAGTGGAAAGAAAGGGATCTGCAGCAGGTCATAAGCACACTTCATTTAACCCGATGAGTAAACAAATGAGTCGTCAGTGTGTAGAATAAATAAAAAAGGTGCTTCTGCATGTGTGAGAATATTGGACTGATAAGATCATATTTTCTGGATTGAGTTGATCTCTGGTACAAGCTACAGCATATTTATGGAAATACGGGGGCATCCAGCCAAAAGTACATTAAGTCTTGAACTTTTCTGCATCTCAAATTGAAAGATATTTTGTAACTTATATTTATGAGACGGGGAAATGCTGTTATGAATTATAAACATTAGAAAAGTTGGCCAGCAAATTCTTATGACATGCTTGCTAATATCACACAAAGAGAACATGTACAAGGAAAACAACAAAGAGTCTATAATGTGGCAGTTAGTGCAATCCATGAATCACAATTCTCAAACCCATCAAGAAAAAAGAAGTGTTGCTTTAAATGATCTTGAATATGAAATAATACATGACAGATGAAGAAGCAGCAGAGGTTATCCTCATGTAAATGAAATGTCCTTTGTTAACAATATTCATTGATTCATCCATGCACGTATGCATTCAACTGTTTAAATGATTGTGGGTCACAAAATTTCATTTTGAATTAATATTCAACACTATTAAGAAAAAAAACATTAATTTATTGCAAATTCGGTAGTTATGCTTATCAAAGGGGGTTTTAGGCGACCTTATCAGGAAGGTCATTGTCATGTAAATTTAGAACTTCATCATACTATCATATTAGCATACACAGACTGCAGACTATTGCTTTCAAGTCACCATGAAATCCGATGGAATATTGGAATGTTTATTATAAATTATTTATCTGTGCACATCATTATTTTTTAATTCATCTGCCCTCGTAATCTTTAATCAAAATAACTTCCCCTCCCTCAGTGAAATCTCTTCGCTTCTCTGATGATGTGTTTTAGGGTGGGACAGTCTGTCACTCATACTACATCACAGCAATAGCAAACCACAAACATCCAATCAGCTCCCAATGGACAAAATTAAGTCCCGCCCTAAATTTTTTCTTGTTCGAAAAGCCGATATATTTCTGCATCCCAATTCAGAGGCTGCATCATTCGAAGGTCGATGTTCGCAAAGACTGTCCCAGCTCGAAGGCTCCAAATGCGTCATTTGTTTCCCGTGAAATGAAGGATACAGCAGATGATCCTTCGTGGCCTTGCCTAACCCAGAATTCATTCTGCGACGGTGACGACAGGATTTTTGAGAGAAATTGCCAAATTACACTTTTAAACGCAAGTACTGGGTTTCAACTTACTCAGATATCTAATTATACGTAATAAATAAATAAATAAAAAACATTAAAGCGGATTTAAATGTTGACTTACTCAGCTTACTCAGATGCGATTATATATAGTTTATACTCTTTATTATGTACAGAAATGGACCATGGTGAACATATTTAGACAGTTTGTGAACCCTGTTTTGTTTTCAGTCAGTTTAATATAACTTTAGAAAAAGTTCAGTCCAAATGTCAGTGTCACTCATCAACTGCTGCTGACCTGCAAGATGCAAATTATGCAAGAATGTTTGTTAGATGACCATTTAGAGACGGAGTCTTTTCTCGGCATTGCCAAAAGCAAGTGTGGTAAGTGTGCAACAGGAAGCACTCGATTTGGATGGAAGGATGGAAGTGAAACAATGCCTGATGAACTTCCAGAAGCTTTAGGTGAGTGACGTATTAATCCCTGATCTGAGAGTTTCACTGTTGAAAAACTTTCTCTCACCTTACATAATTAGCTCTTTTAGCCAGCAATTCATTGTTTTCTCATTCATTGGGACCCTTTTGAGTGGTACTGGGAAACTTTGTTACATCTCTAGTGTATTTTTGCCCCACTTACATTAACAACATAAAATACAAAACTTTCTTAGTGAGTAAAATGTGCAAAAGAACAACAACGGCAAAAAAATAGTGATCATTTATAGGAACTATTATTATGTGCAGATAAAGATAATTTCACAATATCTCAACCATCTTAAAATTTAAAAGAGAAAACTTTTAACGAGGAACTAAATGACCAGAGATTCAAGAATTGTTTATAATAAACTATCTTAAACTGGATACTGGAACAAAAGTAAATTATTAGTAGTAACGTTGTAGTAGTAGTAATATTGTATAAGGGATCATTCAGGCCGGTTTCATATTTTTGGGGATACAGAAAGTTAAATACTCAAGAGTAAATAGGACTGTAAAAGAGACAAGAAAAAAAAATCTCTGCAGGGAGATGTACAGGCACACCAAATGAATTCTGACAATGCATTCTTCACCTCCTGCAAGAAATCCAGCACTAAATTAAAGTATCCCTTCTTCCTCTACCTGCGATACATCCAATCTGAAAAATGTCTTATTTGATCTAAAATCTCAACATCAGCAGTTCTTTGTAGAGACATTTTGTCCAAAAGAACTTTATAGATAACTGTTCAAAAGATTGGGGTCGGTAAGGTTTTTTTGTTTTTGAAAGATCTTTCATACTCGAGAAAGCTGCATCAAAAAATACAGTTAAAGAGATGTATTCCTGTGATGTTGAATCTGAATTTTCAGCATCATTACCCCAGTCTTCAGTGCCACATCATGATTCTTCAGAAATCAATCTAATATGCTGGTTTGGTGCATTGCTTTGCCAAATATTTTTGTGAAAACGGATTTTTTTTCAGGATTCTTTGATTGATAGAAGTTTCAAGAGAACATAATTTATCTGAAATATATATTTGTTACAGTGAAAATGTCTTTAGTGTAATTTGAGCAAATTAATGTGTCCATGCCTGAATAAAAGAATTTCTTTAAAAAAAAAGGAAAAATCATACTGACCCCAAACTTTTGAACTGTATGATATTATTATATATATATATATATATATATATATATATATATAAAAAAACACATGATAGAATATATATGCAATATAAGTGTCAAGTTGTGACTTATTTCTTGTGCAATCCCCACTTGAAAAGGACAGTCCCTCCACATGAAGATCTTAACTGGATTTCACTCAATAAACAGCCATGGGATCAGTTGTTTGTCTTTTATTAACCATTCTTTGATGGGCAGTAAACAGGTGAAAAACCTCAAAAGAGAGATAAGTACAAGTTATTATCTGAGTTGACAGTCAAAATAAACACATTTATTCACATTTAACTCAGATAAACACATTACTGTCATTATAAGTTACAAGGTTTATAAGCAAATGTTATCCAAAAAATACCCACCATTTTAAAACAAATGATCAGAATTAATATATCTTTAGTCAAATTCACATTTTAGCCAAATGCAATACAAAATATTTTTTTTAGTAGTAAAAAATTCAACTTACTTTCTAATCATTAGTATTAAGCCGTATATTTCTAGTAAAGGATTATTATAAATTATCATTGTAGCCACACAACTAGATATGTTATACCAAAACAAATCAGTTGGTATTTTAATTTTCAAAATGTACATTTGAACGTTAGAAGTTGCAACTACCACTACAAAAAGTCCATCAAAACTATAAGTCAACAAAAGTTAAGAGTCTGTGTTTTTCCAGAGCATCAAGTCAATCTAGCCAAAACATGGCCAATATGGCGCTTACCGGCTGTCCTTCACAGTTTTGTGGAGGGCTTAGTCTTGCACAATCACTTTGATGACAA
Source organism: Chrosomus eos (assembly GCA_036326025.1). Lineage (NCBI taxonomy): Eukaryota > Metazoa > Chordata > Actinopteri > Cypriniformes > Leuciscidae > Chrosomus > Chrosomus eos. The sequence continues at coordinate 27,411,015 of CM070828.1, forward strand.
AGATGAAGTTTCCTTCGTTTTGTGGTTCTATAAATGCTCCTTCCACTGCGGACTAAAGACAACAACAGAGCAAGGCACTGATTGCCTGGAAGATTTGTTTCACCTGGTTCACCACTGATTGAAGGGGAGGAGGAGCTCCCAGGCAGTTTGTCAGCACACCTCCCACTCGATCTTCCCACGGGAACCGATGGAAAGATCGTAAATCAGCACCTGCTTACTGCCGGTCAGCTCCGAGTTTGATCCTCAACTGGTAGTAAAACAACCAGTCGTCGAACATCCCTGTGCAGAACCGTGGTTTGGGTAGCTTCTTTCAGGACTTTGGCAGATGGCCGGTTTAGTGCGGGTCTTGTGACAGGAAGGCAGGAACTTTGGACCACTTTGACGTTCACGTCTCGAACAATGCCCTTAGCATCTGGATTGACGCTCACCACCCGTCCTAGCTTGAATTGGCCCCTCACTGCATTTTGGTCGCACAACCAGACAATATCTCCGATAGCAACGTTGCGATGCAAAGTGTGCCATTTACTTCTCAGAAATAAGTTTGGGCCAGCAAGCTGGCTCCAAGACCTCCAGAACTTGTTGACCTGGTTCTGCATCTCTCTGAGTCTCTTGTAAGGGTAGTTTGCAAAGTCAAATGTTCTGATCTCACCGCTTGGAGAGGCTCGGCCCAGGAGAAGTGTGTTGGGTGACACATAATGTACGCTTTCTTCATGGCTCTGCACCCTGGCGTCTATTGGGCATTCGTTGGCAAGGTTTGCAGCAAGTTGTAGTGTTGTCTGAAACTCGTTGTAGCTGAGGCCAGTGTTGTTGCCCAGGGTCTGGAGTGCTTTCTTGAGAATGCGGACAGCGGCTTCAGCCGCCCCATTGCGGTGAGGTGAGTCAGCAGGGTGAATTGTTCACTCCCATTTGGTACCTTTTTGAGCTGACATCTCTTCTATTGAAGTTCTATTCTGAGCATCCAGGAACTGGTACAGCTCTTTTAGGACAGGTTTGGCGCCGATGAAGTTTGTCCCCGGGTCGGACCAGATCCTTCTTGGGTGCCCTCTTATTGCAGTAAAGCGTTGGTAAGCCATCAAGAAGCTCTCTGTCGACATTGTGTTGACCAAGTCTGCATGAATTGCCCTGCTGGCCATACAGCTGAAGACGACACCCCACATTTTCATTGAGACCGGTTTCTTGATGTCATCTTTGACAAGATACGGTCCGAAGAGGTCGACTGTAGTAACTCGAATGGGGCTGCAGGTGTGGTTCTTTCAGGAGGTAGGTCAGCCATTACTTGTTTGCACCTTCTTGCTCTTTGATTTTTTTGCAGAAAAGGCAGTTCTCCACTACTTTTTGGGCAATTTTCCTCCCTTGGATGACCCAGGCTTTCCTCCTCATTTTCAGCAGGGTTGCAGCCACACTCTCATGACCCTCATCGTGCGCCTCCCGTGCCAATAAAGTAGAGACCCATGCATTGAAAGGCAGAAGGGGAACTGCAGCGCTATCCTCCCTGAAGCCATGGATCCTCCCACCGCAAACTAGTAACCCAGATTCTGGCTCTCTGTACACAACCAAGCGGTCCATAGTGGTAGCTGGAAACGTCACCCCCTCTTGAGCAGCAAGATAGATGTCCCTTCTTGCTTCTTGACGTTCTGTGGCGGTGATAACTCCTTTTGTGGGAATCGCCTCCCACTTTGGGTTCTCAATGGACTTTGTTGCAGATGTAAACTTTTTTGCGGCTCTCCAGATAAAAGCGACAGTCTTGATTAGACACTTTAGGCTACTAAACCGCCTCTCATCCACCAAGTTTAGGACAGCTGCACCAGCAGGAAGTCGTCCCACAAGACTTGGAAGACTTCTTTTCGCTTGGGCTCTTGTGAGAGCTGCCACGAATGACTTCTTTTGCATATTATTAATGCTTTCTCGAGCTGTCACAGACACATCTTTTGACGACATAATTGGCCACTCGCTCTCTGGAAGATGTAGAAACTCTGGCCCTTGCTGCCACTCTGAATGGGCATCAAGTTCCTTTGGCCCAGCTCCTCGAGTGATAATGTCGGCTATATTGAGTGGTCCAGGGATCCACCACCAGTCCTGTAGCCGTGTGCTTTCTTGGATCTCTCCAATTCGATTGGCGAAGAAAGTCTGAAATCCATAGCTTTCACGCTGGATAGCTCCAAGAACAGTCTGACTGTCTAACAAATGGTACCACCTTTTTATCTGGATCTGGGTATGCTGTTCAAAGTACTTTTTCAGACGACTTGCAAAAACTGCACCGCAAAGTTCTGCTTTCACCGCATCCCCCTTCTGGTCTAGAGGTGTCAGCTTTGCTTTTGACTCCACCAGTCGAATTGTTAATTGTTTGTTACAGTTCCACCGCAGGTAAAGGACAGCACCATAGGAGCTTTCACTGCCATCTGAAAAAGTGACAGCGACTGGTTCAGTTGTTGCCTCTGGTGGAGTAAGGGCTCTTGGGAACCTCACTTTGCTTAGCTGGACGTACTCCTCAAAAATTACAATTGCATCCTTGCGGAGCTCATCCGACAGAGGAAGGTCCCATGTGTCCTTGACCATGCTGCACTTTGGTTTTGCCTCTTGGAATGCCCTTCGGACTAAGATAGCCCCTTTTTGCTTTGATGGTGTTGTCAGGCCAACTGGGTCGTACAAACCAGCAACTTGACTCAACAGTTCACGTCTTGTCAGCGGGTCTGGTGTCTGTGCACATACTTCTTCTAGCAGCAAGTCTTGCCCAAGTCTCATCTTTTTCTTTCGCCTGGAGAAGTTGACCCTCACCATGACATGCAACATGTCTTCATCTACAATGTAGCCGAGACCAAGCGCCTTGTTGTCTTCCTCCTTAAGCTGGTTCGGCAGGACAACAATATTTGGCGATGCCTTTTCTCTTTCTCCTTTACCTTGCCCTGAGAAGACCCAAGGCTTCAGTGCAAACCCTCCTGCTTTTAGAATAAGCTCCACATTCTTTGTGATGACTTCGAGTCTTTCACGGCAGTTATGGGATATCAAGATGTCATCGACGTAGCTGTGCTCATGTAATACTTGTATTCATCTGTGAGGTGGCTGAATTGAGGCAGGTTAGCTGTCTCCCTCATGGCAAGTTGTGCTATGCAACCAGCTGGCTTGTCCCCGATATTCACTCTGGTTACGGCGTACTGTTCTAGCTCATCACCCTCTGAATCACGCCACAAGAACCGGTGTAGATGGACTTCCCTCTCCTCGAGCCACACAGAATTATACATTTTTCTGACGTCTCCTAGAGCGGCGAAGGAGCCTTGGCGGAACTTGAGGAGGACAGCTCGGATCGGATTGAGAACATCAGGGCTTTCATTAGAAAGTCATTGAGACTTTGGCCTTTGTACTTCTGACTGCTGTTCCAGACAAGTCTTACTGGAGTTGTAACAGAGTGGGGGTTGGGTGCGATAAGATGACTAATATACCAGACAGGTCCATTCCAGTTGGCTAGATCCTCTTTGGTCAGCTTTTTTGCAGCCCGGCGGTCAACCATTTCATGGACTTGAGCACTATAGGCTTTTTTCCACTGCGGTTCTTTGGCGAGCTGTCTCTCTGTTCTGAGGAAGGTTGCCTCCACTGCTTTTCTGTTGTTTGGCAATGTAGATGGGTCCATGAGCCATGGATATCTTGCATGCCAATGTGGACTATCACTGTGGTCATCAGCACCGACATAAGTCAGGCCACCCTTTACAACTTCCAGCTCCCTTTCTTCAGCCAGGGTCATTTCTTTGCCACCAAGTTGACAACTGCCGCAGCGACATCCTCCACATTTTGGGTGCAGGGGGCGCCAATGCTATCCCATCTCCACCACTCAACAAAATCCCGAGTGGAAATAGCAGAACAAGACGACTTGATGGTAGGTTTGTCGCAAATATGTTCCTCATACATCAATGCTGCTGTTCTCATTGACCTGGCGAAGTGCGCTCTGGACTGGTGTGCAGTAACTGTAGCCTCTTCAAACAGACCAGGGTGTGTCCCTGCAATTGTCTTTCCCAATGGCCCATCCCATAGTACCAGGTCCCCAACGGTGCGTATTTTCTGTGGGACCAGTCGCCCTTCCTTATGGCTTATCAAAAGCTGTATCTGTCTTGGTCTCACAAGTTCATTTTGGGGGACATCTGGAAAGAACTTTTGGAGTCTTTTGGCTGTCACATGTTTGTGGATCTCTGCAATGCTGTCCAAACCATAGCAGAGGAGTTGGTGGGATCTGAAGTTGCCTTGCTCTGTGCGGACCCGGATCTTTAGGAGGTACCGTTTTGTGGTAACTTGAACTTTCATTCCTCCCACACCGTGGACAACAAGGGTTATGGCTTCACTTCTAAGGTTCAACCGATCAGCTGCATCATGAGTTATGTAATTGGTATCCGATGCCAGGTCGATCAAAGTCCCAACTTTTTGTCCTGCATTGGCTGTGACCTCTAAGAGCATCATGATGACTGGCCACTCCACGATTCCATTCTCTGCTAGAAGACTGGGTTGGTTGGACACAAGAGAGGTTCTGGCTATAGTGTTGCAAAAGGCATTGCGACACTTTTCTGCAAATTCAGATGAGAGGCTTTTAATGAACTCTTCTTGGGCTTGGGTGTAACACTCTCTTGTGTCACCTCCCACTTTGCTGTTGTTGGACCTCTGGACGACATTCCCTTTGGACGTATCAGCTCTCGGGCAAGATAATAGTGGTGTTCTGCAGCACGCTGTTCTCTGCAGTCTGGCCTCCTGCACAGAAACTCTGATTTAAAACAGTCACCTTCATTGTGAATCTCCAGGCATTTCTTGCAGGCTCCCAGCTTCCTGACAGCATCTCTTTTCTCTGACAGCTTAAGCGCGCGAAACTTTTGGCAGAAGTATAGCTTTTTCTTATGCTTGCCTCTCCGCAGACCACACATCCTTGAGCCTGGTTGCTCAGTTGGGTGGAAGTTCTAGTTCGAGCTTGCCGAGGTTCAGGTTTTGGTTTTGGTTCCTCCTCCCTCAGTTGGTCCAGCTTCTCATAGATGGCTTCTTGACTTGAAAACTTGAGGAGGTAGTCAAATCGCTTGTCTTCTTCAGCTTCATCACCTTTGCCAGCTACATGAAGAAGCCATTCCTTCTTCAGGCCATCAGGAAGTTTACTTTCTATTGTTTTTGTTACAAGAGGGTTCTTTATAGCACCAGTCTTGCCAAGCTCGTTCAGATCGACCAGGGCTTTTTCTACAGATTGGATGAGCTCAACAATCCTCCTGGGCTGGTTACCTTTAACTGCTTGGAGTCTTTGGAGCTCTTCTACGATCTCAAGGGCTATAGTGGTCTTATTTCCAAAGCGGTTCTCCAAAACCCGGAAAACCTCCTCAGCAGTTGTGTAACTTGTAAGGCGGAGGTCTCGTATTGTCTTCTCATCCACACTGTCGAGAAGTTGGAACTTTTTAATCTCTTTGGATCCACTAGGTTCTCCCTGCATCTGGAGCGCTTCCCAATCTTTTTTCCACCGGTGAAACTCTCGGCGGATACCAGAAAACTTTGGGAGGGCAGCTGGCTTTAATTTAATTGCTGGTGTGGTCACACAACTGATTGAAGTAGTACTTAATCTGCTGGTTTCTTCTCTGACGTGTGCCCCTATAAAGTCTGCTTGTCTTATTGTAAGTTTTGGCAGGATGGTTTCAAGGTCTTTGATACGACTCTGGAACTGTTGTTGCTCTGCTGTGGGAACCCAGCACTTCCAATGTTTATGCTCCTCCTTCGCAGCCTTCACAAGTTTCTCTAGTTGCCCGATCATAAAGAGATATGCATCTGGGTTTTTACTTGGGTCCACAGCTCCCACGTTTTCTGCTTGCGACTCTGCTGTTGTAATTGCTTGTGTCAGTTCATATTCCCCGAAATTAGCCCACAATGTCTTTTGTATGAGGTCCTTTAGCTCTTGCAGTTTTTTCTCACACTCATTGGCTGTTTTGACCAAGTCGCTCTTTTGCTGCTCACTCAACTCCTCTGCATCATAGTTTTCTTCATTACATTGATCCTCTACATCATCGTTGGCTTCCAGGACTTTGCCAGCTTCTGCAGTGAGCTTCTTAAAACTGTCTCTGAGCTCCTCTTCTGACATCATTGTATGCATTCGTAGCACATTATTGGCCAGACGGGAAAACTGACGCTTTGCTGATGTCCTTGCAGTCTTTAGCTGCTCCAACAGTAATGAATCAGCCATTTAAATCACGACAGCAGGGCGGGAACAGTCTTTATTTGTCTCTGGATACGGGTCTCACTTTTCAGGTCCTTCTCCAGTCTTGAAAGCGGTTTTTCACTGTCAAGTTGTGACTTATTTCTTGTGCAATTCCCCACTTGAAAAGGACAGTCCCTCCACATGAAGATCTTAACTGGATTTCACTCAATAAACAGCCATGGGATCAGTTGTTTGTCTTTTATTAACCATTCTTTGATGGGCAGTAAACAGGTGAAAAACCTCAAAAGAGAGATAAGTACAAGTTATTATCTGAGTTGACAGTCAAAATAAATACATTTATTCACATTTAACTCAGATAAACACATTACTGTGATTATAAGTTACAAGGTTTATAAGCAAATGTTATCCAAAAAATACCCACCATTTTAAAACAAATGATCAGAATTAATATATCTTTAGTCAAATTCACATTTTAGCCAAATGCAATACAAAATATTTTTTTAGTAGTAAAAAAATTCAACTTACTTTCTAATCATTAGTATTAAGCCGTATATTTCTAGTAAAGGATTATTATAAATTATCATTGTAGCCACACAACTAGATATGTTATACCAAAACAAATCAGTTGGTATTTTAATTTTCAAAATGTACATTTGAAGTATATTTGAACGTTAGAAGTTGCAACTACCACTACAAAAAGTCCATCAAAACTATAAGTCAACAAAAGTTAAGAGTCTGTGTTTTTCCAGAGCATCAAGTCAATCTAGCCAAAACATGGCCAATATGGCGCTTACCGGCTGTCCTTCACAGTTTTGTGGAGGGCTTACTCTTGCACAATCACTTTGATGACAAAGATGAAGTTTCCTTCGTTTTGTGGTTCTATAAATGCTCCTTCCACTGCGGACTAAAGACAACAACAGAGCAAGGCACTGATTGCCTGGAAGATTTGTTTCACCTGGTTCACCACTGATTGAAGGGGAGGAGGAGCTCCCAGGCAGTTTGTCAGCACAATAAGGCTAAATAAATCAAATGCAATTTAATGCATTTTTCCTGAATCACATTTATGTAATTATGTACCGAGTCACAACCCCAGTAATAATGGCAATGATGAACAGATCAAATTGCACAGAAAAGTTTGGAGCAAAGCAAAGTACTTGGCTGATGTAACAATCATGGGATCAATTCCACACCACTCCCATGAATATATAATTACAAATAATTAAATTCCAAAACTGATTTCAATACTCTAGAATTGTCATTCATTATTCTACCCATATGTAAAACCCTTTCTTCATCTTAAAAGCTCCCTTCATACTTAAAGTAGTCAGTCTAAACAGGATGTCTGGCTGGCAGTGATAAAAAAAAGGTTGTTTTAGGAAAATCATCTGTAAAACACTGGATATGACTACAATATACAGTGAAACTAGGATAGAGAGACCTGCCCACTGGCCTAAATTCTGTCACTGACACTTTTAAGAGAATCACCCTTTTTGAAATAAAACTTTTAAGTGTTTGAAAATTCTGGTGAATTGGGGAAGTGGACAAAAAAAAGAAGAAAATAAATAGCCCAAAATTGTGGTCTAAATTGTTTTATTCAATTGTAAATTAAAAAGGTAAAACCAGGAAGTTGACAGCTAATAATAATCTAAAACAAATAATAATTTAAGCAGTTTTAAGTTCACATGATATTGTGGAGATCTGAAAATGCTCTGCAGTGTCCATGTGCATGAATCTACAAAATAGTTCTTGAGTTGGGGACAGTGCCGAAGCCAGGGGTGGGGTTGAATTGTGGCCCACCCAATCAGAAGTCGGTCATTTTCCAAACAGATAATTAAAAAATGTAATACACAATAATAATTATGATATATGTTGTAATTACACTATATCATTTAGTTAAAAGAATGATTATTGCAATGGTCAATTACAGGCAGTTTCCTTGTTTTCCCTCTTCCTATATGTGCATGGCATACGCTTGTCAAAATGAAGTGTTTAATATGATTTGATATTAACTTAGATCAACTACAAAAATACACTGCTATTGGGCACAGGCATTAAAATGGATTAGATCGTACCTATCCGACCTTTACCATTTTGTCTATTTAAACAGGGAAAAATCTAAGATAACGCCAGTAAATTATGGAGTACCACAAGGATCTGTGTTAGGCCCTCTGCTATTTTCAACATATATACTGCCACTTGTTAATATTATTAATAAGAAAACATGGAATTTGTTATTCCACTATTATGTCGATGACATTTAATCATGACCAGATAAAATCTCTAAAGTTGCAAGAAATCTTTCCAAGTTGACAGTGTGTAAAACATCGGATGACCAGTAATGTTCTTTATTAAATACGTATAAGACTGAGGTATTACTTATTGGACCAAAAACCCATACACAATCTCTTAGAATACAATTTGCATCTAGAAGGATTTACTGTTACTTCATCCTCTACAATTAAAGACCTGGGTGTTATATCAGACAGCAACTTCATATCAAATCATATTTCATGCGTTACAAAAACCACCATCTTCCACCTCAGAACATTGCTAGGCTACAGAACGCATTACATGATTTGGATGCAGAAAAGCTAGTTCATGCATTACTAGGTGGATTTAGGGTGATTTCAGCTCCCAGTTTTAGTGATTTCAGCTTGCAGGTTTAGAGGCATGTCTCAGAGGCACTGCAATCATCATAGTCCTGCTTTATTGCCGTTACATTTATTACAGACCCTGTAAAATTCCCTTCTATAAATTGCCTTGAAGGAAAAATAAGTTGCATAAAATCCATTTCCTGAAAATAACAGCACCCAGACCCAGACCAGACCCAGACCCAAAATGTGTCATGAATAGACAATTTGTATAATGGGAAATCACTTTAATATATCCATCTTCTCAAAATACATTTCAGTGCACTGAAAACCTTCATATACATGCGTTTTTCCTTCAACATTCTTTTTCCTTCATTCAAACAAACTGTGACAATGATGCGACCACCTTGATTGAAATTAAAATACATAAATCATCACATAAAAATGTGTAATAACATTCCTGCCATGTTAAGTTTCCATCAAGAATCTTCTCAACTCTAAACACCATCTAAAAAAGCTAAAACAATAAGATAAATATCCTCTCACTTCATTCATTCATTCAGCTGTTGTTTTGCCAGCACTTATACATAGAAGTTATAAAGGCATTTCATAAAATACTTTGACTTCATATCTGATGATCCAGTAACACAGTACAAGTGGTCCATATTAATTCATCAACTCATCACCTGCAATTGTACACTCTGAATTTTTATTTTAGTGTTCAAACTTTTATGAGTTATATGCATGATTGCTCATATAGTATGACAATGGTAGTGTAACCAAAACATGTGGTACGGAAAGACATTCATAAAGCACATAGAGATTAAATTAATGCCATGATGCCAAAACAACTCAAACCTTTCGTTCAGTCATCTTTCATAATGCATAAAAGCTATTTTATGCCAAGACTTGCAGCTTTGAATTGCAATTGACATCTCAGTACATCCGTACATATATGCAGGCTGTAAGTGTATCTCTATAAATAATGGGAGCGTAAATAGCGGCATTGTTAGCAACGGAAAAGCCCGAAATCTCTCCAGAGGAGCCATTGTCTGTGATAAAGAACAGGCATGAGAGAATGTCACGGGAGTCGGGCTGTCTACACAAACAAGAGGACGAGGATCGAGATTAGTGTCGAGTTATGGCATTCCAGGAAATTGTAGAACCCTTCTGCATACCTTCATGTTGACTGAGCCTCAATACAGACATTCCTCAAGCCATCAGCACCTTGACGATTATTGTTAAGGTATGATCCTAGACTTTCTCTATGAGGCTTTGAAAGTTAATCTAGAGGTCAGTGTCAAAAACAACACGGAATCAGTACATACTGCTACCGTAAGGTGCATACTGCTTCATGGACTGACCCAAGGCCATGTGATTATGACATTGAGCACAAGGTCAGAGATGTGGTCATAAAACACAACACTAGCATCTATAAAGTCAAGCTTGTAAAAGCAAAAAAATAGACAAAGACATGAAATGCTGCCCACTTTTAAACCAGTAAAGACAGCTTCAGAGGTATGACAGTAACACTGCAGAAAAAAATTACAATATCCTTAATGAGTATTTTTGTCTAATTTTCCAGTAAAAAAGTATCTAAAGATCCTTCAAAGAAGAAAAATGTACATACCGGTATTTGTTTAGAGACAAATTTTACAACACTGCATAAATAAGACTTATTTTCAAGAATGTACCACTATCGTTCAAAAGTTTGAAGTTGGTACGAATTTTTTGAAAGAAGTATTTTATGCTCACCATGGCTGCATTTACTTGATAAAAAAGCAGAAATATTTATCAAAAAAATATTTTTAAATGTAATTTATTCCTGTGATGGCAAAGCTAAATTTTCCAGCATCATTACTTTAGTCTTATGTGTCATTATAGTGATCCTATAAAAATTATTTGAATATGCTTATTGGGTGCTCAAGAAACATTTAGTATCATTATCAATGTAGAAAACAGCTGCTTAATTTGAATAAGATTGAAAATAACAGCATTTATATGAAATATAAATATCTTTTGTAACATGTTTTGTCTATATGCTTGTGTGAAAAATGTGTCAATCTTTCATGTTGCAGAGAGAAATACAAAATACACTAATATTCAAAATATAACGAGAAGTCGTCTTAATATCTTATGCAGTGTTGCTTTTCCAGTAAATTCATTCATCTGTAAATTTTACTGGAATATTTGACTGGAAAAAACTTTAAAACTACTTTTTTTGCAGTGTAGTATTGACTTTGGTTTCTGTTAATTGACTCGTGTTTTTTTTTTAAATTACAGGTCCACAAATACTTTAAAACACAATATTTCAAAGAATTATGCTGCTATGATTACAAAAAAAAGTGATTTTCATCATTTGAAAAATTAGATCTACGAAATAACTAAGTACAATCAGTGGTACTTTGTAATAAAGGCAAAATATGAAATGCAGAATGAAAGCAGTCTAAATGACTGATCCAAGCCACTTTGGCCTCTCTTTTGTCACTGTGGAAGCCTGTTATTCAAATGACAGCAGGTCCGGGTGGGATTCTTCGTTCTCCAAGTTGAGGGTTCGGTAATCCACAGTCCCGTTCCCCAACAGTTCCCCCTCAGTGACGCTGATGCGGCAGCCCCCTTTCCCTGGACACGGGGTGGAAGCCATTCTAGTTTCCGAGTTGGCCAGTTTCTTTGGGTCCAGATTGTCTTTGTGAATGAGATCTGGAACAGAAAGCAGCAGCTGTGACTGATCGACAGCCTCAGACTTTTCCTCATCCGTCACCACAGCCGTGGGCTCGTTTTTTAGTTCTAATCCGGGCCTTTTCTCCATCTGGCTGTTGACACGGTCGCCAGGATCTGAAGGGTTCTCAAGGCCGGACTCTTCGAGGCTCGGTTCAGACTGAAGCTCGGCTTTATCTTTGGTGATCTTGTCAGGTGAGGAGACGAAGGAGGATTCTGGGGAGGCCACCACGGGGTCAGAGGATATCATCATGTCCTGGGTGGTCTTCAGGGCACGTGGGAGGCGCTTTTTACCGGTGGGAGGTGGGGGATCAAGCCGAGGGAAGGAGTCCAGGGACATGTGACTGTATGAGAGAAGGAAAAAAGCAAAGACACAAGACAGAATGGCAATGAAAGATCAGAGCAAATATGTGGTGTGAATTTCTTCAGTTCTCTTGCATGGTGGTCCACAATGCTACTACTAAAAAAAAAATTAAAAAAAAAAAGATTTGTAAGACTACATCAACTCTCACTGTAATACAAGAGTACACTTAATTTGAACAAATGTTATTAACCTGTTAAGCTTCACCCCCAATTTTGAAAAATCCCCAGAAATGGCATACCCAAACTGAAACAGATACAGTTCATGAACCATTTGTTCTAAAAGCACAAGTATGATCTCATTTGAAAGCTGACACCTGGCAGTTTATTGCAAATGTAGAATTAATTATTGTCATAATGAAAAATAAATGTTATAAATAGCTTCAAAGTTTTGTCAAGTTATTAGAAATTTATTTTTATGAAATATTTTCATGAAAATAAAATTGAAGTTGGCCCTGTAGCAATCTAGAAATGCACTGCAGCTAAAGCCACATGTCTGACCATGTTATATTTAAAATCTGAAGATGATATGTCTAAAACTCTTTATTTAGTTAAATGTTTTTCAAGATCATGTCAAACGACTTTATTTTGATTAGACTCTAAAAAGCAAACTGATGTTTATTGTCATCTTCTAAGCATCTATTCAGTCTATTTCTCTATTGTGTTTGTGGTCTAAACGATCTCCATTCAGTGTCAGTCTCCCCTGCACACATTCACACCTCTCCAGCCTCTGGTTATTGCTCTAAATATGCTTTCTTTTGTCTGCATTATAATTACTAACGACTGGCTATTCACACTGTTTCAACCCCTAATCTCTTTTAGGGAAAGTTCTCAAAGTTCTCACCTTACATTTGAAACTATATAAAATGACCTTCTTGAAAAAAGAAACATTTCAGCAAGCAGTCCTATTTAGAAATATTCATAAATATAACAGCTAGGTAGCAGGTGCACCAAGGGCTAGCTAGCATGTTAGCTTAGCACACCATCAATACACGACAATTTATGAGATTAAAACCATGTTTGTGCTCTAAAACTTACTTCATAGCACAAGTCTAGTGTTTTAAATAACCTTCTGTGCTCTGATTTGGCTTCAGATAAAAAAAATCGGACAGAAAATATAGTATTTTATAGTATTCTTCACGATTATAAAGTCTATATCGATTAGCATTACATTATAAATATAATCTATTATTATGAAAATACCTGACATGGCTCGAAGAACAAAGGTAAACCAAATATCATTGCAATCATGTTTATTGTCTTCAAAACATCTTTATCTGCATGTTACAGCGATCTCTGTTAGTGTTTACGTCGTGATGGACTTCCTGAAATGTCACATGATATGATTCTTCTTCGTGTTCCAAATTTGGACTGCATATGTGCACAGGGCGCCCTCAGGCTGCCAGTATGTATTGAAAAAACAGTACATCAGAGTCTCCAGCGCTCATAATGATTAAATCGACGCATTTGGGTATATATTCAATAAATATGATTCCTGTCTATATAAATCTGATGTAAACCTATGAGAATCTATCAATATTTCTCCAAATCTGTACACTTTTGAGCTAAAAGCCCTGATGGACGTTGTTTTGTCAAGCTCTGTCGTGACGATCTCACTGGAGTTTTTTTCTGAATGGAAGCGGCTGACGCTCATAATTCATATCAAAGGTATCGACTCATTTTTTGATTACATAACTCCAGACACAAATTAAGACATAACTGTCACTATAAGATTCTCAGAATACAATAGTGGTCAAATACTAAACCTTCAGTCTTATATCTTTTTAATGATGTATAGTTTGTCAAGGTATTAACATTGAATCTGATAGTAACTTTGAACGATTTTAAAAAAAAAAACGCTCAGAGCGCCCTAGCTCTGGCGAAGGTTAAGAGGTTAAATCTTATTCATGCTTTGCCTTCTTTACTTAAAATACTTTTAAGAGTTGACAGCTGACATTATACTCCATGTAAAAGTTAATTGCATTTAGCTAATTCTTTTATTATAATTATACATGACCTTTTTAATAAAATGTATTAAAAAATAGAAAATAAAACACAGAGACAAAACTTGTACTTAAATATTTTTTTTGGCTGAAAGAAATAATACTTTTCAAGGATGCATTAAATTAATCAAAAGTTAGTTACAGTTAGTACAAAAGTTAGTAAAAGTTGTTCTTTTTAACTTTCTATTCATCAAAGTTTTCAAAAATATATTAAACAGCACAGCTGTTTTCAACATTGATTATAAGAAATGTTTCTGGAGTAATGGCTGCTGATAATTTAGCTTTTGCCTTCACATAAATAATTTACATTTTTAAAATATATTAAAATAGGAAAAAGTAATTTTTAATCATAATAGTATTACGTTTTTCTGTATTTTTCAATTGTTTGGTGAGGAGACTTCTTTCGAAAAAGAAAAAGAAAATGTACACATCCAAACTTTTAAATGGTAGATTATAATATATATGTTGATATATTATAAAATTATGTTAAAAAAGGTCCATGGACAAGAACATTAGATGCAATAATGCCATAGTCTTCTAAAGTCACATGAGATGCTCACAGTCATTAGGTCAAATTATTGTCTACGTAATAGTGAACTTACCATAAATCTCTCATGATATCTGCACAATTCCCTCAATAATCACATGCTACCCAATAATAGCCTTTCTAGAGATAAGAAGTTGGTTTCTTGTAAATGCATCAGTTCATTTATTATTTTATGATAGTGGAATTTGCACTTGCTCTGTTGAAGATATGAAAGTTGATGAGAATCAAAGGATATGGGATATTTTTTTATCCGTTTAAACATATCATTCATCTCTGTGGCACGAATGGTGAAGGATGGCTAACATTAAAAGTAGGCATTTGTTTAAAGCGCTAACTCCAAGTATGAGACCTAGTAATGTTTTTCAACGATTGTCTTAGCAAGCACTAAATTATGATCATAAATGCATTATTTCCATAAAATTTACAAGCAGGTATAATAAAAAAGCTGGAAGGAATGTGTATACTAGATGTTGCACAACTGGTAAGATTTCAGCCAATTAAACCAAACCCTTGACAAGTCAAAGTTTGCCTGATGCAACACATACACAATGACTTATAGACACATGTACATTCTCTTGAAAGCTGCTGATAATGATGGTGGATACAGTTGCCTGCATGAAAAGACTTTTTTTTCCCTCCCTCTCAGAGATGTCAGTCAAATCTCAGCAGTGACCCATGGGGTTCTCATATAATAACAGTGTTCAAAGACATTTCTCCTGTTTTCACATTTACTGCTGAAAGAGATGTGAACTGCAACAGAAAAATATGATCGACCATCTGCCATGATGAATGACGGTCTGTAAGGACTGAATGAACTACTCTACTCTATATTAGTGCCATCAATCGATTTAACTAACTAATTAAAATCACACATTTTTCTGTTTTATAAGATTATTTTTCTTTTACTTTGTTTTCAACTTAAAATTATAGCCATTCAATTTTTTAACATTTAATAGGCTTTAAAATATATAACTTATTTTATGTGAACTTAGGATAGGCCTTGGATGCTGCATTAATTGCATTAAATATTTTAACACGTTAAACTGAACATATATTAATAAATCGCAGATAATACGTTATTTTTGTCAGCCATAATATGTACAGTATATTATATATTATATATATATATATATATATATATATATATATATATATATATATATTATATATATATATATATACACACACACACACACACACACACACACACACACACACACACACACACACCAAGGGTGCCAATACTTCCGACCAGGATTGCATATATACGTCTGTATATATACAGACATTATATACACACTTTGGATGGAATACATTCATTCAACATTAGTGGATGAAAGTGTACTGGAACCAGATCAACAATCACCCCATGTTCAGAGGAATATTTTGTTTACTTCCTTTTTTATTTGACATTTGTTAGACAGGACAGTAAAAAGGGAGTATCAGATTGGGACATATTGCAGTCCAGCCTTGAATCGCCTCTGTAGAAGCACTATGGTCATTAAAATGTCAAAAGCAAGTGCTATGGCTGACAACATCCTAGCAATTTTATTCTTAGCATGAAGTCAATTGAATATAATGAGCGTATTGAGGTCATTGCCGTTTGCAGCTGTGAGTGTGAAATCTTTACCTGTTTTTGGCTGTACTGAGTCCCATCTCAGTCAGGTTGGACCACACTGGCTCCACGTTCTTATTCACCTCTGTGACTCCAATGTCTCCAAAGCTGTTGGGATCTTTTCGGCGGAGCAAGTCGTTTACCTTCGCACCCATGGCTTTGCCCAAGTTCAGGGCGTTTTTTAGGTGCTGGCTGCCACCTGTCCTGGATCCTGCCAGGGCAGACGTGTCTGTGGAGCCTGCCGGACGAAAGTTCAGCTTCGGCTGTTCCGCAGCATTGCAGTTCTCAAACATGCTTTGGTCCACTAAAGAACAAAACAACAAAAAGGTTTTCAGACAAAGTGAGGCACTGGGAAACTTTACTGTATTTAAATGAACCTTTTAAAAGTGAGCTGTGTCTTCAATAGCGTTTGTACAGACTTAATTGCATGACTATTTAACACTGATAGCACAACACAGCTAGACAGTGTTGTTCATGCAACCAATTTATTCAACATAAACCCAATATTGCTACATTTAACCTTGTTTAATCCATCAGATTAAATGTAGGGATGCACTTTTTATTGTTATCATTTAGAATTAGTATTATTACTAATTATCTTATGGCTGATAACTGATAAATTATAATTATTAAATGTCTAAAATGTCTATTAAATTTAAAATAAAACGCATACAAAAAATTCTAAATGTTACAAGTGGATTTAGGCATCACCAAAAAATCTCATTTTGAGGTTGGCAAAAAATTACAGTGTAGTTAAATTATAAATGACTATTAGGTCATATGGTAATATATGTGAAATGGAATATAAATGTAAAAACATGCACAATTAAATATCCAATGTATCAACAACAGATACATATTGAAAAAGAAAACTAATACATTTAAGCGTCATATCAATATATTGTGCATTCCTATTTTCATGCAGTGGTGATTAAGCATTTTATACATAAATGTTAAACAATGGACACAAATTCATGCAAAAAAAAAAAAAAACAATGACACCAACATAGGCAGAAAATAGAATATGTCAAGTCACACCGTCATGTTTCTTACCTCAAAACCATTATTTCATGGTTAGCATTCAAAGTGACAAAGAAAGCATGATTTATTGTTTGCATTTATACAGATATTCTTAAAAACTGTATATTAATGCTCAAACATGAAACTACAGTAGTATTTAAACGCAACTTTGAACTTTTACATCACAATATAAAAAGAAATGAACATTTACCTTTTACCTAAAAGGAGACCAAGAGAGGTAGACCGAGAGTGATAAAGATGGAAAGATAGAAACAGCAATTTGCCAACAAAAGTGGCTCTGACATGGTGTTCCATTTCAAATTCAGCTTCAATTTAGGCCATTCAAAGCAGTTTACAATAAAATCTGTATGGCTCTAATCAAATGTGATTTCAAGAAACTCTTGATGTGGCATAGTTATTCCCAGCTTGTTAAACTCAAACAGTTTCAACACGTGCTCATGGAGGAGTAAGAATCTCATTAGCTGGTGACAGTCTCTCGTTGATGACAAACACGGGTCACATCCGAGACTAGAGGCTTTTCCACACAAATATTTGACAAAGGGAAGTTATTTTGATGCTGACAATGTCTTGGCTCTGCAGGCAAGGCAAACAGATGAATGAGGGAAGTTTGTGTGCCAAAAACAGCATGTTGTTGTCATGGTAATCAGGGATAAAAATTGACAAAAAAACCCACAACTTGCCAATTGTGACGGGCCTGCCTTTCTTTTCCAGGCACACCACTGGGTAACACGATGAGTCTAAATAATTCACAGGATTGATCTTCAAGCGCCATATGAATTCATTTTACTATGAGGCTTAAACAAGCACAACATGAGCTCTGGAGAGAAATGAGCAGGAGAAAAGTAGCCACTTGTCTGTGGTTTCATGTGATTGTATCACTGCGCATATTGATCTGCACTCTAATGAAGCCATCTAAAATCCGACCGACATTATTTACTATGCCCTTCAATGGCCGACATGTTATTTCATCTGGTAATGTTACAATACCCAGACTAGTTCAACTATGTTTGTGTAGTATCAGCCATAGGTGGCCCACAGTTCCTTCACATACTGCACACAAAACTGGACACAAACACATGTGAAAATCAAAAGCTTCATTTAGATCAATTGTCTGATTGCAAAGCAAAATCATGTTTAGAAAGTCTGTTTTGTGCCATATCCATTTTAGATTGATCTATTCCTAAAAATCACATAAAACAAAGTGGTGGGTCTTGTCCTGAGTGGGTAGTTCTTGGACAGATTAAGTGCAAACTGGATAAGACTTATTGACTTAAAATCAAAAGTATGTGACTGTGAGACTAGATTTTGAGTGAGAAACATGTATAGCAAATAATCAGCTTTCAGTTAAGAGCGTGACGCAGTGATCATTGGATTTGAACCTTCTCCACAGGGCTGGGCATAATCGTGTAGCTCCAGGCAGCAGTAAAAATACCTCAGTCAGGCTCCACCAAAGTGGCAAATGCTAGGAGGGTGTCTGACACGCTGCTATTCTGGGCTGGTTTATGAGCTCCTGATGTGTCCCAGCACCAAACCTCTGGACCCAAGGGTGTCCAGCCCACACACACACACACACACTGCATGGTACAGGGTTCCCACTCTTTTTTTGACCAATGAATTTCTATGATATATCCAGTCGTTCGAGTTTAGTGCATAATGATTTTTAAAAATATTTTTACAGCAAGGACTGCAGTTAAATTTTTAACAGATAAAATATTTTAGTGTATTATTCATATTTTCAAAATTTTGGGAAAGACATTTTCTATTTCATATATGATATTCATTGATATTTTATTAGTGCTGTCAAAATGATTAATTGTGATTAAATCACATCTAACGTAAAAGTTTTTGTTTATATAATGCATGCGTGTATAATATTATTATATATTTTATAAGTGTGTGTGTGAAGACAGCCATTATGTAGACACACACACACACACACACACACACACACACACACACACACACACACACACACACACACACACACACACACACACACACACAGTAAACAGAGTATATAAATGTAATATATACACCCACATATATTATAAACAAAAACTTTTAATGTCGATTTGACAGCACTAATTCTGAAGACATATTTCTAGGTTTTTCATTACAGAGTGAACCCTGATGATCAGGACCCCTATATTTATGAACTGTACAAAAATAATCAAAAGTGGCCAGATTTTATGTTTCATGATGCACTAAATCATGTGGTAAAGAATCAAAAATGAATTGCTGAACAAAGAGCAAATATATCTAGACCCCAAGCCAAACACTACCATTTCCAACACTTGGAGAATAACAATGAATAAATAACGCAATTTAACCCATTATCTCTGACTTGTTTGACCTAGCAGATGTTCAGGTCAGCAGAAGATGGGCCAAACATCAATGATTAATTTGAACACCCTTTCTAGCATGAATCTTTAAACACAAGGGCAGGGGGATGGGTAAAATAAGTTAGCCCCTGGATAACACATGATGAGAGGGTCAAGGTGGAGTAACTCAGAATGCATTTGCTCCATCTGACTCACCATCCCTGTTATCAACTCCATCATTAACATAAACGAGGTGGAGAGCTTTAATGGCACAGCGATTCAGAAGAAAAGCATCAATCTCAGGACTCCTAAATGAAAAGGCCAGAGAACTCCACAAGTAAACTGCACCCGTTAGGACTATCCATTACCTTTATCTCTGTTGAACAGCACTGCTGGCTGACTAGTCTCCTTGATACCGTAGATATACTGTAGCGCATTTAAGGGTAGAAAGGAAATAAATAATAAAACCTCAAAAGAGCAACAAAAGTGGCACCACCAAAAAAACGTAGATGGCATGGAAACCCTTATGGTCAATGGCTATTTGTATGTTAAGTAGCCATTGGAAGCCACACACAGGACGTTACATTTTTTTTTGAAAGATGATAAATCTCAAACTATATCAAACAGTGTTAAAATTAAGGTGAGACCAAAACCGGCACTGCACACATAAAATATAGATGTGCGGATGTTTTTATGGCAATGTTCTGCCACTGGAGAAAAAAATAAAACAACACTGAACATAATGGTAGACAATGCCCCCATTTTCGTTCGACTTCTCAGATCAATAATTAATCAAAGGCTCTGCCACATCAATGTCAAGCAGGAACATGACTGCAATGCAACTATCTGCAAGTTTATCACCGATGAAATGAAGGGATTTGGAGCAAGTAGACTGTAATGCGAGACAATGACAGCTTATCCCCTTGATCGACGTCATGTGTCTTTGAATAAATCATTGGAACCAGATTGGACTAAAGGCGCATAACAGTTAATTCTGTGACATATAGCCAATTAATTTGTTTTATTTAAAGGGCAGTTTTAATTTCATGGTGTGTCACCCTTCTAGGGCATAAAAGAGTTCAAATCAACTGAACTGTATTGAAGTTCACTTTATAACATGAAGGTTTTTTTCCAGTCAAGTTCAGCGACAATCTAAATAGGTCATTGCTCTGGACTTCACAATCCACATCTCCTTGAGTACCCCTGCAGGTCTTAATGTCTAATTGTCTAATCCTGAAAGGAAATAGAATGAGGGTTTCAGGTCTCTACAATAGATAAAGCTGAACACTTCAGACTACAGTGCTTTGCTAACTACAGTGCGAGCAGGTTGGCCCGGGCTTGAGCTTCTAATTCAGAAGCACCCGATTTTCCAACAGCTTCTCTCAGTTGAACTAAAATGAGATGTGATATTGTTATGCAATTTCAATTACGCCGCAGGGAGAAGGATCAATCCGACAGACGCGCGTTTCCCCGAGCGTGCAAAGATGAGACAGCGATGCTCCAGAGCATCCGTTAAATTACACAGCGATTCAGAGGGTGTTTCTCTGCACTTGCTGGTTATGTGAGCACACATTTTAAGGGTTATTTCTATTTCTTGAAGCAGCTGTGCTTGCATATGGCATCCGAAGTGGTTTTATTTGTGTGCCAGCGATTCGAAGGTTCTCAATCAACTGTAATATTCACGATATATATAGGCCGATGTGTAACAAAGTGTTCACTAAGTGATGCCAATTTGTGTAGCCGTTTTTAAAAGCTAAAGAAAACCTTGATCCAGTAATTCAACTTGATGCATGTTGCTGAACATTCACTGACAATGACTCTCACACTGAATGAAGTTACACAGTGGCACTGCTAAGCTCTTAAAAATGACAGAACTCATTGTAAATGGCTTTGAAATGAGTCATATACTTTGAAAACCTGCAGTAAGCTACAGGAGGGACAAGTGATGGTTTATTATTCATGACAAAAGACTGGAATAATTTTTTTTTTTTTGCTCAAAAACTAGCAGTGGCTAGGATTCAAGGACAAGATCAATGGCAAATTAATTCATTTTAAATACTTAGCAATGATTCCTCAGGCATATAAAGTACCATATAAAAGATTTTTTTTAGTAGAGTATGCTCGTGTAAACATGTTCATGTTTTGAGTGGTTTTCACAGAGTTTCTATAAAGTGGTCAGGGCTTTGTGGGCAGTTCTAAGCAAATTACTTTTCAAATCAAAAGAGCCCACCGTCAAGGTTCTAGAAATGTGCTTACACAAACTTTAAAGTCACAGTGAGTGTGTTTACATGCACGTTCTTAACCCAATTACGCTTAAGTCGACAATGCATGTTATCTTGTAAACACGTTAACCTGTTTTCCTTTATCGGAGTAAAGCCATAAACGGCTTAAGCATAAACTGATCAGCACAGCTTGATTTTTGCACCTTATCCTGATTTCTCCCGGCATGTAAACACATTAAGCTGCGTTCTGCCGCCTTATTGAAGCGTGCGAATGTGTGATATGTGACAGGAAAGCATCCTTACTGCGGATTTCAGCACATCCAGAAAGAGCGAGCCTTTCGAGGAAATATAAATCACAAACTTAGACTCTATCTTGACATGAGAAATTATAAAAATGTGCTTTCATCTCATGTAGCCGAATTAGAAGTGTTCAGTGGAAATGCTGCATCTGTAACCGCATGAGAATATAATATACGAGTTCATAAATTTCCTGCTGACGTGCTAGAATACTTTTTTATGCTTTAATGCACTACTGGGAAATAACCTGATTTATTAATAAAGTCTTGTAAATGCAGTTTACTTGCGTTGAAGGGCTATCGATTTACACGTAAACCGGGACAACGGGTTATTTCAAGAACCTGAATTCTGGGAATGATCAGCATATTGGTGTGCATGTAAACGTGCTCAATGAAGCGGAAGTAGCAACAGATCTTTTCTTTCATATTGTGACATACATCTAAGTGAACAGACTATCAAAAAAAAAAAAAAAGTAGGGCGGGAACTAACAATGTTTTATCAATAGGTTGTTGATTGAATGGAGGCAAATAATAAAGCAATAATGCATTTTTTTCACAAAATGTAAAAGTCTTACTGAAAAATCATATCAATTCGGTTTTTGAAAAGTTGGATTAAAACACCTAGAAAATTAAAAAGTATTGTAGATCAGTTTCATCCAGCATCCAGATATTAATCAGACTACAGTCGGCTTTCTTGCTGTGGCCAATCCAAGTGATGGACGACGAACATTTAAAGGGTTAGTTACCCAAAAATGAAAATTCTGTCATTAATTAATCACCCTCATGTTGTTCCAAACCCGTAAGACATTTGTTCATCTTCGGAACACAAATTAAGATATTTTTGATGAAATCAGAAGCTTTCTTACACAGAAGAGAAGAGATTTTTGAATAAAGTCGTTATTAAATTTTTTTGCGCACAAAAAGTATCATCGCTTCATAACATTAAGGTTGAACCACTGTAGTTACACAGACTATTTTAACAATGTCTTTACTACCTTTCTAGGCTTTAAAAGTGGTAATAACATTCATTCTATTATTTCATCAAAAAATATCCTAATTTGTGTTCAGAAGATGAACGACAGAACGGGTTTGGAACGACATGAGGGCGAGTAATTAATGACAGAATTTTCATTTTAGGGTGAACTAAAACTTTAAATATTTGATTATTAACATACAAATGCTGGGATATTCAAAACACGTGAATAATTGATTTTATGAACTGACATGACTTCAATGTAATTCTATGGGATTTATTCACTTATTTTATCGTTCACCTTGCAAAACGTCATATGATTGGTGAGAAAAGAAACATCACATCAAAAAGATGCCTGTAAGAAAAACTACATGTACGTGGGATGAATTATGCACTAATACTACTTATTTTGACTTGCTCAAATCCCCAACTTGCATATAACAGTAACTGTGACGCTTGTGCCTCAAGCAAACACCACTAATACAAATGTACTGTGTCCTTGGAGGAGAAATCAGAAAAAAAAAAAAAACACCAGTCTTCTTGTGTTCAGAGAACAACACGTTTCCCTGAGGAGGATTTAGACCACAGCTCACAGCTAGGTCTTGGCCTTCAGACCTGCTGCGAGACAACACGACTGGTCATGAATCCCTCAGAGACGCAGCCAAGAATCTGTGGAAAGATTTAGTTACAAGCCTAAGGGAGATTTAAAGAATGTAAATACTTAATTTTAGTTTTGTGTAAAGAAAAAGGAGTGCATAAAGTGAGTGAAATACAGACATTTAAGACCAACAATGCTTTCTATATCCTGTATGTGTGGGAAGACTTGCTTACCACCCTATTATTACCAAGCTAATAGTGTGCACTTGTCTGCCTCTAAATGACACTGGGCACACAGAGCGAGAGAGAGCGAGAGAGACGGGACAATTAAACGGAGAGGTTAAAGAGGTGAGTAGTTTATCAGAGAGGTACAGGTAAGACATTGAAATCACTTTTTAGAAGCATAGAAGAAACTGAATGCAAGAAAGCAAAACATATGTGAAGCAGTCAAACACGACAAGCTCTTCTGAATACGAAAATAATGAATCAAGTATGTGGGTTGTGAAAATTCTGACAGACTAATTGGGGTTCTTGTTGGTAAAGATCTGACCGGTTTAGACGCCTCGTTACCCTTAGGGTATAATTAGCGTAGCGTCCTCAGTCATTCAATTTAGAGTCTGTTCTGTTGTGCATGCTAAAACAGATGTAGCTGGGTAATTGTCTTCATTCTGAGCACTTCTGATGAAAGGTGGTCTAAGTGGCTGAGCATATCAGTGCATACATGTCTAATACTGCCCAGAAACAAACCTCCAACTGTACAACTGATGTTTTAGATACAATATCACAGGCTAATGTATAAAATTTGTTCTAAAGTTCGTTTCATATAGATGGTACTGTATCTCTTGTAGTTAAAAACAATTACTTATTTGTGAATATCCAGCAATTGCTTTGTGGACTCTAACGGAGCGTTAACACGTACAGCGATTCACAGTGACAAGGGTTTCCAGGGATGCAACAAAGTTTAGAACTTAATGCAAATGAGTATCAATGTGATGTGGCAGCTACCAATAGGAGTGAAAACGTTTGACATGATCCGCCTTCTGTGGGCGATTTCACTTTTCTATATTCGTCTTTTCTAGATTTGTCACTTGCCATATACTGTAAAAAATTACATGATCAATAAGTTCACAACATGTTTTTACATTGCCTTATCTCATCAATAAGTTAAGCAATTTTGAACTTCAATTTTTAAATTTTCAACAAGTTATAAAAGATTCAACTCGTTTTAAAAAAAATTATGTTTAATGGAATTTAAGTTAGTTACTTAAAGGTGGGGAATGTGATTTGCAAAACGGCCGGGTTAGGAATAGGATTTCAAGTGATTTTGAAAAAATGGTCAAAAAAAAAATCACATACCCCACCTTTAAACATCCAAGTTGATTGTAGGTAGCAACTTTGTTTTACAGTGTATGAAGGGATATCACATTAAGACTTTAGAATAATGTTAAATTTGTTAATTTATAAATAAAACTATTCAATATATTAAATATACAATATATATAATATAATATATAAACTAATAATAACAATACACAACAATTATAATTATAAATCATTATTCATTGTTAATTGATCTTATGAAGTGTTACTAACATGTCAAAAATGATCCATCTTATTCATATTATGCACTGCTGCAATTGTACACAGAATGTCAACTTTTAGTAGCAAAAAACTGATTCTTTGTCAAATTAGAGTGAATCTTATATTCCAAGAATATATCTAACCTGTGATCAAAATTCATGGTCAGTTGCACAGCCCACCAACAACACTGAAGTGTTCAGAAGTAGGGGCGGCCATTATGACCAACAATACTGCCACTAGAATCGCTGATTGTGTGAAAGTCCCATTAGAGGAAATACAAGAATCTGACATCTAACGTGAGTCCCTAAACTTAAAAATGGAGACAACAGCATTTACTATGCTTTGGGACCGTTTCCTCTTCAATACATCACTAAAAGGTAACAAACAAAACAGCCACCAAATGGGTAAAAGTCACCCTGGTCTCCCAGAATTATCAGCAGTACAAACAGCAGTAGGTGGTTTGACAAATTTGACATTGATTGACTTGAACTGTTTAAGCAGAGCATCAAGCAGTGTTTTTCTAAGCTGTGTGCACAAAATCACATTAAACAGCAATTTCATCCTCCAAGCAGTCAGAGGGGGCATGTTTGTTCAGGACATTGAGCAGACGCAGACTGCTATCGTCCTGCGGTCCCCAGCTTTCATCACTATCATCTGTGTTTGACTCGTACTCGGAAGCAATCCCCGACTCACGGAACTTTAGCAGCTCAAGGCTACCCAGAAGCTCGTCCCGCGATGAGGGCGAGACGCCTTGGGATGACGTGTCGGGGCTCTCATCCTGTTGGGGTGGTCCAGGGAGAAAGCGGAAACACTCAAACTTGATCAAGCACTGGTCCCTACCTATTGGACTGCACAGCGGCAGGGAGAGCGGCGTCCCGTCGTTGAGCGGAGGTAGGATGGCGTCCTCTGGTCTCGGGGTGGTGGGGTCGCATAGGATTGGGGGAACGTTAGCACGGAAGGTGATTTCAAGGAGACTGTCTTGAGAGCCCACTGTTGAGAGAGAGGGAGAGATTGAGGGCATTTTCACACTTGGTTCGTTTCAAGGGCCTGAGAGCGATTCACATGAATTTTAAACTAAAGCTCCAAAGCAACTTTAAAGCAAACTGAAAAGTAAAAATACAAAAGATGGGAAAATACAATAAATACATAAATAAATAAAAAATAAGTAAAATACTACTGTGCAAAAGTTTGGGGCTAGTAAGTATTCAGCAAGTACACATTACATTGATCAAAAGTGACAGTAAAAACATTTATATTGTTTATATTGTTAAAAAATATATATTTTAAATAAATGCTGTTCTTTTGAACATTCTACTCACCAAAGAATCCTGAGAAAAATGTATCAGGGTTTGCACCGTAAAAAATATATTTAGACATTTATAGTTCTTAAATAATCCCTGTGTGAATAGGCTGGTTTTAGAGTGTTTACATCACGTTCTTACACTCCGACAGAATGAGCAAAAACGTAGTAGGGTTAAAAACTTGAACTACTTCAGAGTTGCTAGTACCTTTTCAAACTACTTTTCCAAAGAATGTTCCCTAAATCTGGTGTTCAGTCTTTTCATTTTATCCTCTCTGTGGATGTCATCTGCCTTCCCTCATATTAAAAAAACGCTTCAATGTCAGTTCTGCTCCACTTTATTTCCCCATTTACTCCATCAGGTTAATAACGGTGCTCTTACCCCTGCAACGCATCCTCACTTGCCCTGATGTGTTTCAGCAGCTCTCCTTCACTCTCTTTGTCTTTTCACTCAGACCCTCCCATCTGTTCCCCCCTCTCTCTCAATCACATTTAATGTCACTTGGCTTTTTAACTTCTCTCCTATCGTCGCATGCACATTCCCCACAGGGGTTAATTTCAGGCTTATTTTAAAGCAGTTCTTTTTAGGACATTCTCATATAGACCAGCAGAACCTTGAGATGTGCTGTCTTTAACATTAGCTTGCATGATAAAGAGCTCCCATCCTTGTCTGTCCCATGCATCACACTTAAGTTACCCTGTAAGAGACGGTTGTAAACGACAAATCTTCAAATCTCTTCTCACATCCTCTTTAAGTATTACAGCATACACTGCTCTGAAGTGAAGGTTAGAAGTGAACAGTCTATATTTTTGATACTTTTTGCATGTTGGGATAGTGTGAAGGACAGAAAAACGATACTGCTCTATTCTACGCATGGATGTATTGTACAGCCTGAGGCTGTGAGATTAAAAATGATTTGGTAAATGGACTGCATTTATATAGCGCTTTCATAGACCCAATGGCCACCAAAGCGCTTTACAATTTTGCCTCTCATTCACCCATTCACTCACACATTCATACACCGACGGCGGTGTCAGCCGTACAAGGCGCCAGCCAGCTCGTCGGGAGCAGCCGGGGTTAGGTGTCTTGCTCATGGACACCTCGACACTTGGTCAAGTGGATCCGGGGATTGAACCACCAACCTTCCGGTTTGTAGACAATCTACATGAACCACTTAGCCACTGCCGCCCAAAATGATTTGTTGCATGATGACTTCTTTCTACTTAATAATCCAACCTAAAAAAACGGACTATAAATAAATATTTCCATTCCAAAATATGTTAAATTTGAATGAATTTGTTTTCTTTTAATCTATAACAAACTATATAATAAATATGTTTTAATGAATGATGATCAACACAATGTTTTAATGATACAGACTCCTGCGTATTCTTTCATTATTATGACAATTAATTTGTCACAAATCACAGGTTTACTCACTAGCACTGCTGAACACAAGAAATCATACTCACTAGAGCCATTTCCAGCCATCTTGAGCTCCAGTTCCTGAACCTGTTTGACCAGGAGAGAGATATGCTGCAGTAGGTCCTTATTCTGCAACAGAAGCTGATGAACTCGAGCCTGGGCCTCAATCCTTGCCGCAGCTTCTGCGGAGAGCTGATCCTTCAGTAGATGAACCTGAGGAACACACAAACGATAGTGTGCATGCTTAAGTACATCCAATAGATGGACAAGGTGAAACTAGAACGTAACAGCAAAGCAACAACACCGAGACACCCAGCAGTTTATTCCATGTACATCCGAGAGTCTTCCTTGCTAAGAACAAAAGACTCAAACTCCATTTACTTTTCAACTTCAGTAAAACTTCTACTTAAAAGCATTATTCAAATTTAAAGAGTTCAAGGAAACAAAATACATTTTTATCATTTTTATTCTGAGCATTTCAAAGTCCTACTTGAAATTATTCATAAACTTAAAGCTACAATATGTAAGATTTTTGTAATACCGTATATACCCGAATATAAGACGAGGTTTTTGTCCTAAAATTAGGCTGAAAAATGGGGGGGTCGTCTTATATTCGCAATATAGACAAAATCAAGGGAGAAAGGGAGAAATTTCTTGCCAAGCATTTCGTTGAGCTACTTTATTTGTGTATTAAAGTAAAAAGAAAATTGAGAAAAGTTACAAAACCCACTTAGAATGGCCAGTTTAAACGTTTAGCATATGTGTATAAGATTATATTTCAAATGTACCACAGACAAACAGGTGAAGCGGGTCCGCGCGAGGAAACATCACTGTAGCGCGCACTCTTCACGCGCTTCTTAAGAGCGCGCGACAGCCTCCCTCTAGAGCGCGCGCCCTCTCTATCTATCTATCTGTGTGTGTGTGTGTGTGTGTGTGCGTGCGTGCGTGTTTGTGTCTCTTTTTCCCCAAAAAATAAGTCTGGAAAATGGGGGGTCGTCTTATATTCAGGGTCGTCTTATATTCGGGTATATACGGTAAAATATCCAAAAATCACTTGCACAGTGTGATACATTTCCTGCAGTTGTGTACTTACAATACCTCAAAGATTTTTAATTTCAGAGAAATTCCAATTTTAAATAATGGCTCGTCCATGTGCACTTGTCGCCTGTCAATGACGTAATATCCCTGGCGTTATCCCTGGTTTCCACTCGTACTGCCATAGTAATCATGGCGACAGACGTGGACAACTGCGTTACGTCTAGTGGCCCGCTCGTGCTGTTGTTGTTTCGGTCAAACATTATGGACCATTGCAAACAGACTTTGGGACAAAAGGAGAACTAAAACGAGGATTAATATCAGCGACAGCGTGGCGTTTTCTAGATGCCGGGAGCTCCACGTCCGTGACAAACTTCGACTTGACACTCTTGCATGTACTTTATTAGACAGGTGAGCAAATGTACATAAAATTAATCAATGTTATATAGCTCAACATGATGAAACGTTAGAATATGATCAGTATGTTATTCTAATATTGATCTATCTTACTGCTAGTCTCATACAGACAAACTAACACGTGGAATAACATAACTTTCTACACACTCAAATGCAGTTTAGTGTGATAGTGTAGAACAAGTGAAACAGCGCTGCAATACCTCACAAGTTTCAATCGTCTAATAAACTGACCTGTGTGAGTTAATTCAGCACTTGCGGGTAGTTCGGTAGAATTAAATGTAGAACATTATTAGATCCATCAGCATGACCACAAGTTTCATAATTCCCCCTTTGTTATTGTAAGAGGTTAGCTACCACTAGCAGCGAAAAAAAATGACATATTGTAGCTTTAAGGTTGGACATCTCTAAAAGCTCTGTAAATGCATCCTATCATGCACGCTGTGTTATGCATTTCTATTTACTATATTATTAATCTTTATTGAACATGAAAAATGTATGATAATCTTTGTAAAGTGTTACTATGAAGGTCATTTCATTTACTGTGGGTAGCTGCCATTAATGCAAATTAAAGAGCGCTTTCATTCAAAAAGCTTCTTTAACACTACATCATGAAAGACCTTTTAGCTGTTTTTATGTCCCTGACATTAATCTTAAAATACACCTGAAGAGCAACAGCAGAAGGACAAATGCCTCTTTTCACATCCACTTTAATGATGACGTCATATTTTTCTGTGACAAAAACAATGGTAAAGGTTTTTGTATAAATAAACTAAATATGTCCGTTTGTTTTACTAAATACCCTCAGTAGTCATTTTTCATAGCTGTTTGGTCAAGTAATTATCTTAATTTAACCATGATAAAGGAATTATCTGCAATAGTCCCATTCCCATAAGTACCAGAAACATAAGGCAGTGCCTCCATACATTTTGTAATGAAATACTGCTGGGTACGTCCTGCTAATGACAAATGTTGCCAGCTGTAAAGGTATTCACAGTGATTATGATGCTCTTCAGCAGTGGTGGAATGTAACGAAGTACAAATACTTCGTTACTTTACTTAAGTACATTTTCACGTATCTTTACTTTACTTAAGTAGAATCAATAGTGCATACTTATTACTTTTACTTCGTTACATTTTGCAGCAATTATTATACTTTCTACTCCACTACATTTCTACAACGTTCTGTTACATTTTCGTTACATTTTCTGATCAGTTTTCCCCTGCCAAAACGTCATCCTGACCGTCCGTTTGTCGCACGTTTGTCTCACCAGTGAAGTTTGGTTGCCATATCAACCCGGTCACACTAAATGCGTCTCTATAGCACGCAGTGTGTTTATCGTGCAATTTATACGCGAAAATTTGTTTTTACGTG
This sequence comes from Chrosomus eos, assembly GCA_036326025.1. Classification (NCBI taxonomy): domain Eukaryota; kingdom Metazoa; phylum Chordata; class Actinopteri; order Cypriniformes; family Leuciscidae; genus Chrosomus; species Chrosomus eos. Next base: position 27,441,593 of record CM070828.1, read on the forward strand.
CATAGGATACGCATGGGTAGGTTTAGTAGTGGTGGGGTGCGTGTGTATTATACGTTTGGTTAGGATTAGTATGGCAAGCCAAGAGGTTCAGAATTGACCGTTCGCAGGCCCCTCCCCCAAAACGGCCATTGTCCAATCACACATCATAGCAACCGTTACTATGTGAGCAGCTCCGTCAAACATTGACTCCAAGCAAGCTGGTGAAGCGGTGCGCCCACAGCGTTTGTAAATCGGACACTAGATACCCCGAGAGATTGTCTGGAGGAGTTGTGTTCTATCCGTTCCCAAAGCCGAAAACACAACGTGAACGGTGCCTACGATGGATAAAACAGTGTGGACGGCCCCACTCCCAGTTACATGTGTCGAACATGGTTCACTCGCGAACAGCGTGCATGAGACTGACACACTGAGATTAGTCAAAGAAACAAAGAGAGAGCAGATCAAGAGGATCCACAAAGGAAGTACGTTTTCTAAAGGGTTGTTGTTAAGGTGATAATTTCGGGGGGAAATGAGCATAAGTCACTAGCAGTGCAGCACCCATAGACTACAGTTTAGAAGAGTGCACGCTCGCAACGGGGAACGCATGAAGCTTACTTGACAACATCAGTTCATATAACGTAATCAATATCGTAATGAATAGAAATAACCTTAAATGTATGGTTATCTGCATCTTTCTGTCTCTTATGTATAGTTACTTTTTAAACACGAAAATCGGATTCAGCATGACACGCAAGCGGTTGCCGTGGTAATGAACAACCTGCTTGTTAAAGCGAATGTATAATCCTGTATCTGAGGCAAAATTACTAAATATGCAGCGCGAATTATATATTTCTAACTCCAAACAATTAGCGACTGAACCAGCGTATTAAATCTTCTTCAAAGCTGTAATTTACTGGTTGCATTTGAGGTACAGGTCATGGGGTTTCTCAGATTTCGCTTGAGACCGGTATATTAGCCTCAATAGTAGTCATGTCTCCTTCATTGCGTATTTTTATATTTTGAATATATCCCTCCACTGCATACTGTAACCCATTTTGCCTCGATCTGGAGGAAATCGCGGAGGTAATTGCTCGAAAAAAGGTCACTGACACGCACGGGTATACCTCTTCCATTCATGGCAATCTGTGGCGCTGGTCGTGTTTGACCATTTGTTTGACGGGCGTGGCAACAATAACTAGGGGGCGTGGCTTTTGCGAACGGTCAATTACGCCATAAATTAATCGCGTTTACAGCCAAACCCTGTCAAATTAAGCTTGATGTGTATATATTGCCTAATTGCAAGCTTGTTCAGAAATGGTGACAAAAACTTAAAAATAAAAATAACGGCTTTTCCATCATTATTGAACATCATTATAGGAGTATTAGGTTGAAAGAGTTAGGATTAACTGTTTTATTAATCATTAGAATATAGACATTAAGAGAATTAATTGTTATGCAAGTACTTTTACTTTTAATACTTAAAGTACATTTAAAATCAGGTACTTTTTACTTTTTACTTAAGTAGGTTAGTCATTTGTGTACTTCTACTTTCACTAAAGTAAATATGTCTCTGGTTATTTGTACTTTTACTTAAGTACTGAGATTCAGTACTTCTTCCACCACTGCTCTTCAGTATCCTTCAAAAGTCCTACGATTCTACCCAGCGCTAGAAGGGTGAATCCATTTCCGCAGTGTCTTGTCTTGAGCACCGTCTAAGTGTCTGTTTGCTCCTAAAGTCACAGCGGCCGGCCTCCGAGGGGTCCGGGGTGATTTATGACCCAGCTTAAACCGCGTGCCCGCTCGTGCTGCCTGCCCTTAAGAACAATACATTCTCCAGACAAAGCCAATGAGCCGCCAAGATCAGGTCCACAGGGAGTAGCGCCAAAAATTTGAGAGGAAAAAATGACCATGTAAATGTGGACTGAATGCTTAGTTCAGGTTGAGCTGTTTACCATCAGTTCTTAAATGTACATGCTTGTATGCATGTGTGTTCTGTGTTTTCTGACAAAGAGTGATTGTATTTGGGAAAAGAGCTGCCTACCATGACAAAAGATGTTGTTTTCTAAAGGGTATAGGATGTAAATGTATACAAGCCTCATATTTCATACTGTCATAGTTTTATATCTTACTCTGAGTGGGGCACATTCATCAGCCAAGGCAAGTCAGGGTAAATGTTGAAGCCCAAATGTTTTTGATGATCATTATTTTCCTTTATGGCATAAAAAAGTTGCATTTCTTCAGTATTTTATTATTGTCTTAAAGTAAACAACAAAAGCAGATGTGAAGAATTGTTTAACGTCAATGCATTGCCATTGCAATCAGTTATTTTTCGTTTCGTTTTCCAAGTCTACTAATTAAGCAATTAAAAGTTCAGTGTGCAATTACATCTAGAAAATGAAAAGAGTGAGAACATTAATATCTCTGATTGTATGAAGGGAACGACAGACAATAATTGCTATCGTTAACATTAGTGTATAGTGAGAGAAATATTAGCTATAATGCTGTGGTAAAAAGAGCAGAGGTTTATGAGGAGTAAATGCAGCAAGTCGAGCCTCTTTCAACATCAAGGACATGAATTTCAACAATTTAACCAGGAATGTTTCATTTATTAGAGTCCAGTCAGGTCCAAAGTCTAAGGAGAAGTTCAATTAGCCATGTGCTGGTATCAATAGTTCATATCCTGATAACTCCTCAAGCTATTTATCATGTTAGGGCATTATCACGGTATCATATTGCATTTCGAAACAGGTTGAAGCAAACTTAATTATTCTTAAATTACAAGTTTTAGTTACTTTTTAACCCCCAAAATGGCCTTTAAAAAAGTACCTTTGGTAAAAAATTTGTATATAAAATAAATGAATAGTTAAATGGACACTACAGTTAAATCAAACCAAACCCGATCACACCAAACCAACCCAACTCAACTAAACCACAACAAACACAACTAAAAACTAAAACAATAAGCCCCTCTCACACAGAGATTCCGAAAAATACACAGATAAAGTGACCCGAGATTTGACCCGGGTTCATTTGATTTTGGTTCATTCACACTGCCAGTGATTTTCTGGAATCAGAGAGTGCGTTCCCATACAACCCGTAAAAATCCCGTAAAGACACGTGACATCGATGTGACATGTAATGTCTCAGCAGCGTCTTAAGTTGCTTATGAGCTGCGATTTCACGCTTGTGCATTTATTTCTCTGATTCGATTATAAACTAGCGCATTACATACCGTTTCACTAGCCTGCTTTCACTTCACTTAAGCGTCATCATTACGACACGGCATTGATTGCGGCTTTTGTTAAGACAGTGCGCGTTCCGGGACTGAACACGGCAATGTTACTAGGTCCCCAACCCGGCATCGATCCCGGGTTGTGTTTGCGTTCACACAGAAGGCGTTCTGGCTTTTTACCGTCAATTTCCTGGGGTCAACGCGCTGTGTGAAAGGGGCTCAACCAAGTTTATGAATAAGGAGAGTTTAAGGTTTGCATGCTATATTAACATATGCCACTATCTTCTAAACATTTTTTCATGCTTTCTCAAGACACATTTAATAACACTAGAATGTCACCAAGTGATTCACTTTCACAGACACAACCTAAAGAGTTTTTAAAAAAGGTAATTTGTGTGATTCATGTTCTAACAATCCATTTAATCACAGTGGAGACTTTTATGACCATAGTAATTTCTTTTCATTTTTTCTTCCACTGCACTGCGGTCATTACAAGGTTTTTATATGACTGTTTATTCCATTGTTGCTGCCCTCAAACTGCACCAGGTAATTACATTAAATATTTCAGTGTTGATTTTTCCTCACACACCCCATTGAAAGCTGCAAGAGGGCAGTGGATGGAAATCAAGCAGTGCTGAAATACAAAGAGTATGCAGAGGGCATTTTCTCGCTGTTTTGCTGGAAGTGGATGTGCGTAAACTAAATAAACCCTTTGTATACATCTATATTATTTTTCTACAAAAACAAAACCATAAAAAGGCTTCTATTTGAGAGAAAATACATTTGACTCTGGATGCACAACTAAAACTCAATCACTGATTCAAAATACATTTTGCCTGAATTGCAATCATAAAGAATCTGAAATGTATGGACATGATATATAAAACTGATGTTCTGGAGATCTGACGTAGACATCGTTTTCTGGAAGTGGCAGGAGCCAAATGTTTTTGACTCATTTTATCTGTACTGAACTGTCTAAAAGGAGAATATTCCACCAGAATATGATTAAAAGACACACAAAACGCACAAAAACCTTCCTCCGCAAATAACCCGCTCCACCACAACCACTAATCCTGACTTCAGAAAAGCAAATATCGTTTCATCTGCAGATCATTTTCCCAAAGGATGAGTGCCAATGCAAAACAAATGGAGAAATAAATGAATAAGCGACGATTGACTCGCGTGTGTCGCTTTGATAGCGGGCTTCAAAGTGCCTCTTCTTCTTCAGTGACTGAAGACATCACAGCAGCCAGAGCAAAGCCAAAGCTTGTTTCTCTTTGAGCGTGTTGTGTTGCAAATCAGGGTCCGCTTTGCAGTGGCTGGCTTTGCTTATCAGACGTCTGACAGAACGGACTATCCTAAATCTCAAAGCAACACAGAGCCATGCTCGTTCAACAAAGACGTGGGTCAAGAGAGCGTGGAACGAAATTCCACCCCCTGTGAGCCCGTTCTCAGACCTGTGAAGAGTGAAGTGTCTTCCATGCAAAAAAAAAAAAAAAAAAAAAAACACTTTAAGAGAGAGCACACCCTCAGGCTGAGCAATATGCTTATGAAAAACAAACGCTGTCTCTTCTTGCCAAACACTTGGTGTAGAACTGTGGCTAAACAAGCAAACCCCAGGCTCTCGAAGGCTGAATAAATAAACCATTCTAGTGCCGGAGAGAATGAAAACGCTTCATAAACGCAAGACTGCAGGTTTTTTGTGCACTCCAAGCCATTCACAATCAGTTCTAATGTTGTGGTTCATATTAGAAGTAACAGGCATTTAAAAAAAAAAAAAAAGCGCAAGAAATAGACATTCTTCACAGATTAACAAAAGGGTTGGTGAACGCACACATTTCAAACTTCAAGAATATCTCAAATAAACAGACTGATAAAGCAGCTCAGTTATCTAAAAAGGATACAGTCAAGGTCAAAAATATAAAATTCATCAGTGTAGGAACATTTTAGCCTATTTTCCTGCTCATAAATTACTGGATGAGCTGAATTAAATTCCTGCAGAACAGCTGTTGTTTGTATTGTGTTTTGCTGTTTGAGTAAACAAAACATTTAGACTCACCTGACCTATAATAAAAGAGAATTTGCATAATGCACAATGTGCATTAATAAAACTGTCCTCAAAAGAACAATACATGTAATTATATTGGCAAATGAGATGAGCTAGTTGTGCTTTTTAACCTCTCAACAAACAGTCCTACAAATGAATCCATTAAATGTTTAAATAAATAGGGGTGTAATGATACACTCATGTCACGATTTGATACATATCACGATACTGAACTCAACATACGAAATTATTGCGATACTCCAAAACATTTGATAAAAGGTTAACAAAAAAATGAGTGTTGATTAAAATACAAAATTTTATATTTAATTGTTGGTGGAAATAAATAGGCTTGGAGTTGGTGCTGGTAACCCAATACACAGGACAAAAGTGACACCAGAATAAAAATATGTATGATTCTGAAGCTGAAAATACAGAATTATTTTAGACAAATATGCTTTCACGCTATCACTGACTAGATATATTTAAAATAATGTAGGTCACTTTTTACTGGTAACATAAGACATTTGGCACAAAACATATTGTTGTATTGCGATATATTGTGACATGATATTGTTAAACACCTATACATAAATATAATACTGTTCAACAGATTGGGGTCAGCAAGTTTAAAAATTAATACTTTTATTCAGCAAGAATGCAGTAATCAAAGTTGCCTGTGGAAATTATCGGCTGAAAATTGCAATTTTGTTATTTTTATCAGAAAGATAAAAACAGATAATCAACTTTTCATGCCACAATCTAAATATTATGCTATAGATCTAAATATAATGCTATAACCAACACTCTTTATGATTAGTTACTCTCGACAGCTGTAATAGTAACAACTTATAAAAGTTTCGAGAGAGTTCCACAAGTAATGCTTAGCTATTTCATATGGAAAGATGTTAGCCAATCACAGCAGTGGACGTTTACACTGAAGTCTCACAGCAGATACACCCCTTAAAACAGAGCGTTCAAATCAGAGGGTTAGGAAAAATGCCTTTTATTTATAAATTATGAAAATTTCTGATGTAAAAATCAAACTAACATTATAAGTGCACCCCAGGAAACAGTATAAAACAAAAAAGTTCATGACCCCTTTAATATTAACTTATTTCCTGTCTTATTTCAGTGTTAGTATTAGTTAAAGTCTGTTTTGAATATTATTTTAAAAGTTAAGATTAATACAATTATACAAAAAAAGCTCATTTAAAATAATAAATAAATAATTTTTAAAAGCATTTTCGGTTTTGGCCAGAATTTTCATTTCTGTGAATCCCTATTGTTACTAAAAGATTTTTTTTTTTTTACATAAAATTCTTTGGAAATTTCTATTTATCCATAATCCTAAAAAAAGTATCATGGTTGCCACCAATATATAAGTGATTTCAACATTGATAATAATAAATGTTTCTTGGTCACAAATCAGCAAATTAGAATGATTTCTGAAGGATCATGTGACACTGAAGACTGAAGTAATAACTGCTGAAAATTCAACTTTGCCATGACAGGAGAAATACATATACATACATATACATATATATAATTATTTATTAATTAATTAGAATAAAATTATTTTAAATTGTAATAATATTTCACAATATTATATATTTAACTGTATTTGGATCAAATAAATGCAGACTTTGTGAGCAAAGAGACTATTTTCAAAAATATTTTTTAAAAATCATACTAGCAACAAACTTTTGAACGTAATGTGTAAACGTGTAATGAGCGTAATGTGTAAACATATCTGATACCATGTGAAAATACTCAACAATAACCACAATAGCTCACAGCTCACTAAATCCCACTACATCTATAAGTCCATTTAAATTGCCCATTTAAAGTGCAGTAACTGCATCTCACCTGGGCCACGGCCACCTGTGTCTGCTGCTGCTGCTGGGTGAGCTGTTGCTGGAGCAGCTGGAGCTGATGGTGCACAGACAGAGGAGTGCTGGCCGGGACCTGACTGCCTGAAGGAAGCAGCAACTTGGGGGAAGCCAGCAAGATGTTGGGCTCCTCAGAGGGCTGGAGAAAAAGAGAGAGAACATTTGTTTGGTCAAGATCAGTAATTAATCAACATGTTCACCATAAGGAAGCTTTGTCTGAGAATAAGGAACAGCAGAAAATGCGCAGAAAATGCATTAAAAACAGACAATAAAGAATTGGCAAAGGCCTTTAACAGAGCAAAATAACAAAACAAGCTAGTTTCGAAGTCATCAGTTCATGGCAAACTCCATTTCAGCTCCTGCGTTTCATGCAAGTGTTAACTTAAAAACAACTGCATGTTTGCGATCAGGAAACAATGTTCTGCGCTGACCAACTCTGTGGTCAAAGATGCTTCTACTGAGGCTCAGATATTAATTACAGTAGTTCTTGCAGTCGGTGTAGCTGTGCAAACAAACAGAGCTCCGAGGGATGGGAGGCAGTCAACTGTGACAAATTGTTAGTTTTACCCTACACGGCCAACTTATTTATACCCCGACAGGGATGAAAATATGGTAATGCCAGCTGTCAGATATTGACCTCCCACGTACAGAATGAGGGACTGAGTATGAAAGCCTCAGCAGCAGTGGCCAGATAGAAGACTGATTTTGGCTGAGATTGATGTGCTGCGAAGAGTCCTTTGAAATATTCTGGCATTGCATGGTGCTGAATCACTAAACGAGAGGCTAGACGGACCAAACCAGAGCTCAGTAGTTTGAAAAATCAAACTTGAGCATCTACTAGATGTAAAACTGCTATGGACAGCCTAAAGCATGCATTTCAAGCGTCATGTTTTTCTTCATACGTTCTCCTATCCCAGTTTGATTTGCAGGGACAATGACAAGAATGCGGCTCTTAAGCTGATTCTGTCATGCTCCGCAACACTGCTTTTGGAATAGTCAGACAACAAACAATTGAAAGTTTTTGCCAGGACTATCTGTTTGTCCCAACAATGGAGGACAGGGCAGGTCAGAAAGGAAAGTATGGGATGTTTATTCTGAATATATGATCACATTTAGAACCACCTAAAACCTTTTAAAAAAAATTATATATTCTTGGTGTCAATAGAAACAATTTGTTGACAATCTGATGACTAATCTGACGACAAACAAGACTAATCTGATTACAAACAAGTTTGCGTGCAGTATATTGGAAAATATGTTCAACTCAGCTTCTCGTATTTTTGATTTCTCACATGTTGTTCAGGTGGGCTGCATGAGGATTTCCTTCTGCGTGTCTACTGACAGCTGTTTATTAGGGCATTGCTGCTGAATGGCACGTTGTAAACAACACCTGCGCTCAGACACCTCAGAGTGAATCTACCTCAGCCGGAGAGACCGGTGACATCCACTAAATTCATAGCTTGAAAAATCTACATAGTGCGCCTGGGGAAAATGTTCTGTGAATGATATTACTGCTCATCTTTGATGTAAACTGAAAAATTGAAGATAAGCATGACTCTGCTGATAAAATATTTGCTACTTTTGCGCTGTGCAAGTTTTAAGTCATCATATCACAGAGCATAAATCATGGATGAAATCATTTGTTATGAACAGTGTCTGGACTGAGCACACTGCAAGAAAAACAACTGTGACCACAGGAAGTAGTATGGACTGGCGTAATGAATATTTTCTTAATGAATTAGCACATTCTTAATGAATGATTCGTTGATGAATACATTTTACACACTTAAAATCCTACTTCACAGCTCAACAAACACTGCAGAAACAGTTCCCTGATGTTCCCTGACACTCTAAAAGGGCTGTCAATGAGACATGAGACAAAAAACAGGCTATAGAAATGATGAAATAAAAGTATGCTTCTTGCTCACAAAATGTGTATTTCTTGCTGTAACTCAGCGTGTCAACAGTCGACACAAATGTAATGTGTGGAGCCATGCCCAATAGTTATAAATGTACAAATTTAGCATTTAACTACTAAAACAGATTTTTAGCTTCCTCTATTGAATTGTAACCAATTTTAGACAAAAACATTCAAACTTCTATTTCAAAATTCTACTTAAACCCACATATCATAATCTTTCCCCATCATTGACTGCAATTTCAGGCTTTCCGTGTTTTCACTGTTATACGGTAGGGGGTGCTATTATGTATCTTCTAAGAAGATTCCTGAATATTCTGATCAAAACACAGGCCAAGAATCAGCAAAAACACGTGATGGCATATGTAAGCATATGCATTATGTAAAATAACGCGATCATCAACATTAAACAGCATATAAATCAAAACTGCGTAATGTTACTGAATGAAATGTCGACCCAGGACGAGCTATAGGACTGTGAAGCTTGGGGAGTGTTGATAGACTCGATCTACTCAATCTATGTTTGATCATAGTTCTGAATCCCATCCAGATGTAGTCTTCGACCAATTTTGCTTTTTTTATGAAATTTACCAACAACAAAATATCCTGGGGGCCAAGAAAATTGTGAAAATGCAAAAAGCATTTTTTTTTAAATGCTTGTGGGGAAAGTAATGAAGTTGGCATGAACAAAATTACATATTACTGTTTGCTATTCAAAGTCCAACCAAAAGCAAAGATATAATACTTTCAAATGGTCGTCTTCATTGGATTTATTTGCATATTGAATTGAGATCTGTCTTCTACATATATTTAACAATCTAAAGCTGTTAACATTGCAAAGGTGGCACAGAAACTGTGCTGTGTGTTGATTACCATGCACTGACGACAGAAAACAAGACATAGATCATTATGACAGCAACAAAGTTTATGACTGTTCTAATTTGACAGTTCATTTATAAAGGGCTTCAGCTTTTGCTGCTAAGCAAGCACCAGCATTCCCTTCTGTATATGCAAATATAGTTTATCTATGAGGGTTACTGGAATATTTCCATCACTCCACAGGGAATAATTACACTATCATCTGTTCTGAAATCTGTATTTGTGTGTGTATAACAGAAAATACGATGCAGAACAGACTTTGGTAATAGGTTGAAGAAAACGCATCTGTTAAAAGGTGTCAAGGGAAGTACTGTTCATTTGAGTGCTTTCAATTAACGGCTGCAGAAAAGCCTAATCAGCTTCATCTGTGATTATGTGATGGATGTGTAATCGGCTATTGAAAGTCTGTAGTGCTACTTTAGCGACAAGTGTCTTCAGGATCCATGAAAACATGAGGTTTTGATCTGGGTCAAAAACAGATCTATAGTGGCAATGAAGAGGAATATGGAAATGTCTGCCATGCTGCGCAAACTCGACTCGCTAAAGGCCGTTCCACATGGGATTCTCTGCGAAGCAACAAATCGCTGCACATGTTCCCTTGTTTTTGTGTTTGGTTTCCGTGTTGTAATTAGGATTGGACGTTGCCCAGAAGATTCCTTATGATGACTTTTAAAGCAATACAATGAGAACAATTGGTTGTGCTAACTTGAGTATATAATAATAATAATAATCATAATAATAGTGTTACATCTTACATACAGATCTCTACATTTTCTGCCTTGGATTTTCTACAAAAGCTGTCTCCAGTTCAGCCTATTCAATCCTTCAGACCTCAAGGTGGAGAATAACAATATCATAAGATATTTTAAGCAATGTTAAGCCATTATTACGGTGGCTGCTGAGAGTTTTTCAACTGTTGTTAAGGAAAGTTTGCACAGACTGTTGATTGAGGGCTAGTATATTGAACTAACTGTAAGAAACTCTTGACTCACACAGGTTCAGATTTATATGTCATACAAACTTTGTGTTGTGTCGCCAGACTTTTGACAGCTACCATAATGTCATTTCCACTTTGTTTCCTCTGCACAAGAAAAAATTCCAACCTAGACATTTCTGTCCATCCACATAATAAGTACAGACTACACTACTGTTCAAAAGTTTGGGGTTAGCAAGATTTTTTTTAATGTCTTCAGTGTCAAATGATCCTTCAGAAATCATTCTAATATTCTGATTTTGGTGCTCAAGAAGCATTTCTTATTATTATCAATGATAATAATTGAGCAGATTAGCTCCATTTACTATACACTCAAAAGTTGTGTCTCCAGGCATACTGGTGCACCCTAAACTGGTGAAAATATGAGGAAGTGAGCCAATCAAATTGGAACAGCTGATTTTGAGCAAGCTCTTGCTATTTTTTTGTACAATATGCATCAGACGGCCAGTGAACATACTGTGAGCGGTCCATCTGAGGCTGAGATTATTAAGACACCTACTAGACAAAAGACATCAGTGGAAAGTTTGCAGAAAACTGTCTAAAAGTGTATATCGACTTCACAAAGCAGATAAGCTGACTGTCATCCTGAGCAGCAATTTCTTAGAAAAATGTTGATTCCTGCCAAACATCAAATCAACGTCTTATCTAGTATGCAAAACTACGCTGAAAATGTGCTGAGATCTCTGATAGTCTAGGATGGATGTTCTGTACTTGAAAGCAAAGCATTTAGATTTAACAACACACTAATCCACCGCTGCCTGAGAACGTCTGCACATCTTGCATGAGAAAGAAAATATGCTGAATATTACAACGTAAGCCTTTCTCAAGCACACGATTACTATGCTGGTCTTTTTGATAATTGGCAAAACAATCCAGTGCTGTGCATTCATTATACAAGAAACAAACTTAAAGACCGGAATGCAAAGCAGGAGCTTTTTTTAAACATTGTTTGATATTCCAGTCAGACACGTTACAACGCTCAGCAGCACGTGAAATACAACAAGCTTGGGAGCAAACCGCTATAACTCATGTCTGTAGACTAGACAAGTTGCCTCTCCTGAACCTGCGCAATATGTCGACCGTTCTGAATGTGAAGTGTTAGTTGTACCCCAGCGGAAAGCACTGAGCCTTAAGGGTAACCGAGGGTAAAAAAAGCAATGTTCAACTCACAGCTGGGCTGAGTGAGATTTGCTAGCGGCCAGACAAATGCTCTCATTGCTTTTCGCAAGGCAGATTGCTGCCTCCTGGTTATTGACAATTTTTTTCTTCTTTTTTTCTGAGAAGTCCTTGACAGTGCTAGAGAAGTATAGACAGTGACGTTCTTCAGACAAGAAGCTTTTAGTGACGGCATTGAGAAGCACATTATGAAATGTGATATTTATTAACATGTGATTGCAAAACTTACTACTATCAAAGTAAATGCAAAGACATTTTTATTACGAATAAACTGTTTTAAACAAACCAGTGACGCACATGGTGATTAATTTTGAAAATAAAATAATAAATGAAAAAAAATTTGAATAAACAAAATGCATAAAATTACAAATAATTTATTCAATAACAACTCTGTGAATAAAAACTCACATCAACAAGAACATCATTTTTAAACCCATTTTTTTATTTCTTTAAACCCTCCTAAATGATAGTTCACCCAAAATGAAAAAGTGGTCATTACTATAGTTGTTCACAAACATGTATGAGTTTCATTCTTCTGTTGAAGAGAAGATATTTTAAATAATGTTGGTAACCAGACAGTTGATGGTAGCCATTGACTAGGAAAAAATATATACCATGGAAGTCAATGGGTGAAGTCAACTGTCTGGTTACCAACATTATTTAAAACATAAAAAGGTTTGTAAAAAGATGAGGGTGAGTAAATCATGACAACATTTTCAGTTTTGGGTGAACTATACAGTACCTTTAAACCCAGCTATAAGCAGAAGGACAAAAAAAATGTATGGTTACAAAATAACAAACATGTAGGTTTGGACAGCTTGTGGGATTAAACATGAAGGGTAGTTAAGTTTAATTGTTTATGCTTGCATTTCACTTACTTGACATGAACAAATTCACTTTAACACCTAACTAAAAACTATAGCCTACAGCAGACTGTCTCACAGACAAGTGCACACATGTGATATTATATACCGTTGCTGTGATATAAAAACTACTCAAACCATGATTTTGGTCCTACTTAAAAATCAAGAGCACAGCCTTTTAAGCTAAAGGGATCTTGAGGCTTTGTGGCTCCAGAGCTTTCCAAAGTCGAGGAGCCCTGAGGACAGGAACATGACATTGGGGATTGGAATACAATGCTGAAAGATCTTAACTTCAAATACATTGAGGATGTGAGTGAGCACTGTTACCTTTCTCACTGACATGACAGACTATACATTAATGTCTGAAAGGATGCAAGGAAAAACAGTGTGCATTGTTATAGCTATGACACTAAAAAGTTGCCTGAGGGTACTGGCACACCCTTGACAATAATGCAGCTTAAAAAGATCAGACACAACTTGTGTGTCTATTAAAACACAGTCCACATGGACTTCCTCCATTGACATGTCAGGGTTTATAGAGTATAATACAATGAATAGAAACATCAAATATAATCTCAAATAACCTCTTTTGAAAGCAAGTTTATAAAGGATCCTTTTTCACTGTGGTGGTTCATTCAGAACCTTGAAAAATGTAGGTTAGCATTAAATATCGTGTGCTAAGATGGTTGTCAGACACCGTCTGAAGGAGAATACCAAGAGATGTAAGCTGTTAAATACCGTAGTTAACTGACTAGCACTAAAGATGATTAAGTGCCACTATAAAGCTGTTAGCTTTTATTGTCTTCCATGCATTCATACTAATGTTAAATGTCACTGTAACACATTAGCATACGGATCGAAGTGAATGATCTAATCACGCATTAAATACGCATCCTTTTGAAACACGATCTAAATTTATGACTGAATGAATTACAAAGACAAAAGGCTTTGTTATAATGTCTGAAAGATCATTGAGAGTGAAATGCCAAAGCTTTATCAGCATTTAGTCTACGCATTGGAGCACAGTCAAAAGTTACTCTTTTGAAATTAATTTGTAGTAGGCATTCATTGTTACCTAGCAGGGATGATTCAATATCAGTTTTACTAAAACAACAGTAGAAGTGTTTTTCTTCTTTCTATCTATCCATCTGTCCTTTTCAATTTCATTCTTTGGTAAAGGTGCTGGAGAAAAAGGACCTTACTGTTTTTCTGTTTTATTCATGACACTAATACCATAATAGCAATAGTATGCCAGAACACGTTTGAAATATATAATAGTTGAAATATAAACATTATACAAACAAACTGCACAACTCTTCTGCTCAATGCATATTATTCTATAAGTTTTGTGTTAAAAGCAACACTTAACGTTCTTTTCTCTCAGCTGCAATAAAATGTGTTTAGAAGCAAAACAAACAAAAAAAGATGTTCATTATTGGATTGAATTAATGCTGACTAAACACGGTATACTACAGCGCCATGACAAAAATTATGTTTTAGAGCTGTGAGCTTGCAGTCTAAAAGTGACTTGTCACCCTGAAATAATACAAACACTTTCAATAAATATATAAAATCTATATAAATCTAGTCATGTACGTGTTTGGCAGACACTATTACCAGCAACTCAGAGTGCATTTTTAAAATAACCCTTTTTACAATATACAAGTTGCCGGGGAATTGAACCCATGACCTTGGCATTGCAAGCACTTGTGTTATTGTGTGCAAACAAGGGCATTGGGTTTCTATTGCCCAACTGGTAAACAACACACTGAGCAAATCGCTCAATAAGTCGAGTTATTTATTTGTAAAAACAACCCCCATCCAAAGATAACCCAACACAAAACATTATACAAAAAACAACAAAGCATTATAAAAACCAAATAACAACAAAAAACAAAACACGACAAAACACAAAGCACAATAAAACCAAACAAAAAATATATAAAAACGGGTTAATTACATGGTTTGGTAAGAATGGTTAAGGGGGACCTGTAAATCCGAACCACAAATACTTAAATTCCTTAAGACGCTCATCCCTAGTCTAGCTGCCCTAAAGTGTCTAACCACCAGCCTGGTGCAAAGTTTGCAAACAGCACTTGAGAGGATTTTCTGAAATTGAGCATTAGGGCAAAAGTAAAGCTGCCTCTTACACGGATACATGGGCTGAACTCAGTTCTTCATGAATTATCCAGAGAAACTGACATTGGTTTGAAACACATTTTGGCTTTTGGGCATCATCTAGCATTTCAGACCCGAGGGCCCTAGAGAGCGCGTCTCCGTACCACCATTGCCCAAAATCCCATCTCCAGACACTTTTCACATGAACAGACTAATCTGGATGGACACTACTTCTCCAGAATGAAGAAACAGGGTTATATTTACACACAGTCTCGCAACGTTTGGTCTGTGATGTCCAGGTCCTCGGGGTCTGGCTGGTTTTAGAGTTAATAGCAGCATCCAGGAGATGTGCCCTGTAAGTAAAGGGAACTAATTCCAGGCAGGAACTTGGCTGTTTGCCTGGCACAGATAGTCTGATAAGATCACAGCTACACAGTAGCCTTATTTCTCTAGATTTAATATGTGTAATTCCCACAGTGCCTGCCACAGTGTTTCCAGACTGTGGTACAGAGGTCTGGTATTGAGTAAGGTTCAGGATTGTTGAGGAGGAGGACTAATTGCTTTCATTAGTTATTCAGTGACCGTTTTGTGAAGAAATCCTCCAAAACACACTGCTGTCTCTTGTAAAATGGGATTCTACCACTTGTGCACACCAAAAGTCCCTTGCCCATTCATTATCAAAGCTCAGAGAGGAACACCATAGAAACTCGAAACTTCTCATCTTACTAGAAAGCATCTGCCAATTTCCTAGAAACAATATGGTGGGGTGAAACAGAGATTTGCTGCTCTAATTAACTGGAAAGGAAACAATAAACATGCTAATTTGTTCAACAATGCTTAAGCAAGCACACACACACTTTTGGAAATGTTATTTTGAGTTGAGGTAAAGCCAGCCAATTTCATATTTAATGACTATAATATATAAAGTTTTAATTTAGTTTATGCAACAAAAACAGGGTTGTAAAATAAAATAACTAAAATAAAGTAAAATATAATGAAGTGGAAAAAAAAGTTGATTTTTTAATTTCATTTAAATTAAACCGAGTAGCACATATCACTATTTAGGGTGTCATTTACTTCCCCGGTCTTCCCAATTCTGGTTAGCAATTATAACTTGACACGGCCCAGTTCAAAATGTGGATTAAAAATGCATTAAAATGATAAGGTCACATTCATCATTGAAAACACTAGCCCAAAAAAATCTGTATGTGTATAAATATCGTTTCAGAAGGGACAAACAAATACATTATTCTGCTCACTAACCAATATCCATTTATTCAGACTTGGGGTGAATGACCTCAATATAGACCGAAAGCTTTTCCGCACGCTATTACAAACATTGCCTCTATACAGGACTTGCTAATCAATTATACAAATAAGTCTCCAACCATGGATCAGGGAAAGGTGCTCTGTGATTTGAAAACATCGCTTCATCTACTGAGTGAGAAATGTATAGTCCAATAATTGTCTGGGCTCAGGAAATGTCATAATTACTCTACTCTGAGATCATGTTCATAAACGGGAGACACAAAAGGCACATTGAGTCGACAGACTGACAGGGAGAAGCACTAGCACAACTGACTGCAGGCTTACTGAACAACTCTGACACTTGTATCAGCCCTAAAAACAGCATGAACTCCTACACAACCAGTCCAGTTCCGCTCCACAAGTCCTTGAGGATGGCATGAGTATCCCTGTACTGCAGTGCACAAGAATCTCAAATGATCTGCTGATGTAGGAGTATGACAGCATGCTCTCAAAAGCTTTATTTATCAAGACATTTGCAGAGATGCTAAATTTAAATCGTTTTTTTTTTTACAAGCGCCAAGTGTACACGTGTGTGATTGTGTTATAAAAATGACATTTCTTTGAAAACCAGAGACAAGAATTATTCTGCAGTGCCAAACAACCAGGCATTTCCAAGACTCTCTTCAGTTATGTGTCAGTGTTTGGGATTGATAACTGTATATTTAACTGTATTTACCACAATAGCAGACAGAGATGGATCAAGTACTGCCTGTATGATCAAGTAGACTCGAATAATGTCTGTAACCACGATAGTGTCAGATTTCAATAGTAAATATCGCATATCATTGGGTCTGATACAACACATATCACCCAAACTTGTGATTAAATGTATTGGGACTCAAAACCAGATTTTAAAGTGGTCACTTGGTTTGTAAAACATTACAATTTTGGACGACAACGTTTTACATATTAATGATAGTTAAGTGATAAATAGCCAATATTATAAATACATATTATAATAACAATTTTTGTCTAAAATATGACAAGAAAAAATATTTTTGTTTTATTTTTAATAAAAATCGATTTACAAGCAATTGCTTTTGATTTAGGCATGACAACATTGTAAATGTTGAGTATATGTACAGATTTGCTAGGCGCACTTAGTGTTATTAAAAACTTTACCTTTTTTACCAAAAAATATATTGTTTATCCCTTAAATAAACGTATTGAACAAACATGAAAAGCATATTCTTCCAAATGTAGCCATATTCTCTATATGAAGTATGAATATGTATGATGACCAAACCTGAGAAATCTTAGAAATCCCTGGACTAAATACAGTTTCTTTTAGTATTTGACTAGGAGCTCATTCCAAGAGTCATGCTCAAGGACTGTTTAAAGAGGCCTTGCTTTTGTTAACCACACTGACCTCACACATTAGACCACATCCACACCTCATTTGAGTTTGGAATTCATATTGGACTGCAACATTTCCATTTGGGTCAAACAATTTTTTTTTTAATCCAAACGAAACAAGGACACAGTGAACCTTTGAGGCTGGCATGTGAGATTTCTCTGGTGCCGAGTAAAAGTTTCTGACTGGATTATAAATCATAGAACAATCATCATAGACAACCCAAATATTTCTGACATTGTAATTTCCTGAGGAGAGGAATGTCTTATCAGTCTCAGACATGATCCCAGCCTCATCGCCCCAGACACTGATGCAACAAACCCACAAAATGACGCCTAAGCGGAAAGATAAACAGGCTTCAGTGAGGTAGAACAAATAAGCTATATGGACAACCGGCATTCAACATAATGAATACTCATAATGCTATTTTTAGACTGACTCAAATCCTCATTCCTATTAGAATGCTTGTCATGTAGATGAACCAGATGGTGAAACTTATCAATGGAGAAGATAAATTCAATGCAGTGACGACAATCCAGGTCAACTAATACTCCGGTACCTTGTCTGCCACTTTCTTCTCATCAACACTAAACTGTCATTACCATAATAATTCTCTTGAAGAATGTCTCAGCTAGTCAGGGTCACCGTATCATTACATAATCCTTTGCAGCGCAGCTGTTTTCACACTAAAAGATTATGCTAATAGGCTTATAGCTGCATCTGGACCGCAGGCTGAACACTGCCGTGAGCATTAAACAAACCTAATCTGCAAAACAATGTGCATTGAACATCATTCCCTCGATTACTAGAGCTGACTGGAAGATACAGTGCAAGGGATGTGTGCGTAAAAGCTCATGTGACAAACTAGTTTGAGAGCCTGAGATTCTGGAAGATTGTGGTTAATTATTAATATGAACTGAATAATTAAGTGGGCAAGAGAGCTGCAGCTGGATACCTTTTTGTCCTTGGTGACATCTTCCTCTTTCTTGGGCGCATCCAGGTCAGTGACGCCGCGACTGAACTCGTCCATTGTGCTGTCGGGGAGGGGAAGCTCCTCTGCATCAATGTCCGTCTCATCTAGAGCCGGCTTTTCGGCCCCTGTGAGCTCCCGCTCTTTAGAGAGAGAAACAATTTATCTTGCTAAATATTCATTCCAAAGATTGGAAGCATGATACAAGGATTAAGAAAAAAAAAATCTAAATTCTTATTATTTAGTCACTTTCATGGCATGCTACTACAAACTTTTAAAGCATTAGCCTTACTTCTGCTAGGTTTATGCCACGTACAGCCAAGGCAACATTTCTCATTTTAATTTAGTTTAACTTGATGTACTAAACAAAAACAAAACAATACAGACAGATATATTTTAAAAAAACGACTATTAAAAATGACAAAAACACATAATAAAATGAAAAAAGGAAAATATATTTAAAAAAACTGACTCAAGATATTAATAAAAGTTATACTAAAATAAAAAAAAATTTCAAGGGAATAATGTTTGTTAGTGAGAATTTTTTTTTTTTTTCACAGCTTGCCTATATCCACACACAGGTATGTACTGTACAGAAACAGATATTCTGACTAAACACTGATGTTTTCTCATGGAAGCTGTGGATCCCCTGTGGGGGGGATTGTGTTACTGATATGGGACCCCATGCATGTTCCGACCACACCTTCACTCGTGCTGTACAGCAGATCTGTATTTCTGGAAATGAGTAGTTGACATGACATGTCAAGCAGTGACAGCCGTGTCCTGTGGTGTGACATACTATACTACATATAAAACTATTTTGCACAGCATTCTTGAATAATTAATATTTAAGCATTTTTATTGCATTAATTGAGGGACTAAACTGAATATTTATAATTTAGAAAATTAATTTTTAGTAAATTGCGCAAACAAATCAACTAAATAGATATGGGTTATCAAAAAAAATCTGCATTTATACATGATAAAAATAACTATGAAATCATTACATAACTTCACTGTCATTAAATTAACATGCAATTTGTAGGGATTATGGCTATTTTAGGGTGACAATTTGACCCAGATCATAAACTGTGTATTGTATTACTGAACATAACACGAGAGTTAAAAAAGGAAATAGAACTGAGGTCGGAGGCATTTACCCCACACTGAACTACATGTAATGAGACACAGTCCCTTACAGATCTTCACTGGCATTTCCAATGGCGTGGAAAAAAGGTAAAATGTAATTCTGGACCAGAAAAACATCTGATGCATGACACAAAACAAAAATAGATATGAATGTCCATATGACAGACATTCCGTTGACAAATCTCATTCATATACAGTATATTGCACATCAGCACAATATAAATATATTTTCCCTATCTGTCTAAGATAAAATATGAACTAATATAATTTGAGTGTATTGCTATGAATTTTATTCATTAAATATTTATATAACTAATAACCAAATTTGAATCCACAAAAAGCAGCTTGTGATGGCATGAGGATTGTACAAAACTAAAGTACTGTAAACTTTATTTTCCCCTCTAACATCTACTGTACAATACAATAAAATTGAAAAAAACAAACAAACACATGTTTGCTATAAATTATTTGTTGCATCTTAAACAGCTGCCTTAAAAGCTTCTCTTTAATACACTCAAACAATTTAAAATGTTTGTACTCGTAAGACTCATAAGCAAAGGCCCGTAATGCACAATGCTTATCTGTCGGCAGGTTTTGTAGCAATTTAAACAGTTACTGGCTTGTCTGTTCTGAGACCTGTTCTCTTTTTCTCCTGTGTCAGTTAAGGTCTCCCTGTCCTAACACTGGAGCTGTTAAACACAGTGAGTTCCATCCATGGGGAACCCTGTGCAGATCAGAAGCAGTGAGTGGGTGAGTGGGTGAGTGGCAGCTCATCTGCATTTGAAAGGAAAACCTGTCCAGAGGGAGCTGTGGGAGGATGATCAGCCTGAACCCATGGCCCATGCAGCGTGAGATCTGCCCCACAGACACAAGCAATCAGAGGTGCTGTTCCATCCTGCCTATCAAAGCCCCGGCACACAAAGATTTCCTCAAACACTGCAGTGGATTGCACCAAAATACCTCGAACAATTGCATGGATTGCTAAATGCAAAGTGTGTCACAGATCAGCAGAAACATCACTCATCCATAATCCTCTCACACCAAGTTCAAGGGGCACAAACAGACAGTTAAGGGGGAGTCTGAAGGATAAAAACTGACATGGAAGAGGACTGGATTTCAAGTATAAAATGAAAAGAAAATGGATACCATTCATTACAGTACCTGTTACTCCAGAATCTGTGCACGTCTTGTCAACGTCACCGTCACCGTCTTCCTGGCCATCTGCGTTTTGCTGGGTGTGCTGAAGGCTAAGTTTATGACAGACCTCAAAAGCCTGACCCACTGTCCGCACTATCCGCATGGCTTGGCTCTACAGAGAAATCAGGGAGAGATGAGTATTATTAATGCACTGAAATCAAAGGTCTAGGATGAACACAAAACTCAAAACTGAAATGTAATAAAGTTATCACACATAATATATATATATATTCATAATATATATATATATATAATTAGTATCTTTTTAATATATATATATATATATATATTATATATAAGCCAGCAAATGTGGAAAACATGATTGTCTGCTTGTATGATGGGCAGCAATCCTAAGACTAGGAATTCAGAACGTTTATTAACAATTCAAATAGAAATGCTCTAAGGCCCCGTTTACACTGTCAGTGAAATGTGACCCAATTCCGATTTTTTGCTCATATGCGACACAGATCGGATGTGTTCTATGGCAGTGTAAACAGGAAAAAAACGCATGCATTCGGATATTTCGAGATCGGTTTCAGGCCTCGTTCATATGTGGAAATAAATCAGATATAAATCCGATAATGTGCCAATGCGACTGTCATGTAAACAGGCAGATCGGATTTTCTGAGGCATTTGGCTACGTCTCCGCGGTTTAATGATGAGAGAAACACAGACGCGCGTCTGCGAGGGGACGGATGTGTCGTCGTATAGGAGAGGAATGTGGACACATGTTGACACAACATATGAAAGGTTGGCTTGCTCATCCTAAAATTTCGGACCCTCTTCTCCTCGTTAAAGCCTGCCACGATCACATGAAAGTGCGTTTATTGCACAATTTTCTTTCACGTGCCATTTACGTCAAAAATAGTTTTTGCGTGTATGATTTAAAACGCATGTTTACAGTGCGTATCATATGCAAGCAAAAACTATTTTTGGCGTATAAATGGCACGAGAAATAAAATTCGCGCTAGACACTCACTTTCATGAGATCGTGTTTTAGGCTATGTTCCCACCGGACTCCCAATAGTCCTGCATAATGTGCATATTGCAATATATTGAACATGAATATATAATGTGTTTATATATCATAAAATATATGCAATTTTATTATTTATAAATAACCACCACAATGTATTGCGATTTATATGGGAAAAATGTATTGATAATATATATATAAAGATATAGTGTCACATGTATGTTTAATATATTGTAGAATATATTTGAAGTAGGCCTATATGTAAATATACATGAGATCTCACTGCGCGTTCGTCCATCTGTGCAAGAAGACCCCTTTAAACATGCGCGATGTTTCAGATCTATGTCAAGTGTAAACACATGAATCGGATATGGGTCACAATTTAAAGAACGTGTAAACGGACGGTCAAAAAAATCGGATATAGGCAACAAATCAGAATTGGGCATCAAGACCTGCAGTGTAAACGAGGCCTTTGTTTGTGCAATCAAACAATTTTACATAGTGTCCCAAAAGCAATGTGGTAATCATCAAATAAGAGAGATTTGGAAAGAAATTATTAAACTGATGGATTTCTTCATTTTCAGTTTTATCTAATGTCACCAATAAACTATGGCAGAATGTGAACAAGCAGCACATACATTTGGTAAAATAATAAAATTATCTTAAGCACCTCTATCTCTTTGAGATAGTAGTTTCATATTGACCACTATAGCTGCTGATGAACGATAAAAGCATTGACAGCCAATCAGAACTCATCCTGCTTTAAAGAGCTTGAGCATGTAAAGCGGCGGATGACATAACTTGCAGCACGCGCTTAAAATAAACAGAACAATATCCCACGTTGGTATGACACTAATATAGTTGTATTATCTTTATAATTATCGTTCCTGGTGTTAACAGGATCCAAGTTAACATTCTGAGTGCACACTTTATATAACTTGCTAGTGTTACAATATAATTCAAGGTACATTTACCCTGGATCAGTCTGCTGACTCAATGAGACTATTGAACAAAAATCGCCTATTCCACAAAATGCTGAAGGTTAAGAGTATTTTGATGGATGATGGTGAGAAATGGAAAGACAACATTATTACGACTGCAATGTTTGAATCTGCAGAAAGTAAAAGGAGAAATGAAAACACATTTTATTGAAAGCATTGAGCACACTTGAGCAGTTGAAAATGATTACCCAGAGCAGCTCTGAATGGCCTGGTCTGTAATGAACAGTGATGCCGGGGAGAAATGGACCAGACAGGGCTTTCAACTCAATCGAGTGACTTCTTTCTAAAGAATCTGTTAAATAAAGAATCCTTCTTTCTTGATTGCCTTTCTCTAAAGCCAAACTTCTGCTCTATAATCAATAGCCATTGTGGAAATCCCACATTTTCATGACGAAAGGAACAATATTGAGTCCATGTGTCAGGCTTTCATAATAACGGTCTTCTACAGTTTTCATAGTTTTTAGTATTGTGGCAATGTTATTACACTGTGCCCATTCTGTATGCTATTTGCAATTCCACATCCGAAGAATAATAAGGAATGAAACCAAATAAAGTCAGTTTGAAGATGACTGGAACCTTCAGATGAGTTAGTGTCTGTTATGTCTCTCGCAGCGTTTTATGTGCAGGGCCTGTTCAGACTTACGACACAAACAATGCACAGACTAGTTTCAGTGTAAAAAAGTTATGTTAATTTGCATTTAGAGTAGGTCTTAACTTTACTGCTTTGCTGAAGTATAAATAAGGTACAAAGAAAATGTAAGAAAAATTGCTACTGTAAAAACCTGGTAACTGATATGATACAATATCCATATATGGAGAAAATTTTATATACGTAATTGTAGTTACATAATGTCAACTACATGCTTTTTACAAATAAAAATAGAATTTATGGTGAAAAACTTGCTTCCAGAAGTCTCTGAATGACATTTTATTTTCTTTAAAAAAATGCAAAAAAACATGTGAAATTTTTACAAAACAACCTAATGTAGATCGATATAATAACATTATATCAAACGATAAACTACAGTTCTATGTTGTAAAATTTATAGGTATCAATAATATGCCATCCTGTAATACCAGAAACATTGTCATTATTTTTTAAGTTGAATTTGGCAACCACAGCTGCAGTTGTTTCTACTGTACATTTAACAGCATATTTTTACAGTGCACGAGAAAACAAAAGATGTGGTGACCTAATGCAGTCATACTGTACTTGTCCGTTACAGTCCGCATATGCCTTGCATATACTTGAAGTCTTTGCAAACTCTTCTCTCTAAGCCCTTAGTCAGAGATACTTGTGTATATAAATTTCTGTGATAATGATGTGATTTTGTGACAACTAGCTCCTAGCATAAATTCCTCTCTATATTTATAGACTGTGAAGGCACCAGTACTGGAGAAAAAAAACCATACTAATTTTTCCTCTAAAAAATCTTATTTTGATTCTCATGACATTGTAGATTAATTGCCAATATTAAAAATAAATATTTAAACCAGTCAAGCAGAGAAAAACAGATTTAGATTAAAATCCTTTTCAGAAGCGGTGGGCGTCTTTAAACGGTTATTTAGCTTTTAAATTTGCCACTGATTCAAATCCAGTGCAGAAGCTTGAAAGGGATCAGAACTCGACAGCTTTAAGAACTAAAAGCAAGCCCTGTCAGTATATCATCTACATGCTCCGCTGCTAAATCATTGTTCTGCTCTGCATGCTAGACCGAGTGAGAAGAAAAATATAGCCATTCTGAAAAGTGCACTTCAGTTTCATGGCCAAGAGCTGCTGTTCCTTTTTTTCTATGACGTTTTTTTCTTCTTCAACTATAGTATATGCCCTAAAGTAAAATACGTGTGCTGAAAAGGGAAGGAGCAGACAGTAGCTTTCATTCACTTGGAGCCTCAATGACAGGATTCCACCGTCCATGGAAACCATCAGCACTCAATGTCCTGACTAGAAGGCTCGGGCGATCAAGAGAGGCCTACCTTTTTCTTTGATTTAAAGACGTTACATCGAAACACATTGCTCTGTCCATCTCTTGCAATGTAACTGAAGATCTTCAAATCTTGAGAGTCGTGCGATACGTAGAATATCCTGTAAAAAAACACAAAAAAGGGAAGATATTCAGAAACATATTAAACCTTGTGTAAGAAATCGACAACAACCACAAAAACTGAGGCAATTACATTTAATAATAAAAAAGAAAACCTAAATTTTAAGGTAAATCATTTCCCTTATTTACAGTTTAACTTGTGAGGTACTTGGCCAAATTACAAGGACATTACATTAAAATGGAGCAAAAATAGATAAAAGGACAAATATGTTAACAGGAACATTTCTGGGACAGTTAAAAGCTTTTATTCCTGCATTTGGTTCATTTTTGTTCTTATATTTTGGTTCAATCACACCGCAGTGCTCAGCACTTTGCTCAAGAATCCATTATTGTTGTGTGGAAAGGACATTTATGAATGACCTTTGGCTGTGAACTTTGGTAGGGCATCTAAACAAGCATGCTGTTAGTATAGCAAACAAAGCAGCATGAAATCAACATCACAAGCATGTTCAATTCTATTGTAGCATTGTGTGAGTGCATTTACCCTAAAGCAAACAGGACTTGTAGCAATGAACAAGTACAGTAGCAATGCAGATCAGAGTTTAAATACTAAATAAACCAAAAGATAAATAATTGATGTCATGCAAATCTGGATCAATTTCCTCCACAAGACAGCAGAGGACTTTTCTTCAGAGCTTCATAAAAACGACAATGCAGCTGTCACAAGGCATAGAGGAAAATCCTGAGCAGAAAACTCTGAATGCTTTGTCGCAGATGAATAAAACACATTGATGTCAATTGCAACTTTTTTTAAGCACACCCACAGAGATTCTCAAAAGTAAAACAGCCAAATATAGACAAATAGCTAGTTGCTAGACAACATGACACATTCACCAAGAAAAAGCAAGCTGGTTTAGTCTGTGCCGGCACCTTGTATTTTGCTATTAATTGAATAAACCTGAACAGACAAGGGAGAAACACTGACATTTAATGGTTTTTCAAAAAATTGGAATCATAGGAACCTGCAAAAACATCACACAGAATGGAAGGTCATGCAGTGTATCGTAAAATATCTGTAAAGCAGCCGGGCAGAAAAAGTGTGTCCCTTCTGTGTGTAAATACCTTGTCCTGTCTGGTATTTTTAAATATCTGAAATGGATTATTAAAATTATGTATTTTACTTTAATTACCTTCAAGTACCTTTAGCAAAAGAATATGCGTTTAGTTTTAAACTTGACACTATCCTTTAAAACAGTTCTCATCGAGATGATTAAAAACACAGATGTGTGACAAAAACATCCACTGGACACTTGTGTAAATAGTTCTGCAGACAAAGAATGTGTGAGAGGGGTCCCTAAGTCCCACAAATAAACACACATACAGATGTTTGTTTGTGTTTTGCTTATTACTTAATGAAAAATAAATAGAATATGGAAAATAGTTACTCATCTCAATTAAAAAATGACCCTAAACCCAATACAATAGAGTATTATTGCACGCTAACATGGCTAAAAAAAACACTATACTGCAGGAAAACTACAACCACAGAAAATTTATGATAAATATATTGATTACAATTATCAGTTGTGATTTCATCGTTATTGATATTAATATAAATTTGCCAATTATCTGCGAAAATATCAGCCATCATATGCATCCCCCATCTCTAATTATTTGAGACATTAGAAAGCAGATGCTATTTTAATCTCACCGATGAAGAGAAAGCGCAGATTGACCTTTTGTGAAAAAGGCCTGACAGTGTTTTTAAAGCTCACAAATGTCCTGTATCGTTGTTGAATTAGCTTGGGAAATATGTATTCGCTTTAGTCTTCATTTGGACCATTGCAGACTTGATATGGATCCAAAACACACACTACTGAGAATGACAGCACATGTTACATGACAGAGCTTGCAGATACATGCAGTGACTCTAAACTAAAGGGACCGAATAAACCCTGTAAGAGAGATGTACTAGACAACGATTATCT
Source organism: Chrosomus eos (assembly GCA_036326025.1). Taxonomy (NCBI): domain Eukaryota; kingdom Metazoa; phylum Chordata; class Actinopteri; order Cypriniformes; family Leuciscidae; genus Chrosomus; species Chrosomus eos. The sequence continues at coordinate 27,468,676 of CM070828.1, forward strand.
GAACTATATTAACCCAGCAGTCCACTCAGGGGTCTATTCTGACGCACAGTCCTAGACAGATGGGAGAAGAGAAACTCCTGATCATTAATTGAATTCTCTTTGCTGTTGACACTTCAGGGAAACATGCTGCATCAGCGATTTGCACAGATGACACATGCTGTTTAAGAGCTTTTTCCCCCCGCCACTTTAATTTATCAAGTCTGAAAGCAAAACGAAGAGTATCTGATAAGTATATGTAACGCACACTACTTCGCTCATCAAAATAGAAAGAGTGTGATTTAACTACACAACCCTGTAGCTTATTTTAACTGGTTGTTCTGCTTAAGACATATTTTAAGAATATAATGAGCATATTATACCAGAAGGTAAAGTGCTGCTTTGCTCATCTCTCACATGCTAACGACTAAGCAATGTCATTTCTATATTAGAGGCAAGCACACGTATTTAACAGGCAGAAAAGTCTTTAGCATACAAATCTCAAAGCATATCCTGATTCAATGAAAAATCAATAGTGACAAAGTACTATGACTTTTGGGGATACCTGGCTTAGCAAAAAAAATTGTTTCAAGGTCGCTACAATGAGTTATATGTAAGACATTGTGCGTTTGCGCATTACTTATTAGTTTTGTTCACTAAGGTGGGCATCACTATTATTAACTATATTAAACATATAAAATATACTGATAATTCCTATACAGTATTTGAAGGCTGATAACCGATATTGGCCGATACATCTAAATACATTTTTTTATATAATTTGAGAGCCTAATAACAAAAACAATAGTCTCGCCATTAAATCCATGTCCCGAGCATTGATAATAATGTTATCATTATAATTTTATGTAGTCTATATGAAGACTTGCATGTTGGATTTAACTGTATTTCCCTTTTTGAAGTGATTCCAATCATATTTCAAGCAATTCAAAAACATCATGGAAAAAAAAGTGTGCCTCTGATAGTGTCTGAGCTGAAGGAAATTATACATAATATTTATCAGCTTTAAGATATCAACCAAATTGTCTTATATGCCGATAACGATAACATTAAAAATGAACATATGGTGGCCGATATTAAACTTTACCATGTAACTCGTCCTGTGCAGTTTATGTACACACATGAATGATACCTCAAATTACTGGATGAAAAACAAACAAAAACAATAGATGTGCATTGAAAAGTGGATCAATATATATAAGAAGAACAGAGTATCACAGACTTGGGGTGGGCTGTTTTGGCTTGGGCCAGATCGAAATTATCAAGCAACCACCCAGAACACAAACCATCATGCAATGCTAAACCACCCAGAGCACACAGATAACCATAGAACCACCCAGAACAACTTAGCAATAACACAACCAACCATTCACAACACCTTCTAGATACACCATTAGTTAGACACAACAACATCTGAGCAACCATCTAAAAACACCAATTTAACCAACCAAAATACCCTAGGAAATGCCCTGACAACCAACAACAACATGCGAACTTTATTAACACATGTGACACGTATAGTATGTGTAATTACTAGAGCAATTCTTGATAGGGTTGGGTATCGTTCAAAATCTTTCGATCCGGTGCCAATTTCGATACCTCAGTTTCGATACCGGTTCCTAACGATACTTTTTTAGATACCAATTTTATGAAATCCATTTTAACAAGATTACATAACACATTACCTCAGAAAAACTTTGGTTTTATTTTTTCAGTTTGACTCATGCTCCATACAGTGCACAAAGGAACAAAAAAAGCACAAAGGAACAAAAAATGTTTTATAAAGAGCTCATGCTCGCCAAAGCTGATTTTTTAAAATAAAAAATACAGTAAAACTTGTAATATTGTGAAATAGTATTACAATTTAAAATCTTATTTGAATATATTTCAACATAAAATTTATTGAAATTAATGGAATTCAAAGCTGAATTTTCAAAATCATTACTTCAGTGTCACATGACCCTTCAGAAATATGAAAACAGTTTGCTGCTTAATATTTTGGAAACTGATAAATTTTTTCATGATTCTTTGATGACTAAAAAAATTCAAAAGAACAGCATTTATTTAAAAACGAAATATCTTGTAACATTACACATCTTTTAATGTCACTTTGATAACTTGAATGCATCCTTAGGCTACTGACATTTTTTTTGGACGGCAGTGTACATTCAGTAGGTTCAGTAGGTTAAAGTCAGAGTGATCAACAAGGTATCTCCAATTACCAATCGAAGAGGAGCAACTTTTATGTTTACTGCACTGTCAATGTCTTCATCATATTTGTCGTGGTACCGGGCTTTGCAATTATTTTACCGCAAATACTGCATTCGCGCGCTGTTGGCATCGAGCCTGGAGAAATGTACCCACACTTTTGATCGACTTTTCCACATCTTTAAGGTATTATGTGTGTGTGCTCGCGTCTCATATGAATATGTGCGCGGAGAGTGTGTGTATGTGCTCGTGTGTCATTGAGTATGTTCTCACGTCTCATAATAAGTATGCACGTGGAGAGTTTGTGCTTGCACGTGCGCGTCTCATATGAGTATGTGCGTGGAGAGTTTCGCGCGTCTTGTGTGTGTAGAGTTTGCTTGTATCTGTGCATTTCGTATTTGTTTGAGCACTGACGTTGACGAGTTAACTCCTTAGGTATCGAAATCTGGAACCCAACATCATGTCATTTTTCGATACTCGATAGTATCGAGGCAATTCGGTCGGTATAAAAAGTATCGAACTCGGTACCCAGCCATAATTCTTGATAATATTTTTCCATTCTGCATATATTGAAGTCATAACTTTGCTTTATAACATAATTTCCAAACTCCACTGCCCCTCTTGGTGAAATTTTTAATGTGTTTTTTACACAGGCAAGTGCGGTCATGAGGACAGTATGGATGAGCCATGACTTTCTCTGCACTTTACAACAAATGAGAGATCTGAATTATTGATGTCTCTTATTTTATTCCTGTTAATAACAGCAGGGCAGTTCTCCCTGCTCCTGGTGCCAAGTTTGTGCTCTGGGCGACAATAAAGACGCACAAATGTGCTCTTCAGAAGGGGGGCAACAGCACACCTTTCGAGCTGACACGGCCCCAGTCCCATCATCTCAAGAGAGTCCCATACACACATGATTCAGTCTCTTCAGCTTGCAATCAAACACTCAAATGACTCCTGGGGCTGCTGGTCCTTGTTTAGCAGGCTTCTGGATAGCAAAATCATTGTAATCACGTAACTACACTCAAATTATATAGTCAAACTCAAGTGTTATCTTCATGTAAATGATTTAGGATGCGACTATTTTTCCATCCATTATACTCAACAGCTCAAAATGTTTAAAAATTAAATGCCTCGATTCAAGAGGGCCACTGGACCCCAATCGTTAACGGCTTCATGTCTGCCAGATAAAAATAAATATTGTCCTGACATGTCAGCTGCCTCATCCAATGAGTCAGGGGATTTCATGGGCATGTTGTCAAGTTCAAGCGGCACATTTCAGCGAAGATGATTAATGTGTTTTGATTAGGCTTTCATGCGGTTTTGCGTTTGCTGAGGACACACAGACAAACAGGATTTTTAACTGCACATTTATACCGTTACCATCAGCAGCAGTGGCTTTGCAAAGAACAAACACTTCTTAGCACCTTCTCCTGAAGCTTATTGGCTGCCGCTTTAATTTCCATACAATATTTGCATTTCATTTGCATCATTTCATTTTCACAACTACAACTTGTGTCTCCTTTTGCCACAACCTAACACAATTTGTACTGTGACTTTAAACACACACAATTAAATGTCACCTAAATTGATTATTTCTTCAGGGTTTTCTCCAGTTAATATGTGAAGGTACACACTTGCTATTAAAGTATCTCTAAGTGAATTGTTAACATGTTCATCATGCAAATACAAAGTGCATGTTGGGTCTGCCTAATTCATATGATTGCACAAAAGGAGCTCATGAATGTAAAATTGCTTACTTTGTCATGGTTGTAGTATATAAGATAACTAATAGCCCAACATGCAGCATCGCTTGATTGATTAATTTATCTATGTGGTATGAAAATATTGAATATGAATATTCATCATGTGGATGATTTTTCACTCAAAAAGTACTGTCCAATCCACACCACAAAAATGTACATCATCATGTCATCATAGGCATTTTAACTTATTTCTTAACATTTGACAAACTGTTTATAGACAAGGTATACTCTACACAGACATTAGGTTGAAGTTCTAACTTGACATGCAAGCAAAACCCTGTGATGTAAAATGACAGCACTGTAAAATGACAGCCAAAAGAGATGACAGTAAAGACCTTTATAAAATATTACAAAAAACTGATATCTCAAATTATTGCTGTTATTTTGAACTCTATTGATCAAAGATTGAATGCATCTAAAAAAATGAAGCTGCACAAGTGTTTTCAACATTGATGATACTAATAATAAAATGTTACTTGAGCAGCAAATCAGCATATATAAGGATTTCTGAAGGATCATCCGACACTGAAGACTGGAGTAATGACACTCAAAATTCAGCTTAAATTATAAAAAAAAAAAATAGAAAAGTTATTTACAAACAATGTATAATATTATGTATTTTTTGATCAAATGAATGCAGCATTGGTGAGCATAAGGCCCTGTTTACACCTGGTATTAAGATGTGTTTTGGTCGATCAGATCACGGAAGTCGATCGGAAGTAAATGAAGCAGACACATACCAGTTTACACCTGGTGTTTTAATTCATCTTTTGTCCACTTTCAACCACTTCTGTCCTGAATTCTTTGAGGGGAGGGTCTATGTAAATGTATGTGTTTTTTTTTTTTAGATCTTTCGATCTAATGGACATAAAGCTTGCACAATTTAACTTTCGTTTCTGCTCTGACAGCCGCAAGACCACATAGAACGCTGTGAGTGTTAGAAATCAGGAATGGTGAGAACACTGCTTGGTATTTTCATCTTCAAACCAAACTTGGGTCTCTAGTCCCGTCTGGCTGTTACGCATTAGGTCAGTAGGCGGAGAGTATGCGGCCTTTTGTGGCTATTCCACTACATGAGCGTTTACACGACGAAAGCAATCTGGACTGCGTTTTAGACTACTTCTGGAAGTGGTTGAAAACAGACAAGCTCACAACGTTTTAGACCTTGTTCACACCTGTATGTAGCGTCGTTTACTTGTGATCCAAATTGACCATAATGTATCTTAATACCAGGTGTAAACAGGGTCTAAGAAAGTCCTTTAAAAACATTTAAAGGATCATACTGGCCCCAAACTATTAAACGGGAGTGTATTTAGAATAAAAAAAAAAAATGTGAGACAGACCTGAGCTAAATCTGCAATTGTGGGGTCCTTACATGCTTGGATCATGTAGTAATCCTCTTATCCATTTGTAAATAAAATATATGAACAAGGAAATAAAATGGTAGTGACAGGAAACAAAACGCAAGAAATGTAGATATGGAAGAAGCTGTATGCATGTTATGAGCTGTTAAATCCCAGCATATTGTTGGCATTTGAAAAAATGAGGAACACGCATCTATCCTGAAATCCAATCAACTTAAAAACTAACAAACACTATATTTAAATCCATAATGTTTCTTTAAACAATAGCTCACAAATGTACTACCGGCAAACATCACATTTATTTTCAAACGGTGCCATTTACAAGTGCTGTCAAACAGATGAGAGAATGTAAGCCTAGACTGACTTTTCTGACTTGGTTGTTGGCAAAAACAACGAAATGGAGAAAGACGTTATTGACAGAGAAGGAGGGAAAGAGGTCTTAAGCTGACACAGCTATTTAAACTTTTCATTAGGAAAGCATAACAATGACAAAAGCCTTTTCAGTACACAGCACTAGCTGACTTAAATGTTTTTTTTTTTTTTTTTTGCTGAGGTCTTAGCAGTTAGTGCGAGTTCCAACACATTCCAATGCTAGCAACGGGAGTTCAGGTCCGACTTGCGTCATTTCCCGAATCCGCTCCCCTCTATTCTTGTCAACATTTCCTGTTCTCTCTCCCTATAACTTGAACATGGGGAAAAGAAGAAGCCCTTTTAATGCATATTTTTTTCCTATTAAAACTATTGCCATCATTAATGCAGCTATAATTATGATCATTGAAAGATAATAAATAAAATGCCTATTGACTGGTATTCACTGCTATAGCCCTTCTGCATCCAACAAAACTGAAGTGCCATTGGCACACATACATGTGCGCGCGCACACACACCACACACACACACACACACACACACACACACACACCAC